>JAAGEH010000286.1:29111538-29280170 GCA_011751065.1 Lasiurus cinereus | reverse complement strand
AGATATATAGATATATAGATATATAGATATATAGATATATAGATATAGATATATATGTGTGTGTGTGTGTGTATTTAAAATTGCTGAAATAAAGAGATAGTCAGTTTTCTTTTATACTCATTTTATCCTTTAATAATTTCCAAAGACATTAGGATCCAACAAAACCTAAACAAAAGTGTTGTTGCCTTGAAATAGACATCACCAGGGGACACAATGGACCTAGTAACTATGGCAAATGATGTTTCTTTGGTAAAGGTCCTCATGTAGATTTATAAAATACGGATGATGATGCTCCTTATATGTCAGTGAAATTTTGATTTGTTTACCTTTCTCTGCATTGCTCCAATAGTGAACCAATGTCCCTTTGATGCCTTAGTTTGACATGGATAAACATGTGAGTGGTAAGTGGCCTGAGGCCCCAGGAGGCTTGAGGGAAAGAAAAGAGTAAAAGTCAGAATCAATGCTGTTTGGGCCAAGATTTGTTTTGGTTTCACTTCCAGGATGGCAGAAAGAATTAGTAATTCTCCTTCTGGAGCCATCAGCAGGCAATAGTTCTTTCCTGCTGCCATCTGAATCTCCCAGAGCAACTGGGCTATTCCCAGGGTGTGAGACAAAAGGAATGGAGTCAGAGTTGTAACTACTGTTTAAGTACAGCTGCTCAGTACTGGTTTATCAGTGGCCAACATATACTAGTATGTTTAGAATAATGTTTTTTGACAGGAAATGGAAATGCAATACATAATATAAAATTGAAAGCAGTGATCTGTATCAGAATCAAATAAAGAGAAAAGTATTTTCATATTTATAAATTCTCCCCTAAGATTATAACTATACTTTTCTATTATTTTTAACCTTAGCCTGACCTCTTTTTAAAATCCTGTTGTCACAAACAAGTAATGAAATTACCTCAACTCTTTTTTGAAAGTTTCCTGCTAATAGTTTAGTCCCTTAAATAATTCTGCATGTTTCTCTAGGCTGTTTCAACCAGACCAACTAGTCACCCTGAAGTAAACAATATAGATGCCATATTAAGGCTTTTAATGGCAAAAAAAAGTCACATGGTACTCATAAAGTCAAACTGAAATATGTCTAATTTTGTCACAGTGTTTTGCAAAATTGCTATTGAACACCTTCAAAGGGTTTTAATGATGACAATCCATTTTCAACCAAAAGCATGGTCTATGATAGAAGTAAAACTGTTTGAATAAAGGAAAGATGTGAGAATGTTCATTTATAGCTATATTATCAGAGTTGGTCATGAAAATATTTTCATACAACATATTTTATCAAGAATAACACATGGCATAAAGTGAAGATCAGTATTTGATTTTCAGTGAAACTAATTCTCTTTTTAAATATGTGTTTTCAAGCAATGGGATACAGCTGGCTAGTGACCTCTTGCAGAAATACTGAGCAGATTTCTTCATTTGTCTAATATAAGGTATAATGTTTTACACAGGACTAAGGAAAATTTATCATCATGACAGGAAAAGATAAAGCATCTAATAACTGAGTGATACCATATGTAGAATCTTTCAAAAGTATTTAGTACTTTTACCCTATATAACAGCTATCTCAGTTTTATCTGCAGCCACTCTTTTTGGTACCTTTGTGTTGAAATCAACATTATAAATTCAGTGACTTCCTGAACTTCTGCTAGCAAAGAGCTGATTGATGGTTCTAACAGGCAATAGGCATGTGCAGGCAGAAGCTGAGCCTTTATTTTCAAGTAGCATCAAGCTAGACACAAATCAGTCAAATCAGAAATTGCTTCTCTACAGCCATGAAGCTGTGCGGGGATAATAGGATGCTTCCACATATCATTTTTATCTTACATCATGGAGATGTAAGTGATTCCAGTCACCCTTGAATAAAACTCTGCGGGATGAAATATTTATTACTTTGTTTCAAAACAAAGTTAACCTTTCAAACATCTTTAAACTATATCAGATATAACCTTTCTCTGATGCACAAGTAAGAAAGAGGATTTCTCAGGCATGAAAGTACAAAACAATGATATAACTACAGCATTTCTATAATACCATCTTTACTCATTCCTACCAGAAAAAAAAAATATATATATATATATTTATTTATTTCTGGGGTCTAGTGCTAGAACTTCAGGTCCAAGAAACATTTGATAAAACTATTCAGACTTTATCTTTTGGGAGCTTTAAATGTCAGACTTGAACTCTGAAACTCAAATGACAACCTGATTAGCTAGGGAAATTACCTCAAAAGTCATGAGAAGTAAGTTATCAGTAGCAGAGTTTTTCTTTGCCAAAATATAGTTTGAAGAGTGACTACCAACAGCAATACATAATAGTGCCATAGGTGTTCCAGTTTGGAATGATATTTGATTAAAATACTAGTACTTCACATTTATAAATAAGCTTTTACAGCCTCACAAGTTTTTATTGCTCACAAAGGGCACAGACATTTTCTTTTAGTATTTGTAGTCCCACACCAGGAACATTTTTTCTTCTAGGAACACTGATGAAGTAAAATGATAGGATTGGTTTATGTCTGTGTATGCTTCTTTTTCTGCCCTGCAGCTGTTCCCAGTTTATACTTACCTCCAAAATAGAAATATGGATGTCTATCCAAAACAGTGCTGCATGCTGCCAATTGCTGATGTATCCCACTGAATATTGTGAAAGAGAGTTTCAAGCCCCAGAATTTTTATTTTAGTGAATTATTTCATCTGCTGTGCTTTTTCAGTTCAAATCAGAAAAGTTTGTTATTTGTCTCATACAGGACAAGGTATTACATTGAACTGGAGAGGTCTGCACAGTGACAGGGATACAGTGAAAGCATAGGCTTCCATTTAATAACTGAGTGATTCCACATGTAGGATCTGAATGTTTACAGAACTGTGTGGGTGGGTTCATGGAATTGGGCCTTTTGCTGGATGTGGAAATCTGTTTACAGTTGTACTCAAGTAGGAAGGGAAATATCACTGGGCTTGATTAAAACACCATTTCCGAAAGGATGACCAACTTGGATGGGCTTTTAATCTTCAATTTGAAAACAATATCAATATAAGGTTTGTTTTCTCTATTTCTTTATTGGAATGTTGGTTTAATGATTGTGCTGCCATTTGCACTTGCCTTCACTAAAAGGCCCAGGAATGCAAAAAAGTTATTGCACTCATGGTTATGGTTTATTCTAGTGTTTGGCAAACTCATTAGTCAACAGAGAGGCAAACCGCGGTTTGCTGACCACTGGTTTATTCCAATGAAAGGATTAAAATCAGATAAGGAACAAGTTGTATGAGGTGATATACAGAGAAGCAAATACACAAACACTCAGATGTCCTTTCCCAGTGGAGTTACATGAACATGTTCAATCCTCCAGGAAATTATGTGGATTTTTTAAATTGATGTTTAGAGAGAGAGAGAAACATCTGTATGAGAACATAACATCAATTGGCTGCCTACTACACACTCTTTAGGAGGGAATGAGCCTGCAATCTGGGCATGTGCCCTGACCAGAAATTGAACCCTGGACCTCTGGGTACATAGGATGACTTTCAACTAATAGAGCTACACCAGACAGGAGGATGTGTTCTTTTTCGAGCTAAATTTTATGTGTGGTGTATGTTAAAGATGCAAAGTCATTTTTTTTATATGTGGATATCAGTTGTCCCAGCACCCTTTGTTGAGAAGATTGTTCTCCCAATGGTTTCTTGGGCCATATTTGTCAAAAATCAAGTAAAAGTTTATTTTTGGTCTCTCAATTCTATTTCATTAATTTATATGTGTATCCTTATATCAGTACCATACTATGTTAATTACTATATATATATATATATATATATATATATATACACACACATATACACACACACACATATATACATGTGTGTATGTGTGTGTGTGTGTGTGTATATATATATTTCTTCTATTTGGAAATAAAAAAAGTGTGAGTCTTCCAACTCTTCATTTTTCTTATTGATAGAGCTGTTCTGTTATCATTTCATTAGAGTTGTGAAATCAGTTTTTCAATTTCTTCAAGGAAGCCAGCAAAATTTTGACAGGAATTGTGTATAATTGCTGAATCAATTTGATTAGTATTGTCACTTCCAAATGTACATTTTCCATGTCACTATTTACTAGTAGTAGATGTGTTTCCATTTATTTAGATAATTAATTTCTTTAATGATATATTTTTAGTTTAGATTTTCTGTCTTAAATTTATTCCTAAGCAGTTCATTTAAATGCTATTTTAAATTAATTTGTTTTCTAATTTTAATTTTCTGTATTCTGAAATCTTGCTAAATACATTTATTAGCTCCATATTTTTTTCTGTCCTTTTTAGCATCTGTAAAGATTATTCTTTAATTTTAAGGTATTATTAATTAGGTCAATTTTTAGTTGTGTTGTTTCATGTGTGTTCTTCTCATGTTCTATTATTTTCTAATATTTGAATTCCAGGGGAAAATATTTTTGGTATTTTTCTTTAACTACACTACTAGAAATGATTTATTAATATTAAAATAATTTTTACATTTTGTACCTACAGTTAGATTTACTAGAATGTTATTCTTTTTTGTACTAAATTTTTCTCTAAATTAACATCTTATCAGAGTCCCAATTTCCCAAACCTTTCTCTGCTTTTGAATTATAAACTTTCCAGATTTCTCAAACATTCTATTCTAAATGATGGGTTTTAGAAAATGCCATTCTATTAAACTAAGCAATATAAAGTGTACTTTTTAAATTTACTTATATAGATTCACAAATTCATTTTGAATCCATAATTGATACCATTTACCTTAAATATGCATTTCTACTATTCTAGTATAAAATCAGCCATATACTCTTTCATTTTTAAAATATGCCCAACTTTCATAAATGAGCCATGTGACATTAATTGAGACACCCCCTCTGTGCCATAAAAACGTAACTTTTATCTTAATTTGAATGATACCACGCAAGACATAAAAAAGAAAATGACTGCCTTATCTATTCACTTCTATTTTCTTTTTTATATATATGAGATAAAAAGTATTCCTCTATGTGTTCAGTTTCCATTGCTCAGACAAGCTCATTCACTTAGATAGCTAGTTTTTATAAAGTACATTCTTTAATAGGGAAAATAAACAGAAATGAGATTCATAGCAGGAAATTTCTAACTATTCAGCCAAATCGCTTTCTTCCCTTCTTAACACCTCCAGAAAAAAATTCAAAAACAGTAAAACATTTAGTCAAGGTGTTTTATTATAAGTATGACAATCATGGCTTATGTATGGAACTTTAACTATTAGCTCTGTCCTCAGCTCAACTATGGTGCAAGGAACTCCCAGAGACTACAATTTTACTACAGTAAATATAGAAGTGATTCTTGCTGTCTACCCCAAAAAAAGATTAATACAGAAAGAGAATTAAACTAGGAGCCAGGACACCTAATTAGCTTCTTATCTTTACCATAAATGTGAGACATTGGGCAAGCTGCATTTTAATCTTTGTGAATACTACTTCCAAGTAAAATGGGAGAGTTGATAAAGCTATCTCTAAGGTCCACTCCAAACATAAAATTATAGTATTGTGTACTGATTAGAGACATAGTATTTAAGTGTTTCTTGATAGTGTAAAACTATAAGTTTAACCTTCATCTTAGAAACACATTGATGTTGAAATTAGCTAATTTATTTTGAAAGAGCTTAACATTTATCTAATGTATAGATTCAGAAAATCACAATTTGCTTTAAACACTATATATATAAAAGCCAAGTGACCAGAATGCTAGAATGACCAGTCACTATGACAGGCACTGTGGTCAGCCAACTGGCCCGATTGGGAGGTGGCCCCTTCCCCAGTGGCCCTAGTGGGATTGTGTGCGAGGCTGTCCAGCCAACCTCCCTTGGCCCCTCAAGCTGGCTGGTCCCATCCCTGCTCAGTTCCCTCCATCCCAATTAGGGGTGGAGCCAGCCAGCCAACCACCCACAGCCCCTCCCCCACTCTGGCCCAGCCCAGATCGGCTAGACTCCACCCATGCACAAATTTGTGTACTGGGCCTCTAGTTTAAACATAAAGTGACAGTCTAAAGAGAGAATTATTGCTAGGCACAGCTAAAAAAAAAAAAAAAAAAAAAAAAGGACTTACATTGCAATTTTAGCTTCAATTAGCCAGAGATTTAAATATTAGTAAAGTCCTTACAAATGTAACTACCATTTTTTGTTCGCTTGCTTTTTTCCAGAGAGCCTTTAAAACAAATCCTCAATTATTATTACAGAATATAGTTAATATGTAGTCTTAATTTACTACAAATATAAACTTTTAATATTTACAACACTATTAAATATTTATTTAAATTATTTAAAATATGATTTTCAATTCTTTAATTATGACAAAATAATCTTAAATAAATTTTCTTTAAAGTTATGACATAAATTAATATAAGTGCAGTTAACTGATCAAAATGAATTTATTTTATATCTATATATATTTTTATTATTGACAGTATTACAGATGTCCCCCATTTCTTCCCCATTTTTCTTCCTTCCCCCAGTCCTCCCAGGCCTTCACCACCCTATTGTCTGTATCCATGGGCTATGAATATCCTATATAATAAAGAGGTGATATGCAAATTAACCCTCACACCCTAACAGGATGGCTGTCTATGACCAGGCTGGCAGGGGGGTTAGTGAGGAACAACCCAATGACTGAACAAGCAGGCTGTGTGGGGTGACCAGGTTGGCAGGGGGGTTAGGGAGGGATGACCAAATGATTGAACAGCAGGCTATGTGAGGTGACCAGGCCAGCAGGGGAGCCATGATGGTTTACCTGGACAGCAATGGAAGGTAGTCGGGGGTGACCAAGCCAGCAGGGGGGAATTTGGAGGTGACAAGGCTGGTGTGGTGGGAAGTTAGGAGTGACCAGGTTGGCAGAGGGGGGCAGTTAGGTGTGATTAGGCCAGCAGGGGGTCCAGTAAGAGGTGACCAGGCTGGTGAGGTGGTGGTGCAGTTGGGGGTGACCAGGCCAGAGATGGGATAGTTGGGGTAGATTAGGTTGACAGCGGGTCAGTGAGGGGCAACTAGGCCATTGGAGGGGGACGGTTGGGGGCAACCAGGCTGGCAGAGGAAAGTTAGGAAGTTAAGGGCAAACAGGATGGCAGAGGGGGGAATTTGGTGGTGTTCAGGCTGGCAGAGGGGACAGTAAGGGGTGACCAGATCAGCAGTGGAGGACAGTCAGAAGTTACTAGGCTGGCAGGGAGGGGGCAGTTGGAGGGGACCTGGCCAGTGGTGGGGGTCAGTTAGAAGCAACCAGGCCAGCTTGAGAAGCAGTGAGGGGCGATCAGGCAGACAGACAGGTAAATAATTAGGAGCTAGCAGTTCAAGATTGTGAGAGGGATGACCGATGGCCAGTTTAGGGAGGAAGGAAAGGAGGGAGGGAGTGAGAGAGGGAGAGAAGGAGGGAGGAAGAAGGAAGGAAAGAAGGAAAGAAGGAAGGAAGGAAGGAAGGGAGAAATTATAAATTAGTTAGTTGTATCCACTTGAATTTTTCTATTATAAAAACTTGGAACTAACCCTATGTAAATTGTAGCATTATTTACAATAACAAAGATCTGGAAATACTTAAGTGCCCATCAATAGATGACCGGGGGGGGGGGCGAAATGTGTACATTTATACCATGGAGTAGTGTGTAGCTATTTAAAAAAAGAAAAAAGAAGAAATCTTACCTTTTGTGACAGTATGGACTGACCTGGAGATTAAGCCAATAAGAGAAAAACAAATACCATATGATCTCACTTATATGTGGAATCTAATGAACAAAATAAACTGACAAACAAAATAGAAACAGAGGTATGAATACAAGGAACAGACTGACAGAGGTTAGAGGGGAAGTGGGTGGGAGAGACTGGATGAAAGAAGGTGAATACATTAGTTTAAAAACATATATACATAACACATCAACACAGAACACAGTGTGGTGATAGCCAGAGGGAAAGGAGGTGGGTCTAGGTGAAAGTAGGCAAAGTGGGGGAGAGAGAGGGACTGAAAGAGTTTTGCTTGGCTTATGGGCACATGATACATTGTGCAAATGTTTTATTGACTTGTACACAAAACCTGTGTGATTTTTCAAACCAATGTTATACCAATTTTTAAAATATCCTATGTAATAAAGAGGTAATATGCAAACTGACCATCACTCCAACACAAGATGGCCATCCTCATGTTGTCAAAGATGGTTGCCCCCATGTGGGGATAAGATGGCCACCACAAGATGGCTGACAGTTGTGGGTGATCAGGCCTGCAGGAGAGGGCAGTTAGGGGTGACTGGGTCAGCAGAGGAGGACAGTTGGGGTAACCCATACCTGTAGAGGAGGACATTTGGAGAAGGAGGGGCAGGCCTGCATGGGAGGGCAATTGGGATTGACCAGACCTGCAGGGGAAGGCATTTGGGAGCAATCATACCTGCAGGGGAGGGCAGTTAGGAGGGACCAAGCTTGCAGGGGAGGGCAGTTGTGGGTGACTGGGCTTCAGAGGAGGACAGTTGGGGGCAACCAGGCCTGCAGGGGAGGGAAGTTAGAGGCAATCAGGCTGGCAGGGGAGTGGTTAGAGGGTGATCAGGTTAATAGGCAGAAGCAGTTAGGGGAAATCAAGCAGGCAAACAGTCAGGGAAGCAGTTGGGAGCCAGCAGTCCTGGATTGGGAGAAGAATGTCCCTTGAGAGGTCCTAGATTGGAGAGGTTGCAGGCTAGGCTGAGGTACACACACTCCATGCATGAATTTCATGCACCGGGCCTCTAGTCTATATATATATATATAAAATATATATATATATATATATATATATATAAAGCCAGGGTTCATAAAGTCCAAAACAACTAAAAGCTTGACTGAACAGCAGGTGGGAGTGGGTGGGGTGGGGTGAGGAAGGTGCAGCAAGGTTGTTAACCTCAACCTGGGCAGACTGCTGCCTCAGTGGTTGATTCCAGCTGGGCCATCCTCTCTGTGGACCAGAGGCCCTTTTCTTGATACCATGTTCCCAGGATCTCTCAAACCCATTTGCAGAAGTCAGGAAACACTGTGTGTGGTCATCTGACCCTGAAGAATCCCAGAGCTGACAGCAAGGGTGTGCCTCTGTGGGGTCCCTTCTGTTATGCCATCTAGGGTTGCTACATCCTAATGTTGATTCTGGCAGGACTTGGGCTAGTCCTCTGTGTATCTGAGGTCCCACTCCCTATACCAAAGTCCCTGAGTCTCTGAGACCCAGATGCAGAAATTGCCTGTTGTCATCATCTCACTCTGGGTGGGATGATTCTGTTCTAGGGTCCAGGGTCCCCCCCTCCTTCCTCATGTTCCTCACTTTGAGCCTTGCAAGTCCTGTTGACCCAAGGCCAGACTTCTCGGACCAAGGCCTCACTACCCTGAGTCCTCTGCAGGAAGTGAGTGTATATCACATAGGTACCAAGCCCAGCAATTCCAAAGTCTGTTGGCAGGGGTGGAGATGGATTCTATTGGGTCCCTTAGCCCTCTCTCTGATCCATACTTTGACAGGCCTGGGCCTCCTGTCTTCTATGAACCTGAGTCTGCAATCCTAAGACCAAGGGTCTGACTACCCCAGATCCCTGAGGAGGTGGGACGAGGGAGGTGCAGTTTTCAACATACAAACAGGAAGCCCAACTTCAGGAATTTAATTCCTGACTCATTCACCTTATACAGTTAAACCCCAATTCTAGATACTATACTTACTATGATCACCCCCACGATTTTAAACAAAGATAAAATAATCAGTTGAGCAACTCTATTCATTAAAGACAACCTAAAGGCAATGATTTCAACCTTGAAAACAGAAAGCTGCAGAGAGCCACATGGACAGTGAAAAAAGGATGGTGAGATAAAAAATTTCTCTGGTAGCAGCCAAGAAGTGAATGGTTTTCAAGGTACATAAGAGCAACCTGTACTAGGTAAGCAGGATGAGTCACATCTCCAAAGAGACAGTCACATTACCTTGAAAATATTTTAAGCAAATCTTATGAAAACTAGCTAATGGTGAAGGATAAGCAAGAACAATGAGCCACTGAAATAGGGGGCCTAGGGAAACTTTTGGAGGAAGCTTCATCTCCCTACCATGTGACTCTTCAGAATTGAACATGGGGTCAATAGGTTTGAGAAGGCTTAGGAGTGCTAACGAAATGCCCCTTTCTCTTACCAAAGCACCGTGGCCTCCTCACCCTTCCCCATGGAAGTGTCAGGATGGTGCTTTATGATGTCTAAGTTTCTCTCCCAGAGCTACCATTAGCTGGAGGAAAGGCTTCCTGATTAATTAAAGCCTAAGGGGTGTGGCCCCTCATTGTCCTAAAGCAGTGGTAGGCAAACTGTGTCCTGAGATAAGGGCTTAATCACAAGAAACAATTGCCTGTAATTATTGAAATTGAGAGTCTAGGTCAATGGTCAGCAAACTCATTAGTCAACAGAGCGACAAACCACACAGCTCACGAGCTGCAGTTTGCCGACCACTGTCCTAGAGAAAAGCATATGTTCAGGAGGCCTGGGGTTGGGCCCTGAGAAATTCTGACTTGGTGAAGATGACCAGAAAACTACCAACTGCTAGCACATTATGTAACAACCAATCCCATTCACCAAAAGAAGGTAAAAGAGGAAAAAGCCCTGTTAACCTAGTTCAGTGTCCAGAATGAAAGGATGACACCCAAACTTCTCCTCCTCTTCTTTGGTGGCATATCCCCAAGACTCCCTGATCTTGCCTGGCAGATTTCATCCTCAACCTATACTTTTTCTTATGAAGACTTTTTTTTTCTTTTATCCCAGCCATTTTTCCACAAACCAATGTCCTTCTGTGTTCACTCTGTTGTCCTTCCAGCTACTAAAGACATCCATGGGGTGGAAAGATGTCTTTAAGGGAGTTCAAGGGAAGGAGCTTTTCCAAAAATGTCTGCCCTTTCAAGAAAACCTACAAAAGCTATAAAGTCAACAATATGTGCCATTGTCACAGGCCAAATGAGGAACTGAATAAAAATGATCCAGAAAAAGACCAAAACAATGTAGAAAAATTCAACACTTCAAGTGATAACTTGGGCAGCCAGAAACTTCAGAGCAAGGCCAAAAAACTCAGAACTATCTATCAAGTCTCTGAAGTCTGGCCCCCAAGAAATGCTGATAGTGTGGAAGCCAAATTTTACATCTACAGGGTACACCAATAGTGATGATGATTAAAATAAAATTGATAAGTGGTTCACTTCCAGTGTAAGCATAATTTGCAGATAATTTTTATGGAATTTATTGGAATAACATCTATACTAATAAAAGAGTAATATGCTAATTAGATCAGGAAACCTTCTAGAGACTTTCCAGACCTCCTTCCAGACAAAACCATGGTGGCAGGCTGAGGCAGAGGTGATTAGGGGCAATCAGGCTATCAAGGGAGAGCAGTTAGGAGGATCAGGCTGGCAGGGGAGGACAGTTGGGGTGATCAGGCTGGCGGGGGGGCAGAAGTTGGGGGCATTCAGGCCTTCAGGGGGCCAGTTGGGGGTGACCAGGCCAGCAGGGGGCAGTTAGGGGCCTTCAGGCTGGCAGGGGAGGGTAGCTGGGGATGATCAGGCCAGCAGGTGGAGGCAGTTATGGGTGATAAGACATGTAGGCCTGTGGTTAGGACCCAGTGGCCCCAGATTTTGAGAGGGATGTATGACTGTGGAATTGGACCTAAACTGGCAGTTGGACATCCTCTGAGGGGTCCCAGATTGGAGACAGTCTAGGCCAAGCTGAGGGACTGCCCACCCCCAATGTGCACAAATTTCGTGCATTGGGCCTCTAGTATTAAATTTAAAATGTTTCTTTTTTCAGTCTCTATCATGACATGTCATGGTATTTATTGTTTGCTATTCAATGTTGTTCTAAGTAAAATACAATAAAAATTTAAATTGCTACTGGGTCTCATAGAAACTAAAAAGAAATTCAAATTGACCCTTGAGAATAGTATGTAGAGAAAAGATGAAAAGAGAATGTACACATTCTTCTAGTGAAGAGCACAAAAATGAATACATATACAATTACACTAATAACATAATTAAATAATAATGAGTGAACCATAGATCTTTTATCTAAGTAGAAAGATATATTTTGAAATAATGTACTTTTTAAGTTTTAAAAAATCAATAGTGTCAGAACAGTTTTCTTAAATCCAGTTTTGCATATTTTCAGTAGAAATAAATGAAGTTGAAAAGAAATAAATTTAGAAAGATGCATACATGCAGACTCATTTTGCAAAATATGAATGGTGGAAACTTTGAGGAAATTTAGCACAAAGTGACTTGTGCAAAACTATGCTTTAGAAAGGCTTTAATTTCTTTTTTCTTTTGTTTTTCTCTGTACTCATTTTTTAAATTTCTTTATTGATTTTGTAGAGAGAGAAACATTGATTTGTTCTACTTATTTATGCATTCACTGGTTGATTCTTGTATGTTTCCTGAACAGGAATTGAACCAGAAAATGAAGCTCTAACCAACTAAGCTACCAGCTCTTCTGGCAATCATGTGTAACATGTATTTAAGGGAACAAGAACAGCTGAAGAGAAATAAAACAGGCATATAAGTATGAGTCTTCATAGCTGGGATGGAAGATGTTAACATCAGTGAGAATGGAAAAAAGGAGAAGAATAAAAGTAACATGAAGTGGAGGCATTTACACAATGTAATAATTAAGTAGATTGAAAAAGAAGATTCAGAAAGGAGTGCCAGAACGTGAGCATGAGAAGTTGAGAAATGCTAACTCTACCAGAAGAAAATAAATCTGTTTGCGGGAGAACCAAGTTTAAATAAATATATTTGGGGAGGAACCAAGTCTGGAAAAAATCTTGCTATATTTGATATTTAGTCAACAAGATTTGAAAGAATGATCATACATTCCATGGGGAGGGAAAAAGTTTTATATGGGGTTGAACCAGAGAAGTTAGGTAAATTTATAAATCATTACTGGAGTGTACAATTAAATCAGTAGGTATAAAGCCTCCAAGAAAAAAAATAAATGATGATCAGCAGAATAAAAAATGAGTCATGTAGCACAATGTAAACAGCTGTCAAAGTGAGAACAAAGAAAACAGAAGCAGTAAATAGAGAATAAGGGATAGAAATAGAGCTCTATAGTGACCATGAAATCAAGGGAACAATTTCAAGATATTCAAAGTGTCACATTGTTTGGAAAACATTAGGAGTAATGTTTACAGTTATTTTTTTGTTATTTTTGTTGTTGCTGTTTTTTTCAATTTACATGAGGAAATCATGGTTTACTTCAGCTAAGCCACTTGGGAGAAGTCAGAAACTACATCAAGAAATTAAATCATGAGATTAGTGAATGGGGCATACCAAGAGTGGAGTGTTCTTGAAAATTTTAAGAGAGTATTTTATATAGGTCACTATTTGGATTTAGGAGTAGAAATAGCACAAAATTAGAATAATTTTTTCAGGTATTTGAGAAATTTCATAATTTTTTCATATATTTGGTTCAGTAACAGATACTTAGCAAAGCAATGTAGAATGAGACATCATCTAAGTAGTTCATTACCTAGATTGAAGTATTGACATATCAGGGATCAGTGACTAGTTTATGTACTGTAATCACCCACCTTTGTGCCGGTTGTAACTTCCTGAAACTTAAAATATAAGAAAGCAAAACAACTGACTTAACAGTGCTTTGTACTTTGCAGTAAGCCAAGAAACTGTACCCAGAGAAAAGATACTATCTAGGAAAATACGTTTTTGTTTTTTTAATTCTCACTCAAAGATATTGATGTTGATTTTAGAGTGGGAGGAAGAGGAGAGAGAGAGAGAGAGAGAGAGAGAGAGAGAGAGAGAGAGAGAGAGAGAGAGAGGGAGAGAGAGGGAGAGAGAGAATAATGTGAGAAACATGCATCATTGGTTCCTATAACCACATTGGCCTGGAATTGAACCCACAGCATAGGTATGTGCCCTGATAGAGAATTGAACCCAAACCTTTTGGTGTATAGGATGATGTTCCAACCAACTGAGTCACATGGCCAGGATGGGAAAAATATGCTTTTTGATTAGTTGGAGCCTACAGAAAGAAGCCTCTGAACCTTTCAAAGGCAAAACATTACTGAATCATGTCATTTGTCAATATAGAAAGTTGTAAATGGTGAGCTGAGTTTTCTTAATTTATTTTTTTATCCTGACTTTTCTTTTTAATATATTTTATTGATTTTTCACAGAGAGGATGGGAGACGGATAGAAAGTTAGAAACATCGATGAGAGAGAGACATTGATCAGCCACCTCCTGCACACCCCACACTGGAGATGTGCCCGCAAGCAAGGTACATGCCCCGACCAGAATCAAACCTTTCAGTCCACAGGCCGACCCTCTATCCACTGAGCCAAACCGGTCTCGGCTTATCCTGACTTTTGATCAATATACAATCTAGGATTTTAGTTTTGTTCTTAAACCATATTAATGGTTGAAATAAAAATTCATTTAGAGGTGATTATTTCATTTTATTTTTCTAATATATTTTATTCCCTTTTTACAGAGGAATGGAGAGGGATAGAGAGTTAGAAACATCAATGAGAGAGAAATATCAATCAGCTTCCTCCTGCACACTTCCTACTGGGTATGTGCCAGCAACCAAGGTACATGCCCTTGACCAGAATCAAATCTGAGACTCTTGAGTCTGCAGGCTGATGCTCTATCTACTGAGCCCAACCAGTAAGGGCAAGAGGTGATTATTTTAAAATAAAAATTTGAATGATGTATTTAGCATTTTAAAAACTGTCACCTATCATCAGTTAGGAAATTTTATATATTTTTATTTTTGTCTCATTAAAGACTTTTGGTTTTATCTTCTTCAACCACAAGTTTCACTGGAATGATGATGAAAAAGGAAACAGATGCCAACATTAAATATATTATGACATATGGCACAATATTGACAATCAAACCACAAAGCAAATCAGTGACAGACTGACCTATTTTGTTAACTATATTCTAGATTCTAGACTCTAAGTCATAAAAATTTAAAAGGTATAAATGCAAAGAAATGAAAATATATGTGGCAAATAAAATTAGTTTAAAACACTGAGAATTCTAAAATGACAGATGACAATAATTATTTATTAAATTAATTGATCCCATTTATTCAAAATCATGTGTGCCATTAACAATTAAGTACAAATGTTTTACATATATATATATTTAATTATTGTTAAAATAAATTATTTTAAGATATTACAAACTAAGTTCCCTTGCATTCTACATTATCTTAATATCATTTAAGACAACTGCTAAAAAATATTTATACAGATTGGTATTTGGAAAATGTATGTTACTTTTGATTGCATAAAAAGAGCAACATTATCACCCATTTACCATCTTATTGTGTGACTGAAAGCCAAAACATTTTATTATTCTTGAAACAGCAGAGTGAATTTTCAAGAAATTTGAATTCAAAAACATCTCTTAGATTTTAATTGACTTTATTTAAATAACCATCAGATCATTTTAATAGAAATAGTTACTTCTTCTATAATCTTTATTTTCTTCCTTTTAAAATCTATTTTCCTTGTATCTACTGTGATTGTATTTATACAATCTCAGTCAGTTTTTGCTATCTTGAGCAATGAATTATGGTTCTTGAGACAGATCTAAAGCAACAGATAGAATTGTGAAGTAGGGAAGAGGTTTGATGACATAAAGATGTTAACACACCTGAACTTAGTACTTGTCTGTGATTTCTCTTCAAGAAGCAAGAATGCGGCACCTAAAGGTCATGATGCTGAGAATAATTCAAGAAATGTTAAAAGAAGGAGGAGGAGGAGGGGAAGGAGTTGTCATCATCGGGGGAGGAGGATTTGGAGGAGGAGGAAAGAAAGAAAAGACAAGGCAAGAAAAAATGTTTGAAAAGTTATAGCAAGAAGATAAAATAATAATGAAGACTTAATCTATGTTGTGTTATCCATTGGAGATGTCAAAATAATATAATGTAGGAAAGGCTATTGTCAACTTAAGGTAATATATAGCCTGATGCTTATTAGACAAGTTTTGCTCCACACATAAGCCTGGCTCTTGTAGTTCTTTCTAGTCATAAACATAAAGGGTTACTGATTTAATGACAGGCAGAATTTCCTGCTGAGCCAAGAGGAATAATGGTTTAGAGGTTAAAGTTAAAAGTGTTAACACTGATCAATATTTTGGAGGAGGACCTGCTTATATTAGTTTAACATATTATAGAAAGCAATAGCTCTATTTATAACTTTGTTATTGACTAAACAGGAACTTTTGGATGTTTTTTCAGGTGAAATGAATTCATCTTCCCTCTCTTTTTTGCCAAGATGAGCACTCATATTCAAAAACATTGCAAAAGATATCATCAGGATATTTTACCCAACTTCTGCAAATCAATTCACATAGCTGGAGAAGGTTTTATACATAGTGATATCTGTTAAAAATGGAGGGTTACCAATAAAAATATTTTATGGATGGAGAAAATCTCAGACTTCTTACCATTCTCCAAAAGACAAATTGTTCCTATCACCATTACCCATAACTCTACTAAATTTCACCACAGGTTGCCTACCCCTGAATTCTTGTCTTATTCCTTTGAGACAACATAAAAGGGAAACTTTACAACAGGATTGTAAAACATGAGGTCCTGTAGGTATTTTAAGTTATTATACATATGTGTATTTGAGTATAACCTTTTCAGTTGAAAAACTTTATTTATTGTTTTCTTCCTTAACAACTAATATATACTCTCTGCTTAGAAAAGTAGATCTGAGAAAATAAGAAATGAGATGTGAAATACAAGGAAATTGTCCAATATGCACACAGTAATGATTGCTGTCTAATTGTAAATGAAACTTTCTCCCTTGCATTGATAAGGTACACATGGAAGCCTACAGTCTCCAATTGTTTTGTTTTCACAAAATGTACAATACATTCTCCTATAAATGAAGCTTCATTTTATCTCTTACATAAAACTCTATAAATTATCCCAGAAAATTGAGGCCCAGAGAAATTTAACTAATTTGCTTAAGGTCACGAGGTTAATTAGTATGAGAGATGAAACCACATTTCTAGGTCTTCTGGTTCATTCCTCTCAGTATCCATTATATTACCCATGGAACACTGAATTTACAAAGAAAAATGAGAAAAGCAGGTAAAAAAAAAACATAATCTCATTTGTCTTCTGGAAGAATAGAAAATGATGACACTCATTCTAGATTGCATGGAACTTGACCTTGAATTGTTTAACTCCCCATAGCTTTCCCTCTTGACATTAGCACTATTTTACACTTCATTAGTCATTTACTTATTACTAGATCTACAGTGGCTGCAAATAGCACCTGCTGCATGGTAAATATTCAATAAATATTCACAGAATAAATAAATTGCATTTTGTATCTGCAAAACTCTAATATTTTTAACATACCAGCTGAATTAAAAAAAAGTCTTGAAATTGAACCATTAATATTGACAAATTGTGTGTTAAAAAACTACAGTTTAAATCACTTTAGTGCTGCTCTATAACTGTCACTCTTTGGAAATCTATTAATGAGAAATGTTAGAGTGTCAGACATTCTGGATATACTGTAAATATGAAACTATAAAATGTGGATTTTTTTGGCTGTAATACAATTATTTAAATTGTGTTAAAAATGGAAGATATTTTACTTGACACAGAAAAACACTTGCCTTCTCATTCTCTCAAAATATGCAGATTTTAAATAAATATTAAAAAACAAAAGGTAGCTGGATGGTATTCCATTTATTATCTTGTAATCCACTGTTATCTTCCTCCACTGCAAAGATATTCACAATTTTTCTCATTATCTTATAGTATACTAGTGGCCCAGTGCACAAATTTGTGCACATTGGAAGGAAATTAATTAGAAGAAATATTTTAATATTACTATTCACTTTCTCTGTAATAGTAGTGTAAACCAAATTAATGATCAACAATGACAGATCAAAACATATACATACAATTGGCACCAGCAAGAGCTTTTTATGTATCATGCATGTGTGAGTCAACTTAGCTTTTTATATATCCTCCTATCTAATAAAAGAGTAATATGCAAATTGACCATCACTCCAACATACAAGATGGCTGTCCCTAGTGGTCAAAGATGGCTGCCTTCATGTGGACACATAGATGGCCAGCAGGGGAGAGTAGTTGGGAGGAACCTGGTCTACAAGCGAAGGTAGTTGTGCGCAATCAATCTTGCAGGGGAGGACAGTTAGGGGTAACCAGGCTGGCAGTGGAGGGAAGTTGGGGTGACCAGACCTGCAAGGGAGTGCAATTGGGGGGAATCAGGCCTGCAAGGGAGGATAATTGGGTGTGATCAAGCTTTCAGGGGAGGGAAGTTAGGGATGACCAGAGGAGGAAAGTTGGGGGCAACCGGGACTGCAGAGGAAGGCAGTTAGGGGGGACCTGGGCCTGCAAGGGAGGGCAGTTATGGGCAAATAGGCTGGCAGAGGAGGGCAGTTAGGCATCAATGAGGCTGGCAGGGGAGTGGTTAGAGGGTGATCAGGCTGGCAGGCAGAAGTGGTTAGGAGCAATCAGGAAGGCAGACAGGTGAGCAATTGGGAGCCAGCAGTCCTGAATTGTGAAAGGGATGTCCGACTGCCGATTAGAGATTGGGCCTAAACAGGCAGTCAGACATCCCTTGAGGGGTTTCAGATTGGAGAGGATGCAATCTGGAGTGAGTGACACACACCCCCATGCATGAATTTTGTGCACCCTTCTGCTAGTATAGAATAAACTTGTTTAATTAAACCTGCTTTTGATTTAGGTAAACTTTTTCCAGCTCAGTGAAGCACCTCACTTTTTTTCAGGTAATTTTCAGCAACACAGCAATAAATATCAACACAAAGAAGATAATTATTGTAGATCAAGCAGAAAGAACAAAGGGTAAAATATTTAACTGCAGCAGTGTTTGACTATATTTTGCACAATGAAAAAACCTGAAGTCATTTTCAAGGTCCACCATTTCTTATTTATTTTTAGTTGAGTCAAGATGCTAAGCTTTCTAAATCTCTGTTTTCTGACTAATGAAAAGAAAATAGGATTCCACCAAGTCTCCATCTACCTATTTCAGGGCTTCTATGAGGATCAAATGAGATGAGGCACAGAAAATGTTTCACAGACATTTGGTTACAGTGTAAAATGTTTCCACCTGGGTGTTCCTGGGCTGAAGAAGCTCCAAGGAAGCTAGTCACTAGGAAGAGGAAACCAGGCATTGCTACATGACATTACTACTAGACAGACACTTAGCATATTAGCCTTTTATGTATATAGATAATCCATACTTAAAAATATCTTGTTTTCATATGTAGTTTAATAGACTATAAAATAATTGTTACAATATGCTTGTTAATTCAAATACAATACATGTTATTAAAGAAATAAAAGACCACCTTTAAAACTATCTGAGTAGTTAACATTTATGTTCAAACATGTG
The DNA here is from genome assembly GCA_011751065.1 of Lasiurus cinereus. Taxonomy (NCBI): domain Eukaryota; kingdom Metazoa; phylum Chordata; class Mammalia; order Chiroptera; family Vespertilionidae; genus Lasiurus; species Lasiurus cinereus. Next base: position 29,260,736 of record JAAGEH010000286.1, on the reverse strand, counting down.
ATGAGTTGGTGTTGATTCAATCAATAATGAGTAGAGATACAAGTTTCTAATAGCAGTACTTCATGGGATCTGACATATACAACAGGATGTCTGGCCACAGAGAAAATGGAAGGGAAAAGTGAGCATTATTTTTTCACTGGGGGAATGTTTCCCACACCAAGGCCCTTAACATTCATAGACCGGGTTACTCTACAGGTTGGTGTGTATTAATCTTACCATCTTCAGCCCAGATGAGTCAGCACTTCTAGATTCAACACTTTGTCTTCTTAACAAGCAAATAACACTTTAGTTGTCCAATCTTGCTAAAGGGAAATAGGCAATACAGTGGGAAATGATGGGGCATAATACATTTACAGTTCAAAAAATATTAATAATTTTGGTCAAAATAAATAAACTTTTTTGGATATTTTTATGCCCTAGATGATATTGATAGTGAATATGATGTGAACATTTCTCTAGTAAAGTTAAAAATTAAACTTCTCAAAATATCCCACAAATAATCAAAAATCTCCATGTATTATTTCCTTATTAAATAAACTTTCCCAAACTATGTAAGGACCTGTGAGTTTCAGGTAGCTTTCATTTATAAATTTTTGAGTATTTGGAAGTAATTATTCTAGTTCAACAAATAATTTATTTTTAATCTATTAAAAACATGTTTTTCATTGATGAAAAAATCTCAACAGTCTTTAGGATGGTCTTTGATTTCATGCAGAAATAAAAGATCATGATAAGAATTCCTTCTTTTTAATGGCAGCATAGAATTCCATTGTGTAGATGTACCACAGTTTTCTGATCCACTCATCTGCTGATGGGCACCTAGGCTGTTTCCAAATTGTAGCTATTGTAAATTGTGCTGCTATGAACATAGGGGTAAATCCTTTCTGATTGGTGTTTGTAATTTCTTAGGATAAATTCCTAAGAGTGGGATTGCTGGGTCAAATGGGAGATCCATTTTTAGTTTTTTGAGGAAACTCCATACTGTTCTCCACAGTGGCTGCACCAGTCTGCATTCCCACCAACAGTGCACAAGGGTTCCTTTTTCTCCGCATCCTCGCCAACACTTGTCCTTTGTTGATTTGTTGATGATTGCCATTCTGACAGGTGTAAGATGGTATCGCATTATCGTTTTGATTTACATCTCTCGGATAATTAGTGACTTTGAACATCTTCTCATGTGTCTCTTACCATTTGCAGCAACCTGGATGGAACTAGAGAGCCTTATGCTTAGTGAAATAAGCCAGTCAATGAAGGAGAAGCACCACATGATCTCACTCATTTGTGGATAATAAAGAACATTGTAAACTGATGAACAAAACAGTAGATGCAGAGGCAGTAAAGCATCAAACAGACTCTCAAATTATAGCAGGAAGATTAAGGAGAGGTGGGGTAGATAAGAGACCAATCAAAGGACTTGTGTGCATGCATATAAGCATAACCAATGAACAATGGGGTATGCTAGGGAGGAAGGGGGGGCAATGGGGAGATATGTTTACATGTAACACAATAAAAAAATATCATGATAAATCACCTATTTCATCTTGCTAAAAAAACACATTTTTAGAAAAGTTACTGGTTTCTAGATCAACTAAATTCCAGATAATTAAAATGTATTTTACATATCTGAAAACAAAACAAAAAATTCTAAGTACATATGTTTTACCAAAAATAAGCATTTTATTAACTGATTCTGAGTTTAAATTACATCCTTTAAAATCTGTGCTATAGTCTTAGTTTTGATTATAAAAAAATTGCTTAATGTTAAAGGTAGATAACTTTCAAAATACATAATATAGACAGTGCAAAGCAATAAATACATTCAAATTTATGTCATTTTCTCTGTTAAAAGGAGTTCTTTATAATAACCCTCCTATAGTCCTTGATCAAATATTTCTCTTAGGGTGATACTTGAGGGCAAGTTCAACTTGTTGTTCCCATGTATTTAAATGTAATAACATCTTGCACAAACAAGATATAATCATGTCTTGAGTTCAGTGATGGGACTGTGTGATGTCTTGGTTCATCTTTGTGAATGTATGCATGCTAACTTTACAGGAGTCATTCTGAAATTTCTGTGCGAGGGAGCATTGTAAATGCTTGTGCAAAATTTATTTTTGATGCTACATATACTGGTGTTATTGTTTAAAAAGCCTGAGTGTGATTTCAGAATCTGAATTTGTTTACAGCCATCACAATGGTACTGGCACAGGTGTTCTCTGAATAATACTTTGAAAATTACTGCTTTTTAACGATAGATACAGCATGTTGTATTCCATGATTCCATCCCTGTATTCAATCAGGAACTAATTTTTAGAACAATGTCCTCTTATACCGCCTGTTATTCTCATGATTTTTCATACGCCCAGGTTTTTGCATGGACTAGGGGCTACAGTCTTTGAGCAGAGCACACAGCTGATTGACAACTGGTAATAGTAGAAGGTCAGTGCTAATTATTGTGCCTAATTTGCATGAAATGCTTTGAGAAATGGAAGCTAAAGTATCTATGGCACTTTCTGCCAACAAATTATCTGGCTGACAGGAGGGTGTCACTGCTCATCAATGATGATGGTGTATTAACTGGTACTTGTCAATTAAGGAGAAGTGAAATATTGCCTCAGAGAGCTATCTTCCTGGGAATAATTACTACAGGTGTCAATAAAACTTGAAAACGAAGAAGGTCTATTTGCTGTTCTATGAGTAAAAGTTGTGACTAGTGAAAGGGCCAATGCTGATAATCATCAAAATCTGTATTCCACCTCTCAGTTTACTCTTTGTTACTGATTATAAGAGCATGAGAAAGGACTCGGAAAGCAGACATTGATTAGGTGGTTAAGAACAAAATCCCTGTTACTTAGTCCATGAATTCCTGAGACATGTCTAATACGAGGTTACTATTCTGAAATACTGTAATGTCACTGGGTAGATTTGAAGAACCAATAGAGGGCATAAGAACAAGAGGAATTATTAGAAAATAACTAGGTAAGGATTTATCAAGAAAATGTTATGTGGAATTGGAGCCCATATTTTCTGGGGTCCAAATATTTGGAGCACCTAGGGCTTTGGTTTATGTCTCCATAAAATTTTGCTAACTTCCTTCACCAATTTGAAGCTGTCTAAGTCTATGCCTTCCCTCTTTGCTCCACTTGCTTCAGTGTCTCATGCTGGCTACATGCTACCCACATACAAAAACAAACATACCCTGATTTTCATAAGCTTTTCCTTAAAGCCACTGCCATCAAATAGCAGTCTGGAGCCCTCTCTTGGAGATAGAGCGTATTTGAACATTTGTTAGGAGACAAATGAAGGCTGGAGCTAGTGAGCAGAGTCCTTTTCATCTGCTTTATGCAACTCAGAGTTCACCACCATCATCAACACTGATCACTTTAGAGCTCTGTAGTTCTGTTCTGTGTTAACCCTCTCAGACCCCATGGCCTCTGGGAGACCTGGCCCCTACTTTGAGACACATTGAACTGGAAATAATAACTCCCATATGGGAGAAGAATACTTCAGCCCCATGAGCTTACCAAGCTTTGTTTTTTCTGACTGCTAAGAAAAGGAGAGTGTATTGGAAGCAATTCTCTCAGCTTATAGCTATTTTGATAGAGGTTCTATATTTAATAAAGGTTAAATACATTGAAACTCTGAGTCAAAGGCACTTTTCATGGCCAACAATTTCACCTACTTTAGAAGCTGGTCTCTTCTCACTCTCGCCATGTCTACTCAAAATGGAAAATGGGGACATTGGCTTTGTTTAATAGGCAAATAGGCCATCCCCCAAAGAATATGAATAAATATTTTTAATCTGAACTTGTACATCACTCTCATGTGTCTCTGTCCTCCTCATAAAAGAAAGCTCTTTTCGTAATTGCCAGACTTAATTAGCCAGTGTTCACACAAAGGCTTCTTTTGTTCACCTATCAACAAGCTGCTTTCATTGATGGTTCTCTGATTCTCTGAAGACTTTTCTTTTCCTGAGTTTAACATGAACTTCTATTTTCAGCTTTGGAGTCCTATGTTACAAGTGCTCTGCATTCCATTCACTGGGGGTCTTTGTCTCTATTACAGATAACTCCTCCATGGCTGATGGCGATCTGATCAACTTCTCAGACTGCTAGTCCCTATCTTCCATGGGATAGAAACAGATTTCTGGAAAAGCAGTGATGGAGTGGCAATTATAGTCCACTAAAGAGATCATTTTATTCTAGTTTCATTTTCCCGTTTTTAAGTCAGAGCTAGAGCAACAGCAGCGAATGCAGGAATCATAAACCCCTGAAAAATACAAGAAAGATGTGTTGGTAACCACTGTACAAATTTAAGAAATATTTGTTTTATGAATTAAAGGAAGGGAAGCACATTTTATATTATTACACGGATTTTTTTAAAAAAGCTCAGCAAATCCAAGGCAATCATATCCTGATCTTACTCTTTGAAATGACCTCCTTTTTCTCCTCTGCTTATGTCAATCCATGACATTTTTTATGTTGACATTTGAAAGGTTACTGTCCTAGAGATTGCTCTTTTCCTTCTAGGTAATAAACTTACACTGTGCATATCTTTTGGAGTCTGACATCTATAGTTTTAGATGCATAGTATTTCTGCCACTAATGTACTAGTACAGTACAACAAAATTTGTGGGATGTCAGTTGTTAGTAAAGAGGAAGTTCTCACTGTCTGGGAAGTAGTAATCCCTCCAGAAAAGGTACTTATTATCATGATTATTTACATCCAGTATTAAGTGATGCTTATAATTTATATCCTTAAAGATGAATACCTATGATATTCAAAAGCTATATAAAATAAAATTAATTGAAAAAATTCATAATTATTTTTATAAAGCTTTCTGTTAGTCTATTAAACACAAATATTACTTCTCATTAATATGTCATTTTAATTTGAAAGATAATGCAAGGTTCAGAGAATGATGTTTTTAAATCATAAACATTTCATTACTATAAACCTAAACTCGATAATCTTAAATTGTCATTAAACTTTACTACCGTAAATCAGGATATTTTTCACCTGTTTCAGGAAAGAACAAAGTACTAACTCTTCCAAAGTTTGCTAATGGAATATCAGTTCCAACACTTTCATGGGTATTAGGTTGCAAAAGATTTTCATTTGAAGTCAAATACAATTAACCAATTGTATTTGTGTTTTTCTGCTATAATTCTCAGATTTTGATATGCTGATGGACAATTATTTCCAAGATGGGAAAACAGAGAAAACTGGATAGAGAAACCCCTATTTCTCAATTAGTGAACCCCATCTTTAAGAGAGCATCTCATGAGATTAGAGTTGCATAGTGACAGCTTCATTCTAATTCACTATTGTTTTTTCTTGTGAAGTGTCTATAAATTTTAAACATTTCAGCAGCAGTTTTATCAAATATACAAAACAAAGTTTGGTTACAACTCTTGTAATAAACAAATTATTTTCACAACACTCAATAGATATTTGTTTAATTTCACTAAAATACCTCCTCAATTATTTGTGGACTGCATACCCCTGCATTTTTTTTCTCTATCACAACTACAAGAACACAGTCTGCATATCCTGTTTATCATAAATTTGCCAGTATGACCACTTTTTGAAAAAGTATCCCTTTTTACAGTTAGAGGAAAGTCATTTCCTTGATATGCAAATATTTCTACAGAAACAGATTTTGTTTACTGATAAACTTATTTCCATCTACAATTGGCCCTATTTTATAGACAGCCATCTATACTTCATTTCTTCTCTTACAGCCTGGCCTATGATATCATTGTACTCTATAAAATTACTTATTTTATTGCAGAACAAACTCATTAAACCAATAATTAAATAAAACATGTGTGATTAAAACATTTTTTATCATGAAAATGATAGTCTCAGGAAGAAATAAATCACCCATAACTAATAGTAAACAAATTGGTAACAGTGTTCTGTATTTAGGTCCAGATATTTTTCTATCAAGATTAAATCCAGTTTTTACACAGACCCATTAGTGATGACTTGCTCTATATACAAACCTCTTTAAAGTCTCAACTTAGTCCATTTTTTCTCCAGTATTTTCAATAATAAATACTTTTAAATATCAGCCATGCAGGAGACAATGGGGTGACATATGTCATTGCTGTGGAGAGAGAAAGGTCACAGCAATATTCCTGACCTTAAAAGATCCTCAGTATAAGTCAATAATTAAGGCATAAATTCTCTAGAATATCATAAACCATATAAGGAAGTTTATGATACATGTAAAAAATTAATAACAAGGTAAGAATACTGAGCACTGGCATGGTCAGAGAAAGCATGCTATGCTACATCATGTAACATACAGACTTTAAATATCACTGAAAATGTATAGTGAAGAAAAAGAAACAATGACCCTAATACATTATAAGAGAGGGGAACTGAAGTCTATTTACCTAGATTGTTTGTTTATGCAGTTATTTTCTTAAAATTGTATGGTTAATAAAATTATATTAAAATTTTATTACATTAATTGGATTTAAAAGGTCTTTTGGTATTGGGGAGATGCAGTACTATAATTAAGTTAAAAATATATTTTCTTTTGTATCTTGGAACTGTTTGCATACTGTTTTAATCTTAGAGTTTTAGCACGCTATTATTAGTATAATCAAGTTTCAATAGAACTTTCAGTTGTCATGGCATGCTGTTATAGAATGAATTGATTTAATGTGATGAAAACACATTCATATTACATTAAATTTCACTTTAAATAAGAAAAACAAATCTACATATTAACTTTACTAAGCAATTTAGAGAACAAATTAATTTTTAAATATAGTTTTATTGATTTCAGAGAGGAAAGGGGAGAGAGATAAACATCAATGATGAGAAAAAATCATTTATCGGCTGCCTCATGCACACTAGGAATGGAGTCCACAACCAGGGCATATGCCCTGACCAGGAATTGAACTGTGACTTCCACAGGTCAATGTTTAACCATTGAACAACAATGAATTAGATTTTAATACTGTTTTGAAAACTGAAACATTCAGTAAGAACAGGAAATCCTTTGCCTAAAATTAATTGGAGTTAACAATGCAAAACAACTTAATCTTAACAGCAGAAATATTACAAGAGACAGTTTCATCATTTTAGTGCTGTCATCTATTTCTTAATTTTGTTTCATAAAAATCAACAAGGTTATTACTCAAATCTGCCTATGTTGAATGACAAAATAGTTAAATGTGAAAAACAGGTGTTTCGGTTTTGTTTTGTATTTTTACTATGGTTTTGACATATTTGATTTCTTGCTTTCCTTCCCCCTGTTTTTTTTCATATTTTATAAGAAAAGCATCATAATTCATTAATAACTGCAAACAGATTCTAATGTAGTTCCAGTTCTTCAAACTCAAGTGTATCACCTTTGGGTGCACCATTTACTTGTCCTGGTAACTTGAGTGGGGAAGTCAGGAAATTTATGCTTTCTATTTTTATGTCTATCAAAATTTATTCTCAGAATAAACCTGAAAAAAATTAAGAATATATAGTTTTTTAAAGAGGGTTGAATTTAACTTAAAGTGATAATGCAAAAGTATGTTATAAGGGATAAAATTTTGTTTTTTATTGCAGGACCTTCCCAACATCTATCACTACTTCACATAGTCACTCACCTTAAATAAGACTAAACCAGCAAGAGATTTGAAATGAATTTAGCTTTTTTTATTGAACAGTATGTAAACATTATATCAAACAGCTTCTGATGAAACACTAATTCAGAAATAAGGCAAAGTGGATAGGCACAGAATTTTACTCTATCACATCAGTACAAATATACTTTCACTAGTTAAAATAATAACCAAATATTCATTCTAGGTATATTTGATAAATAAAATATTTTATTGAAAGTCTCTACAATGTAATTTAAGGTGTAATTTTAATTAGCAACCAGTATCAGTAAAAATATTGATTTCTTATAGAAAATATTCCAACAATTCCCTAAATTTCTAAATCTCAAAAAACTCACAGAAACAAAGACACAACTCTCTGGCTATATACTTAGGCAAGAGAGGGAGAAAAGACTAAAATGATATAGAAATAGCAAACCTAGTAGTGAAATGTTCAATAAGATAGGTTGGTGATTTCCTATAACTACATATAAAAATCTATATACTTATTAAAAATTTATTAAACATTTTTCTTACTTATTATTTCTTGAAAGTCTTCATTTGAGTGAAGTAGTGAACATATTATCCTTTTCATTTCATCATTAATTTAGAGTAATTTAGGGCATTCAAAAAACCTGTGAGAGACATAGTATCCAGTTGAATGACATTTAGTCTAACACACAAATATAGCATACTTTTTCAACTTGGAAAAAAATTAAAAGTGGTCTAATCCAAAACCTTGCATGATATCTCTGCAGTGCTGCACACAATTGGCCATTGATTCTCACAATAGTCTTTCTATGAAACTTGTGTGGTCTTTCTTAGGAAGCCAAACAGTGAGATAATGACAATAGCACTTACTATAAAGATCACATTTTTGATCACTATGTTTGCTGCCTCCAATTTGTGGTTTAAGTTTCCTTTTATTAAGAAAAACTGGCTCATGTAAAATCACATACTAGACAGTGCAGACTCAGCTCCCCTCTCCTCCAATTTTCCATGGAACCATTGGCCACCACACACATTGCTGTCAACTGGTTCTGCTTCTTGTCAGCTGCACACTGGACTGAAGAAATGAAGGCTGGCCTTGCACTAATTAAAAGGGCAGATTTTTTTTTGAAGTCCACACTGAGAAGTATTGGTGCCAAATACTAGCTTATATAAAAATTATTTAAGGAGAAAGGGCAAGGATAGAAGAATTACAAAATGTAATTTTTAATGTCTGAATTAGAAAGTTGCATGAAAATTCTCAGGATTGCACTGATGTTAGTCTTGCCTGAATCAAGAAAGGGCTTAACTAAAGGGCTGAGCCCACTGAGAATTGATAATTTTAGAAAAATCCCAAAGACATAGAATTCCTCATGTGAATTGGACTAAAAGCTTTGTGGTGTTTTTTTAAAATAATTATAGGCTAATAAAGGTGATAAATGGATCAGAAGGACATTTACTTAGTTTGACAGAAATAATCAAGTGTAAACCCATAGTACATTCAAACTTTTCATAGCAGAATAATCTTTTTAATATTATTAGTTATGGATGAGAAGTGCAATAAATAGACATTCCCTATTGAATAAATTGGCTTATGTTAATATTGCTTAACAAAAAGCTAGGGTCTTATGCACAAACAATCTTTTAAAATATTTATGGTTATAGAATGGTATGCAAGTCAAAATATAAATCATTCAGAGCCTATGAATTTATTAATTTTGTACATATGTTATTTTATATATGATATATGAATATTTATGATACAAATGGAAATCCATTTACAAACACCATAAGATCAGCCATCTATTGATGATAATACTGGCAATATTTAATTAATCTTTGTTATATATGATTTTCTACTGGGAATGAATTGTTTATTAATAAGTATAGTATGTTTTTAATTTTTTTGAAATTTTGGATAACATTTTAAACATTAAGTAAACTAAACTAATATTAAAAGAATTATAAATTGAGTAATATCCACAGGAAGAAGAAAAAAGATTATGAGTTCATATTTGAGTACTAGTTTTAAAATGTCTAAAACTAGATAAGATCAGCACAGAAAAAAAAAAAAACAAAGTACTCCTTCTCAGCCTTATAGTAGGTTAAGAGTACCGAGGAGAATTAGTGGCAAGGGGTTTCTAATGTTTAGAAGAACATGTAGTAACTAAGATGCTAATGTCAAAATTAACTTCAGGGAAAAACAAATTTTTAAAGGATCCTATCTAATAAAAGAGTAATATGCAAATCGACCATCACTCTAACACACAAGGTGGCTGCACCCATGTGGTCAAAGATGGCTGTCCCCATGTAGACACAAGATGGCCGCCACAAGATGGCCAGCAGGGGAAGGTAGTTGGGAGGGACTATGCCTGGAAGGGAGGGCAGTTATGGGTAATTGGGCCAGCAGGGGAGGGCAGTTATGGGTGACCAGGCCGGCAGAGGAGAGAAGTTGGGGGTGACTGGGCCAGCAGGGAAGGGAAGCTAGAGAGGACCAGGCCTGCAGGGGAGGGCAGTTAGGGTTGAACAGGCCTGCAGCGGAGGGCAGTTAGGGGTGACTAAGCCAGCAGGAGAGGGCAGTTAGGGGCAATCAGGCCAGCAGGGGAGCAGTTAGGCATCAATCAGGCTGGCAGGGGAGTGGTTAGGGGGTGATCAGGCTGGCAGGCAGAAGTAGTTAGGGGCAATCAGGAAGGCAGGCAGTGAGCAATTGGGAGCCAGCAGTCCTGGATTGTGAGAGGGATATCCAACTGCCCATTTAGGTCTGATCCTACCATTTAGGCCAGTCTTTAATGCCTGACATTTATATTGGCTTTACGGGGAGTCAGACATCCCTCGAAGGGTCCCAGATTGGAGAGGGTATAGGCTGGGCTGAGGGATACACCCCTCCCCCATGCATGAATTTTGTGCACTATGCCTCTAGTTTTTTATAATGTGCCATTTAGTAGCACATTGGTTGAAAACTTCTAATATATTTTACTGAAAATACAAATTAATATTTATGTAGCTTCTCCTTGTATTAATTTTAGCTAAAAACTGAGAACAAAGAGTATGTATGTGCATTCTTGCATTCTTTGTTATTTAATATGGTGCTCAGAATGAATTCTGATTAGATGAGTAATTGAATTACATATGTTTTAAACCACCTGATTAAGAATGAATGTGTGATAGATGAAATAAACTATGAAAGTAGCAATCCTATTGTTAATAGTATAACAAATGAGGTGAAAGGAAATATGGCAATAATTAATAGTGGAGTGGCTGAGACCAGAACCTATTGAGTTATCTATTATACCAGTCAGAGTAAATACATGGCACATCAGAAAAAATGTAGATATAATGACGTTTTTTTAATTCCTATAATTAAAAGATAATTTCATGCACACACAAAAATGATAAAGTATAATATGAATTCATGCTGATGTTGATGTATTTAAAAAACCACATTAAATGTGTAGTTCCTAAAGTTGGGGGACATAACATTCTGTGCATGATTTGGCTTTCTTCATTTTCAATATGTAAATAATTTGATCCATTTTGAGTTTAATTCTGTATATGGTATCAAATAGCAGTCTAGTTTCATTCTTTTGCATGTAACTTTATAAAACAGAAAATTCTAACAAAATTAATGGGATTTTTGTTAAGTAAAAATTTTAAAAATTAGATGACTACAACTTAAGAGTAATAAAAATATTGTCAAGAAAAACAATGAGAGATCTACCTAATATATGTTAGAAGCATACGGTTTTAGTAGTAAATTGTCCCAAGCTTCTAAATAACAGAAAAGATAAATTGACTAACAAAGTGAAAACAAAAGCATGGATATATGGAACAGACTGACAGCTGTCAGAGAAGAGGGAGGAGGGAACTGGATAAAAGAAGGCATTAGACAAAGAACATATATCCATAACCCACAGACACAGATAATGGTCTGTGGCGATGGTCAGAGGGAAGGGCGGTAGGGTCTGGATGGAGGTGGGCAAAGGGGGAAAATGGGACATCTGTAATAGTGTCAATGATAAAGAAAAAATATGTTAAAAAATATTTTCATTTCTGGAATAAACTCCACTTGGTAATAATCTATTACTCATTTGTTATATTGCTGATATTAATTACGTTAATTTGAAGAAACGTGGATAGCATCAGAACCAGACATGGCAAAGATGTTGGAATTATCAGGTCAGAAGTTTTACATTGTTTTTATTTTATAGTTGTTTTGTTTTGCAGAGTCTTTGCATATTTTTATTATACTAGCCTCAAATAAGTTGTGAAGTTTTTCTCTTCCATTTCCTATAAGAATTTTTGCAGAATTAATGTTATTTCTATTATAAATATTTGATAAATGTTCTATTTAAAGACATCTGATCCTGGAGGAATATTTCATAAGACTATTTTAGAGAAGTTTCAGGATGATAGGAAGATACAGATCTCCAGTATATCTCCCACTCCCATGCATGTATAGCCTTCCACATTATCAACATCTTCTTCCCTAGCACTATTTGTTATAATTAAATAACCTCCACTGATACATCATAAACCTTCAAAGTCCATAGTTTACATTAGGGTTCACTCTTAGTGTTGTACATTCTATGGGTTTGTACAAATGTATAATGATATGTATCTACCATTATCATTTCATACAAAGTAATTTCATTTTGCCTTAGAATCCTCCGTGCTCTTCCTATACATCTTGTCCCTCCTCACTAGTCTCTGGCAACCAGTCATCTTTTTTTTTTAATATATTTTATTGATTTTTTACAGAGAGGAAGGGAGAGGGATAGAAAGTCAGAAACATCGATGAGAGAGAGACATCGATCAGTTGCCTCCTGCACGCCTTGCACTGGAAATGTGCCCGTAAGCAAGGTACATGCCCCCAACCGGAATGGAACCTGGGACCTCTCAGTCCGCAGGCCGATGCCCTATCCACTGAGCCAAACCGGTCTCGGCCCAGTCATCTTTTTACTCTCTCCATAGTTCTGCCTTTTCCAGAATGCAATATAGTTGTAATCATGCAGTGTGCAGCCTTTTCAGATAGGCTTCTGTCATTACAGAATATGTAGTTAAAGTTCCTCATGTCTTTTCAGGGCTTGATAACTCATTTCTTTTTAGCACTGAATAATATTTCATTGTTTGGATGTATTATAATTTATTTTTCATTTTAAATAAGACAAACAAATCTACTGAAAGACATCTTGATTACTTAAAAGACATGACAATAATTATAAACATCCGTGTGAAGGTTTTTATGTGGATTCTGTTGATCAATCCTCTAGCTCACAGATTTTTTTCTCAGCAATTATTTATTTCTGTTGCAGTGTTTTGTTTTGTTTTTATCTCTAGTACTTACTTGTGGTTCCTTCTCAGGATTCCCATCTTCTGCTTACATTGCCCATCTGTTCTTGCATACTATTTACACTTTATCCTTTAGAGCCCTTAATATATTGATCATAGTTGTTTTTAAATTCCTGACCTGATAATTCCAACATCTTTGCCATGTCTGGTTCTGATGCTATCCATGTTTCTTCAAATTGTATCTTTTTTCTCTTGATATGCCTTGTAAACTGTTTGATATCTGTGTATAATGTACTTTGTTTGATAACTGTTCATAACGTGGGAGAGGGAAGCATTCTATTGCCTCTCCATTAGGTCTCAAGTCTTTCACTGAGCCTGAGCCGCTGAACAATAAACTTCACACGTGTTTCTCAGGATTTTTCCCTCCCCTTAGCTGGGACAGGATGGCTGGAGTGGACTGGAGTTGGGTATTTCCTTTTACCAGGTCAGGGAGGCTCTAGTAATATCTCAGAGGTTAGTCTCCAGTTAGCTAGTTTCCGGTGAGGGCAGGCCTTGTGAGGAGCAGAGTGCTCTGGTGTGCGGGCTCATTCTCAGCCACTCTGCGCAAGACCCCCTGAGCGCCAGGCCAAGTCCCCCACGAGGCCCCGCTTCCTCTCCAACACAATGAAAGAAACGATTGGGATCCAAGAGAAACTGGCCAAACGGCAGGCACAAGAGCATATGGGGAAAGGAGCTGCTCTTAAAAAGAGCTGTTCTCCAAACAGCTACCTCAGATTATTAAAACTTCAGTTCTTAAAGTTAGAGGTAAGCCATACATCTGGTATTGAAGAGGAAAATATGTTCATAAGCCAAGAAACAGCAATCCACTTTAACAACTCCAACGTCCAGTCATCTCTGGCAGCGAACACTGAGAGACAAGGTCATGCTGAGACAAGGCAGATGACAGAAATGCTACCCAGCATCTTAAACCAGCTCAGTGCAGGCAGCCTGACTAGTTTAAGGAGACTGGCTGAAGCAGCCCAAGCAATCTGTGGATGGAAAAGCATCACTTGCTACTGGAGAGGAGGACGGTGAAGTCCCAGATCTTGTGGAGAATTTTGATGAGGCTGCCAAGAAGGAAGCAAACTGAAGTGAGTCAACTTCTGAAGAAGACAATAGACTTGAAGACGTTTCTGGGAGCTATTTTATATTATGACTTTGTTTTCAAATTTTTATATGGATCTGATAAATCTAGATCTCTAATATTTTTCAGCCCAACTCCCCACCCCCCCTTGGAGATTGCAGCTCTTTTTTGGTTTTTGCTTATTCATAAATCATTCTTTGCAGCTAATTAAGATGAAGCAGCCTAGGAATAAAATTTGAAACAGGTTAATTTTTTTTTTTAAATGGTAACTCTTCCTCTCATCTGCCAGAGCCTGGGGGGATTTTTCTCTGATATTTACTGTGGGAACATAGTCAAACTCCTAGAAGTCAATTTCACAATATTATGGGGGCTCCCTTTACTGGGTCCCCTTTCAGAGTTGTCTACATTGATCCCTCAACAAATTTGTTAATGACACTTCAGTTTCTTCTAACCCAAAACTGGTTCCCAAGGTGTCTTTCAGTTTTGAGTCTCTGCTCCAGTAAACCATGACTTCCTATATTTGCCTGTCTGTCTTTTCAGTCTTGAAGCTTGTCCTGTGTCTTCTCCTATTGTAAATCCAGGAAGAGTTGCTGATTTTTCAGTCTATTTAGATTTCTATTCCTTGTTAGTGGTGACTTCCCAAGTGCTTATATAAAACCGGAACACAGAAGTATGTGAAAATATTTAAAAAAAATTTAAGCCTCACTTGAGGATATTTTTTTTCAATTGATGTTTAGAGAGAGAGAGAAGGGACGGAGGGAGAGAGAGAGAGTGAGAGAGAGAACATCAATATGAGAGAGAACCATTGATTGTTTGCCTCTCATAAGCAGCCTAACCAGGGATAAAACCTGCCACCTGGGTATGTGCCCTATGTATGTACAGAAATGGAAGCCACAACCTTTTGATGTAAACCATTCTCCACCAACTTAGCCACTCAGCCAGGGTATATATGAGAATATTTTCAAACTAAATATTAATGTACAGATCCAGAGTTACAGGGTCATCAGATTATTTCTTCATGAGTAAATTTTGGTCATTTGTGTTTCAAGAAATGTGTCCATTTCACTTAAATTATTGGGCTTAGAAGCATAAAACTGTTAATAATATTAATAAACAATGCCTTTATAATTATTCAAAATGTGTGTATACATTTTGGGAACCCTATCTTATATAATAAAGAGTAATATGCAAATTGACCATCACTCCAACACAGAAGATGGCCACCCCCATGTGTACACAAGATGGCTACCACAAGATGGCCAGCAGGGAAGAGCTGTTAATGATAACCAGGCCTGCAGGGAAGGGAGGTTGGGGGCAACCAGGCCATCAGGGAAGGATGGTTGGGGAGACCAGACCTGCAGGGGAGGACAGTTGGGGGTATTCTGGCCTGTAAGGGGGGACACTTGGGGGAAACCCAGCCTGCTGGGGACGGCAGTTGGGAGCAACCAGGCCTATAGAAGAGAGCAGTTGGGGCGGGACCAGGCCAGCAGGAGAAGGCAGTTGGGGGCAACATGGTCAGCAGGGAAGGCTTGTAGGGGTGACTGGACCAGCAGGAGAGGGCAATTAGTGATGACTGGGACAGCAGGGGAGGGCAGTTGGGGGAAATCAGGCCAGCAGGGGAGCAGTTAGTCATTGATCAGGTTGGCAGGAGAGGGCCTGCAGGGGATGACAGTTGGGGTGACCAGGCCTGCAGGGGAGGGCAGCTAAGGGTGACCAGACCAGCAGGGGAACAGTTAGGCTTGAATAAGGCTGGCAGGTAAGTGGTTAGGGGGTGATTATTCTGACAGGTAGAAGTGGTTAGTGGCAATCAGGCAGGTGAGCAGCTGGGAGCTAGCAGTCCTGGATTATGAGAGGGATGTCCCAGATTGGAGAGGGTGCAGGCTGTACTGAGGGACACACACCCCTTGCACAAATTTTGTGCACCAGGCCTCTAGTATGAATAATAAAATGCAATACTACATATTTACCAATAATTACTTTAAATGTAATGAATTTAAACATTCCAATCAAAGGATATGTGGTGATGAGTTGATAAGAAAATGAGACACTTACATACATTATTTACAAGAGACTCACTTCAGGTTGGAAAATACACAGACAAAGTAAAGAGATTGAAAAAGATAATTCATGAAAATGAAAACAGAAAAAAAATTGGGGTAGTAATAGTTATTTCAGAAAAAGTAGACTTTAAAACAAAGGCTATAACAAGATACAAAGAAGGACCCAGCAATGTCGTCATATCTGGGTATTTATCTGAAAAAAAAGCCACATCACTAATTTAAAAAGATATATGCATCAATATGCTCATTGCAGCATTACTTAGCATAACCACAATATAAAAACAACTTAAGTGTCTATCAAAGGATTAATGGATAAAGAAGAGTGGTGCATATATATGATGGAATATGACTCGGCAATTTAAAAAATTAAATCTTGCCATTTACAACAACATGGATTTACCTCGAGGATATTGTTGAGTGAAATAAATCAGACAGAGGAAGACAAATGCCATGTGATTTCACTTACATTTGAAATCTAAAAATGATAATAATGATAAGCAAACAAAGAGAATTGAAACAAGCTCAGAGATACAGAGAACATTTTAATGGTTGCCAGATGGGAGAGGTTGTTGGAGAGACTGAGTGAAAAACAGGAAGGGATTAAGAAGTACAAGCTGGTTATTTCAAAATGGTCATGGGAATGTAAAGTATAGCATAGTAAATATAGTCAATAATATAAAAATTACATATGGTGTTAGATGGGTACTAGAACTATTGGGGTGATCAGTTTATTAAGTTATATAAATGTCTAATCACTATGTTATATCCCTGATCCTATATAATAAAAGCCTAATATGCTAAGTGTCCAACCATTTAACCAATCTTTATGACATGCACTGACCACCAGGGGGCAGATGCTCCAATCAGTAGATTAGCTTGCTGCTAGAGTGTGGCCATTTGGGACTGGGTAAGATGGGCCAGACATGCCCTGGATCCCTTCCACGATCCCTCCCTGGCCATCACATCTTAACCATGTGCCAACTTAAGATTTATCAGATCCTGTACCAGTGGAGTCCCTCAGCCTGGCCTGCATCATCTCACAATCAGGGTCCCCTCAGGGGATGTCAGACAGCCTGTTGCAGCCTGATCCCCACAGGCCAGGCCAAGGGAACACACCTGTGTAAGAAACAGTGCACCAAGCCTCTAGTACTAATATAATATTGTTTGTCAACTGTAATTGAAAAATTAAAAATTTATTAAAAATAAATGAATAAATAATTAAACTGATATTAGCAGAGAGTAGAGTGGTGGCTATAGTTAATATTACTATATTTTATACTTGAAATTTGCTGAAATAGATCTTTTTTGTTAATCCTCACTCAAGAAAATATTTCCATTGATTTTTAGAAAGAGTAGAAAGGAGGGGGAAAGTCAGAGAGAGAAACATTGATGTGATAGATACATGGATTGGTTGCCTTTCACATGTGTCCTGACCAGGGCCAGGATAGAGCTTTACCAGAACCAAACCTGGGATTGTATGAGTTCTGTCATTACTTATAAATGACTGCTGTGGGCACAGTATAAGGTAATTACAGCATAAGTTCATTACATTTGTTATACTTGCTCTAGAGTGTCAAATGTATTTTGTGCACCATAAATTTCCAAAATTATAATCACTTCCAAGTTATAATTCAAAGGTAAGAAACTACACTGACTATATTGTCTCTTGGTGATTATTATTAAAATAATTTTACATTACCTGAAATGGTATTTTATTTGCTTTCTCTATCATTTATTTATTATTATGTATCAAGTTCCTAGATTGTTCAGTTTTTACCTTAAAGAAACTATAAACCTCGGTCCTAAGATGATTGGGCAGATAGAAAAAAAAAATTAGTCATCATGGAAATAGGACAAATCAGGGTATAGGACAAAGTTCCATAAGGAACACAACTTCAAGAGTTGTCCATCCTTCTGCACTCAAGAAATTTGAGCAAGATGATTGGTTGTCCCAAATGGTAATTCTACAGAGATGACAGTGAGCTACACTGATAGAGGAGTTTTTTGTTAGCTGATTTTTAGCTTATATAATTAGTGCTTGGAGCTAGATTTTGTAGTTGAGCATTTTCTTTTGTCAGGACAATCCATTAAGACAGAATAACAATAGAAGTGTGGGTATTTTCCACAAAATAAAGGCTAAAATAGAGAATATTTTAGATGACTGAATTTTTGTTTGTATATTTGGGCATGGAGCTATAACTTCTATTTATTCTTTGTGTAACAATCAACTTATTACATTTAGAGAACTAATAAAAATATGGCAAAGAAATATACCAAATTTCTCAGACATTTAAAATTGACTAAATATACTAAAATTCCCTTAAATATTTATATAAAATAATAGTTTTATGTTACCTTCCCTATAGTACATCAAATAATATAAAACATAAACAAAGCATTCAAATGATTATCAAATGATTCAGAACTTCTTTATATTTCCACATAACTTATAAAATTGTACCCAGAAACTCTAAAAGCTTGACCCAGTGGTTTGTTCTACATGCCCTCCAGGTGATTATGATAGTGTTCATATCTGAAAATCACTGACCTCTATTCCTTTACCAGTAGTTCATTTGTTTTCTCTTCCTTTTGTCCTCACCCAAGCTCTACCATATATTTTTGGTTTACAGAAAAATTGAGCAGAAAGTCCCTCAACACTATGATTAGTCTTTCAAAGTTGCCAAAATATTTCATAAAGTAAATTTTTGGTCTGAAACATATGCATACTAAATATCATCAATATTATCATGAGAATTAAAGATTTCTTATTTTGTTATTTTGCTGTATTGATTTACAAAATTCTATGGGTGCAGTTCAATATTTTATCCTATTTCTGTCATTTAGAAGGGGACATTGGCCAAATATATGTTTGTCAAGCATTTGTGCATCTTTTATTTCTTTGAGCTTATAACTATACTAGAGACCCAGTGTATGAAATTCACTGGGGAGATGGGGAGGGTGCATGTGCTTCAGCCCAGCCTGCTCCCTTTGCAATTTGGGACCTCTTGAGGGATGTCGGATATCCATCTCACAATCCAGGACTGCTGGCTCCCAACTGTTCACCTGCCTGCCTTCCTGATTGCCCCTAACTGCTTCTGCCTGCCAGCCTGATCACCCCCTAACCACTCTCCTGTCAGCCTGATTGATGCCTAACTGCTCCCCTATCATCCTATTTTCCCCTAACTGCCCTACCCTGTGGGCCGGCTCACCCCCAACTGCCCTTCCCTGCAGGCCTGGTCCCTGCCAACTGCCCTCCCCTGCTGGACATTTGTGTCCACATGGGGGCAGGATCTTGTGACCATATGGGGGCAGTCATCTTGTGTGTTGGAGTGATAGTCAATCTGCATATTACTCTTTTATTAGATAGGATAGAGGCTGGTACATGGGTGGGTGCCAGCTGGTTTGCCCTGAAGGGTATCCTGAAATCAGGGTGGGGGGTCCCTTGGGTTATGGGGTGGCCTAGGCGAGGAGCTTGTGGTGGTTTGCAGGCTGGTCATGCACCCCAGCAATCCAAGAGGAGGCTCTGGTATCTGGGATTTATTTATCTTCTATAATTAAAACTTTGTAGCCTGGAATGGAGCCAATCCTTCTGTTACACAGTCACTGAACCTTTGTTGCCTTAACCTCCACCAAACAGGCCTTCCAAAAAGCTTGGCTTCTTCCATCGTCACAGGCAACCCAGGCATCTCCCCTGCACTCTCTGTGGCTATAGCCATCTTGGTTAGGTTAATTTGCATACTTGCTCTGATTGGCTGGTGGGCATGGCTTCTGAGTGTAGCCGAGGTGTGGTCAATTTGCATATACTCTTTTATTAGATAGGATTGTCCATTTAAAAGGAATATTTTCATGGGACATATTTTCACCTATAGCATTTCTAACACTTGTACTTCCTATTGTAAAAAAGGAACAATGACCAAGTTTAATTAAAACATAACATGTTTGTTAGGCTGTATTTCTATTTTCTTCATTGTGACTATTAAAAAAATAAAGTCTAATAAGAATTAACCATGTGCCAACTTAAGATGTGATAAGAAATGTGTAAAATGACACTTCATAACTACCTTCTGGTCAAGTGTACAGTGTCCAAGTAAGTAATAAAAATTATTGCTAAACTCTAAATCTGAGTTACATGGTAAATGCAGGTTGAAATCACTTAGGTAAATATAATTGTAGATTAAGACTTGTACTATGTTTGAGTTTTCTTATTTCAACTTGAGAGTATAAAATGTTTCCTTCATGTTTATATAAGTCTGATTTTAAGTACTTTCAAATTTTATACACTGTGCAAATCAACTTAGGAAATGGATACTTAAAATCCTATATGTACTTCTATATCCTAAAAATATGTCTGCCTCTGGGCCAATAAAATAATAGTATTTGGCTGAAATGGAAATTCTGAATTACAGTGGTACCTCGAGATACGTGTTTAATTCGTTCCGTAACTTTGAGGTGTGGGAAACTATGAGACGCTCCAGTCTCTGGTAAACTGGTGGGTCGTGTGCAGCGGCCGATCTGCGCGATTACTCCTATCTCAAATGTTACTCGTATTTCAAAGCAAAAATCGCTCGCTTGACTGCTCATATCTCAAAAATCACGTATGTTAGGGCACTCGTATCTCGAGGTACCACTGTACTCCTTTCTGTATTAATGTAATATCCAGTTATATATCCTTTTTCAGGATCTAATAGGATAAGGAAGCCAAGTTCTACGTGCATGTCAGGTGTTATTTGAGATTAGTTAACAGCTGGGAATAAAAGGCCTGTGATTCTAGAAATGATAGCAAAGGAAGTAGTTCCTGAATCAAACAGTGGCTGCTCACATCCTCTAGGACAGTGGTTCTCAACCTTCCTAATGCCATGACCCTTTAATACAGTTCCTCATGTTGTGGTGACCCCCAACCATAAAATTATTTTCATTGCTACTTTGTAACTGTAATTTTGCTACTGTTATGAGTCGTAATGTAAATATCTGATATGCAGGATGTATTTTCATTGTTACAAATTGAACATAATTAAAGCATAGTGATAATCACAATTAGATATTGTGAAATATTTATTTCTAATTACAAATAAATGAAATTTTGTCTTGAAGCATGGTGTAACATGGGTAACAGTCTTAATATAACAACAGTAAACTACATTACTACATTTCCCAATGGTTTTAGGCAACCCCTGTGAAAGGCTAGTTTGACCCCCAAAAGGGTCGCAACCCACAGGTTGAGAACCGCTGCTCTAGGAGCACATTGACCAGTTTCTGTTTGTGGACCTGTGAAGTCAGGAGGGGCTCAGGAACAGGGTGAGCATTCCCTTAAACATGAAGTGGGAAAAAGAGAAAACAGAGTCAAGAGATATGAGTTGGCAGTGGCTCCATATTTACACAATTGTCCTCCTCTTCATGCCTGGCTCAGACACTGCTCCTTGCTTCTCTGCCTTGCACATTGCTGGCCGTGAATACTTAAAGGTTTGTGAAACAAGAACCAGGAATATAGAAATGTTTGTAGAGACTTTATTGCACACCAGAATCATCTGGAAAGCTTATTGAAACACAGGTCCAAAGGTACCACCCTCTTTTGGTTCAGGATGTCAGCCAAGAGCGAATTTTCAAGCGTCTCAGAAGGTTCTGATGCATGGGTGTGCAGCAAAGCAAGATTTCAAAAAAGAACATCTAGATAAATTTAATTGAAATTACTTTTTTCACTGTGTAAACTCCCAATTTCTGAACCCAAGCCTAGAACACTGAATCAGCATTTAGAAACTGTGAAACCTGAGGTCTGCAATTCAGCAAGTAACCTAGGGACTGTTGCTCATACTTCACTTTGAACCCAGGACTAGTGGTTAAGGGCAACTTCAGCATCTGCCTTCTCACCCCTGACACACTCTTCACTCACTTTATGTCTAATTGCATTGTTTTCCAAAAGAAAACTTTAATTCCAATTTAAACTAAACTTAAAGACAATGAACTTTAAAATGCAAATACCTGGTAAAGTTAACTGAAAAGTAAATCATGACTTTGATATTTATGATCTTTCCTGAGCTCAATCCTGGAGCTCTTGGCTTTCTCTGTAACTGCTTCTGAGATTGGTGTTATTCTTCCATTCCTTATGGGAAAATTTTCAGTGTTCATTTCACTTGACAGTATTTGTCACTTTGCAGTTTGGTAACTATTATACACTTTTCTCGACTTAGAATGTTCTCTTAGAATATACAACACACCACTCTAATGTTCATTTATTTTCCTTGGTTTCCCACCTGATCAGTTTTGTCAAAGCTCTTTCTGAAAAATACCACATAGTAATTATTTTAGGCTTTCCAGGTCATAAGATCTCTGTCACAATTATTCAACTCTATTAATATAGCAGGAAAGCAGCAATAAACCATTGTAATTGGTGTGTTACAATAAAATTGTATTTATCAAAACAGTGGGGAGATTTTATTCATGAGTTGTAGTTTTCTGACCCCTGCACCAGATGGTTAGCTAACCATGTCCATTCTTATTCACCATGTAGTCTCAAATTTTGGAATATCTCCTGGCCAATGGTAAACATGCTACACAGATTGGCTAAATTTAATCTGTATTCTGTATAGAATTTGGTTCCATTTTCAATATACAAGCAAACAAAGGCATAATCAGTGGTTTAAAAAAGGTAGAAGCTTATTCCTCTATCCTGTAAGAAAATTCTGGAGGTAAGAAATTCAAATTAGTATGACAGCTTCACTATTCTCAGTATTTTAAAGTCACTGGTACCCAGCTATCTACTCCTTCAATATCTACATTCTCAAAGGAACTTCATTTATACTTGATTGAAGAAGATAGGGAGTTCATTTAAGGAGACCTGGAATTCTGCTACATATTCACTTATATGAAATTATCCAGAAAATAGTCACATTTGACTGTAAGATAGAATGGGAAATATGATTGTTTAGCAAGTAGTACTAGGATCAGCTAAAAATGGGAAGGAGTCCAGTCACAAAGGTAAAAATGGGAAATGGATATTGGCATTTTGTAGCCATGTTAAAACCTATCATTGGACCGTCCTTGGTATTCTGTTCTAAAGCTAAGTCGATATCAGAACACAAACCCCCGCTATAATCTAATGAATGTCTGAAATGTGACAGTGGGAAAGAGAAAACATTTATAATGGTTCTTCCCACCTTATGGTTATATTAGCTCTTAAGCACGAAGAAATGACTCAAGTACAGGTAGTTTCAAAACTTTAATATTTTCATTGCTAACACAGATGAACCCCATTCCCCCCTCTTTACCCACCTCCACCCATTTTTGAGTGACACCCAGAAATTCACAAGTAAATTGCCTTCCTAAAAATTTCATTTCATGATTAATGTGTTTGCATGTACTCTGATCCATCATCCTATGCTTCAGAAAGGCAAGTAATGTTTATGTTAGGCCTGCCCCACCCACAATTTCTAAATGTTGTGCATGAAAGGCAGCCTGAAACATGCATAATTACAAATGTTTATATCTGTTTCCAATTGGTAGGCCAGAGCACAGAATTACTCTTGTGCTGGGGCTTACATAGTTGGCCCAGTTGTTTATTGATGTTTTGGTTCTTGGATTATATGTAAACATGCACAATAACAACAATGTTCTGATATCTGACATCTGTTGGATGGCCAGATTAGCAACAGGAAGAGATTTCGGTTTTCTTCATGAAAAATGGGTATTTGATCCTCAACAGAGTTCTGGGGTTGAAAATTTAAAAAAAATAAAAATTTGCTAAACTAATTAGTTTTAATTTTTAGTCCTTTTTTTCCTATATAACTTTATGGAATTTTCGAGTCATACTGTATTTGGAAAAACATGGATCCCTCTATTCTTCTCTCTCTTTTTCCCTTCTATACTTAGCTAGATTTATGTTTGTAAATATAAACCTTACTCAATAATCATGAATCTGTTTCAGTTTTAATATTCTCTCAATATTCAAATTTTACATATTATAATCCTTTTCTTTGAAAGTAGAAACATTTAAACTTTCCATTTGTTAGTTCCCTATTTTTACCATGGTGACCTTGCCTAATTTAAGGGATCTAAAATATTAGAATATTGGTCGCATATTAGTTCATTAATACTTTTTTAATATTTGTCTACCAGAAGAAAAATAGGTATTTTGTAATACTTATCATTATATTTATTTTTATTCCTCTTCCATTCTTCAACATTTGAAATGTATTTAAAAAAAAACCAACAACAACAAACAAAAAATAGCTGAACTTTATATTGGGAGGACATAGAAATAACAATGGTCCTCTAACTACAGTGTATGGAACCTATAAAAATACAGGTTTGCAGTCTTTGTTTCTAGAGGTGCTAATTCAATAAATATGGGATTTTGCCAATAAATCCATATTTTTATTTATTTTTTTCTTTTTAAAATATGTATTTTTAAGAATTTAAAATACTTACATTTTAAAGTCTTAATACAATGGTTTTAGTCTAGCAATATATTACAGAATAATGTGAAAAATGACTTCAATAGTAAACTTTGAAAATGGAATTAATACTTGCAGTGTCAAAGTCACCAACTTGTCATCTTTTCCAGTCACAGAATTCCAGCAAATTTGATTAACAATGCCTTCCAGTTTTATAGCTTGGTGTATAAAATGAATAAATTTAGAGAAAGGGACATTTTTATGAAAAAATCAAATTTTAAAATCATGTAGGATTTATTTTTAAATCACAGTTAACATTAAACATTTATGTCAGCCTAATTCTTTAATAAAAAAATATTTAACATTTCATTTTATATACACACCTGGAGTGTTTAAATTCATTTTATAACAATCTTATTTTAAACACTAAAAAAAAATTGAATAAAAGTCTGTATGTATTTTCTCTACTGACTTTCTATGGAATATCTATCCTCATTAACTAAGACACTAATTTAGAAATTTAACCCACTACATCCTGTGCTGACAATGGAATTGTAGAAGTCATTTTCAGATTAAATACATCTATTTTCACATTTAGAATCAGAAGAGTTATAATTTTTCCAATCATAGGAGGACCCATGAAATTCACCAAAATTATAACCTACTTTCTGTTCCTTTTGCTAATATTTACATTTCCACACATATTTGCAAAGTAACTGCATATTTTTTTAAGATGCATATTCTAAATTTGGCTTCATAATCATTTAACAGCTGCTACATCTTTATCAACTAAACCAGCTTGTCTCAAATCCATATTTTTAAATAAGCAGTGGTCTATGGTTCATGCTTTTAGAATAATGGGACAAATATGTTTGATTACCTCTGCTCATATCATTTTCTTCAGGAGAAGCGTGATGTGTGTGTGTGTGTGTGTGTGTGTGTGTGTGTGTGTATTCTCTTGTATTGACCTTAGGGGAGTTTTTTCATTCTTTCTTAATTAGCACCTTTTATATTTATTTTTTTATTTTTATTTTTACTGAATACCAATATATTGGAGTGGCACTGGTTAACAAAATTATATTTCTTAGGCTACTTCTCTGAAACATCTCTTTCCCACTCTACTTCCCCCTAGTCCTAGTTTACTTCATTCACAGTTGGCAGTATGAGTACTAAAGTTCTTTTAGCAGAGCTGCTATACATGGTACAATTGAAATAATGGCAGAATGCTAAATTGCTTTTCTTTCTTTTACAATTTTGTACCATTATCCTCCATGTATTCCATAGCTATTCCCAACTTTGCAGTCTATTTTAGACACGATGCTTTGAGGATATTTTGATAACTTCCTAGACCCTATAAGGCCATCATGTCTTTCTACTCCAGGAAGAGCTACAATATTTTTACATAATGAGATTAAAATATAGTTTTTAAAAGTCATTCTTAATTTTCTCTTCAGTAATCTAAATACTACAGAAAAATTAACATGTTCAGCTATTTGCTGACTATGCTACTATTAATTCTAGGGTTTTATAGAATTCTAGTAAAAACTTTAAAGCTTATTCACATTCCAGTATATTATTTACATATCAGTGTTGACTACTGAAAGTCCATATTCCTTTGTATATATCAGATTACTAAGAAGGTCATGACCATGTTCTCAAAATTACTTTATTTCAACTGTAAAAGTTGTAATTTGTTTGGTATTCATCTGTACTATGTGAGTTATTAGCCATAACCTCATGAGAATTCTCATTAGTTTTGAATGTTTAAAATATAACTAGTATAAATTGTTCCATGACAGTGGTCAGCAAACTGAGGCTCCCAAGCCACATGTGGCTCTTTGGCCCATTGAGTATGGCTCTTCCACAATATACCAAGGCCTGGGAGAGTCTATTTTGAAGAAGTGGCGTTAGAAAAAGTTTAAGTTTAAAAAATTTGGCTCTCAAAAGAAATTTTAATCATTATACTGTTGATATTTGGTTCTGTTGATTAATGAGTTTGCTGACCACTGCCCTAGGCTATAGAAAATATGACCCAAAATAAAAAGATAATTTTTATATCAGAGTAAATATCCTTAACCCCTCATTCCCTGACTAAGAAAACATAAATACCAGTTGTTTGGGGATATCCACTCCCCTTACTATGTTTAAGAAAATCTGGGGACTCAAAGATGCCCACACAACGGTTTCTTCTTTGACTAAGGGAGATTGCTATAGCCAATTGAGAAGCTCTGTTTAGGATTTCAACAGCAGAGGTAGAGTAAAGGGGAAGAATACATGATTTGGAGAATACATACTGGAACTTAGAGAAGTAGGGTACAAAAGATTAGAGAAAATATCTATACCTATAAGCATAGAAAATAAATTGAGTCCTTGGGTCCCGCTAAAGGCATTTCTGTAATGGAATGAGCACACTATAATTTAAAACTGCTCAAAACTAATAGTGTAAAAATATTACCCTGAAGGATATCACCATTCATCAAAACTGCCACCTAGATACTGGGGAAAATCTGTCCTGGAAATCAGCTAACAGGTTGACCTCAATTCTGTATTGTCAAAACTGTATCTGAACTGCTCCAACCAAGAGTATAAATTGAAAAAAACTAAATATTTACCTCAGGTAAGAAAACACTTGAAAACGGTAAGTGGCATTGCTCAAGGACACATTTCCATTCAGAAATGGATGTATTATATTCCCTTTCAGGTAGCATGAATTCTTCTGCTAAGACTTCTAACTCCTGCTTAGTTAAAATGCCATCTGGTAGAGCTAAATGCTGTGTCACTCTCAGCAACAGTCTCATTGAGTCCCACATATTGAATAGTTAAACCAGATCTTTGTCTCACTTGTACATGTACTTGATATCTCCAGGCTGTATTTGAGGCATCCAGCTCAGGCCAAAGTCCTCTGTGTGATATTTCATGCCTGATCATAGGCAAATAGAAGGCTTTGCCTGGAAAGCCTCAAGGTGGGAGGAAACTTTCCTCTCACATAAAATTTGGTCGGTGGCCTGTACATTGCAATTTTCTTGAGGGAGTTATAGTCAAGGATTCACGCTCATGTGCATATTGTGCATTCCTAGCCCATGTGCCTCTCATTGGAGGTCTCCTTAATGCAAGTCCTTGCCTGAGACACTTTTCTCACTTAGTACTTCTCTACTGCTAGCATATCCTCTCTCCCTCCCCTAGCTCTGTGGGTTTACAAAACAACAGATAACATTCATTGAGGGATCATCTGCAGTGAGAACACCCCCCTATTTGTGCAGATCCACTTGAGCAATGCCTGGTATTGTTGTTCTATGGGGAAGAAATGGAGCATTAGAGAGCTAGTGACTATTTTTGAGTCTTACACTATATCAGAAAGGAAATAAAGTTTTGATGATTACCTTCAGTTTGGCTCATTGTCCTAATTGACCACCTAGAAACCTGGCAGCTTGACAGTGGTGTGAAACACACAAGTCTCTCTCCAGGAAATGCTGGGATTAACAATATAGCTGGGGGAAATGTGTTAAGGAGAGAATGGATGTTTTTCCTCGTTATCCAGCTAGTGATTAACATATCCAATCGAGTTTTTACCAATACCAAGGTTGGCTAACTACCCACAATATAATTATTTGAGAATGTGAGACATACTTAAAAGAGAAAAGACATGACTAGCATGTGTCTGCAAATTGCATATTCCTTTGATGCATATTCTGTTTTGAGAATTATCAGGCCACTCTCACTGAATGCCTCTGCTGAAACTAAGCCAGGCTTGGTGTTGTGGCTTACAGGGAACAAGGAGCTGGAGAGAGAGAATGCATATAATGTTCTCTTACTGACATGGGAGAGCTAAAACAATTTCCCTTTAGTGCTGTGGCTTCCACTTGTAAGCTCAGGGTAGCAATTGGAATGTAGAAGAGAGTAGAAAACCAGAGGAAAGGGAAGTAGGAAACAAAGTGGATTATTCCAGGTTTCTCTGCAATATTCTATCTAATAAAAGAGTAATATTCAAATTAACCATCACTCCATGACAAAAATGGCAGTGCCCATAGCCACAAGATGGCAGCGCCCAGTACTCTTAGGCTCACCTGAGTCCCCCAATCCCAGGGAGGGCTGCCACTGAGAGTCAGCAGTGTAAGCAGCCTGGAGGAATGCTGCCCAGAGGCCTTCCTGACCCTTTACAAAAAAACAAAAACAATTTTGCTCCCCATGGAGTGATCCCACAAACATGCACACCTGCAGCCTTGGGTCTTAGCCTTAGAAATGCCCACACCCTCATGGAACAATTCCCTCCCAGTGGCAGCCTAGGGTGGCAGCCTGGGAGGTGTCTGCACCCCCACAGAGAGATCTCCCTCACACACACCTATAGCCTCAGGGTCTTAGCCTCAGAAGCAACTGCTACTGGGTGAGTGATCCTGCCCTACTGGCAGCCTATGGGAGTCCACCTTGGAACTTCCCTTGCCCTCAGTGGAGGATTGGAGATGGGGACAGGTGGGGGTGGGGGACACAACCCAGCAAACTTCTGACCAGGTTAGGGAGGTAAATAAGTTTTGTTTAAAATCTTTACAAACTACAAAGGAAATGTCTGAGGTAGGGTTTCACATCAGAAGTATCTTACAACTAATTTCTGAAGGCAAACTGTGACATTTCCATTACATTACTGGTGAGTACCCTGGAGGTTCGCTCTGCAACAGCAGTGGTGGTTGCCCCCATTCTGGTTCCATAGCACCTCAGAAGAGCTTGAACCCACCCAGGAATGCCTTTTCCCCTAGTTTTCACCAAGACAGGGAGGTTTTGTAGACATGAATAAGAAATGCCCACACACAAGTCCTGAAGATGCCAGGCGTCAGAAATGACAAATAAACTGGGAAAAGAGCAAAACCAGAAACACCACCAATCCCAGCATAGATCATCTTTTTCTTCAGATGACGGTGTGTTTCCCTCTTCTTTGTCTTCTGCAAGCAAGACAGATTCAAGAACTGAAAATTCTACCAACAGAAAACTTAAGAGAAAGAGATGATAGAAAAGGAATAAAAGAAAAAAGAAAGGACAAAAGATGAAACATCAAGAAAAAGAAAGAGAAGGAAAATGATATCACCTTTCCAAGGTCTCATGAAATTCTTGTTTAAGGAGTTTATTTTATGACACTTTTAGTTTGGGTTTACATTTTTAATGGTTTGTCAAGACCACAGCAGGTACACTGTCCAATATGTTAAAGAAAAAAACCTATCTAATAAAGAGGGAATATGCATGGAAGGGCATTTGGGGGTGACTGGGCTGTCAGGGGAGGGCAGTTGGGACAATCAGGCCAGCAGGGGAGCAGTTAGGCATTGATCAGGCTGGCAAGGAAGTGGTTAGGGGGTGATCAGGCTGGCAGGCAGAAGCAGTTAGAGGCAATCAGGCAGGCAGGTGAGCAGTTGGGAGCCAGCAGTCCCGGAATGTGAAAGGGATGTCCAGCTGCCAGTTAAGGCTTTATCCCTGAGGATCCCAGATTGGAGAGAGTCCAAGTTGGGCTGAGGGACACCCCTCCCCGCAGTGCATGAATTTCATGCACCAGTCCTCTAGTATATATATAAATAATCTGGCTACCCAGAGATATCTCAACCCAGTTTTTCAATTTATTTTGTTCAAATCATCTTTTATCAACTTGGGGGTTTAGGCAAGTTGTGTACTCACAACTCCAGGACATTATTCACATAGATATGTCTCAAATTTAATTGGCATACAAGTCATCTGAGATCTTATTGAAATGCAGATTCTGAATCAGTATGTCTAGGGTATGATTTGAAACTCTATGTTTCTAACAAGGTTCTAGAATTGATATCTCAGCTGCCAATCAAGGGTATAAACTGTGATAGAAAGGGACCCCTGAATTTGTGACCTGTACAAGTTCCACAGATATTCAGTGTCCTGGTTTTCAGCACTTGAGATCCCACAAACCATGTTATTACTAGGCTTTTTATAAACTTCTTTATTGATTTCAGAGAGGAAATAAGAGAGAGAAAGAGAGAGAGAGAGAGAGAGAGAGAGAGAATAAGAGAGTAAGAGAAACATAAATGATGAGAGAGAATCATTGATTGATTGGCTGCCTCCTACGTGTCCCCTATTGGGGATTGAGCCCACAACCCAGGCATATGCCCTTTGACTTGAATCAAACCTGAGACCTTTCAGTCCACAGGCGAATGCTCCATCCACTGAGCCACACTGACTAAGGCATCTTTCTTTACCCAACAAAGGAAAAAGCAAAACAAAAATTCTTCCTTTTAACCTACTACATTATCCCTACTACTTTCCCAAAAACTACCTTCTTGCTAGCTTAAGTTATTGCTCTTAATACTCTCACTTCTCACAGAGACCAGGTGACATATATAATATTAAGGCCTGCTTCAGGTCTTTTAAGTTTAAGTGGCTACCTGCTTTATTCTTGGCCAGCATAAAGTATAGAGTTTTAGGGTCCAGTCCTAATATTTCACAATTTGAAGTCATAAAATATTCAAGACATTTAAAGAAATGGTGCAAAAGCTAGGGAAGACTCAGTATAATAGAGCTAATGAACAGACTTTTACTTTTGTCCATGATTTAGTAAAAGGAATTACATTTATTCTCCAGCCTCACACAATTCAAAAGATGGACAAAATGTATGAATAATGATTTTCAGATATTAGACAATAGATAGCAAAGAGCAGTCATCCTAGAAGAAAGAAAAATCCTATATAATAAAAGCCTAATGTGCAAATTATCCCTTCCAGCTATGGTTTAATCAGGAGTTCGACTGCTCGCTATGCCATGCACTGATCACCAGGGGGCTTCAGCAACTCAGCATTGGCAGTGGGCAGCAGTGGAGGCTCTGCAGGCCCCGACAGGCCCAGAGGAGAGCAGGACTGCAGCAGGCTGGTGGAGCAGGTGGAGCAGGCAATGTTTCAGGTCAATATGGGTGTGAGCAGGGGTCCAATTGCCTTGTCAATCGCCCAGCAGACAGCCAGACCCCAAATGATTGCCTTACAGGCAAGAAGATGGAGCAAGTAAGGGGTTGGTGCCAGGTCAAGGTGGGGTGCCAAGTGGGGCTGTGGGGGTGTGAGGCAGGAGGTGCGATCTGGGGCTTCAAAGTTGGGGGCGTGAGCTGGGGCCGGATCTCTGCAGGCAACTCCAAGGGCCCCCTACCTGTGCATGAATTGGTGCACCAGGCTTCTAGTAAACAATAAAAGCCCTATGATTGCCCAAGTTTCAGGATAGAATTAAGTATTTGAGGAGGCAAAACATGAAGTATTGAAAGGCTATAGTATGGAGAGTACAGTTGTACAAAGAACTCTGGAGATGTGAAGCAGATACTACTTGAATCATCAACTGAGTATTGATCAACAAATATATTTTGACCAATGTATCAGAGGCTGGAGGAAAGAGGAAGGATAACAGCTTCTGAGACTGAGGCTACTCTAGATTGTCTATTCAAGAAAGAGAAAAGACAGGAAGCACTGAAATATTGAGAAAGTCACTGTCTCTGGAATGGGGTCAATCAATCCTAGGCTAAAAGTTACTCTGATTTAGCCTACAACAGTTTAAATAACCAGCCTCAGAGAATCTAACTATTTTCAATTAATTTAATTGTGTCTTAAACAAAGATAACAAATATTAAAAGGGATTAAAAAACTAACATGTACAAATGAAATGTCACAAACTATTTGAAAAAAAAACTAGATGAAAATTTTTTGAATTTATGATAAAACTTTAAATCTATAAATCCAAGGATTTCATGAAACTCAAGCAGAATATACATTTAAAAACTACCCAAACAACAAAATTATACAAAGTTTGTACAAAATTGGTTTATAGTTTGTATAAAACTATACAAAGGTAGAGGTAATCAAATTCCTTAAGACACTACAAAATTTGGCTTATAGTATAATGTTTTGTAAAATGGAATAGTGGCAGATGACTTTCTCAATCACATTTTTCACAGGTGTGTAAAAAGAAAAGATGAGACAACTCCATTGTAATAGATTAATAATGAAGAAACTTTCATTTTGTTAACTATATTTTCTTTTTATTTTATTGTGTTACATGTATACATATCTCCCCATTCCCCCTCCTCCCTCCCAGGCAAACCCCAACCCTCCAGTGTCTATGTTCATTGGTTATACATATGTGCATAGATACAAGTCCTTTGATTGATCTCTTATCTACCCCACCTCTCCTTAATCTTTCTGCTATAATTTCTGTTTGATGCTTTACTGCCTCTGTATCTATTCTTTGGTTCATCAGTTTACAATGTTCTTTATTATCCATAAATAAGTGAGGTCATGTGGTGCTTCTCCTGCATTGACTGGCTTATTTCACTAAGCATAAGGCTCTCCAGTTCCATCCAGGTTGATGCAAATGGTAACAGTTCCTTCTTTTAAATGGCAGCATAGAATTCCATTGCGTACATGTACCACAGTTTTCTGATCCACTCATCTGCTGATGGGCACCTAGACTGTTTCCAAATTGTAGCTATTGTAAATTGTGCTGCTATGAACATAGGGGTACATAAATCCTTTCTGATTGGTGTTTGTAATTTCTTAGGATAAATTCCTTAGAGTGGGATTGCTGGGTCAAATGGGAGAACCATTTTTAGTTTTTTGAGAAAACTCCATACTGTTCTCCACAGTGGCTGTACCAGTCTGCGTTCCCACCAACAGTGCACAAGGGTTCCTTTTTTCTCCACATCCTCGCCAACACTTGTTGTTTGTTGACTTGTTGATTATTGCCATTCTGACTTGTGTAAGATGGTATTGTATTCTCGTTTTGATTTGTATCTCTCAGATAATTAGTGACTTTGAACATGTTTCATGTGTCTCTTGGCCTTCCTTCTGTCATCTTTTGAAAAGGTTCTATTAAGTCCGTTGCCCATTTTTTTATTGGATCGTTTATCGTCCTTTTATTAAGTTGTATAAGTTGGCTGTAGATGTTGGAGATTAAACCTTTATCAGTGATAACATTTGCAAATATGTTCTCCCATACTGTGGTCTTTCTTGTTGTTTTGTTTATGGTGTCTTT
The DNA here is from genome assembly GCA_011751065.1 of Lasiurus cinereus. Classification (NCBI taxonomy): domain Eukaryota; kingdom Metazoa; phylum Chordata; class Mammalia; order Chiroptera; family Vespertilionidae; genus Lasiurus; species Lasiurus cinereus. The sequence continues at coordinate 29,227,267 of JAAGEH010000286.1, read as the reverse complement.
TGTTGTACAAAAGTTTTTATTTTGATGTAGTCCCATTTGTTTATTTTTTTCTTTAGCTTCCATTGTCTTTGGAGCAGTATCAGTGAAGAAGTTCTTTTGGCGTATGTCTGAGATTATGCTGCCTCTGGATTCCTCTAATATTTTTATGGTTTCCCTTCTAATGATTAAGTCCTATATCCATTTTGAGTTCATTTTTGTATTTGGTGTAAGTTGATGATCCAGGTTCGTTTTTTTGCATGTATCTGTCCAATTTTCCCACCACCATTTATTGAAGAGGCTATCTTGGCTCCATTGTATGCTCATGCCTCCTTTGTCAAATATTAGTTGAGCATAGTGGTTTAGATAGATTTCTGGATTCTGTATTCTATTCCATTGGTCTATATGTCTGTTCTTGTGCCAGTACTAGGCTGTTTTGAGAACAGTTGCTTTGTAATATAGCTTGAAATCTGGTATTGTGATCCCACCTACTTTATTCTTCTTCCTCAGGATTGCTGTGGCTAATCGTGGTCTTTTTTTGTTCCAGATGAATCTATGAAGAATTCTTTCTAGGTCTGTGAAATATGTCGTTGGTATTTTAATGGGTAGTGCATTGAATCTATAAATGGCTTTGAGTAGTATGGACATTTTAATGATGTTGATTCTCCCAATCCATGAGCATGGTATGTTCTTCCATCTGCTAACATCTTCCTCTATCTCTTTTTTCAGTGACCTGTAGTTTTCTACATATAGGTCTTTTACTTCTTTAGTAGATATCTTAATTTTTTTGGTGCAATGGTAAATGGGATTGCTTTTTTAGTATCTCTTTCTATAATTTCACTATTAGTGTATAGAAATGCCACAGATTTCTTGGCATTAATTTTGTATCCTGCTACAGTGCCAAATTCATTTATTAAGTCAATTAGTACTTAGATGAAGTTATTTGGCTTTTTTTATGTACAGTATCATGTAATCTGCAAATAAGGACAGCTTTATTTATTCTTTTTGAATTTGGATGCCTTTTATTTCTTCTTCTTGTCTAATTGCAATGGTTAATACTTCCAGTACTATGGCAAACAGGAGAGGTGAGAGTGGGCATCCCTGTCTTGTTCCTGTTCTTGGGGGAAATGGTTTTAGATTTTGACCATTGAGTATGATGTTAGCTGTGGGTTTATCATATATGGCTTTTATGATGTTGAGGTATGATCCTTCTATTCCCACCTTGCTGAGAGTTTTTATCAAGAAAGGTTGTTGGATTTTGTCAAATGATTTTTCTGCATCAATTGATATGACTATGTGATTTTTATCTCTCAATTTGTTTATGTTCCTTTACTGATTTGTGGTAATGTACCATCCCTGCATTCCTGGGATGAATCCTACTTGGTCATGGTGTATGATCTTTCTGATGTACTGCTCGATCCGATTTACTAGAATTTTGTTGAGGATTTTGGCATCTATGTTCATGAGAGATATTGGCCTATAATTCTCTTTCATTGTGTTGTCTTTATCTGGTTTTGGTATTTGGGTGATGCTGGCTTCATAGAAGGTGTTTGGAAGTGTTCCTTCTTCTTGAATGTTTTTGAATAGTCTGAGGAGGATCAGTTTTAATTCTTCCTTGAATGTTTTGTAAAACTCTCCTGTGTAGCCATCTGGTACCGGGCTTGTATTTGCTGGAAGCTTTTTGATGACTGCTTCAATTTCTTCCATAGTTATTGGGCTATTGAGATGTTTAGATTCTTCCTTATTGAGTTTTGGAAGGTTATATTTTTCTGGGAATATGTGTATTTCTTTCATGTTGTCCAATTTGTTGGAATAGAGTTGTTCATAGTATTTTTTAACAATCCTTTGTATTTCAGTAGGGTCTGTTGTTGTTTTTCTTCTTTCATTTCTGATTTTGTTTATTTGGGTCTTATCACCTTGCTTCTTGGTGAGCCTGGCTAGAGGTCCATCAATCTTGTTTATCCTTTCAAAGAACCAACTCTTGATTTTGTTGATCTTTTGAATTGTTTCTGTGGTCTCCATGTTGTTTATCTCTGCTCTGATCTTAACTATTTCCTTCCTTCTGCTTACACTGGGCTTTTCTTATTGCTCTCTTTCTAGCTCTGTGAGTTGTAGGGTTAGGTAATTTATTACCATTGTTGCCTGTTTTTTTTTGCAGTAGGCTTGTACTGCTATGAACTTCCCTCTCAAGACTGCTTTCACTGTGTCCCATAAATTTTATATTGTTTTGTTGTCATTGTCATTTGTTATCACGATATTTTTTATTTCTTCCTTGATCTCTTTGGTTACCCAGTTGCTGTTTAATAGCATGCTGTTTAGTCTCCATGTGTTTGATTTCTTTCTATTGTTTTTATTATAGTTGATTTCCAGTTTTATGCCACTGTGGTCTGAGAAAATGCTTGATATGATTTCTATCTTCTTGAATTTGAAGAGACTTTGCCAATGACCCAACATATTGTCTATCTTTGAAAATGACCCATGGGCACTAGAGAAGAATGTATATTCTGTGGCTTTGGGATGAAATGTTCTGAAGATGTCAATTAATTCCATCTGGTCTAGTGAGTCATTTAGGATTGATGTTTCTTTGCTGATTTTTTGTTTAGAGGATTTGTCCAGTGGTGACAATGGGGTATTAAAGTCTCCTACTATGATTGTATTGCTGTCAATCTCTCCCTTAATATCCTCCAAGAGTTTTTTTTATGTATTTAGGTGCTCCTATATTGGGTGCATATATGTTTACCGGAGTTATTTCTTCTTGTTGGATTGTTCCCTTTAGTATTATGAAGTGGCCTTCTTTATCTCTTGTTATGTCCTTCACTTTGAGATCTAATTTGTCAGATATAAGTATTGCAACCCCAGCTTTTTTTTCATTTCCATTTGCCAGAAGTACCATCTTCCATCCCTTCACCCTCAATCTGTGTGCATCTCTTTTCCTGAGGTGGGTTTCTTGCAGAAAGCAGATATATGGATCATGTTTTCTTATCCAATTGGTTACCCTATGTCTTTTGATTGGAGCATTTAATCCATTTACATGTAAAGTTATTATTGATAAGTACTTATCTGTTGCCATTTTTAGTCTTTACCCCGAGTCTTCTTTGTTTCCTAATTCTTTTTATTACAGCAGACCCTTTAACATTTCTTTCATGCTGGTTTGGTGGTAATATATTCCCTTAGTCCTTTTTTGTCTGTGAAGCTTCTGATTTCACCTTCAATTTTGATTGAAAGTCTTACAGGATACAGTATTCTTGGATTCAGACCCTTCCTTTGCATGACTTTGTATATGTCATTCCATTCCCTTCTGGCCTAATGAGTTTTGTTGAGAAATCAGTAGCTAGTCTTATGAGGGTTCCTTTGTAGGTAACTTTCTGTTTCTCTCTGGCTGCTTTTAAGATTTTTACTTTGTCCCTGGTGTTTGCCAATTTAATTATAATGTGCCTTGGTGTCAGTTTGTTGGGGTTCATTTTGCTTGGGACTCTATGAGCTTCTTGGATTTGTTTGGGTTTTTTCTTTCCTATATTGGGGAAATTTTCTGTCATTATTTTTTCAAACAGGTTCTCTAATCCTTGCTCAGTTTCCACTCTTTCTGGAACCCCAATTGTTTTGTTTTGTGTTATCCTGAAGTTCCCTTAGGCTCTCCTCTTGCTTTTTACCTTTTTTTCTAGAAGTTGCTGTACTTGGGTATTTTTTCCTACCATTTCTTCTAGCTCACTGATGTGGTCCTCTGCTTCTTCTGATCTACTTTTGATGCTTTCTATTGAGTTCTTTATAGCAGTGATGTCATTTTTCATTTCCTATTGATTATTCTGGATTTCTTCTTGGTTCTTCTACATTTCTTCTTGCTTCTTCATTTCCTCTTGGCTCTTACTCACATTGTCGATTTTGTCTTCCATTCTTTTCATCCACCTTATGATCACTTCTCTGAACTCTTTCTCTAGCAGGCTTATTTCTTTTCCTATTTCATTTACTTCCATTTCTGGTGATACTTGCCTTTCTGTCTTTTGTGGGCTGTTTCTTTTTCTGCCCATGGTCTTTCTTCTCCGGGTGTCTGCTTATGTAGTTCTCTCTTCTATGTTGATTGAAAGGCACAAACCACAACATGACCAGGTACAACACACAAGGCACTGAAGGGAAATGTATTCACAATGTTAATAACCAGAAATAAGGTAACCTCCAAAGAAAGACAAATTAGGGGTAAGTAGAGAAAGATGAAGAGGAAAATGAGGAAAAAAGAAAAGAAAGAAATGGCAAAATCAAATTGGGAGAAGAAAGAAAAATAAATAAATAAATGAACAAAAAAATAAAATAAAATAAAAAGGAGAAGAAGAAGAAAAGAGAAACAGAAAAAAGTCAGAGAGAAAAGAAAGAGGATAAGAGAGAAAAGGGGAACAAAATATATATGTCAGGTGAAAACACCAATAGAACAGTCACTAATCCCAACAAATATGCCAGCAACCAGTACCTGGAGATTAATACAAACTCCAAAAAACAACTGGTATGGAGGGAGGTGAGGGAAAAGAGAGGTAAAAAACAAACCAAAACAAAGCCAACAAAAAGCAAAATAAAACAAGTAGAATAAGCTAAAACAATCTCACCAAAATTACAAAAAATCGATATAATCACTGTTGAGGCAAACAGCAACAAAAGGACATAGACAAAAACAACTTTTTGGATAGTGAAGATAAGAAGAGAGAGGTTTGTGTGGACTTGGAGTAGGGGATTTGAAATTAGATATATAAGTGGGGTGAAATTTTAACCAGGTAAAGAGATAGAATAGGGAAATCTAAAGTTGGAAAAGGGAAAGAGAAAACAAGACAACAAAATGGGGAAAGTTAGGAGGAAAGTGTGGGCATAAAGGTAGAGTTGAGATAGAGTAAAATTATGCTAAAGGAAAGAGAAAAATAGAATGTAGAACTTTAATCCCAAAGTAAAATAAAGGGAAAACAAAATGACACTTGTTTTTTTCCAAAAAGGTAAAATAGTAGTAGTAATAATACTAGTTGAAAACAAAAATGTAATAATTAAAAAGGTGAAATCAATTGAGGATGAAATAAAAAAATAGTTTTTTAAATTAAAATATGCAAAAATGAAAAAAATAAAATAAAATAAAAATTTTTTAAAAAAGAAAAAGAAAAAAAGATAGAATGTTCAATCACTTCCACTATTGTTCTGCTTGACACTTCTGTTTCCCAGTTGGGAAGGTATTGTAGTTTCCTGTGTTCCACTGCTGAGTTGTGTTTTAATCTCTTCTTTCTTTTGTGGTTATGCGAAAGTCAATTTGTGTGTCATCCAGTGGGTGGCAGTGTTTTGGAATTGAGCTCTGAGACTAAGCACAGGACCTCTCTAGGCTGTGCTCAGATCCTGCTACTCTGTGGTTCTCAAAACTGATTTGTGGTGATTTTGCAGCAGGGACACTGTAATAACTCCCAGGCTGTCCCTCTGCCTCAGATAAAAACAAGTCGTTTTCCAGAGCTCCCCTCTGTCAACAGCTCAGAGAGTTTGCCTCCACACTTAGTGATCATGCCCTGCCCCACATCCTTGGACCTCTCCAGAAGCAGCTTTCCCGCAGCCGGGTTCCACAGTGTGCGTGCGCATCCCTGTTCTGTGGGACAGGAGACCTCACCTTATCCCAGGCGAAATCTGACCTTTCCGTGTGCAGTGTGGATCTCCTCTGAATCCGCCACGTGTCTGCACTGTTAGGAGAGCGGTGTTCTGGGTCCCCGGCTGTTCGGTGAGTGCTTCAGCCGCACCTTTGAGACCTCCGCAGACATCCACCTCCCTCTGCAAGATGGCATAGTCTCCACTTTCCCACTGGTGGCTCCGGCAGACAAAAACCCTGTGGCATTGGGGCTGCCTTGTCAAGAGAGGCCCATCCAGCAGTCCCCCACCTTCTCCTAGAAGATAACTGACTCTTAACTTGCCAACAAACACTCCCAGTGCAGCTCTCAGCTGTTCTCTCTCCCCCTGGCCAGCAACAAAGCTTCAGACGTGTGTGTCTACTCTGCAGCCATTTTTCCTCTCCCTGTTAACTATATTTTCATGTTAGAATAAAAGTCCACAGTTAATATTGAGAAGGACTTCACAATCATAGCTCCTAGTTCTACCACTGGATTTAGTTTGTATTTTCAAAATTGTCAGCTTATCATGTGATTCTTTAAAATTCAAGAAAACAAAGACAGAAAAAGTTTTCTCATGGTATAGAAAATAATAAAAAGAGTTGTGTCCTGACAGGTATGCCTCAGATGGTTGAATGTCGTCCCATGTTCCAAGAAGTCTCTAGTTCAATTCCTGGTGTGGGTACATGCACAGGTTTCTGACTCAATCTCCCATAGAGGGCATGAAGCTGACAGCTGTTTCTCTCTCTTTGTCAACCTTCTTCTCTCTCTAATATTAATTAAAACATATATTTTTAAAAAAGTTTCATCAGGTACACTGTAATATGGAATTTGACATTTAAAATCAATTTTAAATCAATCAGTCTTTCCTATGATATTTGTATGTCAGAAACCAAACATTGTTCTCACTAAATGGATGTAAACAGGAGGCTAGAAGGCTGGTCAACCTTGAAGCTCTGAAAGGTCAAAACCACCCACTCCCTATCTAATTGTGACAATGAACTTCCCCATCAAATAATCATGTCAATCCTGACTGATAAGATAATGTACTTGTTACTGGAATTGCCTGCTTCAGGGCAACGGGTGTATCCCAAACCCAAATAAAAGGGATGGCAAGGCTAAAGGAAAGTAGCAGTCCTTTCCACCAGAGGAAGGCTCCTGCCTGGCCCCCCTAATTAATGTTTTCTAGTCTCTCATTTCATTTGCGTGCGGCCTCCTTCAGAACCCGAACCCTGACCAGGGAACCCTGAACCACGCGGGACATAGAAAGATCCCACATTTGTATACTGTCCTTCCAGTTAGATGTGATTATATTATTTATGTCCATCCTATCTAATAAAAGAGTAATATGCAAATTACAGTACCTCTGCTACATCCATAAGCCATGTCCACCAGCCACACCCACCAACCAATCAGAGTGAGTATGCAAATTAACCCAACCAAGATGGCTATAGCCATAGAGAGAGCAGAAGTGAGGCGTGGGTTGCCCCGAAGATAGAAGAAGCCAAGCTTTCCACATACCCTGGCCAGCCCAGGCCTCTGCTTAAGGCTACAAAGTTTCAGATAAAAAAATCCCAGATACCAGGGTCTCTGTGTGGTATGGCTGGCCTGCAAACTACCACAGGCTCCTTGCTCAGGCCACCTCATGCCCCAAGGGAAGCCCCACCCTGATCTGGGACACCTTTCAAGGCAAACCAGCTGGGCTCCATCCATGCACCAGGCCTCTATCCTATCTAATAAAAGAGTCATATGCAGATTGAACATCACTCCAACACACAAGATGACTGCCTCCATGTGGTCAAAAGATCCTGCCCCCAGGTGGATACAAGATGGCCACCACAAGATGACCAGCAGGGGAGGGTAGTTGGCAAGGACCAGGCCTGCAAGGGAGGGCAATTGTGGGCTATAAAGCCAGCAGGGGAGGGCAGTTGGGAGGGAACAGGCCTGCAAGGGAGGGCAGTTGTGGGTGATAAGGCCAGCAGGGGAAAGCAGTTGGGAGGGACCAGGCCTGCAAAGGAGGGCAGTTGGGGTTTATCAAGCCTGCAGGAGAGGACAGTTAGGAGTGACTAGGCCAGCAGAGGAGGAAAGTTGGGGGTGACTGGGCCTGCAGGGAAGGGTAGTTGGGGGGGGACCAAGCCTGCAGGGGAGGGCAGTTAGGGACAAACAGGCTGGCAGGGGAGCAGTTAGAGTGTGGTCAGGTTGGTAGGCAGAATCAGTAAGGGCCAATCAGGAATGCAGGCAGCAGTTGGGAGCCAGCAGTCCTGGATTGTGAGAGGGATCAGGCTTAAATATGCAGTCAGACATCCCTCAAGGGGTCCCAGATTGGAGAGGGTGTGAGCTGGGCTGAAGGACAACACCCCATGCATGAATTTTGTGCACTGGGCCTCTCGTCTATACTAATAAAAGAGAAATATGTAAATTGACCATCACTTTGCAACACCCACAGCTGATCAGGAGTGAGTATGCAAATTAATCCAACAAAGATGGCAGCCGCTCCAGGCCTCTGGGAAGTGAGCCTCCTCAGGGCCTCCCTGCCCACTTCACACTTGTCAACCATCCTTGCATCCTCCCTGTGGCCCATTCCCCAGACTCAGAGGCAACTCTCTTGTGCCCAAGGTCATAGATCTCAGTTACTGGCGTCTCCCCCTACCCCACCCTTGCCTGGCTGCTCTGGTAAACAAAACCCTGGAGTTGGAGCAACCCTGGGAGCCCTAGGCCAGCCAAGAGGCAATGGTGTTGGCTCAGCTTTGTTTTGAATAGATGAAAGAGGTCACCTACACAGTAACCCAAATGATCAGATCTCCCTCCTCCTATCTCACCAAATCAAGAGGGGAGGGGCAATGGATGTGGAGGGAGGGTGGGCTGGCAGGATGCAGAGGGTGGAGGAGGAAGAGGGCCAGTTGCATCCCACTTTCACAATGGGAAAGTGAAATGAACTAGCACACCCAACTCTCCAGCCTTCCCCACCTGCCTTGCTCCCCGCCACCTCTTCCCCTCCACTCTTTCCTGGGAGCGCAAACACTGCACAGAGGAACTCTCCAAAGAAGGAGGGTGAGGAGGAAGTGGTGCAGGAACACACAACACTTGCCACTGCCAAGGCTGCTGCACAGGCTGCACTTTTTTAAAGAGCTCTTATTCTCTGCCTCATATCTGTTGAAATACAATTATAAGAGAGATAAAATTGTGACTCTCATACTAATATGAAATGAACCTTGTCAAAATTTTATTTAACCCACTAAGATAAACTGTTAAAATTAATTCAATGAGAATTCTAGAGATTTATATTCTGTATAAATTTATTTTCATTACCATGAGCAAAAATCACTTGCACTACTATGTAATGCAATTCTATGATGCAGTTGCATTACCTCAGTTTCCTCCAAGTAAATTTCTATGTCTCATAGGTGGACAGTCCTGTAGAATGAAATCATTGCAGGAGATCACTTATACAATGCCCAGTATTCCATTTAAAAATATATCTGGCAATCTCTGTGTACATTTCAAAGCTTTGTATAAATTTTTAACTAAGAATATTTGCCATTATATTAGTGCTATTAAGTTTCACTAAAATTAATCAAAACATCATACTTAATTACTTGAAAAAATTTATTTTATTATGATTTTTAAAATTTATTTCTTATGAAATTTAATTTCTGCAAAAGGTAAAATCAGATGAATTCTGGAGAGAAAAGCTTTAACAATTATTTACTTTAAATTGTAATTAATTTGGATTTCAAACAATAATTAGACTGATTTCATCTGAAACAAATATTTATGTCTGGGAGATAAACTTATTACCTGTTCCCCAAATTAGAATAATATTAGTTAATTTTTAAAAGGTCAGGAAAAAATGTATTCACTATATTTTAATCACTTCCTAAATTTCAAGGTAATATATCAAAAAGTAACTATTACCAGTTATCTTTTATGTTGCCTCAATAATTTTTCCATATTTTCTTCTATTGGTCAGTAACTAGAGCATGAAAGGTGATTATTCAATTTCCTTAGGTTTACTTGGAGGGATGGTAGAATGAAAAGAAGTACTTTATATACTATAAAGATAGTGCATTTGAAATTAAATTTTACTGTTTTAAGTTATAAATGTAAATACTTAAGATTAAAAAAAGTAATGCTAATACTTGTCTTTGTTTTTCTTGGTAGCTCTTGGATACATATTGTCAATCATATGGCAACATCTAAATGAAAAAAAAACTCATTTTTTATTTTTATTACTCATTTTACTTCTATTTTAAACACAACTGCCACCTGTAGTTTTGTAAAATTTCATGCTTACTTATGTGAATATTTTTTCTGTGCCATCTAATGACCATGTCAGAGTGCAGCAATACATTCACCCTGTAATGTGTTGTTTTAAAACATACTAAAAAAATCTATTAGCATTACTTCATGCCTGTCTCCCCACAAATTCACTGCAGACCCAAGAATTTCTTTTCCCCTAAAACACGATGAGTTAATCCATCTTGTCCACTAACACAAAATACAAGAAATATTCCACAGCAATTAAAGTGACAGAAACATATATAACCCTCTCCTCAACCTCTTTGGGATGCACCTTGTGAATTAGTTCCTCTGGCACCTCTGTGCCAACTTTGTTTCTCTGCTAGACTACAGAGTAGTTTCATTTCAAGTCACGGATTCTGGATACCAACCAACCTGGCAAATGAAAAATAACTCAGCCGGGGCCATTTCACCCACCAGTGATCTCTATCTGTGAGATAATTCCTCCCTGAGGTTTCTTTTTCTCCACTACTGTGTTCCTACAGGACTAACACAGGGCAGCAGGCTGGTGCCACTGTCTAAAGTTTCAATTAAGACATGTGGAGATATCAAAGAAGTCACAAGCAGGCCTCCATAACAATGCCTCATGTTTCTCTCTCTGTTCTAGTTCAGAGATGGCAAGATGCTTGAAAAATGTAGTTCATTAATCCCCACAACAGATCCCAGAGCTGGAGAGGACAGGGAGGAAGCCAGCAACAGGATCAGGTTTGAATAGTCTCTCTGTTGGTTGTATACATTTGGAACTGACTGTGAAATCTATATGGACATACTGAACCCCCTGGTTAACCTCATGGTGCAAATATGTTGATCAAAGGCACTCTGTCAGTATCTGATTAAGAGCTATGTAAGAGCACTGAAGACATTTCCTTCTGGTTAACAACTCTGATTACAGGAGCTCCCGGAGTGAGTTTTCCTGTAAGTAGTCAAGCAGGTCCCTGGGCTCCAGCTGGAACTCTAGGGTTTCCCTATGGCAGAGCTTCCTGTTGCTGAAGGCTTCAATTCATTCACAGCTTGTAAATCAGTAGCCTGTAAATCAACAGATTGAGCTACTACTGTTTAAAACACAGTTTCCTCAACAACCTTCCTTCTGGTTTTGTTTTCGTATATCAAGGGCATGAAAAAAAAAAGTGTCCAATTTTTAACACCTGGACCGATGGGGACTCAGCAGGAGACGTATGTTACACCAAGCTCTGCCGGTTTTTTTTTTTTTTAGTTCAGCAGAGCAAGAATTTAGTGGCTAACATCATGATATCATTTATGTAGAGAAATGATAGAGCTCTATTTTGTGGAAATTAAAAGTTATACAGTACACATGCATTTCAAAAATTTTAATATCTGATTAAGAAATATAATGCAAAAGCTGGAATGATAATCAAGACATATTGACTCTCCTGTATTTAATATGTATAAATAATATTTTGAAATTGATGTGAGTTTATTAATTCACTTATTTTGAATATTTTATATGACAATGTTTATTAAAGCAGGATCAACATCAAGAAGACTAGTTAATTACAGAAATCTTCTGCTAATGAACAGTTACATAAGGTAAGGTATCAAAACACAGATACCTGAAATGTAACAAACTTCTAAATCTGTGGCTCTACTTATTATCAGTGTGTTTTAGATAGCAAAACAGGTGTCATATAAATACAAAGTATTATGATAAACTTTTACTCATTATTGCCATATCTACTTAAGAATTCTGTGAGAGATCACTTAGAAATTGCAGTATTATGTTCAAAATTAATATTAAGCATTGATAATTATTATACAAAAATTATTAATTCCATTCTGTTCTGGCCCCTCTACTAAATGTAGTAAAATTCACTCTAATCTATCCCCTTGCTAGGAATCTTGGACTGTCTATAGATTGATTCTAGGTTCTATGACAAAGGGAATTTTAGAACTAGCCCTTTGAATAACATTGGTAGTAGCAGTAGTTGTATATCTTTTTTATTTTTATTTTAAACAAACTTGGATTTAAATGACCCTGGCTCCTAGAAAGAAGTCTTAAGAAGCCAGGAATCGCCTTCTGGGGTAGACATGTTGAAATCTTACACGGTTTTGGTAAGGAAAGATAGCTGTTTATATGGTCACATATTACTTAGTAGTACACAGCTTTGCCCTTGGGGAACTTGGTCTAATTTCCTAGAAAGGAAAGTGTAATTCCTGGAGAGAAGACTATATAAACAAGAACAAAACAAGTAAATTACCTTTGGGGCCATATCTTACTTGCAGGTAAAAATTTTCCCTTTTAGTATGAAGGAGCTCATATTCTCCAAAGAATCTAATGATCTCAGTGACAATGGCAGAGAAAGTGGCAAATAACGTACCCCAGAACTTGGAGGAAATGAAATTGCAGATTATGGGAAATGCCCCATCCATAGTGATAAGAGTTCCAATTAATACACAGATATTGCCACTCTAGAAGAGGGGGAAGGAAAGGGCAATCCAAATTCCAGGATCAAATTTAGATGATGGAAGTTGAATCCTGGCTATACTATCTAATAAAAGAGTAATATCCAAATTGACCATACCTTCTATCACCCACAAGCCATACCCACTAGCCAATCAGGAGCACATATGCAAATTAACCCAACCAAGATGGCTGTGGCCACAGAGAGAGCAGGAGGCTTGGGTTTTCCCAACAATGGAGGAAGCCAAGCTTTCTGCACACCCTGGCTGGCCCAGGCCTCCACTCAAGGCTACAAAGTTTCAATTATAGAAGATAAATAAATACCAACAAAAAATGACAGCAGCCAAGGAGCTGGAGAGAGCTAGAGGCTTAAATTGACCCCAGAGATGGAGTAAGCCAAGCTTCTGCAGCCCTGGCCTTCCTTGGCCTCCCTCAAGGCTGCAAAATTTCAATTATAGAAGATAAATAAATATCAGATTCTAAGGCCTCCACGTGGGTGGCTGGAGGGCATGGCCAGCCTGTAAACCACCACAGGCACTCACCTAGACTAGCCCATTCCCCAAGGGAACCTCCACCCTGATCTGGGACACCCTTCAGGGCAAACCAGCTGGTCCCCACCCATGCACCAGGCCTCAATCCTATCTAATTCTATCTAACAAAAGAATAATATGCAAATTGACCATCACTCCCACATACAAAATGGCCCCCAGAATATGGTTAGCAGGAGAAGGTAGTGGAAGGAACCAGGCTTGCAAGGGAGGGCAGTTAGGGGTGACCAGGCTGGCAGAGGAGGGAAGTTGGGGGCAACCAGGCCTTCAGGGAAGGGAAAATGCGGGGGAGGCCAGACCTGTAGGAGAGAGCAGTTAGGGGCAAACAGGCTGGCAGGGGAGCAGTTAGGCATCAATCAGGCTGACAGGGTAATAGTTAGGAGAGATCAAACTGGCAGGCAGAAGCAGTTAGGTGCAATCAAGAAGGCAGGCAAGCAGTTGGGAGCCAGCAGTCCTAGATTGTGAGAGGGACGTCCGACTGCCCATTTAGGCCCGATCCTGATAGGTAGTAGCAGTAGTTGTATATCTGATAGGGTCGGTCCTAAACGGGCAGTCGGACATCCCTCGAGGGATCCCAGATTGGAGAGGGTACAGGCCTCTAATATTTTATAAACAACTCTATATACAGTGGTACCTCGAAATACGAGTTTAATTCGTTCCGTAACCTTGAGGCATGGAAAACTATGAGATGCTTGAGTCGTGGTAAACTGGTGGGTCGTGTGCAGCTGGCTAATCTGCGCGATTACTCCTATCTCAAATGTTGCTCGTATTTCAAAGCAAAAATCGCTCGCTCGACGGCTCGTATCTCAAAAATCTCATATGTTAGGGCACTCGTATCTCAAGGTACCACTGTACACACACAATTAAGTTTTTAAATAACAACAATCATACATTTTTCATGCATTAGTCCCTCTATGATAATTTTTGTCTAATTGTTCCACCTTATTCAAACCCTTTTTATAGCTATTATTACTTCATTAGCAATATTTTTTTTCAGAATTCCCACTTACAATAACTATTTGTTTCAAAGCATCAAGTGTTTATAATTATTCAGTCCACATGCTAACCTTAAAGGAAAATGAAATGTCCCCTCAATTCTTCTCATCCATAAAAATAATAATTATTGCTACTTTATATCCTCATTCCCATTACACAAGATATAGGGTTGCTTCCTGCTTATTCTTGCTCACTAAAGTGGTTCAAAGTTATTGTCATTTTACTGTCACCTAATGACCTTTCTTTTATGACATTCTTTGTGTCTGTTTATAGTAATGATATCTCTGAATCATTATAGTCAGCATCAAGCACACTCTCCTTAATTGATTAGTGCTCTTGTAGTCTTCCTTGTCATAACTTGTTTTGACTTCCCTTATTCTTTGATTAATAAACCTCAAAATCTGCCATTAGAAATATTCCTAGCTCCCAGATATGAAATATCTTCTAAAATACTCAGATTTCTTCAGTTATCATTGATGTGGTTAAACTTTCTGGCTGTGTATGTTCTAGGGAAGTCCCAGTTCCAGTCTTCCATGTCAATTCATCAGAGACTTCCTAGAATGAAAAAAGGAAGGAGGAGGAAATCAGTAACTGGAATCATTACAAGTTCATTTCATGTATTTTCTAAAATATATCATAAATGTCTTCAATAACCAGTCTATGTCCATTTTGGGTGGGACACTACATTTCAATAATTGAATTAAATTGTGGCATAGGAACTGGTTTAAATCTCTTTGTGTAGTAAGGAAAACAACTAAGGGGAAACACTGACAATCAATCTGGGTTTTCTTGTAATCCAGCCTTGATCAAGAAATAATGCTTCATATCAGACTGTTTGAGGCAATGTATTCAAATAAAATAAGGCTAAGGTATATATATGATGTCCCAAAAGTCTATATACACTTTGAATAATTATTAATTCTAATAAGTTAAATCTGAATAGAAAGACTATCAGCTGCTAAGTGTGTATATATTTTTGAGATGCATATGTATATAAAGAGAGAGAAAGAGAGAGAAAGAGAGGGAAAGAAAGAGAGAAATTACCTGAAATGTAATTCTCAATAGGTCATTGAGAATGTTATTTCCTTTTGAAAGATGAAGATTGTTTTCTAAATGCAGAATTTAAAAGGGGGCTATCCAATATAATAAAAGCCTGGGTGGTATCTTGCCCTCATGCAACATCATCACAAGATGGCCACCATAATATGGCTGGCAGGGGAGGGCAGTTGTGGGCAAACAGGAAAGCAGTGGATGGCAGTTGGGGACCATCAGTCTGGCAGGGGAGCAGTTAGGCATCCATCAGTCAGGCAGGGGAGTGATTAGAAGGCAAACAGGCTGGCAGGCTGAAGCATTAGGGGCTATCAGGCAGGCAGGCAGGCGAGCAGTTAGGAACCAGCAGTCCCGGATTGTGAGAGGGATGCTTCAGGGATCGGGCCTAAACTGGCATCGGGCCTAAACTCCCAGATTGGAGAGGGTGCAGGCAGGACTGAAGAACACCTCCCATGTACGAATTTTGTGCATTGGGTCTCTAGTATGTGTATAAGAGATGATCCAGGTAAGTTAACTTTACCATGAGGAGACAGAGCACCCATGGGGGTATACCATCCTTATGAAGAAATAAATCTTGAATGACACTCTCCTTTCTAATAGCTATTTCTAAAGGAATAGCTATTTTAGCTACCATTTCAATCTTTATTTAAGGTACAATAAAATGGGTTTCTTAGAATTTTACATTTAAAAATAAATAAATAATAAGTGTATTTCCATGGTAAACTAGCATTACTATATTGGTAACATTTGATAATGTAAGGATGGCTCAGAAAGCAACAGTCTAACTTGCCTAGTAATTTCCTGAACAACTCAGCATAAACAAATGGAAAAGGAATCAAGCACAGCTTGCATAGACAGACTCCTAGGTAAAATTATCTTTGGTTGATAAGTAATGGCAAAGATATCTAAAATTCTAGCAAATGCCTAACATCTATAATATGTTGGAAAAGTAAGAACTGATTGCACTTTATATGGTAGGAAGTTTGGCTTATGGAAATAAAAAATATGGATGTGACCACTGCCACACCTGGATGATATTATTTATCTCTGTATTGATCTTTTTTTACTCTTTATTGAATTTCTTGCAGTTACCATCACTAATAGAAAAATTACTATTACAACTCTTAAGAACTTACTTCCAGTTCACACTTTACTTACCCCATATCTCAAAGGTTTACCCATCTGGCTGTACTGGAAATATTAAGGCAATTTAATAAAGACCCTTCAAATTTTCTATTGCATTTTTAACCTTATAGATTTTGCTAACATCCACTTAACTGTATAAAAATACATTTATGTGTTTCCTTCCAAAAAGAAAACATAATGAAGTGTTAATTGAAGCATTAAAGATTTCTGTTACCTGTTACTGTTATATAATTTATTCTATTTCCCCTTCTTCTTACAATGTACATTAAAAATCATTTTTATGTTGTCAGAATTTATAAATGTTTAAGTAATCTTTTAGAGAATTTTACCTCAAAAACATGTTTGTAACAGTTTTTGTCACTATCTCACATTGTTTCTTAATCCTAAGAGTCACAGCCTTACATTAGTAAGATCATAGAGGATATCTTATTGAATTTTTACAAAAGAAAATATGAAATAGGTAGTATTATTTTCTTATGTTATAATTTCAGATGTCAAAAATAAGTAAATTGAACAACATAACCTTATAGGTAAGCGGAGCAGATCTCAATTTGGCTTTTTCTGGATCTTTCACTTATTAAAGTCTACAAAAAAAATCAAAAATCTACCAATTATAATACACTGAGAAATAATTAAAATTTAACAATCTATAATAATAAAAGCATAATATGCAAATTGACCAGATGACCAAACAGTGGAACAACCTTTTGAACAACCTCTTCCAGATGACCTTCCAGGAGAAGCCAGGGCTGTGAGGGCCTAGGCAAGCTGGGGCTGCAAGGGCTGAGCCCCTTGCACAAATTTCATGCCTCAGACTTCTAGTATATTATAATGACAAAATATTTCTTTAATCTTAAATTATAGTAATAAAAGTATAGTGTTACTCTCAAATGAGCAAAATATATTAACCTCTATACTTTTAATTGGTCAAACTTTAGCAGATATTATGTATTTATTTTTTTAATGTTTTTATTGATTTCAGAGAGAGGAAGGGAAGGGGAGAGAAAGAAATACATCAATGAGAGAGAATCATTGATGTGCTGCCTCCTGCATATGCCCTACTGGGGATGAAGCCTGCAACGTGGGCATGTTTCCTGACCTGGAATCAAACCGTGATTTCCTGGTTCATATGTCCACATATAACCATACTGGTTGGGCAAAGTTTGGCAGATTTTAAAGAGGGTGTTAGTAAACAGGAGCTAAATCAGTGGTAGTAACATTGATGCTAAGATCTAAAATCACGTCATGTGAATAATGTCTTGAGAACATATACCATAAAAATATAAACACAGGAGGAGAGAGAGGCCCTTTGCAAGTATCCATTGGAAAGAGGTTAAATTTCATATAAGTAACATTAGGAGGTAGAATGAAGACCAAGAACTAGTAGATTTGGAGAAGTATATTTTTCTCCAAAAAAACAATATTTTTAAAATTTGTATATATGCCTTACATGTGTACATATCTTCCCATTGTACCTCCCCCACAACTCACATGCATGCCCTAATCCCCTAGTGTCTTCTGTTTATTGGTTATGCTTATATGCATGCATACAAGTCCTTCGGTTGACCTCTTATCTACCCCACCTCTCCATAACCTTCCCACTGTAATTTGACAGTCTGTTTGATGCTTTACTGTTTCTGTATCTATCTTTTTGTTCATCAGTTTATAATGTTCTTTATTATCCATAAATGAATGAGGTCATGTAATATTTTTCTTTCATTGACTGGCTTATTTCACTTAGCATAATGCTCTTCAGTTCCATCCAGGTTGCTGCAAATGGTAAGAATTTCTTCTTTTTATGGCAGTATAGTATCCCATTGTGTAGATGTACCATAGTTTTCTGATCCAGTCATCTGGTGGTGGGTACCTAAACTGTTTCCAAATCTTAACTATTGTAAATTGTGCTGCTATGAACATAGGGGTGCATATATCCTTTCTAATTGGTGTTTCTAGTTTCTTAGGATATATTCCTAGGAGTGGGATTACTGGGTCAAATGAGAGTTCCATTTTTAGTTTTTTGAGGAAACTCCATATTGTTCTCCATAGTGGCTGCACCAGTCTGCGTTTCCACCAGCAGTGCACCAGGGTTCCTTTTTCTCCTCATCCTAGCCAACACTTGTCATTTGTTGATTTGTTGATGATTGCCATTCTGACAGGTGTGAAATGGTATCACATTGTCATTTTGATTTGCATCTCTCAAATAATTAATGAGTTTGAGCATGTTTTCATGTGTCTCTTGGCCTTCCTCCTGTTGTCTTTCAAAAAGATTCTATTTAGGTCTGTCGCCCATTTATTTATTGAATCATTTATCTTCCTTTTATTAAGTTGTATAAGTTGATGTTGGAGATGTTGGAGATTAAACTTTTATCAGTGATAACATTTGAAAGTATGTTCTCCCGTACAGTGGTCTTTCTTGTTGTTTTCTTAATGGTTTATTTTGCTGTGCAAAAGCTTTTTATTTTGATATAGTCCCATTTGTTTATTTTTTTCTTTAGCTTCCATTGCCCTAGGAATAGTATCAGTGAAGATATTCCTTCGGCATATGTCTGAGATTGTGCTGCCTGTGGATTCTCTAATATTTTTATGGTTTCCCATCTTATGTTTAAGCCCTGAATCCATTTTGAGTTTATTTTTGTGTATGGTATAAGTTGGTGATCTAGTTTCATTTTTTTTGCATGTATTTGTACAATTTTCCCAACACCATTTATTGAATAGACTATCTTGACTCAATTGTATGTTCATGCCTCCTTTGTCAAATATTAATTGGGCATAGTGGTTTGGATAGATTTCTGGATTCTGCATTCTATTCCATTGGTCCATATGTCTATTCTTGTGCCAGTACCAGGCTGTTTTGAGAACAGTGGCTTTGTAATACGGCTTGAAATCTGGTTTTCAGATCTAGCCTACTTTATTCTTTCTCAAGATTGCTGTGGCTATTTGGGATCTATTTTAGTTCCAGATGAATCTTTGGAGAGTTCTTTCTAGGTCAGTTATTAAATTTAAAAAGATTTAAATCATCATGGGAAGAACATTACAAATGTTGAGTGGCCAATTAAAGCATAATATAGAATAAAGTCCTTTCCTAAAATAAAAGCTTTTCATGTTATTTAAAATAATTCACTTCTAAAATAAAAAGCATGACTACAGTAACAAAATTTATTAGTAATGAAAGTATGTATATTTTCATAGACCTCTACATATAGTACATAGACCTCTACTTTCTATTCTGTCCCTTCCTGGGCCCTAGGCATATTCCTTAAAGACTTATCTATATTATCAGTTTCTTGTGCATTGATCTAGAGATATTATACAAGCATTTAACATAATTAGTAGAACACATTATAGACATCTCTGAACCTTCTCCTCCCCTTATAGATAATTTTATATCAGGATTTAAGACATGTCTTATTTTTCTTAGAAGCTACATAGAGTTCCCTTTAATATATGAAGTATAATGTATTGCACTAGTTTCCTTTTGTAGTTATTTGGGTGTTTTCAGTCTTGTTCTGTTATAAATATAAAAATGTGCTTTGTTTATATCTGAGTCTATATTAGAATATCTATAGTATATATTTCTAAACATGAAATTCCCCAGTTAAAGGATCTTTATGTTTGAGATTTTAATAGCTATTTGTCCCACACAGAAATTTACATTTTTCTGCACACATAAAAATGTGCAATTGAAATTTTCATAAAAATGCAGTTTTTGTTTAATTTTTCTTAACATAAAGTTAAGTGTCCTTTCGTATTACAAAAATACATTTGTATTCTATTTTACAAATAACTTCTGTTTTCATATCTATACTATTTTGTTAATGAGCTGTTGATCTTCATATCTATTTGTAGGAACACTTGATATTTTAAGTAAAATTATTAGAATTGAACTGTCAAATTGTTGCAAATAGGTTTTCCAAAGTCTGTCTTTTGATTTTGTTCCTGCTATTTGTAATGTTAACTTATCTTTTCCTCACTGGTATGTGACACCTTTACTGTGTAATGTTTTCTTATATATGGTCTACCCATTTATGTGTCAGAATCTATCATGATGTTTCAAATATATATTAATAATTGTATAGGTTGATTTTGCCCAATGATTTTTACTTTTTAGATACCTTGTAACTATTATTACATATCTTTATCATATCAACTATAGTATCAACTTAGATTTAAAATAAAGCACACTTAAATTTGTTTTAATTATTTTAAATTTTTAAAGCAGGCATCAGCAAATTCCCATTCAGATCCATATTTATTCATTTAGATACTATCTATGGTTATTTTTGTACTATGACAGTAGAAGTTAAGTAGTGATCAAAACCATATACACCATAAAAGCCAAAAATAATTAATCTCTGAACCTACACAGAAAAAGTTTCTTGATCTCTGTTCTTGATTAATGTTCTGTAGTTCAGTATGTTACCAAATTTCCAAGGTAATCATCAAAACTCAGTGACTTAACACAATAATATTGTATGACTTGTGTCTATTATTCATTCAAAGCAATTCAACCAGAGTGGTAGTGGGGTAGTCAGTTATCATAATAGCTACTCAGGGACTCAGGCTAACAAATTTCATTTTGAAATTTGCTACCATAAATTCTGTAGAAAAATATAGCAAGTTAAACATGTTAAATCATGCACTGGCAGTTAAAGCTATTTCCTGGAAGCAACACATGTAACTTCTCATGTTTTATTGGCCAAAGTAAGTCATATGGCCGTATTTAACTTCAAGGAAGCAGGACAGTCAATTCTACATGCCCAGAAGAAAAAAGAGACAAAAGGTTTTTGATGTGCAGTATTAATGATTACCATAATTAATATAGGCAAACCTGTCTTTTCTTGAACATTGAGGCATCCTACTTAAGAATATTATATGCCTGGAATATTCATTAAAATTTCATATCAGTCCTTTGTATGGTGTGTTCATTTATTTCCATCAAATAACTGTTGAATAATGTTTTGTATGTTTACTGCTCAATACTGTAATTTGTTATTCATATAAATATAAATGAGATTTATAATTACTTGTTGTTTACATAGTGAAAATATTAATTTATGTATTACTTTTTTATTCTTAGCCATGTTATTAAAGATTATTATTGTTCTTAGTAACTTTTTGTGAGCTCCCCTTAGATGTTCTAGGTATACAATAATTTCTTGAGAAAATAATCATTAGTCTTTGACTTAGCCTATATTTAAAGTGCTTTCAATGTTCAAATTTCTAGGGTATGCTTTGCCTGATTGATATCTCACAGTATCTTGCTTGATTTATTGATTCATTGATTTACTCACTCATGTAGTATCAATTATTATTTAACATATCAAGAATATTTTATTATGAACCCTAGATTGAAAATTGAATAAAGTTGAACTTGAGTAAGTTCTTACAGGAACTTATTTATATAGACAGATATATTAATAAATAAGTATGCAATATAAAAATTCTATATGTAAGATAAAAATGATGTCATGTAGCCGAAACCGGTTTGGCTCAGTGGATAGAGCGTTGGCCTGCAAACTGAGGGGTCCCACATTCGATTCTGGTCAGGGGCATGTACCTTGGTTGCTGGCACATCCCCAATAGGGGGCATGAAGGAGGTGGCTGATTGATGTCTCTCTCTCATTGATGTTTCTAACTCTCTATCCCTCTCCCTTCCGCTCTTTAAAAAATCAGTAAAATATATTTTTTTAAAAATGATGTTATGTGGGAAAATCTAGTAAAGTACATCAGCTTTAGTACTGAAATTTAGCAATGACCAAGTGCATCGATATGGTCATATTCCAAGTTCAGCTAATGTCATTGTAAAACTATTATTTAAAAAATCATTGAAAATAAATATATTTGTATCTTAAAATAGTTGTGTCATTTTTGGACTTAAATCTTACCATGTGCAAATTATTAATTTCAAAACATAGAGGAAGTGTAACTTTTATATTTTTGCAGCAGTACCTAGTATTATTGTAACTAGTGAATTCTCAATTACTTATGTCTAAATTTGTTAATAGCAACTTGGTTATTACTTGAATGAGTTCAGATTATTTCTAAAACAAAGGAAAGATTGCTGAGCTAACCAACATAAAAAGAAAAATATCTTAGCAGGTTTGAATGTGTTTTGAAATTATCAATACCGTGTTTAGAAACAATCATCATCATCATCATCATCATAGCCTTTATACAGATAATTTTGTTGTAAATCCACTTGCTTAACTTTCCTGCATTATGCACTTTGATTTTTATATTCATGATTGAAGTAGGTGACCTGAAAAAATTCAAGAACATCTAGAAATATTTACTTTGCCAGTACCAGTTTTGAAATAGCTCCACTAGGGAGGAAGTGGCCTTTGCCAACTGCAAGGGTCTCAACACTTCTGCTTCTGTTTCAGAAGCCTGGGGTGATTTGATGACTGATTCTTTTTCGGCTCCCTAGAGAATATAGTTAAATTGAGGAGAAAACAATCATCATGAATCATACAAAATGTCTTGAGACTTAACATTCTTCATATATAACTCAGAGGTTTCTCTAATCATGACACTTGAATGACATAAAATAATAAGGTACATGTATCTCCAATTATCAAATCAACGAGGTCTCAAAGGAGGATAGGCATTTTTAAGATTGCAATATATGGATAACGAGTTGTGATTAAAAACTGGGTCATGTTAGCAGACAAATTGTCTCATTTTGATCACTACCCATTTTATTAAGTTGGGATTCTAGCAAAGCTTAATAGAATTACAGAAACAATCATACAAACTGGTTACTGAATCATAACTATTGCATCAGGTCTCTGCTCTAAGATTTTTATCTCAATTATTTGCAACTTTATTTTGGAGACACACATTATTATAGAGAACCTAGTGGTACATTCAAAACTAATAGTTCACACAATTTCTTTCAGTCAAAGACTTTTACATGTTGAAACTATACACGTATGTCCATCCAAAAAAAACTCATTCTTAGATTTTGGTTACATTTTTCGAATTAGATTTTTAGTGAAAGTCATTTAATAAAATCAAAACATTGTTCAACTCTTTGTTTATATTACATCTAAGAAAGATAGCAATAATTGGTGAATATAATTAGACAATGGAACTAAAAATCCAGAGATTAAACCTCCAATGCCTTCTTTTTATCTACTTTTGTCTGATGTTCATGGGTCTCCCAAAACTTCCCTGAAACCTATTTTCCAAATTTATTTCCCACTATTCCCTTATATTAATATATTTGCTAAAATCAAATTCACTTATTCACTATTTCCTGTAAAACCTAAAAGGCTTATGAAAACTACACTCATATTTTATGGACTCTTGCATACATTTTTATGTGTATAGTTTCACAAACTCATTCTAATCCATAGTGATCTTTTTTTGTATAACCTCAAGATTTTAGTAAACAATGCTTCTCAAGTTTTTCATGGAATGATAGTGTAGGAAATCAACAGAGCTGTTCAATACGCTGTGGTCAACCAGCATGTCTTTTTACAACATTAGAGATAAGCAAAATAGACACTCCAAATGTCCCAGATCCAATAAAACCATCCAAGATTCAGAATGTGGTACAGGGAAAGTCAGGCATGCCTGTAGAAAAGAGCTGAATTCTATGTCAACTTCTTTTTTGTTTTAATATATTTTATTGATTTTTTACAGAGAGGAAGGGAGAGGGATAGAAAGTTAGAAACATCCATGAGAGAGAGACATTGATTAGCCGCCTCCTGCACGCCCCCTACTGGGAATGTACCCGCAACCAAGATACATGCCCTTGACCGGAATCGAACCTGGGACCTTTCAGTCCACAGTCTGATGCTCTATCCACTGAGCCAAACCGGTTTTGGCTATGTCAACATCTTGATGGCTTGTTGGGCACTTTCTTATATCACGACTTGCATCATTCTTCATTATTAGATACTGCTTGCCCTTTTTTCTGATCAAACCACTTTTTAAAACTAGAGATAATGTATTCTTAATCTTATCTATCACCTATCTATTATCTATCTATCTATCTACCTATCTATCCATCTATCATTTATTATCTATCATCATCTATCTACCTATCTGTTCATCCATCTATCCATCTTCCTATCTACTTAAAACTGTAATAATATATGTAAATATACATGTATAACAAAATGTACTGTTTTGAACATTTCCTATTGTACAATTTAATGGCATTATATACATTGCATTTTGTGCTCTCATTATTATCCTCTGTCTCCAGAAATTATTTCATTTTCCTAAACTGAAATTTTGTATTCCTCCCTCTCTTAAGTTCCTGCCACCTACAATTCTACTTTCTGTCTCTATGAATTTGGTACTCTGGGTATCTCATATAAGTGGAGTCATATAGTATTTTAATTTTGTGGCTAGCTTATTTAACTTAGCATAATGTATTCAAGGTTTAAGAAACAAATATATATTATTTTGTATTATTCATGCTGCTCTCCCAAGAAGCTTACATTGCATAGCAAAAATTATATATTAGACAAGTTAGTTTCTGAATACATTAGAAATTGTGATCATCTTTAAACTTTATTCTATCTAATATATTTGATCTCCTTTAAATTATTTTTATGAGAAGCAATATAACCATTTGTTTGAACACAGTTATGACTGACTGACTTAGTTGCCAATTGACTTTGATTTATGGATTATAGTTTACAAGACAAAATAACTTAGTCTTCAATTAATTATAATAATTCACTTATTTTATATTAGATTATAGTGTCATGGTCATTAATAAGACCATGTCTCTTGATATTTCTTATTTTCTGGAAGGCTTCTAATATGCTTTTTAAAATGATTATTTCTAAAACCTATCATTTCCTTCAAAATAATAGCTAGTGATTTACTATTTTACATAGTAAATCACTAAATTTCTTTGTTAGCATTTGTTTTGAGGAAAAATATCACTTATCTATAAGAAAACTCAAATATACAAGAAATTCCAGTTTGAATAAATCCTTTTTATTATATCATTATAATGATCTGTACATGTAGATTATGTGTGGATGAGAAAACTATTAATTAGTTTTACAATCAGATAAACTTCTAGAGAGAAAACATTGTTTTAGAAAAGTCCTGTAAACTGACAACGATAGTTGAAACAGGAAACAAATCAGCAAAGACATTATTATAACTTCTAATTCTGATGTACAAAAGGTATAGTTACTATTCAAATTAACCTTGAGAATGCGAATGGGTTAGTACTTAGTGGATGATCTCACATATTCAAAAGAATCTCTTGCCTTCATTTAGTTCTTCCAGCAAATTTTAACTTGGATCTGGTATAGATTTATGCTATCAATATAGTTACATAAGAATTTTCTAAGAAATGGAATATTCTGAAAGGCTGAGAAAGGCTGAGTGCCAATATAGTCACAGCTGAGACAGACACAATACCACACTTAAGCAAGCGAGTGAAACATAGGAGGAGCTCTTTAGAGTCACAGCCACAGTAAATGTGGCAAGGCTGTCACAGGGTATTTTAATACATCGTGCATTCATATTTACAGACCTCCTGCCGAGAATGGGGCAACCTTTCTCTGCTGTGATTTTAGTGCATTTAAAAAAAAATATCCCTAAATGTTATGTCTTCCCCAAAATACTTGGTCCTATAGTACTTTCTGAGTTAATATTGAGAGGGTTAACTTGAAGCGCAGGCAGATAGGGCAAGGGTCCAGTGGAAAACAAAGGCAGGTAGAACCCAGGTAGGGGCAGAAATGGCAGTCTGAGCAGCCTAATCACAGGAACCACCCAAGCAGAACTAATAAAGTGTTTCTGAACTCAAAGCGGGAAGCCTGGGAAAACAAGGGAGGGCCTGCAGTAAACAAGATATAGGAACACACAGAAACAGAAAAAAGTTCAGCACAGGAACAGAGAAAGAACACACAGAGACAGGGAAAGTTTAGATCCATTGCTTAGCAAAAACAATTGAGGGAATCAATCAGGTGACCACACTGGTAGACATAGAAGCAGGCTTGTAGCAACTATATTTCCCTAGATTACAAGGCTTTAACGGGCAGCTCATTCCTGGGTTCCCCCTCCCTGGTGGAGAGTCCTAATATGCTTGTAATAAATTTTCCACACTTTGCTTAGATCTCCTGGTCTGCGGAGCTCATTCTTCGGCTTTGCGACCGAAGAAAACACCTCGGCTCACCGTTCTGCTTATCAATATGGAGCATGCTCTTGCTTTCCCCTCTTAATTTAAAGGAAAGTAAACAGGTTCAAGTTAAAATGTGTTGCTCTCACATTTAAAAAAAAAACAATCCTGTAGTCTTCTACAATAAAACAGAAACAAATAAGAAAACAGACTATAAGAGAAATAATCAAATATATAATTTAGCATCCAAACATTAAATAAAACACCTAGCACAATTGATGAATTTATTGTTCTCATTTGGAGCAAATTTTAACTTGGATCTGGTATAGATTTATGCTATCAATATAGCTACATATTATTTCACAGATAATGTAACTCCTACAATAACAGTATTTTTAAAGAAAATATTAAATGCCATTTGTCGAGTTAATAGCCTATTACAGTCAAGTCCCCTTAAAATATGTACCTATTATATGTATTAATGATCTTTAGTAATTTAAAATTGCATAGCATAACTGTGAACTGAAATGGAACTCTGATTGATTCTTTGTGGAAAATTAAAGTTGCAAAATAACCTAATAGAGTTTTCCTCAGGAAAAAGTATAGAAACAAATCTTTAAAATGATGGACATTTTTTAAAGAGAGAATCTATTTAAAAATTGTCCATCATCTTAAAGATCTGTTTGTGTGCTCTTTGGCTGAATCTGTTAAATGTATTCAGTACTTCCCTGTAGTGGGTTTGTTGGAAGTGCATACTGCTTTCATGCACAAGGTATCCTTAAGTAGTGGAACAGTGCAATTTATTGCAAAGCAAAACAAATATACATTAAATAAAAGAAAAGAACATCTTCAACTTGACTTGCCTTGCTAACACAAGTACACCTGTCTGTATTTGCCTATGGTACATTAACATTTATTCAACTATTAAGATCATTTTATGCTTTGAGAGTTAACATAGCATAATGATAAAGATTATGGCAGTTGAGTCAATTTCTGTGGATTTAAATACTTATAGATGAGGCCAGTTATGAGGTACAAGATTTGGGGCAATTTAATCAGTCTCTGTAATTCATATTTCTTATCTATTAAATAGAGATTCTCTATCTTTGAGCTTGTTTGAAGACTAAGTATACAATCCATATAAAGTTCTTATTATTGTCTCTTGCCCACAATGAATGATCAAAGAGAATTAACTATTATCTTCATTATTATCTTTAAGAACAAAAATTTAAGATTATGTTTAGTTATTTTTTATCTATTATTACCTATTGTTCCATTCATTCTGTTATTTTGTCTGTATAAAAGGTTTAGGCTATCACCTTATAAAAAATATTGATCAATATATTAAATAATTCACCAGAAACAAATCATCTACTATGCTTTGAGCATTGTTAGTCCCTGATGAAATAACAGAGACTATTCTTACTTATTCTTATAAAATGTGATCTATTGAATCAAATAGTTGAGTTTTTCTGCTCTACCAGCTCTGAGAGGCATCCTGAACCAAAATCACTGATAAGAAATTCTTCCCTCTGCCTTCTGAGTGTTAAGGAAATAGATATGTAAATAGAATGTGAGTTTACTTAAAGTGTGAGCAAAGTGCTCTGGAAAAAAGAGAAATAAGCAGAAAGAAGAAACATTTTATATTTTATATTTAATAGTTAATATATATAAATACATATAAAAAAACAAGAATCCTAAATAAAAAAATTCTATGTAAGAATATTAAAGTATTATATAGTATTACTACTATATAAGTATCATTAGTAGTAATATATTACTTAATATATAAGTAATAGGAGAATATTTTATTGAAAGTAGAATTGAAATTGTAAAAGTAAAAGAAGAAACTGACAGACAACAGCTGTTTTTTTGGCTTGGAAAAAAAATGTGTGGACAATAAGGGGCCACATGCTAACCTGACTAACTCAGGAAAGACTTGCATATCAGCCTTACAAATTCAGAAACCTAAAATAACAACAAAGGATGGTCTGAAATTAAAACTTTAATTAAAAAACAGTTTGTGGTGTGTAGTCATGTCCTGGGAGGGTACCTTCCCTGACAAAGATTAACTTTGATCTTAATTGAACTTGTCTTTTTGCATCAAGGATAACATACTTTGGTTATCCTTTATAACTTCCCTTTTTCTGGATCCCTCAGCACAATCAACACATCAGGGTAAAGACCATAAATTCTCTCATTGTTATTTTATTGTGTTAACTGTTGACAGTAAATTATCCTGTGCCCACCTATGTAAAAGAAACATGTGTCCATCATTTTACTTTTTATTCAGTTCCAGAGATCCCCCTGACTTTGCTTCCTCCCACCTCTTGAATCTATCATCAATGAATTCATGTAATCCACTTACATCTTCTCCTTTGATGGAATTTATAAAAATAGGTGAAAAACTGCCATTCTCTGGAGCATTATCTCAACACTTTGAGATTCTGCTTCCTGGCAATTATCAACCATTTGGCTCAAATAAATTCACAAAAATTCTTTACAGGTTTGAATGTTTCTTATGTTAACAAATATTATGACAACACAGTGAGTTATAATTATTATTATTATTTTTTTTTACTGAAGACAGTGCAAAAGGAATCTAGCCTAAGGCTCCAGATTAAAAATAATTCCATCATAACACTGGGATATATTTTAGGAAGGTTATGAAATTCTTATTGGTGAATATTTACCAGTTACAATACAGACATTCTTTCTTAAAGAAAGAAGACTTGTCTTATGCACTAAGAAAGTAAGTTAGATCTTGCAGCTATCTGTGGATGCCTCCGAGGCAGAGCATGAACACTCAAAATGACTCATATAAATAGCCACATTTTAATAGTCTATAAATTTAAAGACGAACATACATTAAGTTTGAAATGACATTATATGCACAGAGTAGCAAGACCACCTTCAGATTTCTGACATAAGAATGTCTTCTAAATCTGGGGAAAAGCCTTGGTCATTAGTTAAAAGACATATGTAATAAGAACCTGTTTTTAACAACCAATATAAAAGAAATCTTTGGTAGATTTTGTATTGGGGGGAGAAAAAATGGCAGCAGAATAGATGGACATGTCCAGAGCCTTGTCCCTGAGCAGACAGAGAGAACAGCTGAGGGTCACACTGGGAGTGTTTGTTGGCAAGTTAAGGGACAGTTATCCTCCAGGAGAAGGTGGGGGACTGCTAGACAGGGCTCCCCTGACCAGGCAGCCCCACTGCCACGGGGTTTTTTCTCCTGGAGCCACCAGCGGGAATGTGGAGACCGCACCATCTTGCTCGGGAAAATGGATGTTTTCCCAACTGCAGCACCTACCGAGCAGTGGGGGTCCTAGAACACCGCTCCCCAATCGGCACAAACACTAGGATTCAGAGGAGCTTCACATGCCACAGGGAAAGGTAAGATTTCTCCTGAGATAAGGTGAGGTCTCTGGTCCCACAGAACAGAGAGATGTGCACACTATGTGAACTGGACCAGGGGAAAGATGTACCTAGAGAAATCCATGGATGTTGGGCAGGGTATGATTCCTGAATGTGGAAGGGGGCCCTTAGAGCTGTTAACAGAGGGAGGGGAGCTCTAGAAAGCAACCCGTTTTGATCTGAGGCAGAAGGACAGCCTGGGAGTTATTAAAGTGTCCCAGCTGCTTGAACAGGAGTGGAAAAGACGGAGTGTACAGACTGCACTCCCTCTTCAGACCCTGGCTTCTGATTGCTAAGCCCAATACATAGGCTCACCCAATTAGGGACATTCTAAGAGACTGCAGGGGAAGTTGTTTTTCTGGAACCTAGAAATCAGAGCACAGAATAGCCATCAGAGAACCAGCTCTGGGGCAACACACTCCCACAAACCGGCATTGAGTGCCACAGAGAAGGCGAGATCTGAGCACAGGCTAGAGAGGACCTATAGTCTCAGAGGTCAATTCCGAAAAACTGCCATAGAAGGGATGACTCAAAATTTACTCTTGCGTAATCACAAAAGAATAGATTAAGACACACTGCCTGCTTAAAAACCAGGACTGGCTTACAACACTGAGCAGCAGTGGAATGCAGGGAACTGCAATACCATCCCAAATGGAAAACAAGCCTGGCAAAAAGAACAATAGAGGAAATGAATGACCTCCACTACTGCACATTCTATTCCGTTATTTTTAATTATTTTTTATTTTTTATGTTTTCATCTTTTAATTAAGAAACTATTTTTTTCTTTTTTTCTTCAATTGATTTTACCTTTTTAATTATTACATTTTTATTTTCAACCAGTATTATTACTACTACTATTTTACCTTTTTGAAAAAAAAAAAAAAGAAGTGTCATTTTATTTTCTCTTATTTTACTTTGGGATTAAGAGTTCTACATTCTATTTTCATCTTTCCTTTAGTATCATTTTACTCTATCTCAACTCTACATTTATGCCAACACTCTCTTCTTAATTTTTCCATTTTGTTGTCTTATTTCTCTTGCTCTTCTCCTACTTCAGATTTCCCTATTTTTTCTTTTTAGCCAGTTAAAACTTCAACCCACTTATATATCTAATTTCGAATCCCCTACTCCAAATCAAGACACACCGCTCTCTTCTCTGTCTTCACTATTCAAAAAATTGTTTTTCTCTATGTCCTTTTGTTATTGTTTGCTTGAATATTGATTATATCAATATTGTGAGATTCTTTTTGCTTATTCTACTTGTTTTATTTTGCTTTTTGTTTGTTTTTGTTTGTTTTTTATCTTTGTTTTTCCTGACTCCCTTGATATTAGTTGTTATTTGTAGTTTGTATTAATCTCCAGGTACTTGTTTTTGGCATTTGTTAGGATTAGTGGCTATTCTATTGGATATTTCTCCTCATATATATAATTGTTCCCTTTTTCTTTCTAATTCT
The DNA here is from genome assembly GCA_011751065.1 of Lasiurus cinereus. Taxonomy (NCBI): domain Eukaryota; kingdom Metazoa; phylum Chordata; class Mammalia; order Chiroptera; family Vespertilionidae; genus Lasiurus; species Lasiurus cinereus. The sequence goes on along the minus strand of JAAGEH010000286.1, from coordinate 29,196,251 downwards.
GTTTCTTTTATCTCTTATTTTTTTCTGTTCTTCTCTTTCTTTTTTCCCTCTTTCCTCTCATTTCTCCCTCTTTCATTTTGGCACTTCTTTCTTTTCTTTATTTCTCCTTTCTCTCTTCTTCTTTCTCTACTTATCCCTAATTTGTCTCTCACTGGTGATCACCTTATATGTGGTTATTAACATTGTGAATACATTTCTGTTAAGTGCCTTGCATGTTGTACCTGGTTCTGTTGTATTTTGTGCCTTTAAATCAACACAGGAGAGAGAACTACATAACCAGACACCCAGAGAAGAAAGACCATGGGCAGAGAAGGAAACAGCCTGCATAAGAAAAAAGAAGGCATCACCAGAAGAGGAAGTAAATGAAATAGAAGCAAACAACTTGCCAGAGAAAGAGTTCAGAGAAATGGTCATAAGGTGGCTGAAAGGAATGGAAGAAAAATTCGACAATATGAGTAAGAACCAAGAAGAAATTAAGAAAAAACAAGAGGCAATTAAGAATAATCAAGAAGAAATGAAAAATGATATTGCTTCTGTAAAGAATTCAATAGAAAGCATCAAAAGTAGACTAGAAGAAGCAAAGGATCGCATCAGTGACCTACAAGACAACTTAGGAAAAAATACCCAAGTACAGCAGCTTCTAGAAAAAAAAACTTAAAAAGCAACAGGAGAGCCTAAGGGAAGATTGGGATAACATGAAACAAAACAACATCTGCATAATAGGGGTATGAGAAAGATTGGAAACTGGGCAAGGAATAGAAAACCTGTTCGAAGAAATACCGTAAGAAAACTTCCCTGATATAAGGAAGAAAAAACCCAAACAAATCCAAGAAGCTTACAGAGTCCCAAGCAAAATGAACTCCAAAAGACTAACACCAAGGCACATTATAATTAAATTGCCAAACACCAACGACAAAATAAGAATCTTAAAAGCGGCCAGAGAGAAACAGAACGTTACCTACAAAGGAGCTCCCATCAGACTGGCAACTGATTTCACAACAGAAACTCATCAGGCCAAAAGGAAAGGAAATGAAATATACAAAATCATGCAAAGGCATGGTCTGAATCCAAAAATACTATACCCTGTAAGGTTTTCAATAAAAATCGAAGATGAAATCAGGAGCTTTACAGACAAAATAGGATGAAGGCAATTTATTACCACCAAACCAGCAATGCAAGAAATGTTAAAGGCAGGGGACTAAAAATGGCAGCGGAATAAACAGACGTGTCTGGAGCCTTGTAACTGCGTAGAGGGAGAGAGAGAAGCTGAGAGTTGCACTGGGAGTGTTTGTTGGCAAGTTAAGAGTCAGTTATCCTCCAGGGGGAGGTGGGGGACAGCTGACCAGGTTCCCCTGACCAGGCAGCCCCACTGCCATGGAGTTTTTGTCTAACGGAGCCACCAGCGCAAACGCGGAGACTACACCATCTTGCAGAGGGAGGTGGATGTCTTCAGCAGTCTGAAAGCTGTAGCTGAAGCACTCACTGAACAGCCGGAGCACCCAGAACACCACTCTGCAATCAGCACAGAAGGACAGACTCAGTGGAGCTCCAAACGGCACACGGAAAGGTCAGATTTCCCCTGGGATACGGTGAAGTCTCCTGTCCCGCAGAGTAGAGATGCGTAAACTGTGGGAACCAGGCTGCGGGAAAGCTGCTTCTGGAGAGGTCCGAGGATGTGGGGCAGGGTGTGATCCCTAGGTGTGGAAGTGGACTCTTGGAGCTGTTGACAGAGGGGAGCTCTAGAAAACAACTCATTTTGATCTGAGGCAGAAAGACAGCCTGGGAGTTATTACAGTGTCCCAACTGCTTGAATCACCACAAACCGGTTTTGAGTACACAGAGGAGAAGGATCTAAGCACAGGCTAGAGAGATCTTGTGCTTAGTCTCAGAGGTCAATTCCGAAACACTGCCACCCAGCGGGTGATGCACAAATTGACTCTCACGTAACCACAAAAGAATAAAGAGATTCAGACCTCCATAGTGGAACACAGGGAACTGCAATACCCGCTTGACTGGGAAACAGGAGTGCCAAGCAGAACAATAGTGGAAGTGAATGACCTCCACTACTGCCCATTCTATTTTTTTTTCTTTTTTTAATTTTCTTTTAATTTTAATTTTTTTTTTGCATATTTTTATTAAAAACCTATTTTTTTCTTTCCTCCTCAATTGATTTTACCTTTTTAATTATTACATTTTTGTTTTCAACTAGTATTATTACTACTACTATTTTATCTTTTTGGAAAAAAACAAGTGTCATTTTGTTTTCTCTTTATTTTACTCTGGGATTAGAGTGCTACATTCTATTTTCATCTTTCCTTTAGCATAATTTTACTCTAATTCAACTCTACCTTTATGCCAACACTCTCCTCCTAACTTTCCCCATTTTGTTGTCTTGTTTCTCTTTCCCTTTTCCAACTTTAGATTCTCCCTATTCTATTTATTTGGTTAAAATTTCACCCCACTTATATATCTAATTTCAAATCCCCTACTCCAAGTCCATACAAACCACTCTCTTCTTGTCTTCACTATCCAAAAAGTTGTTTTTCTCTATGTCCTTTTGTTGCTGTTTGCCTGAATGGTGATTATGTCAATTTTTTGTACTTTTTTGTGAAATTATTTTAGCTTATTATACTTGTTTCATTTTGCTTTTTGTTTTATTTCTTTTGGTTTGTTTTTTACCTCTATTTTCCCTCGCCTCTCTTGATATTAGTTGTTATTTATAGTTTGTATTAGTCTCCAGGTACTTGTTGCTGGCATTTGTTGGGATTAGTGACTGTTCTATTGGAGTTGTATCCTCACATCTACATTTTATTCCTCTTTTCTCTCTTATCCTCTTTCTTTTTTCTCTGAATTTTTTTCTCTTTCTCTCTTTTCTTCTTCTTCTCTTATTTATTTATTTAGTTAGTTATTTAGTTATTTATTTATATTAATTATTTTTTCTCCCTTCTCCCAACTTGATTTTGGCACTTCTTTCTTTTCTTTTTTCCTCATTTTCCTCTTCTTCTTTCTCTACTTACCCCTAATTTGTCTTTCATTGGAGATTACCTTATTTCTGGTTATTAACATCATGAATATATTTCTCTTCAGTGTCTTGTGTGTTGTACCTGGTCGTGTGGTAGTTTGTGCCTTTTGAGCAGATGAAGAAACAGTCCGCATATGACAGAAAGGCAGATATAACCAGAAAAGGAAGTTAATGAAATAGAAGCAGAAATAAGCCTGCCAGAGAAAGAGTTCAGAGAAATGATCATAAGGTGGGTGAAAAGAATGGAAGACAAAATTGACAATTTGAGTAAGAGCCAAGAGGAAATGAAGAAAACCCAAGAGTAAATGAAGATGAAGCAAGAAGAAATGCAGAATAATCAAGAAGAAATGAAAAATGAAATCACTGCTATAAAGAACTCAATAGAAAACATCAAAAGTAGACTAGAGGAGCAGAGGATCACATCAGTGAGCTAGAAGACAACTTAGGAAAAAATACGCAAGAAAACCAGCTTCTAGAAAAAAAATTAAAAAGCAAGAGGAGAGCCTAAGGGAACTTTGGGATAACACGAAACAAAACAATATCTGCATAATTGGGATGCCAAATAGAGCAGAAACTGAGCAAGGAATAGAAAACCTGTTTGAAGAAATAATGACAGAAAACTTCCTTAATATAGAGAAGAAAAAACCCACACAAATCCAAGAAGCTCACAGAGTACCAAGCAAAATGAACCTCAAAAAGCTGACACTAAAGCACATTATAATTAAGTTGGCAAAAACACCAACGACAAAGTAAGAATCTTAAAAGCGGACAGAGAGAAACAGAAAGTTACCTACAAAGGAACCCCCATAAGACTTGCAAATGATTTCTCAACAGAAACTCATCAGGCCAGAAGGGAATGGAATGAAATATACAAAGTCATGCAAAGGAAGGGTCTGAATCCAAGAACACTTTACCCAGCAAGGCTTTCATTCAAAATTGAAGGTGAAATTAGGAGCTTCACAGACAATAAAGGACTAAGGGAATTTATTACCACCAAAGCAAAAATGCAAGAAATGCTAAAGGTCTACTGTAAAAAAAAGAAATAGGAAGCAAAGAAGGAACACAGGGGTAAGGAATAAAAATGGCTACAGATAAGTACCTATCAATAACATTAGATGTAAACGGATTAAATGCTCCATTCAAAAGATATAGGGTAACCGATTAGATAAGAAAACATGATCCATATATCTGCTATCTGCAAGAAACCCACCTCAGGAAAAGAGATGCACACAGATTGAGGGTGAAGAAATGGAAGATGATATTTCAGGCAAATGGAAATGAAAAAAAAGCTGGGGTTGCAATACTTTTATCTGACAAATTAGGTCTCAAAGTGAAGGACATAACAAGAGATGAAGAAGGCCACTTCATAATACTAAAGGAAACAATCCAACAAGAAGAAATAACTCTGGTAAACATATACACACCCAATATAGGAGTACATAAATACATAAAAAAAACTCCTGGAGAATATTAAGGGAGAGATTGACAGCAATACAATCATAGTAGGAGACTTTAATACCCCACTGTCACCACTGGACAAATCCACTAAACAAAAAATCAGCAAAGAAACATCAATCCTAAATGACTCACTAGACCAGATGGAATTAATTGACATCTTCAGAACATTTCATCCCAAAGCCACAGAATATACAATTCTTCTCCAGTGCACATGGGTCATTTTCAAACACAGATCATATGTTTGGTCATAAGAAAAGTCTCTTCAAATTCAAGAAGATAGAAATCATATCAAGCATTTTCTCAGACCACAGTGGCATTAAACTGGAAATCAACTATAATAAAAACAATAGAAAGAAATCAAACACATGGAGACTAAACAGCATGCTATTAAACAGCAACTGGGCAACCAAAGAGATCAAGGAAGAAATAAAAAACATCATGAAAAAAAATGACAATGGCAACACAACAATTCAAAATTTATGGGACACAGTGAAAGCAGTCTTGAGAGGGAAGTTCATAGCCCCACAAGTCTACTGCAAAAAACAGGAAACAATGGTAATAAATTTCCTAACCCTACAACTCAAAGAGCTAGAAAAAGAGCAACAAGAAAAGTGCAGTGTATGCAGAGAGAAAGGAAATAGTAAAGATCAGAGCAGAAATAAACAACATGGAGACCAAAGAAACAATTCAAAAGCTTAACAAAACCAAGAGCTGGTTCTTTGAAAGGATAAACAAGATTGATGGACCTCTAGCCAGGCTCACCGAGAAGCAAAGAGAAAAGACCCAAATAAACAAAATCAGAAATGAAAGAGGAAAAATAACAACAGACCCAGCTGAAATACAAAGGATTGTTAAAAAATACTATGAACAACTCTATTCCAACAAATTAGACAACCTGCAAGAAATGGTCATAATCCTAGAAAAATATAACCTTCCAAAACTCAATCAGGAAGAATCTAAAAATCTCAATAACTATGGAAGAAATTGAAGCAGTCATCAAAAAGCTTCCAGCAAACAAATGCCTGGGACCACATGGCTACACAGGTGAGTTTTACCAAACATTCAAGGAAGAATTAAAACCTATCTTCCTCAGACTATTCCAAAAGATTCAAGAAGAACACTTCCAAACACTTTCTATGAAGCCAGCATCACTCTTATACCAAAACCAGGTAAAGACAACACAAGGAAAGAGAATTACAGGCCAATATTCTTCATGAACATAGATGCCAAAATCATCAACAAAATTCTACCAAATTGAATACAGCAGTACATCAGAAAGATCATACACTCTGACCAAGTAGGATTTATCCCAAGAATGCAAGAATGGTACAATATATGCAAATCAGTAAAGGTGATACATCACATAAGCAACCTGAGAGATAAAAATTACATAGTCATATCAATTGATGCAGAGAAAGCATTTGACAAAATCCAACACCCTTTCTTGATAAAAACTCTCAGCAAGGTAGGAATAGAAGGATCGTACCTCAACATCATAAAAGCCATATATGATAAACCCACAGGTAACATTATAGCCGATGGACATAAACTAAAACCATTTTTCCTAAGAATAGGAACAAGAGAGGAATGCCCACTCTCACCACTCCTATTCGACCTGGTACTGGAAGTATTAGCCATTGCAATTAGACAAGGAAAATAAATAAAAGGCATCCAAATTGGAAAAGAAGTAAAGTTGTCTTTATTTGCAGATGACATGATACTATACATAAAAATCCGAAGGACACCATTCCAAAACTAATTGACTTAATTAATGAATTCAGCAATGTAGCAGGATACAAAAATTAATGCCAAGATATCTGTGGCATTTCTATACACTAATAGTGAAATTACAGAAAGATAGCTAAAAAAGCAATCCCATTTACCATCACACCAAAAAAATTAAGATACCTACGAATAAACTTAACTAAGGAGGTAAAAGACCTATATGCAGAAAACTGCAAGACACTGAAAAAAGAGATAGAGGAAGACATAAACAGATGGAAGAGCATACTATGCTCATGGATTGGGAGAATCAACATCATTAAAATATCCATACTCCCCAAAGCAATCTGTAGATTCAATGGACTACCCATTAAAATACCAACAACATATTTCACAGACCTAGGAAGAACTCTCCAAAGATTCATCAGGAACAAAAATAGACCCTGAATAGCTACAGCAATCCTGAGAAAGAAGAATAAAGTAGGTTGGATATCAATATCAAATTTCAAGCTATATTACAAAGCAACTGTTCTCTAAACAGCCTGGTACTGCCACAAGAACAGACATATAGACCAATGGGAAATAATAGAGAATCCAGATATCAACCCAAACCACTATGTTCAATTAATATTTGGCAAAGGAGGCATAAACATACAATGGAGCCAAGACAGCCTCTTCTATAAATGGTGTTGGGAAAATTGGACAGATACATGCAAAAAAAAAAAAAATGAAACTGGACCACCAACTTACACCAAATACAAAAATAAACTCAAAATGGATATAGGACTTAAACATTAGATGGGAAACCATAAAAGTACTAGATGAATCCACAGGCAGCACAATCTGAGACATATGCCGAAAGAACTTCTTCACTGATACTGCTCCAAGGGCATTGGAAGTTAAAGAGAAAATAAACAAATGGGACTATATCAAAATAAAAAGCTTTTACACAGCAAAAGAAACCTTCAAGAAAAAAACAAGAAAGCCCACTGTATGGGAGAATATATTTGCCAATAGTATCACTGTTAAAGGTTTAATCTCCAACATCTACAGCCAACTTATACAACTTAATAAAAGGAAGATAAATGATGCAATTAAAAAATTGGCAATGGACCTAAATAGATCCTTTTGGAAAGACAACAGAAGGAAGGCCAAGAGACACATGAAAACATGCTCAAAGTCACTAATTATCTGAGAAATGCAAATCAAAACGACAATGTGATACCATCTCACACCTGTCAAAATGGCCATCATCAATACATCAACAAATGTCAAGTGTTGGCAAGGATGCATAGAAAAAGGAACCCTGGTGAACTGCTGGTGGGAATGCAGACTGGTGCAGCCACTGTGGAGAACAGAATGGAGTTTCCTCAAAAAACTAAAAATAGAACTCTCATTTGACCCAGCAATCCCACTCTTACGAATATATTCTAAGTAACTAGAAACACCAATCAGAAAGGATTTATGCACCCTTATGTTCATAGCAGCACAATTTACAAAATCTACAATTTGGAAACAGCCTAGGTGCCTGTCAGCAGATGAGTGGATCAGAAAACTGTGGTACATCTACACAATGTAATACTGTGCTGCCATCAAAAAGAAGGAATTCTTACCATTTGCAGCAACCTGGATGGAACTGGAGAGCATCATGCTGAGTGAAATAAGCCAGTCAGTGAGGGAAGAGCACCACATGATCTCACTCATTTATGAATAATAAAGAATATTAAAAACTGATGAACAAAAAGATAGATACAGAGACAATAAAGCATCAAAGGGACTGTCAAACTACAGTGGGAAGATTAGGGAGAGGTGGGTTAGATAAGAGATCGACCAAAAGACTTTTATGCATGCATATAATCATAACCAATGAACACAAGACACTGGGGGGTTAGGGAAATGGGAAGATATGTTTACATGTAATACATTAATTTAAAAAGTTAATAAATTAAATTAAATTTAAAAAAAAGAAATTTTCAGTAATTCTACAGACAGATGTAATCTCATTTTTTGTTTCTGATGATGCTTACCCCCCATATCAGGGCCAAAATGACAGCAACTTGGAGCTTTTAGTTTAGGATTATTTATATAAATATTCATTTTTTAAATTTTTTTATACATTAAATATTTTTATTCTTCAATTACAGTTGATATATTACATTATATTAGTTTCAGGTGTACAACCCAGTGATTGAATATTATATAACATACTAAGTAATCATTCTGATAAATTTACTACCCACATGATATTATACATAGTTATTATAATATTACTGACTATATTCCCTATTTTGTACTTTACATCTCTATGATTATTTCATAACCACTATTTTGTATTTTTTTAAAGATTGATTTTACAGAGAGAGAGGAATGGAGAGAAAGAGAGAAAGAGAGAGAGAAATATATACAATTGTTGTTCTACTTATATTTATGCATCCATTGGTTGTTTCTTATATGTGCCCTAATCAGGGATAGAAACTGCAACCTTGGCATATCAGAGTGATGCTCCAACCAACTGATCTACCAGGTATGGGTCCAAATTGTACTTTTGAATCTCTTCACTTTTTCACCCAGCCCTCTAGCACCCATCCTCACTGCCATCCATCAGTCCAATGTCTGTATCTGTGAATTTATTTCTGTTCTTTTTGTGGGTTTGTTATGTTTATATATATGTATATATATTTCACACATAAGTTAAATCATATGGCATTTGTCTTCCTCTGACTTATTTCACTTATCACATAATACCTTCTAGGTCCATTCATGTTGTTGTAGATGACAAGATTTCATACCTTTTTAATGCTGAGTCATATTCCATTGTGTACATGCAACATTACTTCTTTATCCATTCATTTATTGATGGAAACTTAAGTTAGTTCCATATCATGGCTATTGTAAATAATGCTGTAGTGAACTCATGGATATATAGTATATATCTTTTGAATTTATGTTTTGGGCTTCTTTAGTTAAATATTCAGAAGTGGAATTCCTGGGTCTTTTTTTGACTCCTATTATATAGCCTTTGTTTTAGTCTGTTTTGTCCAGATAAGTATTGCTAACCAAGTTTTTTGCTTGTTTGTTTCTTTCCATTTTCATGAAATATTTTTTCTATATTTTTACTTTTACTCTGTGTCTTTTGTTTTCAATGTGAGTTTTATTTTACTTTATTTTCTTTACTGATTAAGATATTACATATGTATCCTTGTTTCCCCATTGTACATCCCCAAACCCCCACTCATGCCTCATCCCCTGGTGTCTGTGTCCATTGGTTAGGCTTATATGCATGCATACAAGTCCTATGGTTGATCTCTTCCCCTTACCACCACCCTCCCTTACCTATCCTCCGAGGTTTGACAGTCAGATGCTTCTCTGTTTTTGGATCTCTTTTTCTTCATCAGTTATTTTCACTCTGTGTCTTTTGATTTGATGTGAGTCTTTCTTAGGATATGTGTATTATTTTGTTATCCATTTAGCAACCATATGTCTCTATATTGAAGCATTTAATCCATTTACATTTAAAGAAATTATTGATAGATATGTATTTATTACCATTTTATTATTCATATTTTTAATTTTTTTCTTCTTTTTAAAGAAAAACCTATAACATTTTTTGTAATACTGGTTTGATGGTGATAAATCTTTTAGCTTTTTCTTGTCTGAGAAGTTCTTTATTTCCTTCCATTTTAAATGATAGCTTTTACTGGTAGAGGTAGGTCTTGCTTTTTATACTTTGAACTACATTCCTAGTGCACGAAATTTGTATATGGGGGGTGGGTGTCCTTCCTCCCAGCCTGCACATTCTCCAATCTGGGTCCCAGAATAGCCACACTCTACTGGATCGGGCCTAAACGGGCAGTCGGGCATCCCTCTCATAATCAAGAACTGCTGGCTCCCAACTGCTCACCTGCCTGTCTTTCTGATAACCACCTAACCATTCCCCTGCCTCCTGATTGGTGCCTAACTGCTCCCATGCCAGTCTGTTTGCCCCTATATTCCCTCCCCTGTGGGCCTAGTCACCCCTAACTGCCCTCCCCTGCAGGCCTGGTGATGTATTCTTCTCAGTTATGGTATTTGTCATTTCTGACTGGTTCTTTTTCATTTTTTTTTTCTATCTAGGTTCTTATTTCTTTATCTTTGTTGAAGTTCTCTCTAAGTTCATCTGCTCTTCCTCCAAGTTCATTGACCATCCTTAAAAATCATTGTTTTGAACTTCGCTTGTCTCAATTATATTTATTCCTTTTTCTGGAATTTTATTCTATTCTTTCATTTGGAATATGTTTCTTTTTCTACCCATTTTGGCTGCCTCTTTGTAGTTGTTTCTAAGTAGTATATAGAGTTGCTGCATGTGCTGGAGTTGGTATAGTGGGCTTATGTAGTAGGTGTCCTTTAAGGTCAGTGGCACAGCCTGCCAGAGTAGCAGAGCTGGGCACTCCAGCTGTTTCACCTGTGTGGGCAGAGTACACCTTCCTGTTGTACTTGGAGCCTTGATTTCTGTTAACAACACAATGGGAGGCATGTATCTCCAGATCAATCAGCTGTAATGACTATAGAGATAACCTGTATATGAACTGACCCCAAAAGGCAGGACTTACTTCAGTGGGGCTCTAGTACCTACTGAGTCTGCTCCTCCATTTGTTGCTTGCAGTGGTGGTTTCTTCAATGTAATAATATGCTGTACACCAGGTGTACTGACTCTGGGGCCTCCTCAAAAGTTCAGGCCAAGCATAATTGCTACCTGTGCCTTGCCCAGGGCCATGTGACATAAGCTACAAATTGATCTACAGATGGCTATTTATGCTGGGTTGGAGGTGCCCAGGAGAGGCCAACATGCAAACTGAGGCCAACTGCAGTTAGTACCAGGTCTGAGGACTCTTAGCAAGAGGTAAAGGGCATGTCAAAATCAGATGCTGCTTGCTTGAGAGATTTTAGAGATGCCCAAAGCATGAGCCAAGACAGGCTCTTTCTATGGAAAAGCCACTGGAAAGAGCTTGGGTGGGCCCAACATTTGGGTGGAAGGATATCATAGGATCTTGCATATGGCACCTGCCTGCAAGCTCTGTTGAGGGAGGGCTCACTTGGCAAAAGAACAATCGCCTCCGCCAGCACTTTTGTCAGGGCATAAGTTGCTCTTCCAGCTGTCAAGCTGAGGCCAGACAATTCAGTTCCTACCCTAAAGTTCCTGGTGACTTTCCAGCTGTTGCCTCAGCACTGGAGCTCAGGGCAAGTGAGACTAAGTAAGCTCATGCTTGGGCTCTTAAAGAGGAATGTTTAGGACTCCAGGAGTCCTCCTTATTCATCCACAATCTCCACTGGTTTTCCCAGTCAGGCATTATGGGGACTTCTTTTCCTGGTGCTGGATCCCAGGGCGGAGGGTTCTGATAGAGGTCTGACACCACTTCTTCCTTAAGAGGTACCTCTGCAGCCAAGAAATCCTTCCTGATTTTTATCCACCACACATATGGGTGTAGCAACATCTCATTCTAGGTCTCTACTACTCTTACCAGTCTCATTGTGGCTTCTTCTTTATAGCCTAAGTTATGGGAGTTTTGTTCAGGTAAATTTCAGGAAATTCTAAATGGTGACTATTCTGTAGTTTAGTTATAATTTTGATATGGTTGTGGGAGTATTAGAGTACTACATTTATCTACCATATCATGTTGACTGATATTTACATAATCTATTATTTGCTAGGAATGGATTTTTAAAAAATCACGTATTTGGACTGAGTCATGACTATTTTGAATGTCAAGTTTTCAGTTTCATAGATACCTGCAAAAATGACACATGTAATCATTTATGTCCATAAGGCATCTAACCAACAGGAAGAAAGCTCTGAATTTTCTCTCTTTACTGACTATTTAGGTTAGAATTTGGACCCCCAAAATAATAGAAATGACAGTACTCATGAAGAACCTTTGTATACATTTGGAACTGTTAGGAATTGTGTTTTGGATTAGTGGAATACATTTCTATTTCTGTTTTAACAATATGTGTTTCTTATTATAAATAATAAATCTTAGAGTTACACGAGTTGGTTGGTATTACCTTTTCTTTCTACAAATTTACACTCAATAAAAGTGATATTTCATTGAAAAAGAAAAAGCAAGTCAAATACTTGGCTGAAATTTATCACTTAGTAGTCTGACAAATGTTAGTAAATGAGCCAAGACCAGTTTGGTTCAGTGGATAGAGCATCAGTCTGAGGACTGAAGGAGCCCAGGTTTGATTCCTGTGAAGGGCATCTACCTTGGTTGTGGGCACATCCCCAGTAGGGGGCATGCAGGAGGTAGCTGATTGATGTTTCTCTCCCATCAATGTTTTTAATTCTCTATCCCTCTTCTTTCCTCTCTGTAAAAAATCAATAAATATGTATATAAAAAATTGATATACCTAAAAACAGCCCCGAGTACTCCAGTGGAAGATGGCAACTGGCAGGATGGAGGTGAAGGAGAGGAAGTGAATGAGGGGATGAAAGAGAGTGTGTGGTGCATGTGTGAGTGAGTAAGGGACAGTTGAATCTCACAGGAGGAGCAGGGGCTAGCAGTCCAGGCTCTCTTGGACAAGGAGAGACTGCCACTGTGGCGGGCACTTTCTGAACTGGGGGACTCAGGAGTGGAGCCCATGCCATCTTGAAGGGGAAAATGGCCTTTCTTTGGGAACTCATCAACACCACCATCCAGACAGGCTTGGAGCTGCCCTACAGCCCAACAGCCACTCCAGGTAGAGTCCTGCTGCCATAGTTGCAGACCTGCGGGTCCTGAGACATCCACCTTCAAAGCAGTGAATGCAACCTCCCCCTCCCCAGCAATACTGATGAGGTTGCAGGGTGCTCTCATCAGCATGTTTATATCTCACCCTCATGGCTGAGTTTCACCAGGTTTGAGACACATCCCCATCGCCAAGTTTATGGAATGTTCTAGTCACTGCATTTATGGCATGCCCACGTCTGCATGTTTACAACCCACCTCAACAGAGCATTTCTGGTGGTCCACTCCCTAAGCAGTGCCTGGGAGCCACTGGGAAGCCCCACAGGTGTGATTTTGTAACTCTGGGCACCACAGTCATACCTCTCCAGAGTGTAGGCCCCCTGAACCACATCACCCCGACAAATGGGTCCTTTGGCATGTGTGATCTCAATTAAGAGTGCAAAACAGCAAAAATAGGAACACCCCTCCACATTTGCCAACTTCTAGACACCACAGTTGTGCTGCTCAAACTCACAGATCTACATCAAGAGAACCCAAATAGCTCAAGTGGGGAATTACAATAGATTAACAAGCACAGGAGAACTGAGAGAATAGAACAGTAGCACCATACCCAAAAAAATCTGGGTAGTAAAGCAATTGGATCTACAATTAAAATATTACAAGAAAACATGGGAAGACAAAAAAGCAATTCCCAAAGGAAAGAAAAAGAGGAATCACCAGAAAGGGAGTTAATTTTATGAAATTTAAGCAAGCAGCTTATAAGAAAAATAATTCAGAGTAATGGTTTTAAGGGTGTTTAAACAGATGGGTGAGAGATACACATAACTCAATGACAAATACACACAGTTCAATGAGAACTATGAGGAGCTGAATGAGAATGTCACCAAAATGAAAAGAAACCAAGAGGAGATGAAGAATGACATAGCTGCAATAAGGAACACAATTGAAGGCCTAAAGAGTAGACTAGAAGAGACTGAGGACTGCATCAGCCCAGGTAGGAAAAAACACACAAACATGGCAGCAACTGGAAGTAAGACTTAAAAAAGAAGAGAGCCTAAGGGAGCTTTGGGACAACACAAAATGAAACAACATTCGCTTAATGAGGATACCAGAAGGAGTAGAAAAGAAGCAAGAAATAGAAAACCTATTTGAAGAAATACTGAGTGGGAAATACTGAGCAGTACTGAGAGGGAACTTTATAGCTCTACAGGTCTACCAGAAAACTTCCCTGATATTGGCAAGAAAAAAAACTATGCAAATTCAAGAAGTACACAGAGTCCCAAACAAGTTGAACCCCAAAAGACCGACACTAAGACATATCATAATTAAATTGGCAAACACTAAGGACAAAGTAGGAATCTTAAAAGCTGCAAGAGAGAGACAGATAGGTACCTACAAAGGATACCCATTTAGAATATCAACTGATTTCTCAACAGAAACACAGCAGGCCAGAAGGCAATGGAATTAAATATATAAAGTGATGCAAAGCAAGGGTCTGAACCTGCCAGAAACCAAATAATGTCTCACTAATAGAAAGATGTGGACAGGAGACCAGAAGGCTACTCAACCATAATTGCTCTGAAAGGTCACAGCTAATCACTCACTGTTTAGTTGAAACATTATTAGATGAAGCAGACTCTACTTGTTTGTTTCATGTTAACTTCTGTTCTTGTAATTTCCTGCCTAAAGGTCATGGGTGTATCCCATAGTCTTAGAAAAAGGCCAGAACAAGGAGTAGTCTTTCCATTAGAGCAAGGCTCCCACCTGGCCCCCCAATATTGCCAAATTAATACTTTTCTAGTCTCTCTTTTTATTTGCGTGCAGCCTCCTCCAGAACCCAAACGTTGAATGAGAACCCTGAACCACACTGGATGTGAAAGGATCTACCACATGAACCCAAGAATACTATGTCCAGCAAGGCTATCATTCAAAATTGAAGGAGGAATCAGAAGCTTCACAAACACAAAAGGGCTAACAGATTTTATCACTCCAAGCAAAAATGCAAGAAATACTAAAGGGACTGCTGTAAAAAGAAGAAAAAGAAAGGCAGGAAATAACACAAACACTAAGGAAAAATATGACAACAAACCTGAGACTTGACAATAATAACATTAAATGTAAATGGGTTAAATGCACCAATCAAAAGACATAGGGTATCTGAATGATTAAGAAAACATTTCCCATATATTTGCTGTCTACAAGAGATACACCTCAGAGCAAAGGATTCACACAGACTGAGAATGAAGGGTTGGATAACATTTTTAAGGGAAATGGAAATAAGAAAAATGCTGGTGTGGTGATACTTATATCTGATAAAATAGACCTCCAAATAAATGCCTTAATAAGAGATAAGGAAGGCCAATACATAAAACTAAAAGGAGAAATTCAAAAGAAGATATAATGCTGGTAAACATATATGCACCCAACACAGTAACACCTAAATACATTAAAAAAAACTTCTTGAAGATATCAAGGGAGAGATCAACAACAATACAATCATAGTAGAGGACTTTAATACACCACTGACATCATTAGATAAATCCTCTAGAAAAAAAATTTAGCAAAGAAAAAGCAATTCTAAATAACTCACTAGATCAGTTGGATCTAATTGACATCTTCAGAGCATATCACCCCAAACCCACAAAATATATATTCTCAAGTGCACAGTGAACATTTTTGAAAATAGACCACATATTGGGTCACAAGCAAAGTCTCCCAAAATTCAAAGGTTGAAATCATATCGAGCATTTTCTCAGACCACAATGGCATACAATTAGAAACAAACTACAATAAAAACATTCCAAAAATTTCAAACACTTGGAAGTTGAATAGCATGTTACTAAAAAATGATTGGATTATAAATGAGATCAAAGAAGAAATTAAATATTTCCTGGAGAATAATGACAATAAAAACACAACAATGGCCGGAACCGGTTTGGCTCAGTGGATAGAGCATCGGCCTGTGGACTAAAAGGTCCCAGGTTCGATTCTGGTAGGGGGCATGTACCTTGGTTGCGGGCACATCTCCAGTGTGGAGCATGCAGGAGGCAGCTGATCGATGTCTCTCTCTCATCGATGTTTCTGACTCACTATCCCTCTCCCTTCCTCTCTGTAAAAAATAATCAATAAAACATATTTAAAAAAACAACAAAACAACAACAATGCAAATGCTATGGGAGGCAATGAAAGCAGTTCTGAGAGGGAAGTTTATAGCTCTACAGGCTTCATTCAAAAAACAGGAAAAAATGGGAATGAATCACCTAACTCAACAACTCAAAAAATTAGAAAAAGAGCAACAAGAAAAGGCCACTGTGAACAGAAGGGAGGAAATAATAAAGATCAGAACAGAAATGAATGACATAGAGACCAAAAAATAAATAAAAATACAAAAGATCGACAAAACTAAAAGCTGATTCTTCAAAAGAATAAATAAGATTGATGAACCTCCAGCCAGGCTCACCAAGAAGCAAAGAGAGAGGACTCAAATAATCAAAATCAGAAATAAGAGAGGCAGAATAACTACAGGCTCCACAGAAATGCAAAGGATTGTTAAAAAATACTATGAACAACTCTATTCTAACAAATTACACAATCTAGAGGAAATGGAAACATTCCTAGGAAAACACAACCTTCCAAAACTCACTCAGGAAGATTTTAAAAATCTCAATATGCTTCCAGCAAACAAAAGCCCAGGCCCAGGCTGCTAAACATTCACGGAAGAATTAAAACCTATCTTCCTCAGACTATTCTACCAAATTCAAAAGGAAAGAACACCTCCAAACTCCTTCTAAGAAGCCAACATCACCCTAATACCAAAACCAGATAAGGATAACACAATGAAAGCGAATTACAGGCCAATATCCCTCATGAACATAGATGCCAAAATCCTCAACAAAATTCTAGCAAATCGAATCCAACAGTACATCAGAAAGATCATACACCATGACCAAGTAGGGTATATCCGAGGAATGCAAGGATGGTACAATACATACAAATCAATAAAGATGATACATCACATAAGCAACCTGAGAGATAAAAATTACATAGTCATATCAATTGATACAGAAAAATCATTTGACCAAATCCAACACCCTTTCTTGATAAAGACTCTCAGCAAGTGGGAATAGAAGGATCATACAACATCAAAAAAGCCATATATCACAAACTCACAGCCAACATCATACTCAGTGGGCAAAAACTAAAAACATTTCTCCTAAAAACAGGAACAAGACAGGGATGCCCACGCTCACCACTCCTATTCAACATAGTGCTGGAAGTATTAGGCATTGCTAGTAGACAAGAAACAGAAATAAAAGGCATCCAAATAGGAAAAGAAGAAGTAAAGCTGTCTTTATTTGCAGATGACATGATACTGTACATTTAAACCCTAACGACTCCATCAAAAAATTATTAGACTTGATAAATGAATTTAGCAACATAACATGATACAAAATTAACACCAAGAAATCTATGCCATTTATATATATCAATAATGAACTTACAGAAAGAGAGACTAAAAAGCAATCCCATTTACCATCACAACAAAAAAATTAAGATATCTAGATGTAAACTTAACTAAGGAGGTAAAAGACCTACAGAAAACTACACAACCCTGAAAAAAAGAGATAGGACAAGACATAAACAGATGGAAGAACATACCAAGTTCATGGATTCATAGAATCAACATCATCAAAATGTCCACTCTACCCAAAGCAATCTATAAATTCAATGCAATCCCCATTGAAATACCAAAGGCATACTTCACAGACCTAGAACGAACTTTCAAAAAATTCATCTGGAATAAAAA
The DNA here is from genome assembly GCA_011751065.1 of Lasiurus cinereus. Taxonomy (NCBI): domain Eukaryota; kingdom Metazoa; phylum Chordata; class Mammalia; order Chiroptera; family Vespertilionidae; genus Lasiurus; species Lasiurus cinereus. The sequence continues at coordinate 29,178,538 of JAAGEH010000286.1, read as the reverse complement.
AAAGACCCCAAATAGCTGCAGCAGTCCTGAAAAAGAAGAATAAAGTATGTGGGATCTCAATACCAGATTAAAAGCTGTATTACAAAACCACTATTCTCAAAACAGCCTGGTGTTGGCACAAGAAGAGACACATAGATCAATGGAATAGGATAGGGAACCCAGAAATCGACCCAAACCACTATGCCCAATTAATATTTGACAAAGGAGGCATGAACACGCAATGTAATCAAGATAGTCTCTTCAACAAATGGTGTTTGGAAAGTTGGACAAATACAAGCAAAAAAGTTAAACTAAACCACCAATTTATACCATACACAAAAATAAACTCAAAATGGATAAAGGACTTAAACTTAAGATGGGAAACCATAAAATACTAGAGGTATCCACAGGCAGCATAATCTCTGACATATGCCAAGGAACTTCTTCACGATACAGCTCCTAGGGCAATGGAAACTAAAGAAAAAATAAATAAATGGGACTACTTCAAAATAAAACCATCAACAAAACAACATGAAAGCCCACTGTATGGGGGAACATATTTGCCTATGATATCAACAATAAGGGTTTAATTTCCAACATATACAGATAACTCATGCAACTTTACATAAAGAAGATAACCCAATCAAAAAATCAAAACTGATCTAAATAGGCACTTCTCGAAAGAAGACAGAAGGAAGGCCAAGAGATACATGAAAACCTGCTCAAAGTCATTAATTATCAGAGAGATGCAAATCAAAACAACAATGTAGTACCATCTCACACCTGTCAGAATGGCTATCATCAACTAATTAACAAACCACAAGTGTTGGCTAGGATGAGGAGAAAAAAAACAAACCCCATGCACTGCTGGTGGGAATGCAGCCAGGTGCTGCCACTGTGGAGAACAGTATGGTGTTGCCTCAAAAAACTAAAAATGGAACTCCCATTTGATCCAGTGATTCCACCTCTAGGAATATATCCCAAGAATCTAGAAATTCCAATCAGAAAGAATTTATACACCCCTATGTTCATAGCAGCACAATTCAACATAGATAAGATTTGGAAACAGCCTAAGTTCCCATCAGCAAATGAGTGGATTAAAAAACTGTGGTACATCTACACAATGTAATACTACACCACAATAAAAAAGAAGGAGCTCCTACCATTTGCAACAATATGAATGGGGACAGAAAGCATTATCCTTAGTGAAATAAGCCAGGGAGAGAAACATAAATATCACATGATCTCACTCATTTGTGGAATATAATGAATGACATAAACTGATGAACAAGTTCAGATCCAGAAACTGAGAAACATCTATCAAAACATCCAACCTCGGGGAAGATGGGGGCTGGTGGGAGTAAGGGGGAGAAATCAAAAGACAGACTTGTGTACATGCATATGAACCTAATCATTGGGCACAGACAATGGGGGGAGATGGGGCATGAGAGGGAGTGAGGGTAATGGGAAAATGACACATGTAAAAAATAAAAATTTAAAAATTATTATAATAAAATATTAAATCTAATCCATACTTAAATTAAATTAAATCTAGACCATAACCTTAAGAGAAACTGCTTCATGTGACAAAGATTTTTAAATGAAACTCTGTAGCCTGAAAACTATTTTAGAAGGAAATAAAGAGAATTTTCCTTCAAATGTCTTAAGGATTGTAATTGAAACTGAATATATTTGGCCTCTTGAGCTATAGTAAGTAATCTGTGTTTTTGCCTCCCTGAAAAAGTTTATATAAAGTTACAAAAAGGAATTGACAACCAGTTTGAAATTGAATTGTTGTGGCCTAGAGCAAGGAATATCCTTGCCTAATATTATTCTACAATGTCATTATAATTGTTGATATTTCACAACAGCATATTGTACAATTATCCCAAACAAAATTACAAACTAATTCTTTGGAAGTTTAGTAGCAATTTTAAAAAGGACATAAAAGGATTTAATGTGGGAACCTCTTTCCACGTCCCGCGTGGTTCAGGGTTCCCGGGTCAGGGTTCGGGTTCTGAAGGAGGCCGCACGCAAACGAAATGAGAGACTAGAAAGCACAAATTTGGCGATATTGGGGGGCCAGGCGGGAGCCTTTCTCTAGTGGAAAGGACCGCCCCTTGCTCTGGCCTTTTTCTCCCTTTTATTAAGGCTTTGGGACACACCCCTAGCCTTTAGGCAGGAAATAACAAAAACAGAAATTAACAAGAAACAAACATAGAGGTTGCTTCAACCAATAATGTTTCAACAAAACAGTGAGTAATTAGCTCTGACTTTTCAGAGCAATTAAGGTTGACCCACCTTCTGCCTTCCTGTTTACATCCATCTAGTGAGAACAATATTTGGTTTCCGACAATTTAATCCCTTTCAAAAGGAATTAAGGCAAGGTGAAGGCACTTGAACATTTTTACTGGCCCATCTTACCTTTTGTTCCAAGAGGGACCCTCTTTTCACAATCCAATTGCCTTCAGCTGAAGCCTGAGCTTTCTATTCATACTGAGGATGAAGCCTACAGGTTAGTTGGCTGATACAATGAATCTGTCTCTCACCCAATGGTGTGAGCTGGGTCCTCCCTGGAGAAGGAACCTGAGTTCCCTAAGATAGGTGATCAGTGCCAGAGCCCTGCCAGCAGGCGAGGGGATCCCAAGGCAGGTGCTGGGCACGGAGGCCACAGGGGCATAGGCTACCAAGGAGACACAACTGAACCTCACAACACCTTGATTGGGCCTGGAGGACGACTGGTTAGCCAGAGATGGGTAAGATTCTTCAGGGAAGGAACAACCTAACACAGGCACAGTCACCAATGGGCCCTCAAGGAGAGAATTTGGGGGTCAATAGCGGTGGGGCAGAGACCCTCATCATCCCCCCCCCACAACCTTGCAGGGGCCTGAACCCTCACCCCTTCTGAGGGAAGTATCCTGCCCAGATGGCTGCTTCACATCCCATGCTCAGCATAGATAAGGACCCAGGTAACAAACAGAAACTTGGCCAGCAGCAGCTGCCCTACATCTAAATTCAGCCTAGTACCAGGAATACCCAGTGCCTACTCAAGAATGCAAATAATTCATCCACTAATATTTACAGGGTGATCTAAGATTGTTGGTAGAGTATTAAATTTGATAGTAAAAAAGTAATCAAGCTTTCAGATTAATTTAAATTGGCTAATTGAAATAAGTGAATACCAAGAAAATTTAATTGTACTCGACAAAAAGCTGTTTCTAAAGTATTAACTAAAATTTCTATTGATAGTTCATCTCATGGTAAAATTGTTTAACATGCAATGAACATAAAGCAGGCATATTTTTGTGCAAAAAAATTAAAATTTAACATTATCAAGATTGCATTAAAAAATTTATAAAAGTCTATATTAGTCAAAAAAGGGGGATTGTAGGATAATATCATGTAAGGAAAAATATCCGGTAAGTAAATTATATCTAGAAAAATTTTACTTTAGAAAACTAATTTTCATTTATAATGCTAATAGCAAGACACCCATGAAAAACGCATGGTGTCAAAATAAGCCAAAGGAAAATCGATTGGAGAAAAATAAAAAGGACCCCAAGTCAATTTTATAGAAAAGATTATTTTATTACTTTTTGGTTGAGAATATGTTTATATACTTTCAAAAAACAACTCTAAGACCAAGTGGACTCCTGCAACAGAGAGGAATTGACAGGTCTGCTCCAACCATGCAGACAAAAGGAGAAACAGTACAGAGATGGAAGACATTGATGATGCCTTGTCATGCTAGCAGTCTGCAGCTGTGCCTCACTACAGGATGCCTAGGACCAAACCAGAGAGGTTTGAACCTGCATTGCCACCATTTGTCCACTATCCAGATACCATTGCTGATGTGAACACATCAGGAACTATTTGACATTGAAACTGGGACTAATAACTATTAGACATTGAAATTGGGACTCAAACATTTTTTTGTTCTTATACATTTATTTCTAGTCTGCAGAGGCAAGAGTTTTTTTTAAAGAAAAGAATCAAGGGGGGAAAAAACAGATACAGAGGCAAAGAAGCAATGAACAGACTATCATACTACAGCAGGAAGGCAAAGGAGGTTGCGGAGTGGGTTGTACCTGTAAGAGATCAACCAAAGGACTTGTATGCATGTATGTAAACATAACCAATGGATACAAGACACTGTGTGGTGACAGGTGAGAGAATGTACTGGGGGAGTAGGGAAGGCCCGGGGGAGGTCAATAGGGGAAAAAAAGGAGACATATGTACTACTATTTGTAATACTTTAAACAATTTAAAAAAGGTTAGTTAATGAGGCGTTAAGTCCATCTTAAGCAAACCAGAATTCAGAATAACCCATTAATATTCTGGTTCATTTTGAAGGCAAATGAATTCCTGATCTGCATAGCAACAAATAAACACTGACCTATCCAGACTTCATTTCAAGACTCCTGTGTCAAGTGGCATCTGACTGAATTTGACTTTAGAGAAGAAATAGCAGTGTCAGGTACAACTTTAACAAGAACTGTCTCCAAAAGACCAGCCTCTTGTTATTCTATATTCCAACAAGGATCTAGGCTCCTGGGCTCTGAAAACAATATGTTCTTCATTTGACCATCCATCTTAGCAATGGTAAAAGATTCTACTTTAGGTAATCTTTCACTGATCCCTACTTATTTCTTGGCTTTTCCATTGTCTATGTAACTAATCCCCAAATTAATCATATTTGTTTAAATATTCAGAGTAGTACTATCATCTTTGCTTCTTAAATATGGTAGCAAGAAAGGATAACAAAGTTTGCAAAGATAGCAGCAAACATTAGATAAATGTGTTATTAAATATATTAATGAAAGAGCTTACTTCTTCTACCTTGGTCTTTAGATTTATACATTCTAGCCAAAGAGAAATTGGAATATTGCATTGGACTATACTGCAACTATAGAGCATAAATGAATAATCAAAAGGGCATGCTATTCTATCCAACTCTTTTTCTCTGGGTGAAGAGTTCAAGATAAGACCAATGTACTTCTTGTACATGAGTTCACTGTTACATTTCTTGAACTGTAAAACTAGAGGCCCAGTGCCTGACATTGGTGCACTGGGGGAAGATGGAGTTCCTCAGCCCGACCCATGCCCTCTCACAGTCTGGACACCTCAGGGGATGTCCATCTGTCAGCCAAAGCCCTATCTCCCTGGGGATCAGGCCTAAGCCAGCAATCAGACACCCTTCTCACAGTCTAGAGTTCTTGCAGTCCAGGACTTCTTGCTCCTTACTGCCCACCTACAGCTGTGCCCACCAGCCAGAAGCCCAATTTCTGGCTGAGCAGCGCTCCCTCTGTGGGAGTGCACTGACCACCAGGGAGCAGTTCCTGCATTGAGTGTCTGCCCCCATAGCAACAGGTAGTTCCACCTTTTGGTCGATTTGCATATTAGTGTTTTATTATATGTGATGAATTCTTTGTTTGTAGTCAATGATGTGTGAGGTAACAAAGCAATAAATTAAGCTTTCTATAAATCCAAAAGATTTTCAGACATAAAAGATAAATTCATATTTGGAATATGTACATGTTCTCCCATGAAGACAAATAATTTCCTCACAACTAAGGGAAAGGATCAAAGGTAGTCTAACTGTAACTACTATTGACAGGTTGGCAAAGGGGTAGTCAGATTAGACTTAATGGGGAAAATTCATGTTTATTGAGTCCATGAGAATGAGTTTGATTGAAATAAACAGAATGGTTCATCTTATCTACCTGATAATGGAAAGTCTCCTTAGAAGTGGATGCTTCTGGAGGAGGTATCTATTTGGTAAGCAAATTCTTACTCTTTTTATTCCTTATTGTATGATGCCCATTCGTATTTTCCCAATCCTCCTTGTTACAAATATTCAAATTTTATTTGTTATGTTCCTAGCAAGATAAGACTTAACCACTACCTATGAATCAATATAAATCTATAACTTACACAATCTCTCATATACACACCATGAGGCAAAAGTATGTTTATAGTTGCTTATAAGGGAAGTTAAACAATAATTAGTAAATAATAATACAAGAATAAACTCTGTATTTCACATACAGTGGTACCTTGAGATACGAGTGCCCTAACATACGAGATTTTTGAGATACGAGCAGTCAAGAGAGCGATTTTTTGCTTTGAAATACGAGCAACATTTGAGATACGAGTAATTGTGCGGATTTGCCGGCTGCACAGGACCCAACAGTTTACCGCGACTCGAGTGTCTCATAGTTTCCCACGCCTCAGTCAGTGTGCTTGTTAACCTTGTTGTCAAAGCATCTTTATCACATTTCTTTTTATAACCATGGGTCTGAAGAAAGCGAATGGAAAGGTCAGTGCTCAGAAGAGGATGATGTCTATTGAATTAAAGCATGAAATCATAGAAAAATATGAGCAAGGTGTGCGAGTGGCTGACTTGGCAAGGCAATACGGGCATAGTACTTCAATGATATGCACTGTGCTTAAACAGAAGGAGTCGATAAAGGGTATAACGCCAGCTAAGGGCATTACAATAATTTCTAAGCTCCGTAGCTCTCTCCATGAAAAGATGGAGAATCTACTGATGGTGTGGGTGATGGAAAAGCAGCTTAAAGGAGATACATTAACACAGAGCATCATATGCGAGAAGGCGCGAGCGATTTACGGTGATTTGCTGGAGCAGACACCGTGCACTTCCATGGACAAAGCATCGAAAGACTCATTTAAAGCCAGTAGAGGCTGGTTTGATAACTTCAGGAAAAGGTCTGGCATTCACTCCATTGTCAGGCATGGTGAGGCAGCAAGTTCAGATGTGAAGGCAGCTGAGGATTACCTCAAAACTTTTTCTGAACTGATAGAAGCCAAAGGATATATCCCCCAGCAAGTTGAAGACTTCAACTGTGACAAGACAGGGCTTTTCTGGAAGAAAATGCCAAATAGGACTTATATAATGGCAGAGGAGAAGGCGATGCCAGGCCACAAACCCATGAAGGTAGGCTAACTCTCCCACTGTGTGCCATTGCGAATGGCGACTGCAAGATCAAGCCTCTGCTCATATACCATTCGGAAAACCCCAGAGTCTTTAAGTCACATAAGATTTTAAAAGATAAACTGCAAGTTATGTGGAGGGCAAACCCAAAGGCATGGGTCACGAGGCAGTTCTTTGTGGAGTGGGTAAAACTGGTTTTCGGCCCTTCTGTTAAGAAATATCTACAGGAAAACAACCTAAACATGCAAGCCCTCCTCATCCTCGACAATGCTCCTGCTCACCCACCAATCCTCGAAGATGAACTCCTCGAAGAGTTCAAGTTTATAAAGGTTGTCTACCTACCTCCCAACAACACTCCTATCCTGCAGCCCATGGATCAGGAGGTGATTTCTAATTTTAAAAAGCTGTACATCAAGCACAAACAGGATGGTTTCATTAAATTTTTCACCAAATATTAGCAATGGGTTTTTTGAGTATAGAATAGAAGGGAAGGTGACATTGGACAAAATTCAAGGAAGGGGAAGCAATTTATCAAAAAATGCACTGAGAAGGAGTAAACAAGATTATTTGGAAGCAGAAGCAGAAGCGGGGGTGGGGGTGGGTTGGCGGGAACCAGTAGTGACACCAATAGTGTCAAGGGGGAAGAATTCTACAGAGATCATGATAAGATATTAAGGCCTGAAAAGTTTCTAATGCATTTAATTAAAAAGTTAATTAATTACTTTAGCAATACTTATATTTTGGGCATATGTTAGCAGTAATAATTTACATCTATTAAAAACTTAATACATTCCAGGAATTGTATAGGAGACTTTATGTGTGTTATTTCCTTTGTTACCCAAAATATTCTGTGAGTTAGGCATAGTCGAATTCTAATTTGACAGATCAAACAATAAAGCGATTGAGGCACAAAGAGATTTGTAAATATGTCAATGAAGCAGGGAACATAGAGATTTTGAACCAGGCCTTTTGCTACAAAGCATTGTACTTTAACCACTATGTTAAACAGCTTTCCCTGCAGTCAGATTCCCATGGCTTGTGGGTGAGTGGATATCAGGAAATGCAGGAAAGAGTATAGACAACTTTTCAAGAAATGTACTGTGATAGAAAGAAGAAAGATAATGGGAAAAGATAGTATTGGAAGAAAGTTTTAATTATTTTGTTTGTTTATTTTTCACTTAGTTTATAAGTTTGGAGAGTCTTAAATATGTTTAAATATTAATGGGTAAGAGCCACTAAAGCAGGGGATATGGAAGATATAGAAAAGAGAGGTAGAGAAAAAGACAGAGACAGAGAAATTGATTTGTGTAGTGCAGTCTCTAAGGAGATAAGCAAAGAGAATTGAAAGTGCAGGTTGAAATATTTAAACAATAAACTTCAAATAATATGCTAGATACTTTGTATTGTAAGAGAAGGAAGACATTCCTTTTTTAATGGATGAAAATGTAGGTCTATTCCTATATTTAGTGACAGGAATTTGAGAGTGAGCCTTTCAGGTCAATTATATACTAAGAGGCAAGATCATCTGCTAAGAGTAGGACAAAGAGAAATAATGAGGTTAAAGACATGGTGGAGTGCAGGACATATCTCTTAACCTTTCTAGGTGGTCATAGAAGGATGACTTGTGAATCACAGTGGGAGAAGGCTTGACAGTGTAAGGCAGAGTTGATAATAAAAACCATACATTTTTTATTATACCTATAATAATATTAATAGATAAAACTCATACAGCATTAATATGGATCAGAGAGTGTCTTAGGCACTTTGCTCTATTAACTCATTTACTTTTCACTCCCACTCTATTGAGTATTATTAATGTCCTCATTATAAATGAAGAGTTTGAAAACAAAGAAATTAAGTAAATTAGCCAATATTATAGATAAAAAATTATAGAACTGGTATTTATCACCACTTTTTTATACCTCAAAACAATGAAGTTCTATGTTTTGCCTTTACCATTACAAAGAGCTCAAGGAAATGGGACAGTAAGATAATAGGTCAAGTTGGTTAAGGTTTTTGGCAAGAGACTACTCTAGCATATAAAATATATATGGAATGCAAGTAGGAGTTGCTGTGTCAGAGAATATTATAGTGGAGTGTGAGAGCATTCTGTCTGCATTTGAGAGCATAAAAGTGGAAAGGGAGTTCTAGGTTTCAATGTTCAAGAAAATGTTAGATTTGTTACAAAGACCTCATATATTAATACTAAAGACCCAATGCACAAAATTTGTGCATGGGAGACCAGGCGATGTTCCTCAGCCCAGCCTACACCCTCTCCAATCTGTAACCTCTCAAGGGATGTTCCACTGCCCATTTAGGACGGATCCTGGTGAGATACAGCCTAAATGGGCAGTGGGACATCCCTCTCACAATCCAGGACTGCTAGCTCTCACCACTTGCCTGCCTGCCCGCCTAATTGCCCCTAACCTCATGGTCAGCAAACTGTGGCTCGCAAGCCACATGTGGCTCTTTGGCTCCTTGAGTGTGGCTCTTCCACAAAATACCATGGCCTGGGCGAGTCTATTTTGAAGAAGTGGCATTAAAAGAAATTTAAGTTTAAACAATTTGGCTCTCAAAAGAAATTTCAATCATTGTACTGTTGATATTTGGCTCTGTTGACAAATGAATTTGCCGACCACTGCCCTAACTGCTTCTGCCTGCCAGCCTGATCAACCTCCCTACACTCCCCTGCCAGCATGATCAATGCCTAGCTCAGTGGTTCTCAACCTTCCTAATGCCACGACCCTTTAAGACAGCTCCTCATATGGTGGTGACCCCCAACCATAAAATTATTTCCGTTGCTACTTCATAACTGTAATTTTGCTACTGTTATGAACTGTAATGTAAATATCTGATATGCAGGATGTATTTTCATTGTTACAAATTGAACATAATTAAAGCATAGGGATTAATCACAAAAACAATATGTAATTATATATTGTGAAATATTTATTTCTAATTACAAATAAATGAAATTTTGTCTTGAATGGTGGTGTAGCATGGGTAACAGTCTTAATATAACAACAATAAACTACATTGCTACATTTTGCTACACCAAGGAGTGGTATGTTGGTTCCTAAGACCATGGAAAATAGGTGTTTTCCAATAGTCTTAGGCAACCCCTGTGAAAGGGTCGTTTGACCTCCAAAGGGGTCGCGACCCACAGGTTGAGAACCGCTGGCCTAGCTGCTCCCCTACTGGCCCAGCTGCTCCCCTACTGGCCCTATTGCCTCTACCTGCCCTCCCCTGCTGGCCCAGTCACCCCTAACTGCCTTCCCCTGCTGGCTTGGTCTCCGCCCAACTGTCCTCTCCTTCAGACCTGGTCCTCCCCATCTGCCCACCCCTGCCACCCCAGTCATCCCTAACTGCCCTCCCCTGCTGGCCATCTTGTGGCAGCCATCTTGTGTCCACATAGGGGCAGTCATCTTTAACCACATTTGGGCGGCCATCTTGTGTGTTGAAGTGATGGTCAATTTGTATATCACTCTTATTAGATAAGTTAATTCTTCTATAGCTGACATGTATAATAATTTTTTTTATACTGGGCTTTAAAAGTTAATTTTTGTTTTTATTTTTTAAATAAAATTTATATTTAATGTATAAAACATGATTTTTCATATACATAGTAAAATGATTACTACAGTCAAGCTAATTAACATATCTCCTCCTCACATAGTTACTATGTGTATGTGTATGATGAGAGCACCTGAAATCTACTCATTTAATAAATTTCCACTGCGTAATACAGTATTATTATCTATAGTCATCATGCTATACATTAGATCTCTAGACTTGTTCATCCTACATAAATGCAACTCTGTACCCTTTAACCAAAAGCTCCACATTTACCCCATCTTCTCACCCTCAATTGTCACAATTCTACTCAATCATTGTATATACTTGGCTTTTCTAGATTCTACTTATGTAAATAAGATCATGCATTTTTTTCTTTCTGTGTGGTTTACTTCACTTAGCAAATGTCCTCTAGCTTCAGTCATCTTGTTGCAAAAGGATCTCCTTCTTAAAAGCTGAATACTGTTTCATTGTGCATATATACCACAATTTCTTTGTCCATTCATCTCTCAACAAACACCTAAGTTTTTTCCATAACTTGACTACTATGAATAACACTGCAATGCACACAAGAGTGAAGATTCTGTCTTTGAGATACTGGTTCTATTTCTTACAGTATATATCCAGAAGAGGGATTTCTGGATCATATGGTAGTTCTATTTTTAGTTTTTGAGGAGCTCCCATACTGTTTTTCATAGTGACTGTACCAATGTACATTTCTACCAATGGTATTCTTCCAAGGGTTGCCTTTTCTCCACATCCTTGCCAACACAAGCTTGATGTGATATTTCATATGGCTTTGGTGGGTATCCCTGATAATTTGTGTTGTTGAATTACTTTCCATAGGCCTGTTGGCCACCTGTTCATCTTCTTAGAAAATAATCTATTCAGATTATTTAGCCATTATCTATTGTGTGTGTTTTTGCTATTGAGTTTCCTGAGTTCCTCTTATCAGATATATGGTTGACAAATATTTTTTCCCAATCTGTAAGTTTTCTTTACATATTTATTTATTAACATGGTTTGGAATTTCAAGTGAAAACCTATCTTTAAAGTAAATAATATAAATAAAGAAACAAACATACAACCAGGACATAATTTTGTAAGCCATGTGATCATTGTTTTTTAATTTGTTTTTTATTTCATGATTTAAAAGAGATACTATCTTATATTGTAAAATGCCATTTCTACATTCTGCCCATAATGAATGAAGTTACATTTATTACTAGATATTCTGTTTCAAATTAATCAAGAAAGGTGACAATAACAAATACATTGTGTTGAGGAAGAAATTTGAATCACAGACTGAAATTATCATTTTTGTAATATTAGAGAACTCATTGATGCTCCCAATTGAGTCTAGATAAAATGGTGCTGAGCTGATTTTAGTTTGCATTAAAAATAAATTAAACTGGTATGTTTCCTTTATTGATTATTATTATACTAGAGACCCAATTAATGAAATTCATGCTAGAGTAGGCCTTCCTTCCCCTGCTGCCAGCATTGGCTTCATCTGGCACCCAGAACCTGAGCTTTCCTCACAGCCCCAGCTTTGTGCAGAAGGTCATCAGGAAGAATGTTCAGTCTAATTAGCATATTAGAGGCCTGGTGCATGAAATTTGTCCATGGGGGTGTGTGTCCTCCAATCTGGGACCCCTCAAGGGATGTTAGACTGCCTGTTTAGACCTTTCACAATCCAGAACTGCTGGCTCCCAACTGCCCTTCCCTACAAGGCTCAGTCACCCCCAACTTCCCTCCTCTGCCAGCCTGGTCACCACTAACTGCCCTCCCTTGCAGGCCTAGTCCCTCCCAACTGGCCCTCTCCTACTGGCCATCTTGTGGTGACCATCTTGTGTCCACATGGGGGCAGACATCTTGTGTGTTGGAGTGATAGTCAATCTGCATATTAGTCTTTTATTAGATAGGATAGAGGCCTGGTGTACAGGTGGCGGCTGGTTGGTTTATCCTAAAACAGCAGTTCTCAACCTGTGGCTCACGACCCCTTTGGAGGTCGAACGACCCTTTCACAGGGGTTGCCTAAGACTATTGGAAAACACCTATTTCCCATGGTCTTAGGAACTAACACACCACTCCTCGGGGTAGCGAAGTATAGCAATGTAGTTTACTGTTGTCATATTAAGACTGTTACCCATGCTATACCACCATTCAAGACAAAATTTCATTTATTTGTAATTAGAAATAAATATTTCACAATATATAATTACATATTGTTTTTGTGATTAATCCCTATGCTTTAATTATGTTCAATTTGTAACAACAAAAATATATCCTGCATATCAGATATTCACATTACAGTTCATAACAGTAGCAAAATTACAGTTATGAAGTAGCAATGGAAATAATTTAATGGTTGGGCATCACCACAACATGAGGAATTCTATTAAAGGGTCGTGGCATTAGGAAGGTTGAGAACCACTGTCCTAAAAGGTAACCCAGATCAGGGTGGGTATCCCTTAGGGCATTGGGCAGCCTGGGCAAGGGGCCTGTGGTGGTTTGCAGGCTGGCCACACTCCGTGGTGACCTAAGCAGAGGCTCTGGTATCTGGGATTTATTTATCTTTAATAATTGAAACTTTGTAGCCTTAAGTGGAGACCTGGGCCAGCCAGGGTGTGTGGAAAGCTTGGCTTTCTCCATCGCCAGGACAACCCAAGCCTCCCTCCTGCTCTCTCTGTTGCCGTAGCCATCTTGTAGGGTTAGTTTGCATACTAGCTCCTGATTGGCTGATGGGCGTGGTTTGTGGGCATAGCTTGTGGGTATATTAGAGGTAAGGTCAATTTACATATTACTCTTTTATTAGATAGTATTTCATCCACTAATTGCCATGTGAACTAAAATTAACTTAGTTTCTAAAGAGCTTAGGTGTGGCTACGTGTGCACAGTTGAGAATTACATAAATGTTGGTATTCTTTCAGAAAATATGTGTATTTATACTTGTAAAACTTTTAAGAAACACTAATTAAAGGTAGAAAAGCTCCCTGTAATAGTTTCAAGGGCTGCTATAGCAAAGTACCACAAATTGGGTGGCTTGAAACTACCGAAGTTTATCCACTCATAGTTCTGGAGTCTAGAAGTTCAAAGGTTATATGTTAGCATTATTTATTCCATTCTAGGCGTCTCTCTTACTAGTAGCTTCTGGTGACAGGCAGGAAGTATTGGTATTCCTTGGTTTGTAGAGGCATCATTTCAATTGCTGCCCCCACCTTCATGGCATTCTTCCTGTGTCCCAGTCTTTACATGCTGTCTTCTTATAAGGACACTAGTTATATTTGCTTAGGGGCCCACCCTACTTCATTATGGTCTTATCTTAACTAATTAAATCTACAATGACTCTATTCACTAACAAAGTCGAGTTCTGAGGTACTAGAGTTAGGACTTCAACATATATTTTTGCAGGAAGTCTGAGCTCATAAAGATATCCAGAACAGTGGGCCGAGATGTTTTCCCCGGGGCCCTGTCTCATGACTCTGAAGAATGAGCTCTGTGGACCAAAGGATTTAAGCAAAAGTGTGGAAAATTTATTACAAACAGATTCAGACTCCTGCAAGGGGAAGGGGGCTGAATAATGGGGCTGCCCATTTAAAGACTTGTGGTCCAGTAGTATATGTTTGCTACAAACCTGCACTGTCTCTCTGAGTCGTCACCTGATTGATTCCCTCAATTGTTTCTGCCCAGCAATGGTGGTGAACTTCCCCTGTTTCTATGTGTTCTTTCTCTGTTCCTGTGCTAAACTTTCTGTTTCTATGTGTCAGTATACCTTGTTGGTTCAGGCCCTCCCTTGTTTTCCCAAGCCTCCCACTTTGAGTCTAGAAACATTTTATTATTTCTGCTTGGTTGGTTCCTGTGATTAGGCTGCTCAGACTTCCATGTCTGCCCCTGCCTAGGTTTCACCTGCCTTTGTTTTCCACTGGAAAACTCCCTGTCTGCTTGCATTTCAAGTTAACCCTCTTACAAACACTGTCCTATTGGCATGCATTTATAGACATGATTTAAAAGTAAAGATCTTTTTCTAGGAAACCAAATTAGATTGGAATTTGTGTTTTACTTTTTCCTACAGAGCATGTGGTACTGTTTTTCTATGATTTTTAACTATTCTTCTCTTATAATCAGAGATCAAAAAGAAGCTGAAAACTTAAGTAAATATTTTGGTTACAGGCTTAAGTACATAGTCCTTGAGGTAAATAATATTTTAATTAATGTAATTCTGGCTTCATTCACAGAAAATCCTTTATTATAGGCAAATAAAAATAATTCAGGATGAGCATAAAGATAAATCAAATTTGTCCTTACTCATAACATTGAAAGCTTAATAATGTACCAAATTTCTATTAGCCTCACTATTACCAGAGGTCCATTTTAAATCCAAATATTTTCCAGGGGGGCAAGAAGGAACCCTTACTATATGATCCTATAAAATGTATTTTACTCTGAACAAAATGGGGAAACATGGAAGGTTTTTAAGCTGGGAAAAGGACTGATATGTTCAGTTTTTTGTTTTTTTAATATACTTTATTGAGTTTTCACAGAGAGGAAGGGAAAGGGATAGAAAGCCAAAAACATCCATGAGAGACATCGATCAGCCACCTCCTGCACGCCCCTACTGGGGATGTGCCCGCAACCAATGTACATGCCCTTGACCAGAATTGAACCTGGGACCCGTCAGTCCCCAGGCCGACGCTCTATCCACTGAGCCAAACCAGTTTCGGCAATATGTTCAGCTTTATGCTGTAAAACAATATGAGAATGACTCCTAGGGGGTCCAAACTGGAAGCTAGGAGATGTTAGGATGCTGTCTTAGGAAACATGGGACAGAATACAATGTATTTAAGAATGACAGTGGTGCCAAAACCGGTTTGGCTCAGTGGATAGAGCATCAGCCTGCAGACTGAAAGGTCCGAGGTTCTATTCTGGTCAAGGGCATGTATCTTGGTTGCAGGCACATCCCCAGTGGGGGGCCTGCAGGAGGCGGCTGATCAATGTCTCTCTCTCATCAATGTTTCTAACTCTCTATCCCTCTTCCTTCCTCTCTGTAAAAAAAATCAGTAATATACATATGAATGACAGTGGTGTGAAAAGAGAAAAAATATATAAAAATAAAGAACTTCTAACAATAAAGAGGACACTTAAACATATAGAACCTAAAAATAAATGTAATATGAGAGCAAAGAAAGAGAGGAATTTAGGATTATCTAAGGATTTCTAGATAGGGCAGAGAGCAGGTGGTATTGCTACCTTCAATTCAGTGAGCAAAGGAAGAGAAGAACATTTGGTGGAGTGGTGGAGGGGGGGCAGGAACCTGATTACTACTAACTCTGTGCTACATTATGAAAGTGATTATGATATTTCAGAATGAAACTTAAAATTACATTCACATCTCTGAGATTGTCTCAAAGACAATGACTTTTCATACCAATATATCCAAATGCCATCATAAAGCTAACATTTAAAAGGCATTCAACGAGTATGTATGCATGTATTCACAAATACTTATTGAAGATCCACTATGTGCCAGGCATGTCTACGTTGGTAATTTTCAATCATGGCTGCAGGTTAAAGCAGCTTGGAATGTTTAAAATTCACTGAGGTACTTGTCTTTCTTTGACTGGCTTATTTCATTTAGCATAATACTCTTCAGGTCCATCTATGTTGTTGCAAAAGGAATTTTTTTTTTTTTGTAGCTGAGTAGTATCCCATTGTGTAAATGTATTAAAACTCCTTTATCCACTCATCTGCTGTTGGACACTTGAGCTGCTTCCTAATTTGCACCATTATAATGTTTGTTTAGGATTCTTGAACTTTCATAAAACTAAATATTTACAGTGAAACATATTCTTGGTTTATTGATAAAAAGGCTTGAGCACTTTTAGTGTAGATATAGGGATTAAAAAAAGAAAAAGAAATCATAGACACAGACAGCAGTATGGTGATTACCACAGGGAAAGGGGGGTAGAGTAAGGTAGGAAAAGATAAATGTTGATGAAAGAAGACTTTATTTGAGGTAGTGAACTCACAGTACAATACACAGATGATGTAATATGGAACTGAACTCCTGAAACCTATATAATTTTATTAACCAATGTCACTCCAATAAATTCAATAAAAATAAAATATTATAGTCTCAAGGTCTTTTAAAAGCAATGAGAAAGAGTAAATATTTTATTTCAGAAATTAAGCATTAATTATCTGGAAATTTTTACTTATCCAGAACATCTAATTTCCCAGAGGGTACAGTATAAATGAAACATGACTAACTTATTACAAAAGGTGATCCATTATTGCCCATTACATGGAGCAGTCTATTAATTTCATTTACCATTTGCCTTCAAGTAGATCATGAGAATCATTACTCAAGAGATAATTAAACAATAGCTACAGCATATTATCCATAGTCAATAAGCACAAAATAGCATATAGCTATTATATACATTTGCTACCTTAAGTAAAAATTATATACACAAATAATTTAATTCAATATTAATAAATTAAAGCATACATTTATCATTACTTTAGAATAATACATAATATAGATTTTATAAATTTTCATAGGCTTTTTATTATATATAGTTCAATTAATTTAATAGATCAAATATATTAGAATAAAAACAAATGCTATGTAATTATATTTATGAAGTACCAAACATTATCCTAGATATTTTCTAATGTAATTTCACAATAATTTCTACAAAGTCATTCAAGATAAACACAAATGTTCTCAGGTTTTAAATGGATGAATTAATTAATAATTGATAAATTACTATGTATGAATAGATAAACCTCTGAACATCAGAAAAGTTGGGAGAATTAATCAGGATTTCAAGCTATAAAAAAAGCAGAATTGGGATTCAAAACCTGGTTATTCTGATTCTACAGTTCAGTGGTTCCCAAAGTGCAGTCCCCTCGCATCAGTGATATTCGAGAATTTGTTAGAAGTGAACATGCTTGGGCCTCACTATAGACCCACTTACCAGAAACACTGAAAGTGGCCTAGTTTTCTAATAGCTGCTTCTCATTCAAGTTAAAGACAAAGAATCATCATGAGAGTCAATGCTTTTTCTCTCTGTGCCACACAGCCCATAATTTAATGAAATTTCAGTCACACTTTATAGCCTTCATTTTTCACATGTGCTTCTCCACGTCCATGCTCATTCTGCACCCAACTTTGAAATCAGAGAGAATGAGCAATATAGACCACCATAAAAATGTCCCTTGATGTTGGACTTCTGATTGAATTCTGTCAAAAGATGATAATGGAGAGAGATTTGAAAAAGGAAAAAAAAATGTGGGGGGTGCTTTCAGTTGTGCTTAAGGCCCCAGTTCCTTCCCTGTCATATTGCTATGACTTAGCTTCACCCCTAACTAATTTTAACAGCTACATTTTGGCAATACATTCCAAACAATTCTTTCTTTAGGCCAAGGTAACCATCTCAGCCCCTTGTGCCTTCATTAATTGGAATAGAAATAAAGCCATATATATATATATATATATATATATAATATCCCAGGCTACTATCCACTGTGTTTTTCCTACAATAATCATAACTTTTATTATATTATTTTCAAATTTCCCAGTTAAATATACCATATTTTACCCCTTAGGGACACTGACTAATTTACCACCATTTATAATCATTAACAAGGAATATTTTATATTATTTATTTTTCAAATGTTCTTTCTTAAGTTTAAAATTTATAATTACTCAAACATTATTAAACTATATCCCACTAAACTACATATAAATTTTTAAAATCCATTCATAATTGTCCTGTATTTATAATTAGTATGAACACTTGTTACATTAGTCAAGTTAGGTTAAAATTTGCTATGGTAACAAATTCTAAAATCTCAGCGGCTTGACACAATAAAAAGATTTATTTGTCTATGTACAGAAACTGACAAGAGAAGGGGATTCCCTTTTTTAAGCAGTTACTTTAATATCTATGTGTCTCACATCAAAGATAGTGAGAGATCAAAGACTTACACTGTTCCATAAATGCTTTGGACAAAAAGTGATAAACATAATTATTTTGTATGACCATTTATCAGATATTAAAACACAGATCCTACTCACTGCAAGGGAATCTGGGTAATATGGCAAAACACACAGAATATTTGTAAACACTGCCAAAGAGATGGTTTTCATTCACTATGAAAAGGGTAAAATATGAGAAAAAAAAGTGACATAGAAAAAAAAATTTCCTGGCACAACTAGTATAAGCTTCTTCCTAATAAATGGAGTCACCTTTTTGGTTTGTTTTTAATGTATAACAACTTTATTAAGATATATTTACACACTATAAAATTTACCAATTCAATGGTTTTTCATATGTTCACTGAGCTATACAACTATAGTCACAATTAATTTCAGGGGATTTTCACATAGGCATACTTATTAACAGTCACTCCCCATCTCTCCTGATCTGACACAGCTTTAGGCAACCATTAACCTATTTTTCTGTCTCTATACTTTTGTCTCCTGTGGACATCTCATATAAATGGAATCAGGCAATGGGACTTCTATGACTGGCTCATATAACTTAGCATAATGTGTTCAAGATTCAGCCATATTATGCATGTGTAAATACTTTATTCCTTTGTATTGTCGATAATAACACGTTATATTGATATTTTACATTTTGTTCACTAGTTGCTTTTACTTTTTAGCTATTATGAATAATGCTGTTGTGAATACTCATTACAAGTTTTGTGAAGACACATCTTTTAATTTCTTTTGTATAGACCTAGGAGTAAAACCCTATGCTATCCTTTTGGGAAACTGCCAGACTCTTTTCCAAAGTGGTTGCAACATTTTTACATTCCCATCAGTATTCCACTAGGATTCTGATTTCTCCACATCCTGCCAATACTTTTGATTATAGACATCCTAGTGAATGCAATGTGGAATCTGATTATGGTTTTCATTTGCATTTCCCTAATGATTACTGCTGAACAACTTTTCATACTCTTGTTGGTCATTGGTATATCTGTTTGGGGGAAATGTCTATGTAGAGTCTTCAACCCACTTTTATTTGGGTTGTCTTTTAGTTTTGAATTGTAGGTTTCTGTCTATATCCTGAATACAAGACCCTTATCAGAGACATAACTTATGAAAATTTTTTCCTGTTCTATGGGTTATCTTTTTCTTTTTTATAATATCTTCAAAGCATTTTTTTTTCATTTTAAACCTTAATTTATTTATTTTTACTTTTATCAGATACTTTTGTGCTCTATCTAAAAAGAATATGCCAAATCCAAGGTCATGATCACTTACTCTCGTATTTCCTTTGTTTTTACATGTAGTTCTATGAACCATTTTGAGTAAATTTATATGTATGGTACAAGAAAGGGATTCAACTTTATTCTTTTGTTGGATATTCAGTTATCCCAGCACCATTTGTTGAAGATTTTTCTTTCCCTATTGCATTTTCTTGACACTAATGTAGAAAATCCATTGACCATAAGTGTCACAGTTGTTTTTTTTTTCTGGAATATAAATTCTATTTAAATGTACCATATGCATATTCTTATGCCAGTACCAAATGGTTTTAATTCTTGTAGGTTTGTAGTAAATTTTGATATAGGGAAGTGACTCCTCTAAATATTTTATTCTGTTGCAAGATTATTTTGCCTTGTCTTGATCGCTTGAATTTTCATAAGCTTAGAATCAGCTTGTCAATTTCTGCAAAATAAAAAGTTAAGAATTATATAGTATTTATA
Source organism: Lasiurus cinereus (assembly GCA_011751065.1). NCBI lineage: Eukaryota > Metazoa > Chordata > Mammalia > Chiroptera > Vespertilionidae > Lasiurus > Lasiurus cinereus. The sequence goes on along the minus strand of JAAGEH010000286.1, from coordinate 29,158,298 downwards.
TTGAATCTGTTTAGGGAATATTGTCATCATAATAACATTGTCTTCCAATCCATAATTATAGAATATCTTTCCATTTATTTAGATATGCTTTAATTATTTTCAACAATATTTTGTAATTTTATAGTATATTTTTAAACTTATTCTTTTATATATATTCCTAAATGTTTTATTATTTTCACTATTATAAATATAATTGCTTTTCAAGTTTATTTTTATATTTTTCATTACTATTCTATGAAAATGCAATTGATTTTTGTATTTGACATTGTACCCTGCAAACCAGAACTATTTTGGTTGATTTTATTTTAGGTTTCATAGCTTTTTAGAGTTGCATAGTATTTTCTATATACAATATCATGTCATATGCAAACAAAGATAGTTTAACATCTTTTCTAGTTAGGTTCCTTTTGATTACTTTTACCTAATTATACTAGCTCTAAATTCCAAGAAAATTTGGAACCAAAGTGGAAAGAGTGAACATCCTTGTTCTGTCCTTGATTTTAGGTGGAAAGAATTCAGTCTTTCACCATTGGGTATGATGTTAGCTGTGCTTTTCTTTTTCTTTTTTTTTTCCATAAATGTCCTTTATCACATAGACTGTTTCCTTCTATTTCCAGTTTTCACTTCATTTATGTTGGAGTTCTGTTTTAGTGCATAAATTTTTATAATTATTACATCTTTCTGATGCACTGGCTTTTGGAAATTTTGATATCCTTGAATATGTAGATTGAGATTTACATCAAATTTGAAAAGTTTTCAATTTTTATTTCATCAAAAAAATATTGAAATAAATATATTCATCCTTTCTCTCCTCTAATTCTGTTATTTCTATTATGCATTTGTTGGTGTGTTTAAGGATGTTCCATATTTCTCTGTAGCTATGTTCATTTTTCCTCATTCTTTTACCTTTCTGTTCTTTGAACTGAATATCTTTAAATCCATGTTCTTGTACACTGATTCTTTTATCTATTAATTTAAACCTACTTAATTTAAATCTACTAGTACATTTTTTAATTTCATTTATTATATTTTCAACCCATGTTTTTATGGTCAGCCTCACCTCCTCAGCCAATCTCTGAGCCACCGCTCTGAAAATAGGATAGGAAAATGTCAGGCTTCTCTCAGAATGGCAACACTGGTTTGCAATAAAGACATTCAGCAAGATGGTAACCTTTTTGGTTTGCTATTTTTAGCATGGAACCTTTACTCTATGAGGTCATTAGGGTAAAAGTACTAAGAGCCAAATATTATTGGCCTGCCATGTTTAGTTATAGCTTCTATACTATATAATTTGTGGCTGGCTATACTCTCCAGGAACTAGTCTCTACACCATAGAGCTGGAAGGTGGGTGAGAAATGCTGACAGCCTGGAAATCCTATAGAGATACCTTAGCCCTTAACTGGGAGCTGGAAAAAGAGGGATGCCCAATGTCTTGGCAATACCCACCAGGAACAGAGATTCTGTGCTGCTGAACTGAGGTATGGTAAGAGGGAGTAGGAGGTCCTTTCTGGAATGCCACAGACACTCATTCTAATTTAGGTTAGTAGTTTTCTTAAATAAAGTTTCTCTATGTACTGTTTTCTGTTATAAAAAATTCCAGAGTTTAACTGGTTGTGTTTTATATTTTGTGTTCATTTATTATTTTTCTGGGGAGTGTTTTGATGGAACTCTTCATACAACCATTCCGGAAGTGTCTAAGGGTTGTTCACACTTTTAAAATTCTAATTAATTTCTTGAGAACTCACTTTTCTGATTAGTCAGAAGACCAAAATATCTCGAGTACCCCATTATTCCATTAGACACAGTGGTTTACTCAGTATTCTTACTCAATGGTTTATAAGAATAAGGTATCATTCTTATTGAAAGTTATAGATAGGAGGAGAGGAAAAAATCTTCAAAGTTTCTGGTTGCTCTGGACTAAATTGTGTCTCTTAAAATTCATATGTTGAAACAGAAACCCTGAATATGACAAGTATTTGGATCTGGAAGTTTAGGGGGAAAATTGATTTATATGCTATTATGAGTGTGGGGGCCTCATGATGGAATTAGTGCCCTAATAAGAAGAGACACCAGAAAGCTTGTGTCCTCTCTCTCTCTCTCTCCCTCTCTCTCTGCCATGGTGTGGACACAAGAAAGCAGCTTTATCAGGCCAGAAAGAGAGCTCTCACCAAACCCATCATGCTGACACCCAGAACTGTAAGAAATTAAATTCTGTGTGTTGTGTTTTTGTTTGTTTTTTAATTCATCTCATCTATGGCATTTTTTATGACATCCCAAACTTATTAGAAACTGATACTTTTACTTTTGGTCTTACTATGTGATGTTGCTATTGGATATTATTCTCATGTAGTCTAATAAATATCTGTTCTCAACAAGGTTTCTATCTTTGGTGACCTAAATCCCTACATCAAACCTGGCATTGGATTTCAGTGTTATAGCTCATTCTGTTTATTCACAAATGCCAAGTTTACACTTCTATACCCCTGGAATTGATTCTAGAAAAGATTGCCAGCTGAAGACATATATATTCTGAAACTAGATATTCTTTTTAAAAACATCCAGCCCTGGGGATTAGCCTGGGTTTTTAATTTGTATTCCCTCTTCCTTATTGTGAGATTTTTTGAGTCTCTTTAAAAAATTTTCTTCCAGTCAACATCAGTTAGGCCAATGACAGTCCATCAGAGACATTTTAATAATGTTAAATTTTAAAAAATGGCTATGCTCTCAATCTTTTTGCTTTCACAAGGTTTATTTGTCCCAATTCAAATATGTCCACTTCCTCCCTACTGGTCAGTTCTACATTCCAAGCAGCTTTGAGAGATAATCAAGGCTACAGATGTTTTATTTCACACTTCTCCAGACACAGTGGCTTCCTACTTGGTTTATATTTATACTAAAGGCCTGGTGTATGAAATTTGTGTATGAGGGGTAGGTGTCACTCAGCACAGCCTGTACCCTCTCCAATCTGGGACCCCCTTGAGGGATGTCCAGCCACCCGTTTAGGTCCAATCCCACTGGGACTGGGCCTAAACGAGCCGTTGGACATCCCACTCACAATCCAGGACTGCTGGCTCTCAACTGCTCACCTGCCTCTGCCTGGTTGCCCCTAACTGCTTCTACTTGCCAGCCTGATCACCCCTAACCACGCCTCTACCAGCCTGATCAATGCATAACCCAGTTGTCCCTAACTGCCCTCCTCTGCAGGCCTGAGTCCCCTCAACTGCCCTCCCCTGCAGTCCTAGTCTCCCCCAACTGTCCTCCTCTGCTGGCCTGGTCACCTCTAACTATCCACAACCACCCTCCCCTCAGGCCATCTTGTATCCACATGGGGACAGCCATCTTTGACCACTTGGGGGCAGCCATCTTGTGTTGTGGAGTGACAGTCAATTTGGATATTACTCTTTTATTAGATAGGATATGTACCTACATAAGGAACATTCCAGTGACTTCCCTAAACAAGAAACTCTCTTTTAAGGTGATTTGCTCTGTCCACCAATAAAGAGAGCTGATAGTGTCCTTTTATAGAATATTTGTACACTATTTTTTTATTAATGTATTACATGTGTACATATCTTCCCATTGTCTCCCCCATCCCACTCCCATGCATGCTCTAACTCCCCAGTGTCTTGCGTCCATTGGTTATGCTTATATGCATGCATACAAGTTTTCAGTTGATCTCTTATCTACTCCACTTCTCCCTAACCTTCCCATTATAATTTGATAGTCTGTTTGGTGCTTTATAGAGTTTTATAGGCTTTTTACAAATTTTGTTAAGAAATCACATTACACATTGAAGAACATTTTAACTGAAAGATTGGCAAATGTAAAAACTGACAAATCATCTAATTCATTTTAAAATATGCATTCATATTTTCACTAAATTTCCATTATTATATCTTTCAGGCCTGCAAAATAAGCAATGCATTTTAGCTCTTATCCTCGTGGGTACACAAGGCCGCTGTTGATATATTTTTCTACACAAACACAAGATATAGTTTACATAAGAGCTCAGGTTTTTATACATTTCTCCCGAAAGGGTATTCATATTTGATAAATCACTGATTAAAATCTGAGGCAATTAAGTTGTGATGACCTTGTCATACTAGTGGATATATTTTTCATTAAGACAATGTCAGTACTTTATTAGAGTTGGCCTGACTATAAGAGATACAAGTTAAACCCACATCACTTTTAATTTCTTATTCCTCAAATACACACAATGTTTGAATTCACACTGATCAAATCTACCTAGCAGCCTCTTCCTTTATTAGGCCAAGGTGAATGCCTTGCCTAGAATTTCCATCCCTTAACTGAAGTAATAGCCATTAATCACCAAAATGGCAAAACAAGCATCTAACATTTAATAAATTTTAATTTTTTATTTGTCTTTTTCAAATAATGAATAGAAAATTCTACCATAGTCTAAGTTGTTATAATCCAATACTTAAACATAATTTAACTATAAATTATTCCAACAATATCCAAGTTTATAGACCATATGGCCACTCACTCTCTTTCTTTTTTTTTTTTTGAAGGTTTAGTTTTTACTGATGAAAGAAACAATTTGAAACCATTAACTATTATAACTACAAATGTGATAAATCTGATTATCAAAAGATATATAAACATATAATAGAGGTTTTATAGCAGAGTCAAGAATTTTTAAAAACTAACTTGGAATTGAATGCCTATTGTCCCAAATTTATTTATTTATTTCTCATTTTTTTTAAGTATTACATGTGTACATATCTTCCCATTACCACCCCCAACTTACTCCCATGCATGCCCTCACCCCCAGTGCCTTGTGTCCATTGGTTATGCTTACATGCATGCATACAAGTCCTTCAGTTGATCTCTTATCTACCCCACCTCTCCATAATCTTCCCACTGTAATTTGATAGTCTATTTGATACTTTACTGCTTCTGTATCTATCTTTTTGTTCATCAGTTTATAATGTTCTTTATTATCCATAAATGAGTGAGATCATGTGGTATTTTTCTTTCATTGATTGGCTTATTTCACTTAGAATAATGCTCTCCAGTTCCATCCAGGTTGCTGCAAATGGTAAGAATTCCTTCTTTTTTTTTTGGCAGCATAGTATCCCGTTTTGCAGATGTACCATAGTTTTCCGACCCAGTCATCTGCTGATGAGCACCTAAACTGTCTCAGTATCTATCGGTAATCACTGTAGCTCTCTCTGCACACACTCACGCTCATGTGCCTCCAGACCTCTGTCTTTCTCAGAGTTTCCATACACTCCAGGGACCAGTATGAATCTGGGTCCCTAGGGGTCTCTCCCAAAACTAAGGTTCAGTGCAATCGGAACTGGATTGCAGCATATTTGGGAGGTTCTGTCTTCCTCCCACTAGAAAAAGCCTGCAGCACAGTCAGCAGTCAGTCCTCTGCACACACTTGCACACGTTTCCTGACCTCTGGCTTTTGTGGCACCCTTAAGTTTCTGTGTACTCCTCCATTTTCAGTACAGTCCAGACTACCTCCATATGAGTCTTGCCCAGAAGTGAGGTTCAGTGCCGTTGGAAGTGGGATTCAGTGCAGTCAGGAGTTTCTGTCTCCCTCCCACTAGAGGAAGCCTGCCAAGCACCTCACTGCCTGTCCTGTCCACGTGGGGGGACTCTATACCTCAGCTTTTTGCAACTCCTCTGTGTCTCTGTGAGCCCCTCTCTTTCCTTCTAGTTGTAGAATTTCCACTCAGCCAGCTTTCATGTGTTTTTGGATGATGTCCATTCTATCTTTTAGTTGTAGTTTTGAAACTGTTGTGCAAGGCAGCAGTTTAGGTATTCACCTATGCCACCATCTTGGTTTCTCCCCCAGCCTTTCTATTCATTTTTAGACACAATTTGCAAGTTGGTGAAGGAGACTTCTCTTGTTACTTTTTTTTCTCTAGGGTAATCCCCGATATAGCACATAGTACTATAATCTTAACAATCTGGGCCTCCTGGAAATTCTGTGAACCATCAAACTCCCCTTAATAAATTATTGTTCTGCTTACACATTTAGAATATATTCTGTTGTTGGCATAAGAACCCTGAATGACACAGGCTTTTCTTGACTCTTCTCCTCAGACAATAGCCATGGATAATAAACTTCTTAAATGTCTAATTATGTCTAATTATCATTAAATGAATTAACCAAATGATAACTTAACTAAGGATAGTGCTTTCATGCTGCTATTCTTTCAGCTTAACATCGTGCACATTCTGTTTTTCTCTTCATGTGTGTTTGCAGATAAAAAGGAAACGGTTGCTTCTCCTTTGAAGGCACCTTGTTCTTTTTGCCTTAAATTTTATAAAATTTTCCCTGTTAATTATTTTTGTTAAATCGAAATATATATATATATCAATGTGAGAGAGAAACATCGATCAGTTGCTTCCTGCATGCACCTCAACTGGGAATCAAATCCTCAACCTTGTTATTATATGCACTGGCTAAGAATTGAGCCGGCCACCTTTTGGTGTACGGACAATGCCAGTTGGGTACTGGAAATATCAAGAAGAACACTGTATGAGGTATATGATTGCTTAACCACTAAGCTGTATCCCTGAAACTAATACACAATAAAATGGAAAGAAAAAACAAATATTGTGCAATATATATTTTTTATATTTTAATACTGTTTTTCCTCTTTTCTTAGTAGGCCTAAAACAGAATGGTGAAATAAACAAAGAGTGGATTCAGCACCTGTCTTAAACTTAAAACTAACCTTTCACCTACTTATCTCATTTGTCTCTAAATTTTTATACTTCTCCTACAACTCCACTTTTCATACCTATAACACATCCTCTCAACTGACAAGCATGCCAGTGGGAATGAGTGTTGATCAGAAACTGTACAGTGCTTGTCAAATCACACCACGTGGAAACCCATGCCTACAGTGGCCTTGCTTTTAATACTAAAGATTACTATACTAGTTTATGCTTTTAGCATCCAGCCTTTGAATTTTTTGTTTCTATATTTTTAAGCCATGATTTCCACCTTCACCATTTACCTGTTGAGATAATATCATTTTATCATCTTACATTATTATGAAACAGATACATTCAATATAACTTGAAAGAATACCCTTTTGACCTGCTGGTCAATAGCTTCTTAAAATCATTGCTATCAGTTCTGAACATGAAAATAAGAAAAGAATGAGTTTGGGATGTGTCTTTCTTGCCTTATTTTCCTTTGGACCATGCATTCCTTTGATAATAAAAGATCATTTAAAAGCAGACTGTTTCTTGCTCAGGATTCAGAATCCTCCCTGATTTTATAGGTCTCTTTAAATCAAATTTTTAAAATGACAATGTAGTTAAAAGATTTCACCAGTTAATGAGTTAATTGAATTATACCACAAGGAGAAGGTTATGGAGTTGCTGCAGTTATAATATTTTAGAAGTATTTAAAAATCTCCATAAACATATTAAATATTTTATTCTAAATATTTTGCTTTTTACATTAAAAGCTTTAATCAATCTGAAATTTATTTTTGTGCTTTTATGGCTATTGTGAGTGAAAGATCTAATTTTGCATTTTTCATAGAGTAAGACAATCTCTATTTATTTTTTAAAATATATCCTACTGATTCTGGTCAAAGTATGGTTTTATATTTAGAATTATTTATTTTCATGTCAGTTCTTGTTAATTATTTCTAACATATTGGCTTTATAAGGCAAATGTTAGACTCCAAGAGTTTTAAATCTAAATGTTCACATCTACTTCATTGAAGCATCACATGATCTCACTCATTTGTGGATAATAAAGAACATTATAAACTGATGAACAAAAGGATAGATACAGAGGCAGTAAAGCATCAAACAGACTGTGAAATTACAGCAGGGAGATTGAGGTTAGGTGGGGTAGATAAGAGATCAATCAAAGGACTTGTATGTATGTTTATAAGCATAACCAATGAACATAGACACTGGGGGGTTGGGGTATGCCTGGGAGGGAGGAGGGCAATGGGGAGATAAGTATAAAAAATTAGTTATATATATATATATATATAATAAAAATAAAAAATAAATGTTGATATATAGATATTAAATCAATTGAGGAGCATCATCCAAATCAAAAAAGACCATTGTTTTTTGGACTTAGTTATTTTTATTGAAGTAATCACTGTACTCACTTTGAATCAAATGTAATCTTTTCTTCCAGATGTACTCAAGAGTTTGATAATGATTTTGTATTTTGAATAACTGAGTTCCATACCTGTTTCACCTTCTGCTATACGAAGGTTAAACATTTTTAGGTGGCACTGTAAATTTCGGTACAGATTTAAGTTATATTTTTTATTATTGCAAGGATATATACACCATGTTGAAGAAATGGAAGGAACCCCTAGGGAGTTTCTGTCTGGCATAACTATACTTCCCTAGGTAAAAGTATCTCATAGTACTGGAAAAATCTGAGAAATGGGAAGAAGGAATAGTGATATAATATACACAAATATTTTTTAAAGCAGAAAAAAAATGAACTTTATAATTTGATACTTGCTTTTGCATTTGCAGCAAAAGATTTATTTTTACTCAGAAAAGTTTTCTATCATATATCTGAACATACCATCTTACTCAGATATTGTATTTTATTTTCAATTTTAAATACACACCCAGATTCACCCTAGAAATGTTACTTTTAGACAGTGCTCTTTATGGTGCTAATTACAGAGAGGTACTGGTAAAAGCAGCTGCATCATATTATATGGGCTGAATGTGATAAAACACACTATTTTGATGTATATATCCTTGCAATAATTAAAAATATAACTTAAGTTCTGTATAATTTTGTGATTAGAGAAACTTTTTACTATGTCTGACTGATTCATGCACATATTTAAGAGAAGTAGGAAGCTCAATTTCTAAACAAGAATTTATAGCCGAAACTGGTTTGGCTCAGTGGATAGAGCATCGGTCTGCGGAACAAAAGGTCCCAAGTTTGATTCCTGTCAAGGGTACATACCTTGATTGTGGGCACATCCCCCATAGAGGGTGTGCAGGAGGCAGCTTATCGATGTTTCTAACTCTCTATCCCTCTCCTTTCCTCCCTGTAAAAAATCAATAAAATATATTTTTTTAAAAATAATTTACAAACTTCCATTAAGAAATTTCACTTAAAAATTAATGGGAAATAAATAAGCAATCTTACTTATTTTAAAATAAAATGATATAGTATTTCTTAGAGTAGAAGTGAGAATGCCTTTGATAACTTGCGCCAGGCAATAGAATATATTTAATTCTTATATACACAAATATAACTTTGATTTCAACTTCTTATATTTTGTTTCTCTTTAGTTTGAGGTCCTAAAGATGAATGGAGCCATAACAGCTGCTTCATCCTTGTTGTAGCAGATAATATTAAGTGTCTCCTAAGAATTTGGCCCTCTATGATTACACTGGCAAATATATATTTCTCCGAGGAACCAGTCAATTGAGACCACATTTCAGAAACATATGAATTTTAATAACCTCAGGTTTAAGCTGAATTAGCCAACTAGGTGAAGACAGCTCTAGCCATTAGCTACAATTTTCTAGAGTTCCCACCTGCCAGGTGGTTTAGGCCAGATCTCAAATAAAGGAAGAAATACATATCAAAAAGTCCCATTTGAAATCTAACTGTCCCCCTGCTACCTCTGTGAATATAAATGTATTATATTTTAAATTCATTGTGTTATAAATCAAAGCCCTAATCTTTCACTTGCATGATTAACAAAAAAAGTCCAATATTTTTCTGGTATCTTCATCAATTATCTAGGTATCTGGAGAGGTATGTATGTCCAAATATGTAAGGGTTGGTTGATTACCATTTGATATTTTGTGGTAAAGCATTGATCTTAGTGTTATTTACTTAACATTTTTTGATTATCTACTATATGCAAGATATAATTCTAGATACTTGGCATAATTAATATATAAGATGACAAAGGCCTCTGGCCTCTTGCAGATAGTACTCTAATATTGCTGCCTTCATCATTTTTTCTGGGTCATTAGTACTATTGGTCTTCTACCCTCACTGCTACCTAAGTCCTGGGCCCCAACCTTCAAGCTCCCATCAGCTCCCTCTCAGTAGCTGCAGACCTCTTCTAGGTGCCCTTTCTCTACTCAGGTCAAAAGAAAACTTCTTATGCTTCCTGGGTCAGGCTCTTTCAAAGAAAATTATTACAGCAGAGCTCTTGCACATTTTATGAGATAGTTTTCTTTTTTTTTCTTTTATGCCAGTGCTCCATAACCTTGGCTATGGATCAGAATCACTTAGTGAGATATTAAAAGGATTCAGATGTTTTGTTTCCCTTCATGTTTGCTTAATTAGAGCAATTAACAAAACCCCAACATCTATGTTCTTAACAATCTCCCCAGGTGATTTTTAAATTTCTGTACAGATTTACATTATATTTTTTATTATTGCAAGGATATATAGATGTGAAGCACAGCTTTATATTTCATGTAGTCCTCTTAATCCCTTCAAATCTGAACCCTGTTGCTCAGTTTCACTCACTCTAGTAGACTATCCATTGTGTCTGTTGCTTGTTTCATGATCCCAACTTTCTTTTCCATCCTTCTGACCCCATACAAGAATTCTCAGTCCATCAAATTAGTTTGAATATGCCCAAACTCTAATAGTAGATAAGCTAAAGTTCACTCACATAGAGTTCTACAAAACTCAAAGTTGTAGTTTGAAATTTTTATGTCACTGGGCTAGAACCAGCATTGTACGTAACTATGATTTTTTCACTCTACTTACTGAAAAAATACAAACAAAGGCAATGTGCATGAAGAACTGTGAGAGACTCCAGAGGGCATTGATATCAAAACCCAGGAAACTAAATAAATGTCATCTTCAATTCAGCCAAATACAGTTACTCATAAAATTTCCGTGGGAAAGAACATTATTACAGATAAAGATAAATATTAGAACATTAATCTAACAAAAATATCTTTAGATTTGTCTAAGCTCTGCATCTGGAAATATGAAGTTATCTTTGGTAGGACAATGGTGGTAAAGAGCACATGCTAATGATGCATAGCCACTTGGATGGATTCAAGTCCTGGCAAAGACACATTCTATCAGGGTGGTCAGGATAGTGTTTCACTTCCAGACGTTAGTTTCCCCTCACTAGAACAGAAATGTTAGCAATGTCTACTTCATAGGGTTTTTCTGAGCATTAGTTAAAAAAAATGTACTATAGTATGTAGTACATTTCAAGGACTCAAGAAACTTATGACAGTTATTGATATTATAATCATTATCATGATTAAATGTATGAAGTCAGAAGTCATAGATGGGGCTTCCTTCTGGGTAACTTCTACAACAAAAGTATTATAGCATGCATCAATAAGCATTTTCTTTTCAATGGTCATTATGCATCAGTTATCATAAAACATATTTTTAGGCCCTACCTGGTTTGCTCAGTGGATAGAGCATTGGTCTGTGAACTGAAGGGCCCCAGGTTCAATTCTGTTCAAGGTTGTATACTTTAGTTGTGGGACATATCCCTAGTGGGGAGGGGGGTTGCAGGAGGCAGCTGATTGATATTTCCAACTCTCTATCCCTCTCCCTTCCTCTCTGTAAAAAAAAAAAAATTAATAAAATATATTTTTTAAAAAAACCTTTTTTTTTTTAGATTTTTAAAATTGATTTCTAGAGGGAGTGGAAGGGAGAGGAAGAGAGAGAAACATCACTAGGAGAGAGAAGCATCTATTGGCTGCCTACTGCATGTTCCCCATCAAGGACCCAGCCCACATCCCAGGCATATGCCCGGACAGTGGATCAAACCAGCAACCGTTCAGTGCACTGTACAATACCCAACCAACTGAACCTCACTGGCTAGGACCATAATTTTTTTTTTTACTTTTTTTTTTTAGGGGGGAGGATTAAGGAGCGGGAAGGAGAAAAAGGTTCTCACAATCTCTCAGGTCATCATAAACAAGCCTATTCCTATCTAAAGTAAAAATATATATCACTTTATTTTGGTTAAAATAGCAGTTGTGTTCATATTCACAAAATATGTGTGATAAGACTACAGTTCACAAACTATTTCTGGTTCAATTAGAAGAGCTCAAAAGTTTACTGAATTTTTCAGGGGTTTACATTCTAAAAAATTATTTTAGGCAGATAATTTTTTTTACAACTTCTGTTCTCAAAGAGCACTCTCTAAGTAAATCTTTTAAATCAATGTAAGGGATAATTTTAAATTTTAAATAATACACATTTTTGCTACAAAAGATCATAATTGAGATACAAAATTATTGTGAATTCTGTTGTTTTCTTTATTTTATTTTATTTTTCATCACCTTTTATCCCCGCTATATCTCCTTCCTCTTCCACATTCTTCTCCCCCTTCAATCACCACAGTGTTGAACACAATATCACCAACATAATGCTCTGACTTCATTTATGAGCATTAAAAGAGAATTAACTTATTTGACAGACACCTACATCTAGTTCTAAACGGTTTTGCACTTCACTTCCTCCCCTCAAGTGCTCTTGTGAGAGTGAGATCATTTTTAAACCTTATTTGGCAATCCCTGATTCACCACTGTGCTGTCAAAGCAAGACAGGGCACCTGGTTGTACAGCAAAAGAAACCATCAACAAAACAACAAGAAAGACCACTGTATGGGAGAACATAATTGCAAATGTTATCACTGATTAAGGTTTAATCTCCAACATCTACAGCCAACTTATACAACTTACTAAAATGAAGATAAACAATCCAATAAAAAAATGGGCATCAGACCTAAATAGAACCTTTTCAAAAGATGACATAAGGAAGGCCAAGAGACACATGAAAACATGTTCAAAGTCACTAATTATCCGAGAGATGCAAATCAAAATGACAATGCAATGCCATCTTACACCTGTCAGAATGGCAATCATCAACAAATCAACAAACAACAAGTGTTGGCGAGGATGTGGAGAAAAAGAAAACCTTGTTCACTCTTGGTGGGAATGCAGAGTGGTGCAGCCACTGTGGAGAACAGTATGGAGTTTTCTTAAAAAACTAAAAATGGATCTCCCATTTGACCCAGCAATACCATTCTTAGGAATTTATCCTAAGAAATTACAAACACCCATCAGAAAGGATTTATGCACCCCCATGTTCACAGCAGCACAATTTATAATAGCTACAATTTGGAAACAGCCTAGGTGTCCATCAGCAGATGAGTGAATCAGAAAACTGTGGTATATCTACACAATGGAATTCTATTCTGCCATTAAAAAGAAGGAACTCTTACCATTTGTATCAACCTGGATGGAACTGGAGAGCCTTATGTTTAGTGAAATAAGCCAGTCAATGAAGGAGAAGCACCACATGATCTCACTTATTTGTGGATAATAAAGAACATCGTAAACTGATGAACAAAAGGATAGATACAGAGGCAGTAAAGCATCAAACAGAAATTATAGCAGGAAGATTAAGGAGAGGTGGGGTAGATAAGAGATCAATCAAAGGACTTGTATCTATGCATATAAGTATAACCAATGAACATAGACACTGGGGGGTTGGGGTATGCCTGGGAGGGAGAGGGGGTAATGGGGTGATATGTATACATGTAACACAATTAAAAAAAAAAAGACAGGGCACCTGGAAGTCCAACTACTTCCCAGCTTTGTTTGTGGAGACTGTTTACACCTTACCACTTGCTAAAAAGGTCAAGGCTTTCTTGGCTGATCCACTAGCCCCTGTGGCCCCTGCCTTCACTGCTGCTCCTGCTGCTGCTGCAGACTCAACCAAGGCTGAAGCAAAGAAACAGTCAGGGGAGTAGGACCAGAATATGGGATTTGGTCTCTTTGGGTAATAACCAAAGAGCAACCTGCTCAGCCAGCTTTACTTGTGAAACAAGAGAAAAAGGCTTACTTCTCTTTTTTAAAAAAAGAAAGTCTTGCAAGTTGTCAGTGGTCCATTGCTCAATATCTAATTAAAAGTGATCTTTATAGAGCACCAGCATGGAGCTGAAGGAATATGCAATATAAATTAATGGAATCTAGAATACTTACTTATTTCTTTTACCTTCTTTTCTTCCATAAAAGGAGTCAGTGATAAAATTCTGAGCATGTTTGCTATACTAGTAGTGTTATTTGTTTCTTTCAGAAAGTCTCAAATATTATAAAATTGAATATTTAGTTGCTTTTAAATAAAATTTTGTTTCATACTAAAATGAATAACACTGGTTTTCAAAAGAAAATCTACTTACAATGTATATATTTACCTTTTGTAAATTATTATAATTTAAAAGTCTTATATTCCCTCCCAGTGATAGCTCCAGAATTTCCAAAATACAGGAAAAGTCTAGGATATGGTTATCTGTTTGAAAGAATGTGTCTTGACCGGATGGTAAAATAGCTACAGCATCACTGTGACATACAGCTTTTCTACCTGCAATGGCTTGAGCAGTTATGTGGCTATGTGGGAGAAGGTGGCAGGAAGGAAATACCTTCCTTTGTGCCATCATGGCTCCCTTTTCTTTTCTTTTCTTCTTCTTTTTTTTTTTATGAAGGTGGGGTTTGTTTTTTATTATAAAAGAAAAAATAACTCGTCAAAATCTTAACGAACGAAAAGGAATATTTCACACTCAGAACAGACACCAGAATACAAAATTACAAGTGTTTAACCCCAATCCCATCCCTTGTCCCCTCTAGAAGGGGACAGGGAGGAGGCAGTGGAAGCAAACAAGCAATTCTGTCAGAGACTTCAAATCCCTACAAATATGATTAAAATCTAAACTGGTTTTGCTTTAAAAAAGTTTTTTTTAATATATCAAAAGGCCTGCTTTAGTGACATGCTAGTCCCCAAGAAAATAACCCAATACCCACTTGTCAGTAACATACATGCTCAAGTTGACCAGCCAACTCATATTTCTAAAACCCCTGTGCATACATGTGTCTTTATAAACCAAAGCCATGGGGCTCGGGTGTCTGTCTGCTGCTATTTGCTCCTGTTAGCCAACCCCTGTCCAGAAGGGCAAGCAGGCAGGGCACAGAGAAACCCTTAAATGGTGAGGGTTTAATGACCCCTAACAGCCAACTTCTCAAGCACTGCCACCCTCAACTCCCCTCAAAAGGAGAGCTTTATTTCTAACCAGACTTCTCGCCTCAAATTTGGCTCCCGGTGACCAGAATGGTTTCTCTCCTTTAGAAAAAAGCACACATATCTGCACACCCATATATATAATTTTTTTGTTTTTGCATTTAAATATAAAAATACTACTCTGATTTGTGTTACAAACGGAGGACCAAGCAATGAGAACTTTCTCTTGGAAGGTAGGGCTCCCCATCCTGTCCCTTTATGCTGAGCTTGCCTTCCAGGGAATGCCCTCAGCCCCAGGCCAGGGAAGCAAGGTCACTGCCAAGGAAGGGGTCACAGTTGGCTTCCTACATGCTGCTCCCCACTTTTCCTAATTCTCACTTTCATTAGAAAGCTGCTTATAACCTTTTATGGCTCTTCCCAACCAAAGGGAGTATCTAACCCAATCACAGAGCAAGCCCAGCACTCCTACCCCCTTCAGACCTCGAAGAAGAAAAAGGTCCTCCCCCTCCCTTCACAAATACTATGCTCACTGTCCAGATAGCTATGCCTGTTGGACAAACACCTGATTAAGTGAAGCACTCCCTCCCCACTAACATACTAGAAAGCTTCAGTGATAGGGGAAAAAAAGGGTGTGTGTGTGTGTGTGTGTGTGTGTGTGTGTGTGTGTGTAAGAGAATAAGAACTTGACCCTTTTAACCTGGCCAAAGAAAGCAAGAGATATTAGCTGGGCATGAAGAATAAAAGAAGACCTTGATATTCTGCCCTTTGAGTTACATTTGTTATGACAACTGAAGGGTGAGAGTGGGAGCGGGATGAAGAAGTAATTAGAAGGAGCTGGATGGCTGCAAATCTAGTCTACTTAGTTCTTGTACTGGAAGGGCTCATTGCCAGTTTCGTTGAGAAGACACGTGCGGATGAGGGCTTCTGTCACTGCGAAGGGGTCACAGTTGGCAGAGGGGCGCCGGTCTTCAAAGTACCCCTCTTCTCCTGGCCCACAGCCCGGGTAATGCGGATGCTGGCGCTACGGTTGGCCACGCCGGCGGAGGAGTCGTTGATGTTGGAGGTTTCATGGAATCCAGTGAGGCGCCGGGCATTGTCCCGGCCCCCCTTGGGATCATAGGCTCGGATGTGGTACTGGTGCCGCCTGCTCAGCCTCTCGATGGACTCCTCAATGTACTTCAGACCGTTCTCCTCTCGCATGGCCTTGGTGCTGAAGTTGGTGTGGCAGCCTGCACCATTCCAGTTTCCAGGAATGGGCTTGGGATCAAAGGTTGCTATCACCCCAAAGTCTTCACACACTCGGTGCAAGATGAAATGGGCCACCCAGAGTTGATCTCCCAGCTCGATTCTTTCACAGGGTCCTACTTGGAATTCCCACTGGGCGGGCATGACCTCGGCATTTGTCCCTCCGGTCTTGATGCCAGCGTACAAGCAGGCCCGGTAGTGAGCCTCCACAATGTCCCTGCCGTAGGCTTTGTCTGCACCCACGCCACAGTAGTATGGACCTTGGGGTCCAGGGAAGCCATTGGAAGGCCAACCAAAAGGGTGCCCATCTGTGCCCCTGAGAGTATATATTCCTGCTCCATTCCAAACCAGGGATGCTGATTGCTCACCATGTCCATTATTCGTTTGCAGGTATATCTTAAATTGGTCTCTGCAGGTTTGTGGTTGTACTTGAAGACTTCACAGAACACCAGTTTGTTGGGGTCCTTGAGGAAAGGGTCCCGAAACATGGCAACAGGAACAAGATACATGTCACTGTTGGAACCTTCAGACTGCATAGTACTAGAGCCATCAAAATTCCACTCGGGCAACTCTTCTATACTCTTGGGCTCACTGTCCAGGGTCTGAGTCTTGCATCTAAGTCCTTCTCCAGTACCGTCAATCCAGATAATACATAGCTTGGACTTTATTCCCCTGAGGCAGGGACATGTACATCTGCTTGATGCCTTTGTTCAACTGGGAACTCGCCGAGGTGGACATGGTGGAAGTTGTTCTGCGGGCGAGCAGGCGGAAGGGGGGCAGGGCAGGCCAGCCCTGAGAGCGAGGTGCAGAGAGAAGGGAGGAAACTGGGAGTGCTGCTCACACACTCGGCTCTCCTCCCATCCTCGGCTCTCATGGCTCCCTTTTCTGATCAGCTTTTACAAAAATAAAATTGGTCACAGTAACATTAACTATAAAAGGGAGGATAAATTAAGAAACTATAGTCTCTCACATTTCAAGTTATAAGCTCTGTTCCTCAGTTATCAAAATCTAAGGTATCAAATGCAGAAATAAAACCTAACTATCTTATACTTACTTCCAATAATCTGAGATTATCTTATATTATACTTGTGATTCTGCCCTAGACCTATTATACAGCTTGTGGATAGCTATGACTACCAAATGTATTTCATTATGAGAAATAATAATTCTATAGTGTGACATAAAGAAGAAAACATGAAACAAAGACTTTTCAGTTAATGAATCCATGCAGATTCAGCTTCAGGAAAATGGTGATAATGAAAAGGATCATATATCATGAGAATTAACTATTCTATTGAATGACAAGGTTCATTTTCTCCCCTCTGATACATAGAAACCACTAAAGAAAAAAGAAAAAAAGAAAAAACCCTAACTTTAATTCTCTTGTTTTATCTGCAGTTTGAAGAGTTCATTTTTACCTGAGTAAAAAATCCTGTTTTAACAAAGAATTTCATTCTGGCCCTAAAACTCTTTCCCCAGATTTTTTTCTTTTCTTTTTGAAAGCTATTGAAGAAGACATTAGTTCTATTTCTCTAACATCTTAGCTTAGGACTTTAGGGATATAAACAATTATCCTCATCCGGCATAAAGCTGAATTTCCTGTCTTGGAAAGTAAATGTATACACAGTTTGATTCTAGTTAAACCATTGTATACCATGAATTTCTAGTTTACTTGGACATATTTGTCACTTTCCTTTATGTCTTAGTGTGAAAACCTAATTGGCTATCTGTCTTGTAGTTTTCCCAACAAAAATAAAAGAATACATTACTAAGTAAGCATTTAATAAGATAGAAGATCAGAATGAATGTATAAAATTCTTCTTTTGTCCCATAAATCCCCAAAGACAATATAAATAAATTTGAGAGAAAAAACTTATTATTAAGAAGGAAAACTGGCCTTACAATCTCAGGCTAATGGGACACGCAGAAGAAATATGAATCATATTGCACCAGAGTTAAGTTGATAAAATGTTAGGATGACAGATGTTTATGGAAAATGTATGTGCTTCCTCATGGAAAACTGCACATACAAGCTTTCATAACTTCCATATATACTTGAACGATGTTCCCTTTGCTTGCTGTATAACTATAACAAGTGGGAAAATATATAATGGTGAAGTCTAAATTTTTGCTTGTTAGTTTCATTCAAAATATTGAGTGCTGTTTTGTGAGTGACTCTGGTGAGTGACTACAGTAAATCCAACTAGACTAACATTAGTGCTAAGCTTTATCTCTATTGCTGTTATGTTTAGGTGCACACCAGTTTTGTTTACCATGCTAACTCATTTAAAATGCACGTTGTCAACTACCCCCTCCTTCTACTTAACTATTTTTAATCTATGGCCCACTTTGTACTTTTGACATCATAAAGATGAAGAGATTGGTTCTTGTACAAATCGGGTTCTCATTAAAGTAAATTGAGTTCTTTAATCAACAACATATTTTTAAAAGAAATTAAAACCAATGTTTATAGATTTTCTGGTTTTCTAATGGTTTGCTTTTCTCTTTTTAAAGTAGCCTTAAGCCAAAGTGAAGTTGAAGTTGCGGGGAAGGATAGAGAGGGAAAGATATGCAATCCAGAAGTTTGTTGACAAAACTTTTTGATGTCTTCCAGTTTATAATGGAAAGTGAACTTCCAAGAATAGTATGAAAAGCAAGTGGATCTCATTATTCTTAGTAAAAAAATTTAAATGCAAAACAGTTCTCAAAATGTTCAAGTTTAAATTTTGTGCCTTTGTGGCAGATTATTACTTCATAAGCAGTTTATTCTGTGGGAAAAACAAATATCTACATATCTAGTTATAAAAAGTACTAAACTGAGGTGGTAAAATTAATTCCACAGTAAGAAAATTGCTACTTTTTATATGTTTCCTTACTTGAAATAAATTGAGATATTCAACTATAACCATTACTGCACTTGCTTCACTTTCCTTTATCCTTAAATCTTCTTTCCATGGGATTGTATACCCCAATGAAATATGTTAGTTTTTGCCTAAGGATCTGTTTTCTGAGGAATCAAGATTAAGATTGTATATCTGTGTTGGCACAACCTTTTTGGCAAGGTTCAGAATCTGAATGAGGAGCCAACGCACAAATGAAAATGCTATGCAAGAAATATGAATTTAGCCCTAACCGGTTTGGCTCAGTGGATAGAGCGTTGTCTTGTGGACTGAAGGGTTACAAGTTTGATTCCAGTCAAAGGCATGTACCTTGGTTTCGGGCACATCCCCAGTAGGAAGTGTGCAAGAGGCAGCTGATCGATGTTTCTCTTTCATAGATGTTTCTATCTCTCTATCCCTCTTCCTTCCTCTCTGTAACAAATCAATAAAGTCTGTTAAAGAGTAATAATAAAATAAAATATACCATGAAAAAAAGAAATATGAATTTAGAAGGCATTGGGGGTCAGGTGGAGCTTCTTTCTTGAAGAGCACACTGACTTTTGGCCTGGTCTGCTTTATGTTTTCTTGAATAAGCATTTGCCCTTTAGCAAGGTATATAGGCAGATCAAAGTTAAAGTTTGGTAAACAGTATAAGGATTATCAGGTTAGGAAATTTCTTTGAGCCATTGAGCCCACAGCAAGGCAGTATTATGCTGATTTTTAGCACTGCTGAATATCAAAGTCCATTGGCCTTCCAATGTTTCTTTCTGCATTAATCTGCTAAATGCTGTTTGCTTTAGCCTCAGGCAGTGTGTGATCAAAAAATGTTTTTCTCTTTTTTAGCATTTAGTCAGTATAATTCCTTGAGTTATATCAAATATATTCTTTTAACCTTAGTATATAGTGTTACTACAAATCTCATTTCCTATAATTTACAAGAGTTTCAATGGAATATTTCAAAAGAATGGTTATGGGACTTCTAATTCATCATTATTTTGTCCCCAAAATTTTATTTTTTATCACTGGTGCATTAAATACATTGCTATTTCTATGATCAAGCAGTTTGGTTAGGAAAGCCAGAAAGAAAAACGAAAGTCAGAATAAGTACAATAGAAAATGTCGGAATTTTTTTGGTCTTTTTCTTTTTCTTTTATGGATTGTTGACCATGATGTGACCATTGAAACAGAAATCCTTAAGTGAACATAGTTTCTGTTGTTATTTATACAACAGTTTCTTATGTTTGAAATTATTTACATTCTAGTTTGGAACAGAAAATAAAGCAGAAAAATGTCAGTCTTTTGTTGTCCAATAATCACTTAAAATCGATTATTGGAAAACAAAATGTAAATTTTAAATGCAGATTAAAATTCCTCCCTACTAAGTTAATTGAAATGCTGATGTCAGGTAGCTTTTTGCACTGAATTCTGATAGCAGAAAATGATAATGCTTACTTAAAAACACCTAACACCTTTTCTTTTTAGGCATCATGATAATCTATATTTTGTAAATTTCCATGTTTAGTTTGGGATAGTATAATTTGTTTAGAGGTGATAATTATGTCATTTCTGGCCTAAAATTTTCCCTGTGGACCTCCACTCTTTTCCTCTTCTCTTGCCAGCCATCAATATTCAGATGACCCTGTGGAGAGTCCCAAGGGCTTAGGTCATGGTGAACTACTAGATAGAAAGTACTGAGTTGGGAAGGGCAGTGTGGAGCACAGTCCTCAGTCATCCTACACATCAACCATATTGGAATGTGTGGTTAATGAGAATGTCCTTTTGTTTTAAGACATTAAAATTTTGAGGTTAACTCATTTTGAGGTATCCTAACATTTTTATTCAGTAATCAATAGTTATATTTAGCACAAAGTGTATTTCAAAAATTGAATAAAAGTAAATTTGGTATTAATATCACAATAATCACTAGTAATAAAATTTCATAAATTATAAAAATACTAAATTTAGAAATCTTACTTATGAACTCTTGTATATTTAGAAAGCCTAATTAAAATGCAATTCTTATTTTCCAAGTATAATAAACGTTGGGAAAGCTTATTGTTAATATAAATTGAAAATATTATTGCTCACAGAAGACACATATCAGAAAGTATAAAATTGTTGTTAAGAAAGTTCATAATAATCTTTGAAATCTATTATCCTATATAATAAAAAGGTAATATGCAAATTAACCCTCACTCTGTAATGCCCTCACAAGATGGTGGTGTTAATTTGCATATTATTTCTTTATTATATAGGAAGGATATCATGCAGCAGCCTGACTTCTGCTGTCCAGTGGCAATGCATCAAGTACAATAAAAGCTGGCTCTAAAACAGCCTGTTTCTTGGCGAGTCTGGGCAGGAGAGGCTCTGAGAGCTCTTCTGCTGGCTGCTCAGGAAACAGTGCTGATGCTTCAAGGGAGTTGGAGGGTAGAAGGCAGTAACCTTCTACAGAGCCAGAGCGGAGGAGGCTGGGGAGCAGAAGTGGAGGAGGCGGGCCACCACGGGAGCTGGAATGGAGGTGGAGTGGGAGCGGGAGCTGAAGAAGCAGGGCCACTGCAGGAGATGGAGCAGAAGAGGCAGGGCTGATTCTGCTCCTGCAGCGGTGGCTGTGAGCCACAGTTCAGGAGTCTCTGGGAGTGGTGGAGCCAGGCCATCCACCACTGCATCCAGTCCTTGAGGCATGCCCGCCAGTGCCAGCACACCAACTGCCTGAAGCCATCCTGCCAGAAGATGAGGTGGGTTGTGCAGCACATGAAAAGCTACCACAAGATAATGGAGGTTGCGGAGTGTGCAAGCAGTTCATGGCCCTTTGCTGCTACCATGCCAAACACTGCCAAGAAAACACATGCCCCATTCTTGACTGCCTCAATATCAAGCAAAAGCTATGCCAGCAGAAGACACAGCAACTCTGGCAGCACAGGTAGCTCATGCACCAACAGATGCCACCATCAACACCACACTGTGCCTCAGCTGAGTCTGCCTTTGCCTCCTTCAGTATCACCAGGGCCCCCAAGACTGCATTGCAGCATACCCTGGACACCACAGCCCACGACTCTGCCCCCAGTCCTCACCTGTAAGCATGTCACTAGCTGGCTTCTTCCGCATAGCCAGAACTCATCCCAGTTTTCCCTGGGAAGCCCCCAAATCAAGTGCCAGCCCACTGCACCTTGCCCAGGTCCGCCTGCAGCAGTGGAGATGCCTGGCAGATTGCACGTGAGGCACAGCAGCAGCAGCATCTCTGCTGGGTGAGCACCAACAACGGTATGCCCCTGATGCACAGTGACTCCTGAGAGCCAGATGGACCCCATGGGCCTGAATGTGACCCAACAAGGTCAGTGGGCCTGTTATTCTGCCCCCTCCCCAAACCCCAATAGTGGCAGCCGGCACCAATCCCTTAACAACAGCCAATGTGAGCATGCCCAAACCCATGATGTCTATGCACACCCAATGTACAACCACCTCAGACTATCTCTCCAGATGACCTGATGTGGACTCTAAGGTCTCCCAGCTCCCCCAACAGCAGCACATGCTCAACATCCTCAAGTCAACCCTCAGCTGATGGCAGCTCTCATCAAATAGCACACAACCAAGTAAGTAGCCAACCAGCCCCTCCTTCAAGTCTAGCCCAGCCTGCTGAACCTGAATGCCATGCCAGCAGGTCACAACCTGCTGTCCTTCCACAGCAGCAAGCAATGGGAGGCCTGAATCCCCAGGACCAGGCCTTGAACATCATGAACCTGGGGTGCAAAGCCTAGCATGGCAAGTATGAACTACAGTACAGAGAGATGCCATGGAGCAACAGCAGCAGCAGCAGCAACAACATTACGAGAGGCATATCTGACTGTCCAACAGTTGGACATTCCCCCGAGGGATCTCAGATTGGAGAGGGTGCAGACTGGGCTGAGAGAAACCCCTACAGTCTATGAATTTTGTGCTCTGGGCCTCTAGTTATTATATAAACAGGAAACTATTCTTAGAATTTGGGTGAATGACATAATCCAGTTATGTAATGAATAAATAAAAATAAAAATAATTTTCAATAATTAAAATATGATATTACTTACATGTACCCCCGAAAATAGCAGGTCCTCCATATTCACTATGTTCCCTGAAAACAACTGCCCCACAACTCTATAGTAATTGTTTCTCACCTCCCTTAAAACATTGTGCATAAAGATACAATATAGAATGAACAAAGAGCACCACTGAGGAAGAAAGTTTTATACCATAGGACAGTGATTGGCAAACTCATTAGTCAAAAATCAACAGTACATCAATTGAAATTTCTTTTCAACTTTAAACTTCTTCTAATGCCACTTCTGCAAAATAGACTCGCCCAGGCCATGGTATTTTGTGGAAGAGCCACACTCAAGGGGCCAAAGAGCTGCATGTGGCTAGCGAGCCGCAGTTTGCCAACCACTAGGATCATCAAATAATAAAGTATAAATAGAGTAAGGAACTTATAACTTTGGAAGGAATAACTTTAATTATAATCCTCTGAAAGATGTTGACAGAATGATATATTCATAAAAAAAGTGACAGAAATTAAAATTTTGATGACTTAAATTAAAATCTTAGCTAACAAAAATAAAATTATGTTCAGAGAGAAAGAACTAAGCAGTAATCTAAAAATATGAACAAAGGCTTTCTCCCAGAAAGCAAAAAAAGTTTGAAAAGATGAGACACAGAACGTAAATCTAGCAGTTACAACACCTAAGTAAATCTTCAGAATGTGAAAATGGAAAATATTCACAATGATTTGCAGGTGTAAATAATAAAATCTAATTTCAACCAAATGATTTTAGGAAAAAACAAACATGTGTTTAATGTACTTGTAGTGAAATTGATTTTATAGTAAGAACGTTATTTTGTTTTGTTTATATACAAATAATACGTTCTCTCCTAGAATCGATAAAAAATCCACAGATTCTGAATAATAGGACTAGCTTGTTGATCTTAAAAGTCTAAAACCACAGGGATAAAAGTGTTTTTGTTGTTATCAGAGAATATTGGTACACAGCTAGTTTAATACTAGAAATATATTTAGCCCTGGTTCAGTTGGTTGGACATTGTCCAATGCATCAAAAAGTTGCTGGTTTGATTCCTGGTCAAAGCACATTTCTAGGTTTCAATGGGGAGCTTTTAGGAATATTAATGTTTGCCCTCATATCAATATTTCTCTCTCTCTCTCCCTCACCCTTCCTCATCTCTCTCTAAAAATCAATAAGAATATTTTTTTTCCATAAATGAGTGAGATCATGTGATATTTATCTTTCTCTGACTGGCTTACTTCACTTAGCACAATGCTCTCCAGTTCCATCCATGCTGTTGTAAATGGTAAGAATTCCTTCTTTTTTACCACAGCATACTATTCCATTGTGTAGATATACCACAGTTTTTTCATCCACTCATCTGCTGATGGGCACTTTGGATGTTTCAAAATCTTAACTATAGTAAATTGTGTCGCTATAAACATAGGGGTGCATATATCCTTTCTGATTGGTGTTTCTAGTTTCTTGGGATATATTCCTAGTAGTGGGATCACTGGGTCAAATGGGAGCTCCATTTTTAGTTTTTTGAGGACACTCCATACTGTTCTCCACAGTGACTGCACCAGTCTGCATTCCCACCAGCAGTGCATGAGGGTTCCTTTTTCTCCCCATCCTTGCCAGCACTTCTTTGTTGATTTGTTGATGATAGCCATTCTGACAGGTGTGAGATGGTACCACATTGTCATTTTGATTTGCATCTTTCGGATAATTAGTGACTTTGAGCATGGGTAGAGGGATAGATCAACCAAAGGACATGTATGCATGCATATAAGCCTAACCAATGGACATAGACAACAGGGGAGTGAAGGTATGAGTAGGGAAGAGGGAGGAATGGGGGTTTAAGGACACATATGTAATACCTTAAACAATAAAGACATTAAAAAAAAATAAAAATAAATAAATAAAAGAGAAATTTTAGCCTTAAAATTATTTTTTAAAAAGAAATACATTTAACTATAAAATATAAAAGAAGTACTCCCAGTTGTATATTTAATTGGCTCTTTTCCCATGGCGCTATTTTTTTCTTTTTGAGAAAATGACTAGTGGAATATAAAATTTGAGTCGCTCTGATATCTCATGACCATGTTTTGTTATCAGGTGCCCACTCTTTATGTATAAAATAAAGACTTGACAGAACAATTTAGGGGGCTACAAAGTGAATTTACATAGTACATTGTCAAATACAGAAAAAAATTTCAGTGATGTCAACATATAAGATGGGATGATGAGGAAGAAGTGTACCTAAATGTATGCTTTATTCTTTAATCAGAATAGTAGGCAGTGATAACGCTATAATTCATTATAAAATCAGGTTTAAATAGCTGTAATAAAGGTATGGGAGGACGTATTAGAATAGAAGTAGCTTCATCACTTTAAAGCAATAGATAAAAATGAATGGTACAAAAAAGATTCATCAAAATCACAAAGAGTAAGAAGGATAGGGAACATAAAATGTAGTAAAAAGTAAAGAAAAGAATATAGAGACGAAACCGATAGAGCATCAGCCTGTGGAATGAAAGGTCCCAGGTTCGATTCCGGTCAAGGGCATGTATCTTGGTTGTGGGCACACCCCCAGTGAGGGGCGTGCAGGAGGCAGCTGGTCGTTGTCTCTCTCTCATTGATGTTTCTAACTCTATCCCTCTCCTTTCCTCTCATCAGAAAATCAATAAATATATATTTAAAAAAAGAAAATAATATAGAAATTACAGGGTCACACTGTAATTATAATTATATCTGTAGTTATAATTAATGTAAATAAAAATTTACTTGATATTTCTCTATTAAATGATCAGATTTTAGAACATTTATTGATTTCAGTAGCAGAAATTAGGACAACTTAAAAATCCATTCATATTGAGAATAATTATATAAACTTTTACATGCCCATACTTTCAATATTGTGCTGTAAGTAGTTAAAATGAATGATGGAGATGAATAAATACTGATCTGGAAGGGAAGCAACTGATTAAACACTGGCTAATATATAGCACTAGCTAATAATAATAAATATATATTATGTATACACACATATATGTATATGTATAACTAAAATGTTATATATTTGATAGGTACATATGTTTAATTATTTGTTCAAAAAAGACAAGTGATATGCATTGAATTCATAAATATGCCTATTTGTCATTAAGGGAATAGAATAAAATAAATCATCAAAATAAAATTTAGTCTTATTAATAATACTTTAATTTTAATGGGTATGTTCATACATTACATGTATAATTAAAATTTAATTTGAAATATTAAGAATATGAGTGAGAAAGAGAACTACATTATTAGCTATTAGTTAGCCCTTGGCATATATATTATTCATGCTGTCTGTCTCTAAGCACGGTATCCTTATGAGGATTATATAACAATATATCTGATAAAACATTATGAAATGTGAAACATAATAGAAATTTTAGATTTGATTCAAGAATTTTTTGCTTCAGGCAAAATGGTTTTTAACATTGTCATAATGATACCTTTCTCAATAGGAATATTAATGACCATATGCTATTGGAAAATGCCGAAAGCTAAGAAAAAATTAATTTCATCTCAATCATTTTTCTTTCAGAGCTGTGTGAATGGGAATCTTCTGATAGATAGAAGAAAACTATAATGAAACTGTCAGAGCACAGAATGAAGAGTAGTATAAATATGTGAGGAAAACAACACATATGAATTAGGGTTCCTTTTAGAAGGAAACAAGCCTTCAAATAGGCATTTGGAGAAAAAAAAATTAACCTAGCTTGATGCAAGGTATGCCTTTGCTTAGTTAATGAAGGCAGTGGCTGTGATATATTGTTAGAGGCAAGCTGAAATGTATGAGTATTATAGGGTTCAGGGCTAGAAACGATCATGCTCATAATTTGACTAAACTCAGCTATTCTAATTGCAGATTATCTAAAAATTGGTACATTATATGGCAGTATCAAAGGAACAGTTTGTGAAACAAATGTAATCTGAGAAACCACAACTTTCATGCTGTGTTCGTTCCAATATTTCTCCCCATACTTTAGGGAGACCCACAATGATAGATTTTCCTATTTACTTTATTCACCAACAATTACCTTTTCCAACGATATACCCAAATACCATTATATCCAGTGAAACCTTTTATAAAACTTAAAGGTATTGGTCTTACTTTTCCCTATCAACCCAAACCTTGTCTTTTTTCTATGTTCTGCATCTCAACATCCTGGTTATTTAAGACAATACTAGTAATACTACTTTGAGAATCACCCACTTGCAGTTAATAATAAATAATAAAGTCTAGTACATTTCCTCTTAAATATTATTCAGGTCTAACTATATCCACCCCCTCCTTATTCAGTTCCAATTTAAATTCCCATCATTTGTAAAATACTGAGAAATATAGACAAATCCCAAGTGTATAAGTTGATAATTTTTACATAATATTGAACACACAAAATATAAGCAAGTAGATCAAGAAATTGAGTCATAACAATAACATGTGGGTCCCTTATCTAATCCTTAACTACTTTTCCCACACAAAGATTAAGACTATTATAATTTTTTAAATATATTTATTGATTTCAGAGAGGAAGGGAAAAGGAGAGAGATATAGAAACATCAATGATGAGAGAAAATCATTGATCAGTTGCCTCCTACACACCCTCTACTGGGGATTGACCCTGGAACCTGGGTATGAGCCCTGCCTGGGAGTTGAACCTCCTGGTTCATAGGTCAACACTCAATCACTGAGCCATGCCGCCAGGAAAAACTCATAATTTTTAATACTAAATTAGTTTTGTCTATTTTAGAACAGTATGTATTTACCCTATTATTAACCTGACTTCTTGGCTTGGCATTAGGTTTGTGGGAACCTTCCTCACAGCATAGCTGATTTAATTTCATTACTATGTAATATTCCTTTCTATAGATAGAGCATAGCTTACTTACCCTTTCTATTCCTAATGGGTATTTCAATTGGTTCCAGTTTAGAGTTATAGAAAATGATGTAAATATTCTTGTACATATTTTTATATATATTTTATTGATCTGTTAGAGAGAGGAAGGGAGAAGAATAGAGAGTTAGAAACATCGATAAAGAGAGAAACATCGATCAACTGCCTCTTGCACACCCACCACCGGGGATGTGCCCGCAACCAAGGTACATGCCCTTGACAGGAATCAAACTTGGGACCCTTCAGTCCACAGGCCGATGCTCTATCCACTGAGCCAAACCAGTTTTGGCTTGTAAATATTTTTAAAGAATGAATGCATGCATTCCTATTAGACATATGCTTAAGAATGGAATTGCTGTGACATAGGCTATAAATATGGTAACATTTAGTACTCAATAAAGAGTAATACAAAGTAGTTGTGTTAGTTGGACACTAGGAGTAATGATCATTGCATAATGTATATAAATATTGAATAACTAAAATACATACTCGAAACTAATAGGATATTTTATGCCAATTATACTTCAACAAAAAAATGGTTAAGAATTCCAGCTGGCCTTAGCTGGTTTGATACAATGGATAGAGTGTCGACCTGTGGACTGAAAGGTCCCAAGTTCAATTCTGGTCAAGGGCACATGCCTGGGTTGTGGGTTTGTTCCTCAGGAAGGAGCAAGCAGGAGGCACCCAATCAATGATTTTCTCTCATCATTCATGTTTCTATCTCTTTCTCCCTCTCCTTTCCTCTCTGAAATTAATGAAAATATATTAAAAGATAAAATATATCTATACTAATAAAAGGGTAATGTGCTAATGTAGACCAGATAGATTGGACATCTTCTGGATGTCAATCCAGACATTCTTCCTGACAAAGCTGGGGGCGTGGCTGATCTACAAAACCCTCTGGTGGCCCCTCGCTTAGGCCAGCCCCAGTCCTCAGAGGGGAACCCCACCCCAATCCAAAGCCCCCTTCAGGGCAGGCCAGCCAGCCCCAACTCGTGCACCAGGCCTCAATTCTATATAATAAAAGGGTAATTCCAGAGGTACAGGTTAATTATGCAGATTTTATAATAAAAGAAAACATGATAATTTCAAGAGAAACTATAAGGCATCAAAAGTGCCTTATTTAAAGTAATGTCCATCTCTAGCTACACATTTCCGCCATCTTTCAGCTAATTTGTGGATACCATCCCAAAAAAACTTTTCTTGTTTTGAGGCAAAGCATTCAGAGACTCAATTTTCCATTTCTTCCTACGTTTAGAAGTGCTGCCCAGAAAATGGGTATGCCATTGATTGGAACAAGTGCAAATATGAAGGAGCAAGGTCTGGTGAATACAGTGGGAGGGTTAATATTTCCCAGGCAAGATCTTTTAAAGTGTCTTTAACTGGTTTTCAAGTGTGTGATGGTGCATTATCATGAAGCAAAATTACTTTGTGGTGTCTTCTGGACCATTCTGGTCAATTTACCATCAAAGCATGGTTCAAATTGATTAGTTGTCAGTAGTGATCAGTATTAATGGTTTCACCTGGTTTTAGAAGCTCATAATATACTACACCATCCTGATCCCACCAAACCCAAAGCATTTTCTTCTTTCTTAAGCGATTTGGCTTTGCAGTCGATGTTGATGGTTGACCTGGATCAACCCATGATTTTGTGCATTTGGGATTCTCAGAATAAATCCTCTTTATGTCTTCAGCCACAACTCCATGCAAAAATAAAGACTTTCTTTCATGCTGTTGAAGCAACATTTTACTGATGACTTTTTGGTTTTCCATTTGTCTTTCATTCAGTTGAAGTGGCACACATTTTCTTTCCTTTAAAATCTTTTCCATTGCTTGTAAATGATCAGAAATTGTTTGCTGAGCAAAGTTTAATTTTTCTGCCAGTTGTTTTTGAATTTGACATGCATCTTCATCCATTAATGCTTATAATTGTTGGTCTTCAAACTTTTTTGGTTGACCTGGATGTTCTTTGTCTTTCACATCAAAATCATCACTTTTAAAGCACTTAAACCAGCATTTACAAGTATCTTGAGATAGAACATGTTCACCACAAACTTCCAGAAATATGCAATAACTTTCAGTAGCACTTTTCTTCAAAATAAAATAATGAATTAAAACTTCCACAAGTGTTCTATTTATGGCACAGAATTCAACATTTTTAAGCATAACAATATCTATGATGTTAACACCTTCAGAAAATTTGACATATGAAGTTTTTAAGCTTGCTGTCAATACAACAAAATAGCATATATATCAAATTGCATATATATCAACATATGTGTAAATCCATCTATTGAAAGAAATCCACATTATTAACCCATACACCTGGTATGCAAATTGACCCTAATGGCAGAACAAGCAAACGACCAGTCACTATGAGGTGCTCTGACAACCTCTTGATCCCTTTTCCCTACCAGCAGGCTCCAATCACGTGATGGCCACTCGCGACAGGGGCAGGGCTGACAAGCGGGCTGGAACAGCTGACTTCTCTGTCCCTTCCCATCAGGCACTGATCACCCAATGGTGAACAGGAAACTGGGGGTGAGTGGTGATCGGAGAGCAGGGCCAGCTGTAGGCAGCTGGGGAAGATGGCCCTGATTGCAGGCCAGGCTTAGGGACTGTACCCAGGCATGAATTTCATGTGCAGGGCCTCTAATCCTATCTAATAAAGAGATAATATGTTAATTGAAGATCACATCCTCACAAAGATGGCAGCACCCAGAGCCAGTAAGGGGAAAATATGCTAATTGATTGCCATGCTCTCAAAGATGGTGGCACCCATAGCCATGAGATGGCAGTGCCCACAGCCACAAGATGGAGGCACCCATTCCTCTTAACCCCACAGGGGTAGCAGGTATGCCGAGCAGCTGGCTCAGCCACTTCATGCACCTCCTTTAAAGTCCCCCATCCCCTCAGCCCCTCCAGCTGCCCAGGGCTGGTCCGAAGCACAGACAAGCCTCAGATGTCAGCTGCCCAGTTACCTAAGGCCAGACCAAGGCACAGGCAAGCCTTGAATGGCAGATGACCAGCCACCCAGAGCTGCCCAAGGCTCAGGTAATCAGGGCTAGGCCAAGGCGTGTGCAACTGGCAGTGGCAGCAGCAGAGGTGTGATGGGGGTGTCTCCTCCTCCTGATCACCCAGTCACTTCCTGCCCCTGAGGACTCCCAGACTGTGAGAGGGAGCAGGCTAGACTGAAGGACCCCCCCCCTCTAGTGCATGAATTTTCATGCACCAGGCCTCTAGTATATATGTAAATCTTTATTGTTGAAAGTACATATATCCACTTTTCACCCACATTAACTGCTTATAGCAAGTCCACATGTCCCACCGCAGGCCTTCACCACACTGTTGTCTGCATCCATGGTTATGAATATATGCATACAAGTTCTTTGGTTTATCTCTTCCACCCACCCAAGGTCCATTACAGATGTTGTGGTTGAACTCATTGTGGTTTAAATGTTTATTCATTGATGATTAATAATGTTTAACACTTTTCAAATATATTGCCTATGTAAATATCTTATTTTCTGAAGTATCTCTAAGTTATTTTTCTATTGGATTTTTTATATTTTTCTCACTAATTTAGAATATATAAAAATGTCTATTGTTTAAAATTATACATGCATATAATAATATATAATTCCCATACAGTGGAAATTTAATATATAATATCTATGTTATAAGTACTAAAATGTATATGTATTTAAAACAGAAATGTAGCCAAACCGGTTTGGCTCAGTGGATAGAGTGTCTGCCTGCAGACTGAAAGGTCCCGGGTTCGATTCTGGTCAAGGGCATGTATCCTGGTTGTGGGCACATCCCCCATAGGGGGCGTGCAGGAGGCAGCTGATCGATGTCTCTCTCATCGATGTTTCTAACTCTCTATCCCTCTCCCTTCCTCTCTGTAAAAAAATCAATAAAATAGATTTTTTAAAAATTAAAAAAATAAAACAGAAATGTATATTTCTGTTTTAAATATTTTAATCAATATTATCAATATTTTTGGTATTCCTTTGAGGAATATAAAATGTCTTTTTCTTGAGTTACTTTCTAAATCTAATTTGTGAAATTTGTTTTTTCTCTGATTTATAAATACTAAAATGTATACTATATACATTTTAGTATTTATAAATATTTTTCAGAGGGAAGGGGAAGTGGGAAAAGATTTGCCAGATAATTTATACGCAAAACCCATAGGTAAATAATAGTGCTGGAAAGGCCTGGGTAGTAGGTAGGAGCAGGATGGAGGGGCTCAATGAGGGAAAATAAGGGGACATCTATAATATTTTTGACAATAAAGATAATATATATATACACACACACAATAGTCTAAATATATAAAAATAGTATTATAATAAAGCACATATATTAAAATATACACTAAATATATATCTTATATATTGATATAATTATAAATATTAAACTATCAATTAAATTATTTATATGTATATATAATATATTTATATTCATATAACTCTCACTATCTAACTTGGATTTTCACAATCTCAATGGTATTTTCTAAGGACAGAAATTGTTAAATTCTTATGTCTTTATGATGAGCTGTTTTTTGTGACTTATTTCACACATCTTTGCCTATATCCAAGTGAAGAAGCTATCACTATTTCTTTTTGGAATTTATAATGATTTTCTCAAATTTAAGTGTATAATCCCTCCAGTGTGTTTTTGCACATGCCATAAGAATATTTCTTAACCATTTTTTACATAATGAGAAAATTTTACAATTTAAATCTCTGGTGATTGCTTTGTTATCATTGTCATGTATTTTAATTGTAAATGTTACACAGATTAAAAATGCAGTATTAATGTTATTATTATTGTTTCAGGTTAATTTATTTTAATTTGTATGTATATTTATCTTTTTGTGCTTTTAATTTTTTCTATACTTTTATGATTCCATTTGGTACCATTTTTCTTCACACTGACAAACTTTACTATTTGTTTGGGTGAAGTTTTGCATTTTAGAAATTGTCTCAACTTTTAGATATCATAAGAGACATTTATTTTGCCTTTAATTCTTTTTTTAAAGGTATTTTCTCTAAGTCCTAAATTCTATGTTGGTTTCATGTTTTTTCCATTTCCTTGTGGATTCCAGGGTTTCTGTTTTAAATATTTTAATCAATATTATCAATATTTTTGGTACTCCTTTGAGGAATATAAAATGTCTTTTTCTTGAGTTACTTTCAAAATCTAATTTGTGAAATTTTTTTTTCTCTGATTTGAGTAAATTGTTATGTGCCTTTGCACCTATAATGTGTGCCTTTATATTTATGCTACTTAAAGAAGTTCAATGAGTTTCTTGATTTTGTGGATTGATATTTTTCATTAATTTAGTTTTTCCCCAAAAAATATTATCTCTTGCAATGTTGCTTTTATTCTATTATCTCACTGTTCTTTCAGACTGGAATTCCAATGACATCTATGCTATATTATGTGACTATACTAATAACTAGTTTTGCTTATTTTTAAATTGTTTCTATCCTTATTTAAGTTTGAATATATTTTATTTCTTTAGCTTCAAGTTTATGAATCTCATATTTTACTATGCAAGTCTGCTTTTAAATTCACATGAGTTTTTAATTTCAAGTATTTTTATAATGAATTTCTAGAATATCATTTTAATTATGTTCACTGTAAAAATTATCTATTTTTTATTAATTTTGTTTTTTTACCCCTCTATTTTCTTTAACATATGCATAAAAGTTACATTAAAGTTGCTGTCTGCTAATTTCAATACCTGATTATTTGGGTTCATTTTCTATCATCTTTCTTTTCTCTCATTTGCCACATTTTCCTTCTTATTCACATGTCTTTAATTCTTATTTTAGTGTCTAAAATAATTATCAAAATTATGGATTTTATTTCCTTTTTTCTCCCTTTAAAATAAAAGTTTCACCATTCCTCTGTAAGGCAGATTGAATCAAGAAATTATATTGGTGGTTGGTGCAATTTTGTAAGATTTCATCACTTCTAGTTTATCTCTTTTCTTCATAGATGACCCTCCCAGGAATTTAAGTGACTGGCGAATGATTATATATAGCTTTTTGGAAAGTTTTGTTTTGTTTTGTTTTGTTTGTTTTGTTTTAGCACTGTTGCTTCTTGCCCCTATGATTCCAAACTCTGGCAAATAACTTAACCACAAAACTGCCAATATATTTGAAGCAAGCCCCATTGGCTCTAGTCAGATTTTGTTCCTTGAGTATACAGAGATGGCAGAAGATTTTTCTGCTTTGAGAAGTTTACAAATCAAATCTTTAACCACAAAAAAGATGGCCATGTACTTGGGTTGCTCTAGATTCAACTCCATCATATCAGCTTGTGGAACCGTCAAAAGTTCCTTTGGATTTTTTTTGCCTCAGGAAAGTCCATATCTCCAGGTTAAGCCCATTTCTGCTTATCCTCATGTGAGTCTAGATATGTCAATGATTGTCAAACTAGTTAGGAAGTGCTCTTCCCACTGTGCAATTTTAGCTTCTTTAGTCCCTGTAATGTCAACAATATTTAAAATATGTAATATTTGTAAATATTCTTTTTTTTTTGTATCAGAAGCAATGAAAAAATGCTTCATAAAGCTAGATACTGTATCGGAATCATTGACCTGCATGATAAATTTCTGACTGTTTCCAAACTTTTGAACAAATAGATAATTTTGATGTTTTCTCCTTCTCTTTTCCCTCATTACTGTTACTTATTAAGTATTTATCATGTGCCAAACACAATGCTAAATATTTCACTGTTAAGTACCTTTCTAAAGGTTCAATTATTATTCCTATTTCCCTATTTATAGTAAGTCAGTCTCCTGGAGGTTTATACAGCTAGGATATAATGGAACTAAGATTTTTCTCCCTGACCTCATGACTCCAAATGTATATGTTTTGCCATCATGCTATATAATATATATATATATATTATATGCATTCAATATCTTATACACTTTAAATATTTAATATATAATTCAATGTACTTATGTTTATGTAGATACATATTTTTTGTTTTTATAATATCTTTTCCAAGAACTGGTTTGTACACAGATTTACCTTAAAAAAATGAGTTTCTACTCTTAACACTTGTACTTGGTAGTGTGACCCTGAGTTCAATATTTAACTTTCCTGACTCTGGCTTTTCTTATCTATAACTATTAGGAATGATATCTAATTGGGTGGTTCTATGATAGGAGTTAATTGTTCACCGAAGGAGGAACACACAAGGCCAGAGTGGTGAGGGATTACCAATTTATTCAATCATCCGCACACTAGATGGCTGAGCCTGGATGGTTCCAGCATTCAATGACAGGAGTCAGAGGCTTTTAAAGGACTTTTGGCACGCTTTTTTCTAGGCAGAAACTTCTTTATTCATACCCAGAGGGGAGATAATGGTATGTGGTCACTACAAGTGAAATGTGGTCTCAGCAAAGGGAAAGTCCATAGTGAAATGACCTGAGAAGCCAGTTCCCTAGGGAGGGGTATCAATTCTATTGCTCCATCAAACCTAACATCAATGATATGGAATAAATATTTAAACAATAAATCACCATAAGTATTTTAGTTTTCATTTTCATTAACAGATATGTATGTTCACATCCTGACAAGTTTTTAGTTGTTCTTATCTTTCTTGAAGTTTACTTCATCACATACAAATTATAGTTAAACCAAACAATCAAGTAGTTATCCAATTGTGCAGAATAACCAGCTAATCTCATTATTGAACTTCTCACATTATGTTGAATTATGTAGCCTAAGAATCAGAAAAGGTCCTAAAAAAGCCATTGGCAGTAATAGGATTTTAACCTTAGTTGGCTTGCCAAAGACACTTTAATTGACTGCATTATTAAGCTTGTCGAAGCTACTAGGAGGTCCTAAGAAAATTGAGCTGCCAGTTATTTAGAAAGTAACAGGATTGGAGAAGGAGCAATTTAGATAGAACAGTTTTTAAAACAAAGACAAATATTATGTTGAAAATCAGACATTTAAAAAAATGTCTACAATATATTCAAGTTCTATTTTCTGAAATTTATGTAACAGAAAAACAGAAAAGCATAAAATAAGTTTTTTTTCTTTAAACATCACCAAAAACTGGGAAATTATTTTCCATGGTGATGGACTCATGCAGGGCAGCTACCAGAGCCAACTTCTGCATCATCAGTCTGTTGAAATTAAGTTCCACATAAGTATGGTGTAATTATAGTGCAATGTTTACTTGTGAAACAGTAGAGTCTTAGCACACACCCATTTAGTTTACACAAATATAACTACATGCTCTGTAAAGATAATGGAAACTGGGAAAGAGAGGGAGAAGGAAGGAAGAGGAAATACAGAAAAGGGAGCGAGAAACTGGAAAGAGGGAAGCATCTCTGTATTTAATTTTGTAAAGTTTAATTTTCTAATTAGTTTTGTAGAACAAAAATGCTGAAAACAAATAAAAATTAACTGTTATTATTTTCAAGAATAATTTTGACTACATGAAATTTTGTAACTTAGCCCCTTTATAAAATATTATTCTACTCTGCTTTTAAATAAATAACTAATTGGTTTCTTTTGCTTTTGCAGATTCCTCCCCTTAACTTTATTTAAAATTAATTTAGCTTATGTGGAAATGATGACAAGTTCTACCCTTGTCTAAAATTTATTTAGGAAGCTCAGAAGACTTATCTAAGATCATAAGCCAGTTATTTTCATATATGCAAGACTCCAGTCCTTCTTCTCTATATTTTTACTTTTTATGACTTTATATTTCTTATAAACTACACTTAAACACTATATGTATATGTGCATATAGGTCACACATATTTGGGTATGTCACACACAAACACTAGGAAGTTTAAGGGAATCATGAAAAAAGAAAAAAATTTAAGTATATTTTTATTAATTTCAGAAAGGAAGAGAGAGGAAGTTATAAACATCGATGATGAGAGAGAATCATTGGTCAGCTGCCTCCTGCACGCATCCTTCTGGGGATCGAGCCTGAAACTCAGACATGTTCCCTGACTGAGACTCTAACCATGATGCTCAACCACTGAGCCATGCCAGTAGGGTAAGAAAATAAATTTTTAAAAAGGGAATAAAGTTTCCCCAAAGTATGTTGTTTCATTTTAACTAAACAAGAATTACTATTTTATTTATTCTATCAACTTCTGTGTTTTACTGTGGGTTCTTTAGATTATATTCATTTTTATTCACTTTGTGATAAAAGACTAGTGTTAAACTAACAGTTTGTTTTCCATTTCCTGGTATTTTGACAATTTTTTTTCCTAAATTATCATAGATTAATGAATGGGCTTTCCTTAAAAAATAAAGTATGATATATGCTATGACACTTTATGAATAACAGTTTTGTTCCTTTGCATAATCTTCTCTTCCAAATTTTGTCTTTCACATTTGAAAGAAATGTTGAGAAATCAAATCTGTTGTCTATGTAAATTGTAGGTATACCTTATAGTAACTCACTTTGATAGATTTTTAATTACCAGGTAGTCACCTACAGTGAACATACAATCTCACCAAGGAATGCATTATTACACCAGATCCTGGTTAGGTTAACATTTAGGCTTCAATTGGATTGTACCACATACCATCTTATTGACTGAAAGAAATCAGCTTGATCAAACATACTGTAACATTAAACACAATTTCTTCAAAAAGAAAATGCATTTTATAATAAAAGGTATTTTTAAAAATGATTTATTTAAGCTATTACAGGATATAAACAATACTGAGGAATAAGAGAAAATATAGAAAAACAAAAAACTATAACAATGTAGTCTGAAAAGAATAGTCTATAAATTAGCTTTTTTCCTCAAATAGTAGATTATCTAGTTTTAAATTTTCTTTTTTATTCTATGCCTTCTTGTGATTTATTTGTTTTTAACATCTCACCCGTAAATTATAATAAAAATTGAAGCCTTATTATAAACTTTAATATCGACATTTGATCTCAGTCAAAAGGTTGAGAAACAGTTAAAACTTTTTATCTCTAGTACAGTTTAAAAGATAAAGAAGTCCAAACAAACTAAGATAATACATATCAAATTTCTCTGTAAATTTAATGCTCCTTGTAAAGTTAAAACTTTTTTTTTTCAATTTGTACTTATAAATTTAGTAATAATTTTCACATATGGCCCATCTAACAAACTTTCAGAAACTTTTATATGCTAGAGGTGGTACCAAACACTAAATACATCATTCTGAAGTATAACAAAGAAGGGCTTTATCTTCTCTTCTTGTGAGTAATTAATTATGAGTGACTCCTATAAGAAACAGTAAAAACAATAAATAAATAAATAAATAAATAAATAAATAAATAAGGAAATTTTGAGGCAAAAATGTTAGAACACCTTCTCTGTGTGATCTATTTCTGTCCTCAAATTATTCATAAAATCAAGATTGAAGTGGAAATACCCACTTCAAACTAGAAATGTGTGGCTTACCCTGAATTTGCTAAATCTATGTGGGATTAATAAAGAAAAAAATGCGTGGGAATTCTATTTAATAAATTACAGCACCTTTTAAGTGCATATCTACAGATATTTGCATAACCTCCTCTCTATTGTTATTCAAGTATTGGAAACATTGGTCATGTACAATTGATTTTCACTCATTAGGTTTTTCTTTTATTCATTTATTTATTTAGCCACTCAAAAAACAATGACTGAGGATATAGCAAGGACCTAAACAAAACCCCTGCCCAAATAGACATTACTTTCTAATGGGAAGTGATACATTGCTTTTTCCAAAACTAACTTCAACAATATTTCTGGTCCCAATTGTTTGTATAAACCTTTGCCTGCCTAAATGTGGAGCTGGAGTTCCATTTCCTTTATTCAGGCTTTAGTGACTCATTCAGTGACTAGAATTCTGCAGAAATTATTTACTATATAAAGCCTCAAACAAGGTCATAAAAGACAAAGTAACAATGCTTTAGGTGTAAGGGATGTGAGGAGGTGAGCCTTTTCATGATTTGAAGCCCAGTCATTGTGTAATTGTGTAACTGTATGGGAATCTAGTAGCTAAGGCCAGTCAACTTCCAGATTCTTGAGCAAAATAAATGACTCATTGTTGAGCCATTGTTTGGGTGTGGTGTATTATACAGTAGTTAAGTAGAACATAGGAAGAGAGAGAAAATAAACAAATATACTGAGGAATATAGTGTGTCACAAAGAGAGTAATAAATGCATGTAAAGAGAGATGAGCACAACCAAGCAGGTAGTAAAAGTGGGAGTTCACTATTTTGTATAGGGTTCTAAGGAAAGCCTTTGCTGATATGTAGACATTTGAGGAGACACCAAAGGAGAGCAAACCCTAAAGAGGTCCTGGGAGAACACTTTGTCAAACAGAACACAATGCAAAAGCTCTGAGGTGAGAGTGTGCATGGTGTATTCGATCAATCATAAAGAGACAGGTGACTAAAGCTGAAGGAGAGTCAGAATAGTAGGAAATTGAATTTTTTAAGTATAAATGGGCCAAGGGAATATAAAGATACAATTAGCTACATTCCTTATAATTAAGGAAAAATATAATAAAATACAGCACTGAAAGTTCTCACAGTACCAAAAATAATTCCAGCTTCAAGTTCCTTGCCAAAATTTTACAATCTACTTTGATTAACGAGCATAGCCTCATTTTGCTTGGCTAAATTGATATCATACACTATTTGCATACCAATTATTTTTAAGCCATACATAAAACAATTTGCCCTGATGTTGTTCATAAGCACTGGAAGGCAAATAAATCATAGATGACAACTTTTTAAAGCACATATTGCAAAACATTCATCTTAATGTCTTAAATTTTACTACCTATTCCAGAATAAATGATTAACCCAATTTGTAATTTTATTTGTTAGATTAATGTTATCTTGAAAACATAGCCAATGAATAGGAAAATATCTTTTATCTGTGGTCCAGATTGACTCAGATCATTGGCAGAAAATATGCTTTTGTCTTCACTGATGGAGTAATATAAAGTCGCATAAACTATGCTTAAGGGATTGTTAGTTGACATGAAGCACTGACTGAATATGGAGTTAGATACAGCTGTCACACAGGCTGCTGGGAAATATGTTGCGGTTTTGGACTTGGGAGATGACAGATAACCTAGATAAACTTTATTTAGCTCTTACTCCTTTCCCACCGCGATCACACACACGTTCATGAAAGAGGATACTGGTGACATTTAACTGCCTTGTGTTTAGTAATCACAAAAATAAAGAAAAGAATGAGAACATTAAGTATAATTAAGAGAAAGTTAAACCCTGGAAAAATTCTGGTGGGGTGATTAAACAGTGACTGACTGCTATTTAATGTAAATGCATCACAAGTCCCAGGAAATCATATGTAAAACAATGTTTATTTGCTGAGGCTTATGGGCTCTTATGATTAATTTTTTATGCAGATAGTAAATTATGCGTGCACTATGCTACTTTTCTTGATCCTTTTGTTGTCTTCTTGCAGTTATTTCACTGTTTATGCCGTAATTGTCTCTTTGTTTCCCCCAGGTTTCAGGGGTTTTATTTGTCTGGGCTTTTTTGTTTTGTTTCTGTGTTTACTTTTCAGAAAATAGCAGAGAATTTTTTACTGTTTATGCCCTTGAGGTTTAGTGGCAGGTCCATCATCCCAGACATAAGGTATAGGGAAACTTTAAGGGAGAAAATCAAGGCTCTTTCTTTACTTTCTTCCTCTTGGTGGCAAACAGCTTGGCATAGATGAAGAAACAGACTTTGTAGGCCGATGAAGATTTGAAACCTGGTCTACCACTTATCATTGGTGACACCTGGATCAAGTTATGGAACCTCAATAAACCTTTCCTTTCTGAGTCTTTAAAATGGAGATGTTCAATACAACTTGAGAATGTTTAAATGAGATAACATCTATAAAATGGTTAGCACAATACCCAGTATATTATCTTCACTCATTCAATTAACATTTGTTGAACTTCTGGCATGACACAGAACATGTTTTTAGTGCTGGACATTCAGGGGTGAGGAGACTATTTAGGTATCTGCCTTCACAGAGCTTATACTCTTATGGGATGCTTTTAAATGAAATTTATATTTTACTAGAGTCCCACTGCACGAAATGTGTGCAAGAGTAGGCCCTCCTTCCTCCGGCTTCCAAGACTAGCTTCATTTTGATACCCAGGACCTGGTTTTCCCTCACAGCCTCTGCTTCATCCAGAAGGTTGTCCAGTCTAATTAGTATATTACACTTTTATTATTATACTAGTAGAAAAGCCATTGCTGTAAGACAAACCAAGAGGGAGAATAGGCATCTCTTTTTAGTTCTGATGGTAACTTACTAATGGCCCAAGGGCTAAAAAATGAAATGAGAGCAAAGACATTTATGGCTGAATATAAAATAACTAAAATTAAAAAAAGTCAATGAGTATATTCAACAGTAGAATGGAGTTGGCATAAGAAAGTATCAGTGAATTGGACAATGAAACAAAGTGAACTATATATTTTACTTCTTTGCTGAGATTCTATTTTTTTCATTTGTTGTAAGCATGTTTATGTTTGCCCATTGAAGCACGTTGTGATAGTGCTTAAAATATTTACCAGAATTCTAACATCCCTGTCATTTTTCAATTCAGTCTAATATCTTTCTGGTTCTTGGTATGCTGAGTGATTTTCTATTAAAATGTGGATATTTTGTATATTATGTTGACTCTGGATCTTAATTTAAACCTCCCATTTTAACTGGCTACTTTCTGACATGTCTCAAGCAAGAAATGAGAGAATGGTATGAATAGATAAAAGAACATATATTTCTTATTTCCATAATCAGAAGTCCCTCATAGTATTTTCTCCCTAACATTTATTTATTTACTTACTTACTTATTTAAATTCTTTATTGTTTAAATATTGCATATGTCTCCCTTTTCTCTCACTGACCTCTCTCCCAACTGTTCACATTGCCCCCTTTCCTCCTCCCCGGGCACATGCCCTAACCACCTTATTGTCTTTATCCATGGATTCTGCTCATACGCATGCATACACGTCCTTTGGTTGATCTCTCACCCCCATCTCCCCTGCCTTCACTCTGAGGCCTCATAGTATTTTATTTTATTTTTTTAAATATATTTTTATATATTTCAGAGAAGAAGGGAGAGAGAGAGAGAGAGAGAGAGATAAAAACACCAATGATGAAAGGGAATCATTGAATGGCTGCCCCCTGCATGCCCCACACTGGGAATCAAGCATGCAACCCAAGCATGTACCCTGACTCAGGAATCAACTGTGACCACTTGGTTCATAGGTCGATGATCACCTGCTGAGCCACACTGGCCAGGTGGCCTTATAGTATTTTAATGGTGATTTGAAATGTACTCTATTGTCAATATTTGCTAAAATTAGGCAGAATTAAGGAAATAATAAAAATAAGATAATCAAATATCAATGATGATAAAAACAAAACAATAGAGAAAATAAATCAAAGATCATGTTCTTTGAACAGATAAATATATTAGGCAAATCTTTAGTTAAACTGAAAAAAGGAGAAAAGACACAAATTTCCAATATTATAAAGATATCAATACAGATCCTGCAAACATCAAAAGGGTATTTAAGAAATACTATGCATCACTCCTACTACATAGATTTGATAACTTACATGAAATAGACCAATTATTTTTTTCAAGTACTACAACTCATCAATTTGAAATAGATAATTTGTATAACTATGTAAATATTAAGGCAAATTATTTTGTAATTTATAAACACAAAAAAAAATCTATAGGACTTAAGATTTTATTGGATAAATTTACCAATATTTTTTTAAAAATCAACACCTATTATATATCTTCCATAAAACAGAGTAAGGAATATTTCTTAATTTGGCCTGAGACAGAAAATAAATAATACTGCAGATCAATATTCAACATATATGTTGATATAAAAATTCTTAACATATTAGAAAATAAAATTCAGCAATCTATAGAAAGCATTATATACTATGATCAATGTAATTTATTCCAGAAATAAAAGGTTATTCCATTGTAGCTTAATCAATATAATCCTATATAATAAAGAGGTAATATGCAAATTGACCATCACTCCAACACACAATATGGCCATTCCCATGTGGACACAAGATGACCACTATAAGATGGCCTGCAGGGGAGGGCAGTTAGGGGTGACCAGGCCATCAGGGGAGCAGTTAGGCACTGATCAGGCTGGCAGGGGAGTGGTTAGGGCATGATCAGGCTGGCAGGCAGAAGCAGTTAGGGGCAATCAGGCAGTCAGGCAAGCAGTTGAGAGCCAGCAGTTCTGGATTGTGAGAGGGATCCCAGATTGTAAAGGGTGCAGGCTGGGCTGAGGGACACACACACACACACACACACACACACACACACATTAATTTTCTGCACCAGGCTTGTAGTCTATATTAATGTAAGCACATCCTTCCAGACAAAGCCATGGTGGCAGGGCCTAGGCAGAAGCAGTTAGGGGTGACCAGGCCAGGAGGAGAGGGCAGTTAGGGGCCAAGCAGGTGGGGGGCTTTTAGGGGCAATCAGGCTGGCAAAGGGTGGCATTTGGGGGCAAGAAGGCCAGAGGGGGCAGGAGGCAATTGGGGGCAAGTAAGCAGGCAGGTGGAGTGGTTAGGGGTAATCAGGGAGGCAGGCAGGTGAGTGGTTATAAGCCAGCAGTCCCAGATTGCGAGAGGAATGTCCAACTGTTGGTTTAGTCCCGATCCCCAAGGGGTCACAGATTGGAAAGGGTGCAGGCCAGGCTAAGGGACACCTCTCCTCCATGCATGAATTTTGTGCACTGGGAACAAAACATTAACCACTGTTATTCAATATACTGCTGGAAGTTTCAGCCAGTGCAGTAAGTCAAGATGAGGTTAATGATGTACAGATAAGAAAGGAAGACACAAAACTGCCCATATTTGCAAGTGAGATGCAATCTAGGAAATCTCACAGAATCTGAAAATAATTTAGAAAGAAAGAGTGAGTTTAGCAAGGTCACAAGATACACAATAAATACAAAAACAATAAATATGAGAACACTGAAACTTACAATGCAATACACCTTACAGTTGCTAAAAAAAAAATACTGTTGTTGTAAATCTAACAGAAACATTGCAATTAGGAAAGGAGTAAAAGAAATGAACGCACACTTTACTGAATAGGGTACCAGATGGCAAATATCATTAGTCATGGGAATAGAGGGAAAAGCAAATTCAAACCACAAATATGTCTCTCACAATGGTTAGAACAGTGGTCAGCAAACTGAGGCTCACGAGCCACATGTAGCTCTTAGTGTGGGTCTTCCA
Organism: Lasiurus cinereus; assembly: GCA_011751065.1. Lineage (NCBI taxonomy): Eukaryota > Metazoa > Chordata > Mammalia > Chiroptera > Vespertilionidae > Lasiurus > Lasiurus cinereus. The sequence goes on along the minus strand of JAAGEH010000286.1, from coordinate 29,113,881 downwards.
CAAAATACCATGGCCTGGGCAAGTCTATTTTGAAGAAGTGGAGTTAGAAGAACTTTAAGTTTAAAAATTTGGCTCTCAAAAGAAATTTCAGTCATTGTACTGTTGATATTTGAGTCTTTTGACTAATGAGTTTGGTGGCCACTGGGCTAGAAGAACAAATAATTACAACTCCAAATGCTGTTGAGGATGTAGAGAAACTATATCACTCATATTTTGCTGGTAGAAATATAAAATGTAACAACAATTTTTGAAAGGACTTAGTCCATCTCTTAAAATACCAAAAATGCAACTACCATATCACCTTCCAAATGCATTCTTAGGCATTTATCCCAGAAAAAGGAAAACATATATTCACACAAAGCCAATACAATAATATCTCTAGCAATTTTATTGCAAACAACCCAAAACTAGAAACTACCCAGATGTCCTTCGAAGAGTAGATGGTTAAATGAATTGCGGGACATCTATACCAAAAAACACTACTATTCAGCAATAAAAGGGAACAAAATATTGATGCATGCAATAACCTGAAGGAATCTCCAGGAATTTGCTGAGTGAAGAGAGCAAATCCAAAAAAAGAACTCGGACTATATGATTTAATTTACAGAACATTATTTAAATGATAAAAATATAGAAATAAGGGACAGATTTATTGCAGCCAGGTAATAAAAGGGATAAAGGAGTTGAGGGCTTGATTATAAGAGAGCAGCATGAGGAACGCTTGTGGTGTCATAAAGGTTTGACTTCATCACTGTCAAAATGCTGGCTATGACATCATACTTCAGAATTAAGATGTTATCATTAGAAAACTGATAAAACATACAATAAAAGATTCATCTGTATTATTTATTACAAATTCATGTGTATCTACAATTATATCAATATTAAAAAATAGAAAGGATTTTTAAACATTATAAGAACCAGCCAGAAAAGTGGAAAAAAAAAAGAGCAATGAAATGAGAGTGGCAGACATATTTGTCCAACTATTTTCTAAAATATATAAGTCAAAAATAAATTTTAAAATTTTAAAAAGTGACACAAGTCAGGGAACAGTGATTCAAAATTATAGAATTTTCAAGTCAATGACAGTTAGACAATTTATGATTTGTGTTACTTTATTCCCCACATAATGAATATGTGATTCTAATAATTTTAAATAAATAAAATATTGACACAGCTTTTCATACAGAAAAAGTAAGTAAAAGTAAAGGTGTAAATTTCTTTTCATATATTACATTAGAATTACATTAACTATGTGTACAAAGATTATTATTTCTAAAAGTACACAAAGATTTCATTTTTAACATGAAATAATTGAATATTATCAGGAAAACTCTCAAATGAGAAATCTATGCAAAAGAAATTACCACAATTAATGTGAAAATACAATAAAGAAACATTTAAATTGTGCCAGAATTTATTTTTATATATAAACGTACACACACACATACACACACACACACACACACACACACACACACAAACTATAGACCAGGTTTACTGATTACATTCCTTTTCTGCAACCTAAAATGTCACCTTCAAATTTTTTATAGTTAATTTTCTGCAAGAAGAAAAAGTAGGTATTAAAGTAAATACTAAAGAGGAAAAAAGCATTTCTATATAGAAAGACTATCTTCCTTTTACAATATTAAATGCAAAGTTTTTCAAACCTGATGTAAATGGACATGGTACAAGGTATGCAAAATATTTAAAAATATAATTTTATGATTTTACTTTGTTTACAATTATTTATACATAATCTATTATTTAACATTTAATATTATACAAATAATTTTAACAATTAAATTATGAGAATGATGTCATTTTGCAATTCTTAAAATACTCATTGGTCCTCCAGAAAAGTATAACAGTAGAGTTTAAATGGAACAAGAAGACATATACTGTTTATAATATACTAGGGGCCAGGTGCCCCAAATCCATGCACTAGGAGAGGGAGTCCCTCAGCCCAGCCTGCCCACTCTCACCCACTGGGAGCACACAGGGGGATGTCCTACTGATGGATGGCTTAGCCACAGTCTGGACTCCCTTTATTGGAGGTGACCAGGCTGATCAGGGAAAGGCACCAGTCCCATCACCCCACTGCTGCAGCCACTGCCAGTCACCACAGCCACCAAGCTGTTTTCATCAACACAGACTCCAGGCCCTTCACCATGAAAAAATAACAACTTTCTTTAGGCATTTTCAAGATGTGTCTTTCCTAGGATATGACAGTTCTTTCTTCCATTTCTTTCTTCCTTCCATTTCTTCCTTCCTTCCTTTTTTCCTTCCTTCCTTCCTCTCTCTCTCTCTCTCTCTCTCTCTCTCTCTCTCTCTCTCTCTCTC
>JAAGEH010000286.1:28869051-29111528 GCA_011751065.1 Lasiurus cinereus | reverse complement strand
TCTCTCTCTCTCTCTCTCTCTCTCTCTCTCTCTCTCTCTCTCTCTCTTTCTTTCTTCCTCACCTGAGGATATGTTTCCATTTATTTTTAGAAAGTGTGAAAGAGAGAGGGAGAGAAAGAAAGAAACATCTATGTGAGAGGGACACTTAGATTGGTTGCCTCCTGTATGAGCCCTGTCCTGGGCCCCAGCCAGGGAGAAGTCTGTAACCTAGGCACATGCCTTTGATTAGAATCAAACCCAGACCCTGCGGTCAGCAGGCCGAGGCACTATCCACTCAGCCAAACCAGCTAGGGCAGGATATGATATTTCTTAGCCCTCCAGCAGTGGACCTCCATTTTTTTTTTCTCCAGGAGTATGGTGGAAAAGCCCTAGATCACTTTTTTGGGTTCTTATACCCAAATTACTAAGAATATTACCAGTGGGGAGCTTAGCCAATGAGTGGTCAGAAAAGGTGTTTCCTCTGTAGTTCACACCTATCACCTCTGATCTCCCGCTCTACCCCTGTCAGGGCCTAAAACCTCAGGGACTGGGCAGGGATCCTCTAGTTCCCTCCAATCACTGGCTCCACCCCTGCAAAGGCCTAAAGCCTTGGGGCCTGGGAAAGACCCCCCAGATCCCTCCAATCCTAGTTCCCCCCAGCTCTGTCTGATAGCCCAGCTTTATTCCTGTCCAGGAACCCCTGACTCAGGACCCTCCCCAGGCCTACTTCAGAGAGACCTGGGTGCTGAGAAAGTTCCCAGGACTCAGGCTACTAGGTGCCAATGTATGTAAATTAACCTCCATCTTTGTTGGCTTAATTTGCATATTCACTCTGATTGGCTGTGGGTATAGCAGAAATACAGTCAATTTGCATGTTTGTCTATTATAGGGAATGATGGCAAGAGGTCTGGTGCATGAAATGCATGCACGGGGTTGGGGTGTCCCTCAGCCCAGCCAGCACCCTCTCCAATCTGGAACCCCTTGAGGGATATCTGACTGCCCGTTTAGGCCCGATCCCTAAACAGGCAGTCGGACATCCCTCTCACAATCCAGCACTGCTGGGTCCCAACTGCTTGCCTTCCTGCCTGCTTGATTGACCCTAACCACTTATGCCTTCCAGCCTGATCACCACCTAACTGCTCCCCTGCCAGCCAACTTGCCTCTAATTGCCCTCCCCTGCAGTCCTGGGTCTCCCCAACTGCCCTCCCCTGCAGGCCTGGTCCCTCTCCAACTGCCCTTCTCTACAGGTCCAGTCACCCCCAACTTCCCTTCTTTTCCAGCCTGGTCACCCTAACTCCCTCCCCTGCAGGCTTGATCACCCCCAACTGCCCTCTCTTGCAGGCCTGGTTCCTCCCAACTGCTCTCCCCTGAAGGCCTGGGTTCCCCCCCACCCAATTGCCCTTCCCTGCAGGCCGAGTTGCCCACAACTTCCCTCCTCTGCTGGTTTGGTCACCCCTAACTGCCCTCCTCTATAGGCTTGATTGCCCCAACTGCTCTCCCTTGCAGGCCTGCTCCTTCCCAACTGCCCTCCCCTGCGGGTCTGATCTCCCACAACTGCCCTCCCTTGCAGATGTGGTCCCTCCCAACTGCCCTCCCCTGCTGACCCTCTTATGGTTGCCATCTTGTGTCCACCTGGGGGCAGCCATCTTGTGCATTGGAGTGACAGTTAATTTGCATATTACTCTTTTATTACATAGGATTTATCAGAATATTGGGATTTGAAGTTACCTTCAAAAATTTACTTTTAAATATATTTTATTGATATTTTACAGAGGAAGGAAAAGGGATAGAGTTAGAAACATTGATGAGAGATATTGATCAGCTGCCTCCTGCACACTCACTGGGGACATGCCTGCAACCAACGTACATGCGCCTGACCGAAATCAAACCTGGGACCCTTCAGTCCTTAGGCCAATGCTCTATCCACTGAGCCAAACCAGTTAAGGCAAACTTCAAAATTAATTGATGAAATTCCCTCATTATATCTATAATAATAAAAGCGGAATGTGCTAATTTGATCAGACAGTTCAACGACCTTCTGGATGTCCTTCTGGATAAACTGGGGCTGTGACCTCTGGCCAAGTCTGAGAGGGACTGGGAGGGCCAAGCCCCTTGCATGAATTTTGTGCATCAGGCCTCTAGTCCTTTATAAATATAGCACTCATATCTCACAATTAGCATATCACAGGACGTAGCTGTATAAGTCCTAAGTCAAGTAAGCAATCTTTCCACCCAAATGTAATGATATTTGAGATAATATGCTTTTTGCTTAACAGTGTAGAACTTAGGTTTTGCATAGCAATACGTAGCAAAGTTAAATGCTATCCAATGCTATTATTTCTCCTATACTTTAGTAAGTCCAGGGTGCTTTGAGAATTTGATTACACAGCATCTACTATAGTGCTTAATAGATAGATCATTATCATAATACGTTGGACTTCCTCTTCTATAGTATGTTTTGCCTCATTAATACTTTACTACATTCATCACATCTTACTGCTCTTCCAGTGGATACTGAATTCCATGAAGTCAAGGATTTAATCTTATGCAGATTTGGGTCCTTAGCACTTTCACAGTATTTGGCTTTTGGCAAGTCCCCAAAATAGGTGTATTAATAGAATTTACTGTGGGAAGACTCACGGGCACAAATAAGGATATAAATGACTAATTATTAAATTGTGCCTTATTGAATGGAGATTCATTTCACTTAATATGCTTGCTAATAGCTTGAAATACTTATAAGTCAGGGGATGGCCAAGCCAGCTTTCTGCCACCACATCTTTACTGAAATATTTTTATAAAGATTGGGAAGAATTATACAGTCAATTGTTCTCTAATGCTTACAAAGAAGGTGAAGGAAACTAGAAGAACTTGAGTTGAAAATGGTCAAAATTAGAGTGATAAACAGTAACAGGTATTTTATAAAGCATTTACTTTACTAGACTTTTATTTTCACTACATTATAGTAATTATTTCATTATTGGTTTCTTCTATACCAGTGGTTCTCAACCTGTGGGTCGCGACCCCTTTGGGAGTCAAAGGACCCTTTCACAGGGGTCGCCTAAGACCATCAGAAAATGCAGATATTTATATCACGATGCATAACAGTAGCAAAATTTCACAGTTGGGGGTCACCACCACATGAGGAACTGTATGTAAGGGTCGCGGCCTTAGGAAGGTTAAGAACCACTGTTCTATGTTGTTGATAAGAACAATCTGGTTCCCTGATTTACTGATAAAGTCAACATGTTTCTTAGCCAGGGATGAGACTGCTGAGGCTTGCTTCTGTTCCAAGGTGATGTGAGGAAGCAGGGAGGAGGGAGGAGGAAAGGCATGCAAGTAAGTGGACAATGTTTGCATGTGTCCAATTTGGAGGAGCTACTTTATGTGAAGATATCAACATTAATGCCTACAAATAAACCACAAATGATTGCAGTAAAAAATGTAAGTACAATCCTGAAAGAAGGCACTGAACATTATTTAGCTGAACTGGGAAAGAGGGAATGGGTCCACACAGACACATAATAGTTTATATACCATGAAACAGAAGAATAATGGCTTTATTTGAGCTGAGGTGAAGAGATTCTGGTCTTCCGCTAGCTATAAAAAATTTATAATACAAAGAAAATGTCATGACCTTTTCAAGTATATGAAATCTTTGAAAAGAAAGATTAGCACTAAGACTAAATAGGAAATATATGAGCAGTTATGTTTTGAAATTTATATATTTGTATGGAGTTTCAGTACTTTTCTAAAATTAAACATAATTGTTAATGCATATCATCTCTTGAAGAACAATCAATCATCTACAACTGAGTCTGCATTATTGTGGATGAACCTACTTATTAGTTATATTTCTCCATGAGTCAAGGTAAAAAATGCAATGCCAGTTCTTTTTGATATACTATTTGTCTTTAAAACACTGTAGCTGATATTCAGTTTTTCTGTTCTAGGAAGCCACAACTATCACTTAAAAATTAATTGATTTTTATGCTAGAAGTTGATAATGTAAATTTTGTTTCAAAGACCACTAAAATTAAACTAAACCATCCTGTACTTCTCAAGCTGGGTTGTGTATCTCTTAAGGAAGCAGTCTGAGATATGCCACAAATAGAAGAAATTAGAAAATAAAAGGGGGTACCAAGTGGTCAAGTCTTGTGTTAGATAGTGGGTCAGACAAAATATGTTTCACATATGTTCTAAAAAATGTAAAGATGAACAAGTATTGAAAGACTTTTATATTGAATAACTTGTTTTTATACACATTCTGACAAATTCTACCTCTTAATATAAGGGTAACTCTATTAATATTTAATGTAATTCTTGATGTTTGGGTTCAAGATTATCATTCTACGACTTACATTTTCCTTACTGTTCTTTATATTTCTCATTTTTTTCTCCCCTGCATTCCTTTGAATTATTTAATAGTTTCTAAAATTGCATTTTAATTTATCAACTGTCCTTTTTAGTTAAACCTTTTTTCATTACTTTTTGTATTCATTTTAATATTACAATGTGCTTTCATAGTATTTCAAGGGTCTGCATCCATATAATGTTGTACCATTTGCGACATGTACAAATTTTCAACTCTTGCTCCTGTGGTAGAGTTTGCATGTGTATTAAATTGCATATTTCCTAAATCCCAGTAGGCAATGTTAGTGTTTACTTTAATCAACAGTATGCATTTCAAAGAAATGGTAATTTCCAATATTTTTCACTCATTTTTGAATATTTAAGCATTCATACTGTGTCATCTCTTACAGTCTGAAGAAATTCCTTTAGAATTTGTTGTTAAGGTTTGTTAGGATTAAATATTGAATTCTAGTGACTACCCTTTGTTTTTTTTTTATGTCTAAAAATATATGTATGTAGCTCTCCTTCATTCTGTAATATCATTTACCCTGGATGTAGTATTCTTATTGACATATTTTCTTTAGCTTGTTAAAGATATTTTTTCATTGTCTTCTGTCCCCAATTTTTTTGGTGAGGTTAGAAATCCTTTGAATTTTTGCATACCTACATATAACATGTACTTTTCTCTGATTTTTAAAAAAATATTTCCTTTATCTTTTGCGGTCATTAGTTTGATTATTATGTCCTTGTCATGGTGGTTGTTATCCTACTTGGGTTTTATTGAAATTTTGGGATTTATAAATATGTATATATTACCATTTAAAAACTTTTCAGCAATTATTTCTTTGAACATTTTAATTTTATTAGCAATTATCTCTTTTCCTTTTTAAAATAGGCCCTTTTATATTATCTCACATGTCTCAAGGCTCTGTCAATGTTTTTAAATTTCCTTTATTGTTTCCCTCTATTTTTTAGATTTATTAAATTACACTACCTTTTATTTAAATTTTCCAGCTACTATATTCTGTTAAATGCACGCAGTAAATTATTTCCTAGATACTATATTTTTCAGTTTCATAATTTCTATTTAGTTCTTTTTTATGGTTTCTATTATTCAGCTGAGATTTTCCATGTTTTCCTTTATTACAAGTTTGTTTACTTTTATGTCCTTTATTGAGTCATTCTAATATTTGGTGCATCTTAAAAATGTGTTTATATTTATAATTTTTTCTACAAGATTATCTACATTTCCTATTTTTTCATATGCGTAATCATGTTGATTTGCATCATGAACATTGTTGTACATTCTTTCATATGCTTCCCAAATGGATTTTTTGTGTGAGACATTTAACTTAGTTGAAATCAAATTACAATTCTCTTAGGCACACATCAAAGTCTTAGTTTGTGTTTTTTGTTTGTTTGTTTTAGCTTTGCTTGAGTTGTTCTAAGTCTGCATTGTGAATGTGTAGTTTAAGGACAGGCCAGAAATGTTGGGAGAATTTACAGGGAAATTTAGATTTTCTGTCTCTGTTCTTTCATTTCTAGGATTTCTCCTTTATTTACCAGTGATTGAAATTGCTTCAAAATTATAAGTCTGATAACCTAAATAAAGTTTCCTCTTCGAATTTTAGATGACTGCATGACACAGATATTATCTCTCTTTTGCATATGTTATAAAATAAATACAGGTACATACACACAGACATAGATACTTACATATAAACACAGAATAAAGTCACCGACTTTATTCCCTATTACAAATCTGTTCAACCTTGTTGTCAGTTTACATTTGCTCTTCACTGTTTTTGATATTTTACAAATGGTTTATACTTGTCATTTGTGGCATAGATGTACAAAGCTCCAACCCAACTAACTAGATCTTGATTTTGATTTACACATTGTCCCTGACATTAGCATATTATACCTGAATTTTTATGTAGACCTCAATATCTCATAGATATTTGTTTATGAGATTTTCAGGAATATGCATTTCCTTTCTATTTATAAAGGAAATTAAATCCCTGTTGGGGGGGGGGAACTAAATATTTCTGAAAACAAACTTCTTATCTTGACAATAGAACCAAATTTTTGATGCCATATTTCTGAATCATGCCTCTTTGAGTTTCTCTATATGAAGTAGTATGGTTATAAATTGTTTACCAAAAAGATCATTTTAATAGAAAGATCACTTTTTTGTTCTTGTTTTTAACAAATACTGTGACATGACACTTGAAAAAATTGATGTTTTTTAATTTTTACATTTTAAATATTACATAATTTATATTCAAAAATTTTTGAGAAAGTATATATTTTGTTGAATTTCTTAAGGTGTTTCTTCTTTCACTTATTATTTTTTCTGGTAGTTTTAATAAGTCTTCTTGAAATTTTGTTTGTGATTTTAAGTCATGATCCCATCATCTGTCTTAGATTTTTCAAGGGAGCTTCCTTTCCAGAAGGGAAGGTCTTTAGAGAAATGAGATGAAAATGTGAGGAAGTTTTCATTTCTTTGAATTACTTATTTGGAAAGGAGAAAGTGAAGACAGCTTTTAATCAATCATACAATTTTATGTGTTCTCACTCAGAATAAGTTAGTGTTTCTGTATCCCCTTTATAAGAGAATGTTGGACCTTAGATTAGGAAAGTCAACACAATCATATGCCAGTGATTTTCAACCTTTCCATATCAAAGTACACACAAACTAATTACTAACTATGTGCACACCTAAATATATGTTATATATTTTGCCCATCTGACAAAAGGTAGGTATAATTTTGATTCATTCATCCAGACAGCTATTGTTGTGTTGGCTATAAAAAATATTGTGATATTTTTTTATTTGATAATCTAAGAAAAATGAAGTAATTGCCCCTGACTAAATAGTCAGGTATTGCAGCACCCAAGTGTGCTGCAGCACACCAGTTGAAAATCACTGTCATATACAATATGATTTTTATTATTCCTGCTGAAGGTTTTGCTGTTAAATGGTGGGAAAAAGAATTATCTCTACATTGAGGAACTTTGATAAATATGTGGCCATGCATGTATTCAATCTACTCTTCTATAAAGGTTTTCATCAACTTTGTCTTAGCCTGAAATATTCTTTTAGTATAGTTATCGCTATACTTTTTCTTTAGTTCTCAAAAAGTTCTTTGGGAATAGACTTATCCATTGGAATTCCCTGAACAATATTATTAAATGTTTATGATAATGCTCATAAAAAAAAGAAGAAGAAACTTTTCATCTTTCTTAAACAAAGTAAATTTTCTTAAAATACAAGTAATTTGTGTATTAATTCTCATTTTCTTAATTCAAACAGTATTTTTCTTAAATCAAACAGAGGGAGAAAAGGTCTAAGTTTAGGATCAGTATCCTTTAGGATTTATTTTATAGTCAAATCCAACACTTTACTTCCCTAAAATTCTGCCGTAGCCATTCCACTTCCCTGGCACTCTGTGCTGGGAACGAGTGTAGCAGATATGTTGATACTTCTTCACATGGACAAAAAAAATCTACCTATAAAATTATTGACAAATAGTGACTAAAAGACTCTTAAAAACTTTATTGTTCAGTCAGGCCCACTATTATGAACATTCATTATAGGACTGTTCTGCCTACCTTCTAATTTTTTTATAGTCATGCTGCCTCATATCAATTATCATTTAAGTGACTATATTGGCCTTTAACAGTTATTTCAGCTTCTATTCTTTGAATAGATAGAAAACTAAACAGCCAATTGTATTTGGGGCTAATAGTGGTATGAAAGCTTTTTAAAAACAACAAAAACAAGCTCCCCAGATTCTACCCAATGAAGAAAAGGAAGTCCATAATTTAAGAGTAGAGAAAACAATCTTTTTGTATAGATATTGATGAGATAGACATAGAATCTCTTTTTCAGAGTGTTTGCCCTGATTATAAATGTGGTATAGTTTCTTTTGATGACATTTACATAATGCATTCACAGACAGAAAAAACTTAGTAAAAAACATTTTTTATTACTATGGTGAGTTCATGTTTTGGAATATTTGCTTCTAGAATGCATAAATAAATTTATCATATTATTGTCCTTACACATTAACATAAACATTAAATGTCTCTCCACTTTTGCTTTAAGGAGGTATAGTTAACATAAAATAAACTGTAAGCTCTTAAAGTGTTTACTGTACTATGCTAAGCTTTTTTACATAATACAACTGCATAACCATGAATACAGTGAAGATAGTACATACTGAATATCACCAAAATTTTTCTCATGCTCCTTGTAACATTTGCATCACCTTCCACATGTCTATCCCACATACATCCTCAAATTACCACTGATATGCTTCATGTAAATATAAATTAATTTATTCTTATAACATTTTAATTCACTGGGGTGACATTGGGTGATAAAATTATACATGTAATCATACTGTATGAACTTCTTATTGTGCGTCTTTAGAATTTTTGCATTTTTAATAGTATTTCAAAATAGCTTCTTTCCCTAACAACTAATGATGTTAAACATCTTTTAGTGTGTTTATTTGTCACCCATTTATCTCATTTAGAAGTGTTTATTCAAATATTCTGTATACTTTTATTTTTGTATTGTCAATTTTTTATTATTGCATTTGGAAAGTTTATATATTCTGAATGATAATTTATTATCAGATGTATAATTTGAAAATATCTCTGACATGTTATATCTGCTCTTTTTATTCTCTTAACCATGTTTTTTAAGAATAAAAATTCTTAATTTTGTTGTCTGATTTATTAACTTTTGTCAGTATGTGATTTCAGTGTCCTATCTGAAAAAAAATATTTGTCTAAACTAAAGTCACAAAGATTTTCTCCTGTATTTTGTTAAAAATTTATGAAAGTGTGGGGAGGGGACGGGAGTAAGGATAAGGGGGTCAATGTGGAAGAAAAGGGGATATCGGTAACACTTTCAATAATAAAGATAAATTTAAAAAATTAAAATAAATAAACATAATTTGAGGTCTAGGTTTTATGCTAACGCCTGTTCTTGATTTTGAGTTCATTTCTTTATATGCTGTGAGATATAAATTGAAATTTATTTATTTTCACTTATACTATTCAATTATTCCAGTATCATTTGTTTTAAAAGATTATCATTTATACAATGAATTGCATTTGTACTTTTGTTTAAATTAACTGACCATATTTGTGTTAGTCTATTTCTAAACTCTTCATTAACCATTAATCTATAAATATACTATATCTGGAAATCAACACTACAATACATTGATTATTATAGCTTTGTATTATGTTCAGAAGTCAGGTTGTATAAATCTTCCAAATTTATTTTCTTTGCTGCCTGATATCAATTATCTAAAAGCAGGATTGGGTTTTAAGTTGTTTCTTACAGGAGGACAAATCCAGTCTTTATCACTCCATCTTGACCAGAAGTGCAAAACTTTCATTTAGTCAATCAATGGATTACTTTTATTTGTTTTTGAAAATATATTTATTAATTTTTAAAGAGAAAAAAAGGGCAAGGGGGAGAGAGCAACACCCATCAGCTGAATTTTGCATGCCCCCTACCAGGGATCAGCCCTCACTCTGGGCATGTGCCCTGACCAGGAATCACACTGTCAACCTCGTGGTGCCACACCAGCCACACCAGACATGACTCAAAGGGTTACTTTGAATTGTTTAATGTATTTGAAGGAAATGAAACTTCGTTTAGATGTGTCTTGATTTAATTTTTCCTCATATTTGGACTTCAAATTTTATAATGATTTTATGTAATATTATAATCAATATTTTTATAGGTAAATATTAGTAGATATTTAATATTATTCTTTCAGGAAATTATAATAGAAGTAAATATTATTGGTCAAAGTATTGTGTCTCTTTTGCATAATGTTTAAAATGATGACTTTTTAAATAATCTCTTTTATATCTAAGAATAAAACTGTATTTCCAAGTTATCATCAAAATAGAATATTCATACCATGAAACTGCTAAAACAAGATAATTGTTATTTCATATTTTAAAACACCAGGAAGTTTGTCTAAAGAATTCCAAATGGTAAAGATGAAACCACCTCTTTTTATTTAAGGAACTAATTGAATATAAATATTTTGACTTCTGTGTGTATATGACCATGGACAAAGAAAACAAATAAGAAAATGTAGAATAAATGATATTTAAAATAAAAATATTATTTTGAAAATGATGGCAAAATTGAAGCCTATAAATTCAAGAACTCAATTCAAAGAAAATTCTTTTTTATGTGAAAAAGTAAATTTCTGTTGTTGTACACTACTGAAACTTCAGTTTTGTGTTTCTTGCAGTAAACATTCCTAACAAATACAGACATTGATTTCTAATAGTTGAATATTGGGAAAACAACTAATTATCTTCTAAAATGCTTCCACTAGTGTGAAATTCAAATGTTGTAACTGTTATTGGTATAGAAATACACTATCTAAAGCAAAGAGAAAACTAATTTATGTTTTCATATTTTTTGTGAAAAATTGCAATTTGTATAATGCTACTAAAATAGGTAAAAAATAGAAAAATGATGATATAATAACAATAGGTCCTTGTATTACATCAGAGACCTGTTCCTACGGCATGACATAACATGATTTTCACCCTAAGTCAGAACCCACCCACATAAGCAACTACGTCACTCACATGGAGCACATACACAGCAGTGATGAAGTGAAACAGTAAAAAAAAATTAAAAGAAAGATAACAATTTCTAATAAAAAACATAAAGCACATATGTACATATGTTGAAATGATGGAACTTTTTTTAAAAAAATAAATAGGAGATGGCAATGTAACCATAAAAAGACCGACATCGAGTCCAACATAACCCAAGGACTGCCTATGCAACAGACAAAAAATATCTCATCTAATAAAAGAGCAATATGCAAATTGACCATACATCTGCTACACCACAAGCCATGTCCACCAGCCAATCAGGAGCTAGTATGCAAATTAACCTAACCAAGATGGCTACAGATACAGAGAGAGCAGGGAGTTTGGGTTTCTATGGCATTGAAGGAAGCCAAGCTTCTCACACACTCTGGCTGGCCCAGGCCTCTACTCAAGGCTACAAAGTTTCAATTATAGAAGATAAATAAATCGCAACAAAAATGGCAGCAACTTAAGTTGCCCCTGGCAATAGAGGAAGTCAAGTTTCCAGACCTGGCCTGCCTTGGCCTTTGCTTAAGGCTACAAAGTTTCAACTATAGAAGATAAATAAATCCCAACAAAAATGTCTGTGGCCACAGAGCAATCAGGAGGCTTGGCTCTGCTCCATACTATAAAGTTTCAATTATAGAGATAATAAATCCCAGATACCAGGACCTCTTCTTGGGAAGCTGGAGGGGTGTGGCCAGACTGCAAACCACCACAGGTCCCTCAGCCAGGCTGTCCCACACCCCAAAGAAACCCCCACCCTGATCCATGGTCAAACTATCTGGCCCCCACCCATGCACCAAGCCTCTATCCTATCTAATCCTCCTATCTAATAAAAGAGGGATATGCAAATGGACTGTCACTCCAACACACAAGATAGCTGCCCCCATGTGGTCAAAGATGACTGACCCCATGTGGACACAAGATGGCCACCACAAGATGGCCAGTAGTTGTGGGTGATCAGGCCAGCAGGGGAGGGCAGTTAGGGGTGACCAAGCCTGCAGGGGAGGGTAGTTAAGGGCCCACAGGCTGGCAGAGGAGCAGTTAGGTATCAATCAGGCTGGCAGGGGAGTGGTTGGAGGGCAATCAGGAAGGCAAGCAGGTGAGCAGTTGGGAGCCAGCAGTACTGAATTTGAGAGGGATTGTGTGATCAGGCCTAACTGGGCATTCAGATATCCCTTGTGGGGTCCCAGATTGGAGAGGGTACAGGCTGGGCTGAGGGACACAAGGGACACACACACACCACCCCCACATGAATTCCTTTTCTAAGTATTCAATCAGATGATTTTCGAAATGTGTATATCTATAGATTTGACTACTAATGCTACAGAAATAAGTTTCACTGAAACTTAAAAAAACACACTACTCATTTTGTTTTCCAGCTCAGTTAAAAATCATTAATGTCTAGAAAGGATATTAATTGAGTATTAATGAATACTTTATTTTATTCAGTCACTCCTTTCTTTATTCAGTCAGTTACCAAATCATGTTTCCACAGTCTTTTCTTTGTTTCCCAGCAGCCACAGCCTGTGCTGCTACAGAGGAGACACAATCACTGGTCCTTCCTCTGCACCCCTCGATCCACCAGACTATTACTCTGCCAGAAGAAAAGAGACATTAACTGAAACTCCACCTCCAGGCCACTTAAGGAAGAAGGTCTCCGAGGAAATTGCAATCACCCTTTCGTTATCAAAAAAATAGCTGCAGGTAATGAAAGTATGGGGAAACCCCATGATTTCTGGCTTGAACTGTTTACTGACTTTCTCCCAAGAAACTATCAGGGTTAATCCTGTCATTCCTCACTTTCTGATTCTCCTTAGTCATTTGGAGAGGCCCAAGTCACCCCTGCCATCATTCATCAACTGTACTAGCATTCCCAAGCTATGTTGTATGTTCATTAATCTCCTCTAATCTCTTAACTTGAAAACCCTTCAAGTGTGCCCTTTGCAAAGTACCCTCTGTCAACAGCAAATTACTGATATGCTCTAACTCTTCCCTGAATGTTCCCTTCATTCTCTTCCTCCTACTGAATCCTGGCTGTGCAATGAACACAATGCTTCCCTACAGTTCTTCTAAGGAATTTTTTGGCCTCTCACGGATTTCACTACTAATAATGTTTCCTCCTTTTCCTGCACATACTTTCTCAATTATGTCAAGTCATTCCCATTTGCCATTCTAAAAACAAAATTAAAATTTTGACCTTTATATCCCACCCTAATGATAGCTCCATCTCTGCTCCCACCCAAAGCAAAACTTATTGAAAAAGTCTTTTGAGAGAATGTCACTATTTTTTTACCTTCACTCTTTCTTCACAGTACTCAGATAGAGCTCTTAGGCCTACACTCCACTGCCCAGGCATGCTACACCACTAACTCTATTTTTTTGCAAGGTTGCCAATGACATACATGTTGTCAAAGTTCATAGTTATCTCCTTGAAATACATTTTTTTTCTTTGAACCCATGGTTTTCCTCTTACCTCACATCTGTCTTCTTTGATGGTGGCCCCCTTCCATGTTCAATTTCCAATGTTGACATATTCCAGAGCTTGACCCTAAATCCCTGTTTTGTACATCTAGATTTGAGTTACTAACTTTATGTGATCTTATCTAATCCTATGATTTCAAATATTTCACTATGTGAGCCATCTCTCCAAATCATCAATTAATTTTTCCACATGATTGTGTAATATTTAGTTAGATTTTTAACATACAACTTGTAAAATTTTGCCAAAACATAACTGTTTTTACCCTCAAATATGCTCCTGTTGAATTTGTTTTTAATTTTAATAAGTATCATGTGAGTGCCTCAAGTCAGAGCCCAGATATTATCTTTGATATATATCCTTCCCTCAGACTTACAACCAATCAAATAAGGATATTTTTTTCTTTTTTTAAATTGGTTTTAGAGAGCAAGAAAGGGATAAAGAGAGAAACATCAATATAAGAAGGAAACATCGACTGGCTGCCTCCTGCCTGCCCCCTACCAGAGATTAAGCCCTCAACCCAGGCCTGTGCCCTGACTTGAAATCAAACCAGCAACCTCTTGGTGCATGAGACAATGCCTAACCAACTTAGCCACATTGGCCAGGGCATTACATAAGGATTCTTAAATATACTTTCAAAATATATTCTGAAACTATTCATTTCAAAATACAATAGTATTCACCATGTCTACAGTGCATGGATTATGCAATGGACAGGGGCATCTAGCCTGGCGGTAAGTCCGCGTGAAAATTCAGCCTATGTTCTTCTTACTATCTTAGTGTTGGTTGTGACTTTTTGACAGCAGGGATGTATTTATTTTTTATTGGTACAAACACTTTTTTTACTTGGCAAACCTTGAATTGAAAGGATCACCGTTTTCAAATTGTGCAGTGGAGACAGGATAGCTAACCCCTAATATTACTCTAGTAATAGCCACCATCATCTCTTCCCCAAACAAATGTAACAACCTCCTAATTGTTTCCTTTCTCTCTAGTTTTTCCTCAGTACAATTGCCACATATAACAATATAATACATTTACCAGACAAAATAAAATTACAATTCAGAACATGATCTTGCTGTTTAAAATCTTTGCAAAGTCTTATATAATCTACTAGAGGCCCAGTGCATAAAATTCATGCACAAGGAAAGGGGTGGTCCCTCAGCCCATCCTCCACCCTCTCCAATCTGGGACCCCTCAAGGGATGTCCTACTGCCCTTTTAGGCCTGATCCTAATAGGACATTCGTCTCACAATCCAGGACTGCTGGTCCCAAATCCTCACCTGCTTGTCTTATGATTGCCCTCCCCTGTTGTCCACCTTTGGTGGCCATCTTGTGTCCACATGGGGGCAGGATCTTTTACCACATGGGGGCAGACATCTAGTGTGTTGGAGAGATAGTCAATTTGCATATTACTATTTTATTAGATAGGATAGAGGCCTGGTGCACAGGTGGGGCTGGCTTATTTGCCCTGAAGGGTGTCCCCGATCAGGGTGGGGGTTCCCTTGAGGTGTGGGGCAGCTTGGGTGAGGGGCCTGTGGTGGTTTGCAGGCCAGCCACGCCCCCTGTCAACCTAAGTGGAGGTCTTGGTATCTGGGATTTATTTATCTTCTATAATTGAAACTTTGTAGCCTTGAGCAGAGGCCTGGGCCAGCCAGAGTGTGTGAGAAGTTTGGCTTCCTCCATTGCTTGAGAAACCCAAGCCTCATCCTCACTCTGTGGCCACAGCCATCTTGGTTGGGTTAACGTGCATACTTGCTCCTGATTAGCTATTGGGCGTGGCTTGTGGGTATAGCAGAGGTATGATCAATTTGCATATTACTCTTTTATTATATAGGATGTTCTGTTTAATTATATAAGCTTTTCTGATATCACTTTTGAGCTATTGATACATCATCTATACATAAATGTATAAGGAAAGACCTCATTTTCCACATGTGTCTTTCCTTCCTGTTTGACTCCCTACTAATCCTACAGAACATTGCACTTCTGACACTGTTGGTCACCAAATGTGTGGAGGTTTGTGTACTTAACACACAATTCTCTCTAACACCAGCTGTGTATCCTACAATTTAACTCAATTCTGACATTATCTACCTGGAGATAGAATCAAATCCCACAAGTTAAGGGCTCAGTCCCACAAGACTGATCCCATCCCACTTTGGTGCCAACCACGTTTTACTAGATCCCCAGGTTATCCACAACTTCATTCTGTTTTGGGTACAAAGCGGAGGTTCTCATAACCCACTCCAAATTACTCTCATTTGCTAGAGTAATTCACAGAACTCAAGGAAACACTTAGATTTGCCTGTTAATTAAAAAACTTGAGGCCCTGTGCATGAATTTGAGCAGGTGGGTGTATGGAGAGACCTTGGAAGATTGTCTAGCCATGAGGAGTGTCCACAGAAGGTTGGCTGTGGGAGTCCTTTCTATTCCAGCATCCTCTGTCAACAGCAAACTCCTGCATTGAGCATCTTCCCCCTGGTGGTCAGTGTGTGTCATAGTGACTGATTAACTGGTCGTTCTGGTCCTCTGGTCATAATGGTCACTTAGGCTTTTATATAGAGAGATATGAAAATGGATACAGATGAACAGCTAGATGAAGGCATATATAAGGTGAGGTGTGGGAGGCTTCCAAGTGCAGGAGCTTCTGTCTCTGTTGAATTGGGGTGTGTCACTCTCCCAGTGAGGATATATTTGACAACTGGGAAGTTCTCTCCCTGAGCCCCATACTATTAGGATTTTTATGGAGATTCCATTATATAGGCATGATAAATCATAAACCCCCTTTTCAGCCCTTCTCCCTTCTCAAGAGAATCAAGGGTGGGACTGAAAATTCCAAGCTTCTAATCATAGTTGTTTTTTCTGGTGAACAGCACCTATCCAGGGCCATCTAAGAGTCCATCCAGAGTTGTCTTATTATGACAAAAGATACTCTCATCACCCAAGAAATTACAAATATTTCAGAAGCTTTGTGTCAGAAGCTGGGGCAGAAATATATATATATCACAATAAGAAACTTGGTTTCAGTGTTCTCTTTTTCCTTGTACATGTTTCTATCAGATTCTCTTGTGGTTGGCTTCTTATTATTTATAGCTTAGCATAATGATTATACATATTCTTAAACTTTTCTCTGAGGATCCAAACTAAATTGGTCTTATTTCAGTATTTCAGTTATTTCTTATAAACTAATTTATCATTACATTAATTTACTGTTTAATCTATATATTTCTTCTCTAAAATGCAAATCCCTATCTGGCATATACTGACATTTGCTAGTATTTTGAATTGGGCATGATACATAGTACACTTTTGATAAATACTTGTCCAATTACTTTCTGAATATCTTAAGTGTTTGCTCAGCAAGTCACATGGTAAGTCATTGTGGATATCATTGGTTCTTTACTGAAGCAAAAACAATTTTATTCTGTAAGACATAGCTAAAGAAAATTTCAATAAAGTTATCTTCTCCCTTAAAATCCATGTTAGTATACACATAAGAATTAAAAACTTTTAAGAGGAGCATTCATTTTTTTCTACTTTTTTATTGTTTAAAGTATTACAAATAGTAGTACATATGTCTCCTTTTTTATGTTTTTCCCCCAATTGGCCTCCCCCCGACCCTACCCCCCAGTACATGCCCTCACTTGTCCCCTCTCCCCAGTGTCTTGTATCCATTGATTATTCTTATATATATGCATACAAGTCCTTTGATTTATCTTTTACAGTCCTCCCAACCTCCCTTACCTTCCTGCTGTACTATGACAGTCTGTTCATTGTTTCTTTGCCTATATATCTCTTTGCACACTCTCTTCTTTTCTTTAAAAACATCTTCCCTCTGCAGGCTAGAAATAAACTTATAAGAACAAAAAATGTTTGTCTCAATTTCAATGTCCGATAGTTCTGAGTCCCAGTTTCAATGTCAAAAAGTTCCTTATGGGTACAGGTCAGCAATGATATCGGGATACTGGATAAATGGTGGCAATGCATGTTCAACCCTCTCTGGTTTGGTTTTAGGCATCCTGTAGTAATGCACAGCTGCTGACTGCTAGCATGTCAATGCATCTTCAATGTCTTCCATCTCTGGACTGTTTCTACTCTTGTCTTCATGTTGGAGCAGACCTGTCAGTTCCTCTCTGTTGCAGGAGTCCACTTGGTCTTGGAGTTGTTTTCTGAAAGTATATAAACATATTCTCGACCAACAGTTAATAAAGGAATCTTTTCTATTAAATTAACTTGGGGTCCTTTTTATTTTGCCCAACCAATTTTCCTTTGGCTTATTTTGACACCATGTGTGTTTTTCATGGGTGTCTTGCTGTTATTATTACAAATAGAAATTAATTTTCTAAGATAAAAATTTAGTAGATGTAATTTACTTACCGGATATTTTTCCTTACATGAAATTATCCTACTATCCCCCCTTTTTTGATTAATGGAGACTTGTAAAATTAAGTAATCTTGATAACTTTAAATTTTAATTTTTTGCACAAAAATATGACTACTTTATGTTCATTGCATGTTAAGCAATTTTACCATGAGATGAATTACCAATAGAAATTTTAGTTAATACTTTAGACACAGCATTTTGTCCAATACAATTAAATTTTCTTGGATATTCACTTATTTCAATTGGCCAATTGAAATTAATCTGAAAGCTTGATTACTCTTTTACTGTCAAATTTAATACTATACCAACAATCTTAGATTACCCTGTAAATATTAGTGGAAAGGATTATTTGCATTCTTGAGTAGGCCCTAAGCATTCCTGGTGCTAGGCTGATTTAGATGTAGGGCAGCTGCTGTTGGACAAGTTTCTGTATGTTACCTGGGTCCGGTCTGAGCTGGGCCCAGTCGCTGTCTGTTATCTGAGTCCTGATCTGTGCTGAGCATAGGAAGCAAGTAGCCATGGGGGGCAGGAGATCTCCCTCAGAAAGGATGAGGGTGAGGGCCCATGCAAGGTTGGGGGAGTTGAGGGTCTGTGCCCCACCTCTGTTGACGCCCAAGTTCTCTCCTGATGGCCCCTCTGCAACTGTGCCTTTCTTAGGTTGTTCCTTCCCTGAGGAATCTTACCCATCTCTGGCTAATCAGTCATTCTCCTGGACCAAGCAGGGTGTTGTGAGGTTCAATTCTGTCTCCTTGGTAGTCTATGCCCCATGCCTCCATGCCTAGTACCTGCCTTGGGATCCCCTCACTTGCTGGAGGGGCACCAGTACTGATCACATATCTCAGGGAATTCAGGTTCCTTCTCCAGGGAGAGCCCAGATCACACCATTGGGCAAGAGACAGATCCATTATACAAACCACCTAGAGGCTTCAGTCTCAGTGTGAATAGAAAGCTCAGGCTACAGCTGAAGTCAATTGGATTGTGAGAAGAGGATCCCTCTTGTCAAAAAAGGTAAGAAAGGCCAGTATAGAATGCCCAAGTGCCTTCCCAGTGCCTTAATTCCTTTTGAAAGGGATTAAACCTTTTTATTTCCTTTTTAAAATTGCCGCTAAACATTCAAAGAATTAATTTGTAATTTTGTTTGGGATAATTGTACTATATGCTGTTGTGAAATGTCACAAATTAAATGACATTGTAGAATAATATCATGTAAGAATATTCTTTGCTCTAGGCCATGGCAATTTAATTTCTAACTGGTTCTCAATTACTTTTTGTAACTTTATATAAACTTTTTCAGGGAGACAAAAACACAGATTACTTACCTTAGCTCAAGAGGCCAAATATATTGAGATTCAATTACAATCCTAATGACATTTGAAGGAAAGTTCCTTTTATGTTCTTCCAAAATGATTTTCATGATAAAGAGTTTCATTTAAAAATATTTGTCACATGAAACAATTTCTCTTAAAGTTATAGTGACTACAGTATGGATTAGATTTAATATTTTATAATAATAATTTTTTTAATTCCTGTTTTTTACATGTGTCCTCATTCTCCTATTACCTCCTCCCCCACTCCCTCTCATGCCGCACCCTCCCCGTTGTCTGTAACCAATGATTATGCTCATATGCATGTACTAAAGTCCCTCTGTTGATCTCTCCCCCTTAAACGCATCAATCCCCACCTTCCCTTAGGTTTGATGTTTTGATTGACTGTTCTCAATCTCTGGATCTGATCTTTTTCATCAGTCTATATCATTCATTATATTCCACAGGTGAGTGTGAGATCATGTGATATTTATCTTTCTCTGCCTGGCTTATTTCACTAAGCATAATGCTTTCCATCTCCAACCATTTTGTTGCAAATGGTAGGAGCTACTTCTTCTTTTACCACAGCATAGTATTCCATTGTGTAGATGTACCACAGTTTTTTAATCCATTCACCTGCTGATGGGCACTTAGGCTGTTTCCAAATCTTAGCTATGGTTAATTGTGCTGCTATGAGCATGGGGGTTCATATATCCTTTTTGATTAGTGTTTCTAGTTTTTTGGGATATATTCCTAGAGGAGAGATTACTGGGTGAAATAGGAGTTCCATTTTTTATTTTTTATAAGAAACTCCATACTGTTCTCCACAGTTGATTGCACTAGTCTGAATTCCAATCAACAGTGCAAAAGAGATGTTTTTTCTCTGCATCCTCGCCAACACTTGTCCTTTGTTGATTTATTAATGATAGCCATTCTGACAGGTGTGAGATGATACTGCATTGTTGTTTTGATTTGCATCTCTCTGATGATTAGTGACTTTGAGCAGGTTTTCATATGTCTCTTGGCCTTCCTTCTGTCTTCTTTGGAGAAGTGCCTATTTAGATCACTTGATTTTTTTTTTTTGACTGGGTTATTTATCTTTGTTTTGGGAAGTTGTATGAGTTCCCTGTAAATGTTGGAGATTAAATCATTATCATTGATATCATTTGCAAATGTGTTCTCCCATGCAATGGGCTTTCTTGTTGTTTTGTTGATGGTTTCTTTGCTGTGCAAAAGCTTTTAAGTAGTCCCATTTGTTTTTGTGTTTTTTTTTTCCTTTAGTTTCCATTGGTCTCAGAGATGTATCAGTGAAGTTCCTTTGGCATATGTCAGAGATTTTGCTGCCTATAAATTCCTCCAGTATTTTTATGTTTTCCATCTTATGTTTAAGCCCTTTATCCATTTTGAGTTTATTTTTGTGTATGGTATAAGTTGGTGGTTTAGTTTCATTTTTTTGCTTGTGTTTGTCCAACTTTCCCAACACCATTTGTTGAAGAGACTGTCTTGATACCATTGTATGTTCATGCCTCCTTTGTCAAATATTAATTGGGCATAATGGTTTGGGTCAAATTCTGGGTTCTCTATCCTATTCCATTGATCTATGTGTCTGTTCTTATTCCAGTACCAGGCTGTTTTGAGAAGAATAGTGGCTTTGTAATACAGCTTGAAATCTGGTATTGAGATCTCACCTACTTTGTTCTTTCTCAGGATTGCTGCAGCTATTCAGGGTCTTTTTTTATTCCAGATGAATTTTGGGAGAGTTCATTCTAGGTCTGTGAAATATGCCATTGGTATTTTAATGGGAATTGCATTGAATTTATAGATTGCTTTGGATAGAATGGACATTTTGATGATATGGTTTCTACCAATCCATGAACATGGTATGTTCTTCCATTTGTTTATGTCTTCCTCTATCTCTTTTTTCAGTGTGGTGTAGCCTCTGCATATAGGTCTTTTACCTCCTTAGTTAAGTTTATATAGGTATCTTAATTTTTTTGTTGTGATGGTAAATGGGATTGCTTTTTTAGTCTCTCTTTCTGTAAGTTCATTATTGGTATATAGAAATGCCATAGATTTCTTAACATTAATGTTGTATCCTGTTACATTGCTAAATTCATCTATCATGCATAATATTCTTTGATGGAGTCTTTAGGGTTTTCTATGTACAGTATCATGTAATCTGCAAATAAAGACAGTTTTATTCTTCTTTTTCTATTTAATGCCTTTTATTTTTTTTTCTTTTCTGATAGAAATGGCTAGTACTTTCAGCACTATGTTGAATAGGAGTGGTGAGAGAGGGCATCCTGTCTTATTCCTGATTTTAGGGGAAATGGTTTTAGTTTTGCCCATTGAGTATGATGTTGGCTGTGGGTTTGTCATATATGGCTTTTATTATGTTGCTGTATGATCCTTTTATTCCCACCTTGCTGAGAGTCTTTATTAAAAAAGGGTGTTGGATTTTGTCAAATGCTTTTTCTGCATCAATTGATATGACTATGTGATTTTTATCTCTCAATTTGTTTATGTGATATATCACATTTATTCATTTGTAAATATTGTACCATCCTTGCATCCTTAAGATAAATCCTACTTGGTCAAGGTATCTGATCTTTCTGATATACCGCTGGATTTGATTTGCTAGAATTTTGTTGAGGATTGTGGCATCTATGATCATGAGGAATATTGGCTTATAATTCTCTTTCATTGTGTTGTCTTTATCTGATTTTGGTATTATGGCGATGCTGACTTCATAGAAAGAGTTTGGAAGTGTTCCTTCCTCTTGAATTTTCTGGAATAGCCTGAGGAGGATTGGTTTTAGTTCTTCCATGAATATTTGGTAAAATTCCTCTGTGAAGCCATCTGGCCCCTGCATTTGTTTACTGCAAGCTGTTTGATGACTGCTTTAATTTTTTCCATCGTTATCAGCATATTGTGATTTTTAGAATCTTCCTGTGTGAGTTTTGGAAGGTTGTGTTTTCCTAGGAATGTGTCCATTTCCTCTAGGTTGTCTAATTTGTTAGAATAGAGTTGTTCATAATATTTTTAAACAATCCTTTGTATTTCTGTGGAGTTTGTAGTTATTTCCCCTCTCTCATTTCTGATTTTGTTTATTTGGGTCCTCTCTCTTTTCTTCTTGGTGAGTCTGGCTAGAGGTTCATCTATCTTATTTATTCTTTCAAAAAAAAAAAAAAAACAGCTCTTAGTTTTGTTGATCATTTGTATTGTTTTTTTCGTCTCTTATGTCATTAATTTCTGCTCTGATCTTTATTATTTTCTTCCTTCTGTGCCCAGGAGGCATTGCTCTCTTTCTAATTCTTTGAGTTGTTGATTTAGGTGATTCATTACCATTTTTTCATGATTTTTGAGGTAGGCCTACAGAGCTATAAACATCTGTCTCACCACTGCTTTCATTGTTTCCCATAGCATTTGCATTGTTGTATTTTTATTAGTCTCCAGGATATTTTTAATTTATTCTTTGATCTCATTTATAACCCAATCATTGTTTAGTTACATGTAATTCAACTTCCAAGTGTTTGAATTTTTTGGAATGTTTTTATTGTAGTTTATTTCTAATCTTATGCCATTGTAGTCTTAGAAAATGGTTGATATGATTTCAATCTTTTTGAATTTGGGGAGACTTTGCTTGTGACCCAATATGTGGTCTATTTTTGAAAATGTCCCGTGTGCACTTGAGAAGAACACATATTCCGTGGTTTGGTGTGATACGCTCTGAAGATATCAATTAGGTTCATCTGATATAGTGATTTATTTAGAATTGCTGTTTCTTTTCTGATTTTTTTGTCTAGAGGATTTATCCACTGATGTCAGTGGTGTATTAAAGTCCCCTACTGTGATTCTATTGTTGTCGATCTCTCCCTTGATATTGAATTTTTTTATGTATTTAGGTGCTCCTGTATTGGGTGCATATATGTTTACCAGCGTTATATCTTCTTGTTGAATTGCTCCTTTTAAAATTATGTAGTGGCCTTTCTTATCTCTTGTTAAGGCCTTTACATAGAGGTCTATTTTATCAGATATAAGTATTGCTATCCCAGCTTTTTTCTCATTTCTATTTGCCTGAAAAATGTTTTCTATCCCTTCATTCTCAGTCTCTATGAGTCTTTTGCTCTGATGTAGGTCTCTTGTAGACAGCAAATATATGGGTCATGTTTTCTTAACCATTCAGCTACCCTATGTCTTTTGATTGGTGCATTTTACCCATTCATGTTTAATGTTATTATTGACAAGTTTATGTTTGTTGTCATATTTTTCCTTAGTGTTTGTGTTTCTTCTTGCCTTTCCTTTCTTCTTTTTACAGCAGTCCCTTTTCATGCATTGTTGGCTTGGAGTGATAAACTCTCTTAGCCCTTTTTTTTCTGTGAAGCTCCTGATTCCACCTTTAATTTTGAATGATAGCCTTGCTGGGTATAGTATTCTTGGGTTCAGACCCTTGCTTTGTATCACTTTATATATTTCATTCATTCCCTTCTGGCCTGATGTGTTTCTGTTGAGAAATCAGTTGATATTCTAATAGGAGATCCCTTGTAGGTAACTTTCTGTCTCTTTCTGACAGCCTTTAAGATTCTTACTTTGTCGTTAGTGTTCGCCAATTTAATTATGATGTGTCTTGGTGTCGGTTTTTTGGGGTTCAGCTTGTTTGGGACTCTGTGTATTTTTTGGACTTGATTAGATTTTTTCTTGCCAATATCAGGGAAGTTTTCTGTCATTATTTCTTCAAATAGATTTTCTATCTCCTGCTTCTCTTCCTCTCCTTCTGTTATCCCAACTACGTGAATGTTATTTTGTTTTGTGTTGTCCCAAAGCACCCTTAGACTCTCTTCTTATTTTTTAAGTCTTCTTTCCAGGTGTGCTGTGTTTGTGTGTTTTTCCCTACCTTGTCTTTTAATTCACTGATGTGGTCCTCAGCTTCTTCTAGTCTACTGTTTAGTCCTTCCATTGTGTTTCTTATTGCAGCTATGTCGTTTTTCATCTCCTCTTGGTTTCTTTTCATGTTGGTGACATTCTAATTCAGCTTCTTATAGCTCTCATTGAGTTGTGTGTATTTTTCATCCATTTATTTAAACACCCTTGACACCATTACTCTGAATTCTTTCTCTGATAAGCTGCTGGCTTCAATTTCATTTAACTCCCTTTCTAGTGAGCCTCTTTTTCTTTGCGTTGGGGGTTGCGTTTTTGTCTTCTCATATTTTCCTGTAATGTTTTAATTGTAGATCCAAATGCTTTTCTATCCAGGTTTTTTTTGGGGGATGTTGCTATTGGTGTATTCTCTCAGTTTTCCTGTGCTTATTAATCTATTGTAGTTCCCTACTTGAGCTAATTGGGTTCTCTTGATGTAGATCTGTGAACTTGAGTACCACAACTATGGTGGCTAAAGTCAGCAGCTGTGGAGAGGAGTGTCCCTATTTTTGCTGTTTTGCACCCTTAATTGATATCATGCTTGCCCAGCGGGGATTCACAGTGGCACCAAGGACCCATCTGTTGGGGTGATGTGGTTCAGGGGACCTACACTCTGGAGAACTGTGACTGTGGTGCCCAGAGTTACAAAATCACACCCACGGGGGCTCCCCATGGCTCCCAGGCATTGCCTAGGGAGTGGACTGCTAGAAAGGCCCTGCTGAGTTTGGGCTATACAAGCATTGATGTGGACAAGCTGTGCTGAGTAGGCCTCACTATAAATGCACTGACCTAACCTGGGAGCACTGTAAACCCACCCACAAGAGTGCTCTATAATCCGGCTGAAGAGGGGGAGGTTGCACTCAATGCTTTGGAGGTGGAGGTCCCAGGGTCCGCGGGTCTGCAGCTGTGTCAACAGGACTCTGGTTGGAGGGGCTGTTAGGTTGCAAGGCAGCTCCAACACTTGTCTGGCTGATGGTGTTGATGAGTTCCCAAAGAAATGCCGTTTTTCCCTTCAAGATGGCATGGGCTCCTTGCTAGAGTCCCACAGTCTGGGGATTCTTGGCCACAGTGGCAGTCTCTCCTTGTCCAAGAAAGCCTGGACTGCTAGCCCTTGCTGCTCCTGTGAGATTCAGCTGTCCCTTACTCACTCACACACACAACACACACATCCACACACTCTCCTTCATCCCCTCACTCACTTCCTCTCCCTCACCTTTGTCCTGCCAGCGCCATCTTCCAAGCAGTGTCCCTGGAGCATTCATTTTTAAACAAAGAAAATAATCAGTTAATAGTTGATTCTATTTATGATGAAGGCTAGTTGAGAGATATAGATTTGAGTCTTACAACTTAATCACATTCAAAATAGAAACAATAGAAAAGAAAGTCCTAAACAAAGAAAAGAAACTAACATAGCAAAACAAAATGATAACTTTAGAAAGGAAATTTGAAAATCAGAAAAATTGTATTTATCTCATAGTGGGGGAAAAATAAAATATAACTAATTTTACAATTTTTATATAATCTGACATGGCTTCAATTATAAAATATAATTTACATGTTTTAATATTTTTAAAAATTAATTACTGAGAGACTTAATTAAGGTATTGGTATGCAACCTAATTATCCTGTATTCTTAAAGCCCTTAACTTATAATGACTTTGGCCTTGGCTGGTTTGTCTCAATGGATAGAGCATCAGCCTGCAGACTCAAAGGTCTTGGTTTGATTCCAGACAAGGGCATGTACTTTGTTTGAGGGCACATCCCTGTAGGGGGTGTGCAGGAGGGAGCTGATGGATGCTTCTCTCTAATCAATGTTTTTGGCTCTCTATCCATCTTCCTTCCTCTCTGTAAGAAATCAATAAAATATATTTTTTAAAAATTATGAATCTGTAATAAAATATAGCAAAGAAAATATACATATTTAGCAAAACCTATTTTCATGTCTGTCACATTTGATGTAATCCTGATTCAGATTTTGTATTTCAATTATTTTAATAAAATAAGAAAAAAATGTAATCGTATTTTTCTCCTTCAGTTTTACAATCTCACAAAAGATTTTGTAATTTCATTAATGTAAACATTACAGTATATGAGTTTTTAAGAGGAATTTAGAGAAATTGTGTTCAAAATCCTGACTCTATTATGTACTGATCAAGTGCCATTGGGAAAATTATAAAAACTGCCTTAAGTCTAAATTCTCTCATTTGCAAATGGGATCTTTGTTATTTTAGATTGTTAGAAAAATAAGTGAACTAAGATATCTAAAGCTATTGGAACATTGCCTAGCACCATATAGAAATTCTCAATGTACTGATGCTTTCATTTATTTATTAAACAAATAATTCATAGGTAGAAAGATATTATTTTGCCCACTTACCAAACACACTCGATGATGTTTTCAAAACATGTATCTGTGTTAGAGACTTTCTACCTCACATACCATTTTAGTATTTTTCTTCCGTGGTTATAAAAAATAATTAGACAGAAAAATATATATTTCACTAAAGTCAATTATTATTTATATATATATATATATATATATATATATATATATATATATATGCCTACACAACCATTCAACTGTTTGACTGGTAGCTATGATACACACTGACAACAGGGGGCAGACACTCAATACAGAGTCATGGAAACATGGAACAGAATGATGAATCTCGGAAGGAAGGAGTGAGGGGAGGTGGTGGGAAGAGATTAACCAAAGATCGTATATGCATACTAGAGGCCAGGTGCACAGATTCGTACACTGATGCAGTCCCCCGGCCTAGCATGTGGGGATCGGGCTGAAACCGTCAGTCTGACATCCCCCAAGGAGTCCCAGATTGTGAGATGGCACAGGCTAGGCCGAAGGATCCCACAGGTGGACGAATCTGTGCACTGGCCTCTAGTTAAAAATAAATACATAATGTGAGAAAAGTTTTATAATAACCTCAAAGTTACATGTCATGGCAGGACTTATTATTTTGTCCTACTTTACTTTGGGCAGCTGTCCCTCTTTTGCATACCATCCCCATTACCTCTTTAATCTTATAATTTGAATAATAACTACCATCTTACATATCCCACCTGGCCATCATTTCCTAAAAAGGGATATGTGTGTACTCAAAATGTAACATTCTGATATGTTCTCTAGGAAATTTGAAATGGAAATTAAGAAAAAGAGCTAGTTTTTCTCAATTGATATGGAAGCAAGTAGTAGACACGGCATCCACAGTGTGAACAAAGTTCATCTGTACAACAGGCCTAAGCTTGAGAATGTGAGATAGAAAGCCTGGTCATAGTTTGCTCTTGCTTACACTTGTCCCTAAGGCCGGCTGTTCGTGTGACTTTTGGTGGTTTGTTTCTGTGAACAAATGTACTTCCCTTTTGGCCTAAGTTTGTTCAAGTTGGGTTACCTTCAATTTAAAACAACACTGCACTGAGAAATGTTTATTGTCCAACATTACTATGTATAATTAACTCATTTGAAGAGCAAGCAAAACATAAAACAAAACTTATCTTCACATCATATTATTTATACTTGAGAATTTTGGGTAAAAATTCAAACTTTGGAAAATAGTAAATATTTTTGGAGAGCAAGACATTAATTTTCAGAGATATTTATATCTACTCTTCTTATATTGTTGATTTCTACTTTTAGAAGGAAATATCAATGATATTTTTTCCCCTAAGAGTACTGAACTGTTTTGGCTTGAGTGGAAGTCATCCTATTAGCCCCAAAGTGCTCTGTTCTAGCAGCTGCATAAACAAAGGATTTAATGCTTTATACTGAAGATGCAACTCTTACGAGTGTTTGCATTTTGTGTGGGATCATCCTGTTAGTTGTTTAATTTTGCTAGAAAATGTAAGACCACAATTTAATAGGATTCTTGGTTTTAACAATTGTCTGGTGTATACATTGCATCATGAATCATCCTTCCTTTTCACTAATTAAATATTCTAATTGTTACATATAATCATGATAGAGATTTTCAAAATATAATGTTCCAACAATTTCACAACACAATAAAATGATTTATTATTTAGAAATAACTTAAAGTTGCTACTATTAAACATAAAACACTGTTACCAAATGAGTTTTAAAAAAATGAAATAAAGTACTACCACTCAAAATTTAAGGAGCAATGTACCACTATTTGCTAGCTATTCTGTTAATAAAGAGAAGTGAGAATAATGATTGGCAAAAAAAAAGATCAGAATATCTATTTTCTTTTCTTATTTACACTGTATACAAATGTGGCATTAGCAGATTTACCCAGAAATTATGCTGTCTCCATTTCTTATTTTGGGCTAAGTAAAAAAGAGGAAAAAATATGTGTTTATTTAAAATAAGCACATATTGCCGAGACTGGTTTGGCTCAGTGGATAGAGCACCGGCCTGCGGACTGAAAGGTCCTGGGTTCGATTCCGGTCAGAGGCATGTACCTTGCTTGCGGGCACATCTCCAGTGTGGGGTGTGCAGAAGGTGGCTGATCGATGTCTCTCTCTCATCGATGTTTCTGACTTTCTACCCCTCTCCCTTTCTCTCTGCTAAAAATCAATAAAATATATTAAAAAAAAAATAAGCACATATAAAGCTTTAAAGGCAGGGCTTGTCCTTCTAGAATAGTCTGAGATGCTTCCACCATTGAACACATTGAACAATGAACACACACTTTGGTGTCTATAACATCCTCTTTGAAGGTGCTCCTGTTTACAATCCCTAATGCTCCAGCACCTTTTGCTGGACTTCATCCAGCCTTTATTTGTGCGTTGCCTCATGATACTTTCTTTACCACATGCAGCTTCTGAAGGAATTATCTCTAATACTCCCTGCAGAGACCTAAGCATGAGATGTTAACTCCAGGTATTGATGAATTGAATGGAACAAGGACTGAATATACCATAATAAATAAGATATATAGAAAAAAACCTTAATACAATGTAGTAATGGGAAATATTTTTCAAATTTTATCAATTCAGACATCAGAACAACACTGTCAGATATGTTTTGCCCAGCCTAAATACCTGTCATTAGAACATCAGGAGGAACTCTTTTCTGTGTATTTATGAAGTAAAAAAAATTAAGTTTACTCAAATTTTGGGATGAGGATAACATACATTTTACTATAAATGTCATTAGACCATTTAATAGATAACAATAAAAGAGACAGCAAATTCTGATGTAATTTTGTATAGAAAAAGCTTCTTATACATAATATTGTACAGTGGTACCTCGAGATACGAGTGCCCAACATACGAGATTTTTGAGATATGAGCCGTCGAGCAAGCGATTTTTGCTTTGAAATATGAGCAACATTTAAGATAGGAGTAATTGCGCATATCAGCTGGCTGCACACAACCCACCAGTTTACTGCGACTCAAGCGTCTCATAGTTTCCCACGCCTCAAGGTTAGGGAACGAATTACACTCGTATCTTGAGGTACCACTGTATAATTGTTCAGTACATATTTGTCTATTATACATAATTGTATGCTTTATACTAATAATCTAGTTGAAATAATCATTATTCATTTATGGTTAAAAGAATTGCCTTTGTATTTGTCCTGGTTCTTTTTAAATTCTATTGACACTGCTTCTCTAGTTGTCCTGAGCTTATCTATCATAGGCAATTACTTTTCATCTGATTAACCCCATATTACTCTTTGCACGAAATAACTTGATTTGTTAAGAAGGCATTATTCTATATCAGTGGTCGGCAAATTCATTAGTCAATAGAGCAGCAAACTGTGGGTTGCGAGCCATGCTATTTGCCGACCACTGTTCTATACACTCAGTCTAATATCTGTGTTCTTGTGTATTAGTTCAAGAATGGCTTCTCTTCCTAGCTTTCATGACCTTGAGGTTCTCGGTCTCCTATGTGTTACTTATCGATATGAGGCACTCTACAAATTTATGGCATAAACGTATGAAAGATCATTATGATAGAAATAGCAACTTTCAAATAAAATCCAAACTAAAGAACTAACCCCTTCCACAAATGCATGGAATAGAGCTATTTTGAAACTCCCAGTGTTCCCTTCATAAGAAAGCTCCCTGAAGAGCAGTTCAGTGGTCAAGACATTGGATACTATTTTGGTGGCTGCATCAGAAATATAAGCATCTGCACTTTGATTTTTTTTAAATATATTTTTATTGATTTTTTTACAGAGAGGAAGTGAGAGAGATACAAAGTCAGAAACATCGATGAGAGAGAGACATCGATCAGCTGCCTCCTGTATGCACTACAGTGGAGATATGCCCACAACCAGGATACATGCCCCCGACCAGAATCGAACCTGGGACCTTTCAGTCCGCAGGCCGACGCCCTATCCTATGAGCCAAACTGGTCTCGGCTGCACTTTGATTTTTAAAAAATTACTGCACATGATTTTTAAAATTGAATTAGTGTACTAGGATATAAAACATTACAGAAGTAGTAAATGATCAAGAAATCAAAAGCACCATTTGCCAAATCTATTTCTATAATATTTTGGGTTGAGAGTTGACCCTTAATTCTAGCTGCTAAAATCAAGTTTTGTAGTTTACTCCTTTCGCTCCCCACTCTCCATGAAACCATAATAAATTAAGTAGAATAAAGGTATGCCTCTGATTATCTTGATGATAAAAGTAGAAATCTCCAAAACATTTTCAGACTGCCTAATGACACCATCAGTATTTTTAAACTGATTTGTTGGTAGGGTCTATATCTAACTACATTGCATGATGTACAGTAGAGCACTTCTAAGTGCAATATTACACAAGGAAATTTATTTGGAGAGTAACATACACAGTCCCATCTGCAATCATTTATTTCAGCCTATACATGTTTCAATGTTTGTAGAACTATCTTCCAACTATTTTGATATAACTAGAGGCCCGGTGCATGAAATTCATTCATGGGGACAGGGATGTCCCTCAGCTCAGCCTGCACCTTTTCCAATCTAGGACTGCTGCCTCCCAACTGCTCACCTGCCTGCCTTCCTGATTGCCCCTAACCGCTTCTTCCTGCCAGTCTGCTCACCCCCTAAGCACTCCCATGCCAGCCTGATTGCCCCAAACTTCCCTCCTCTGCCTGCCTGGTCACCCCTAACTGCCCCCCCCTGCAGGCTTGATTGCCTCCAACTTCTCTCCCTTGCAGGCTTGGTCCCTCCCAACTACCCTCCCCTGCTGGCCATCTTGTGGTGCCTATCTTGTGTCCACATAGGGGCAGGATCTTTGACCACATGGGGGCAGTCATCTTGTGTGTTGGAGTGATGGTCAATCTGCATATTACTCTTTTATTAGATAGGATAGAGGCCTGGTGCATGGGTGGGGGCCAGCTGGTTTGCCCTAAAGTGTGTCCCAGATCAGGGAGGGTGTTCAATTGGGGGATGGTTTGCAGGCTGGCCACACCCCCAGGTGACCCAAGTAGAGGCTCTGGTATCTGGAATTTATTTAACTTCTACAATTGAAACTTTGTAGCCTGGAGTGGAGCCAAGCCTCCTGCTTGCTCCATGGCAGCAGCCATTTCTGTTGGGGTTTATTTATCTTCTATAATTGAAACTTTTTAGCTTTGACAGAGGACTGGGCCTATCAGGACAGGCAGAAAGTTTGGCTTCTGCCATCTCCAGGAGCAACTGAAACCTCCTGCTCTCTCCAGCTTCATGGTTGCTGCCATTTTTGTTGGAGTTTATTTATCTCTTATTATTGAAACTTTGTAGCATTGAGTAGAGGCCTTGGCCAGGTAAGGGCAGGTGGAAAGCTTGGCTTTCTTCATTGCCAGGGAAACCTAAGCCTCCCTCCTGCTTTCCTTGACTGCAGTCATCTTGGTTAGTTTTATTTGGATATTTGCTCCTAATTGGTTGGTGTATGTGGCTTGTGGGTGTAGCGGAGGTACAGTAAATTTGCATATTACTCTTTTATTAGATAAGTTTTCATAATTGATTCTTTGATAATTTATCTCTAAAATCCTGAAAGAGAAAATGAGGTAGGATTGACTTCAGTTTGTCACCAAAAATTTTCTATACTGTTGGGAAAAAAACACCACAGTATTTTTCAGAATTGTTTTTACTATATTCTGGGTTAGGTATGGTTTATAATGACTCAAATAGAATTCCAAGGCAAGCTTTTGAATAATAATGTGGAGCCAAATACTCTTCTTATTAAAAATTTCTGGTTTTGCTTCTCTTTCCCCTTATTTCTTTGACTAGAAAATTCAGTTAATTTACAAATTATTGGAAATTGCATTTGGTGGATTGTTTGAGAATAATGAATTACACTCAGTAGAGTATATTTATAGTATAATGTTTTTTTTTTTAAATAGTCCTGTTACTGAGTTTAGAAACTCAGAGAGTTTGGTGACAGTATACAGTTATAGGAGTGAAACATCTGGTCCAGTTAAAAGTGGATTACTTAGAATTACAGACTCTTCTGGGCAGAAAGTATGCATAAGAAGCCCCATGAGAAGCCAGTTGGTGGGAAGAAATAGCAGAGTAAGGCTACTTAGAAGAGCAGGCATAATAATAGCAGAAGGCAACTATTTTTAACTTTTGGATACACATTTGATGTTTCATAGACAAAAGAACAGGTCACATCGAGAGAGAAAAAAATGATACAAAACATACAAGTTAAACTTTCTGAATAGTAATACCATGTGCAGGAGTTTCCCAGCCATCAGTACTGTCCCTGAAGACCATTTATACTTCAGAACATTAATATTCATTAGATATAATGCCATATGTTGCATAGCAGGATGCATTGCCAGCAGGCTGTTTGTCATAGAGCCAGATTTCATAAAGCATTGTAAAATAAACATTATGATGATAAATACAAAATGACAGCCTAATTAAGAGAATCTTAATCGCCATTTGCCCACAATAACATTTGTTTAGTTGTATCTGTCTTTGTGCTAGCATCCTTCTTGTTCATCTTATATTCTATGCACCTTCCTCATCATATCCCAAAATCTCCCTCCACACACAAAAGGGAAAATCATGCCACATATGATTTAAAATACTTAATACCTCTCTTTCTCCTCCCACAAATCAATTATAGGGTAATGAATACTTGTACACCACTAATATTCACAACATTAACCTCTAATCCTAAAGGAGTGGAAAGTAATTCTAATGGAGATCCTGTACTCACATTGCAGGTGAAATAAGTTACAGAAATCAATAAAAACTCTAAATCTAAAAATCATTTGAAATCCTTTGGAAATATTTGGAGTAATATTTTGAGCTTCAAAAAATCCATCCTGGAT
This sequence comes from Lasiurus cinereus, assembly GCA_011751065.1. NCBI lineage: Eukaryota > Metazoa > Chordata > Mammalia > Chiroptera > Vespertilionidae > Lasiurus > Lasiurus cinereus. Next base: position 29,078,217 of record JAAGEH010000286.1, on the reverse strand, counting down.
TTTGGAAATCACCATGACCTTTTTTTTTTTAATCCTGAAACCCATCAGATTTTATTGAGCATTTCTCCACCCAAAAGTGATGGACCTACCTTACATCATATTAGTGCTTAGAGGGACTCTCACCTTCATTCAAGACCTTTGTGTCATATTCTGCATACTAACTGACCTAGTCTATAAAAGGTGAACTACTGTATCTAATCATTTGAATAACAAATATATTATATTTTTGTCACCTTTATAAAATAGCACTTAAAATATGGATATTCTAGTTGCGGTTTCAAAATAGAGGCTTACTAAGGTCAGACAATGCCTAAGGAACAGTTGAATAACCAGCTCCCAGGAGCCTCCACTGAATTTCCTTGGTGCTTTTACTAAGATGCAAGTTCTGGTTCTCAGATTTGCTATATCACAGAATAATTAGAATGAGGAAAATTTAAAATCAGAGGTGCGGTTGTAAATATTTAATAACTGATTCTTAGATAAGGAAAAAAAAGTTTGATTCATAAGATTTGCTGAAATCAAACTATCATTGAGAAGTCTCTAACATGAAGTTGGAAAGTGATACACATGATTGGCTGTCAAGAGTATTGACCTAATATATAATATATAACAAGTTAATCATAAGTAGAAAGTCATCATATCTGGATTTTCCATGTGGGAGTTGAAAGAGAAAACATTCTCAATTTATGTGTCCATGGTTCAGAGAAAATCTCTGAGCTCAGATACCGCTTATACAAACACACATATATATATTTATAAGTATATATAAATATGCATACACACATATATATGTAATCTAAATAATAATTCTGTTGACAAATCTTGACCACAGAATTATGATAAATAAGCAGTTAAATTGGTATAAATATCAACTCTAATCAAAATTATAATAGCATTAAATGGGGAAGAGAAAATAAAAATGTCCTCTGAAACACAATGTTAAGATTTCCCCAAATATATTTAGAAAAAAGGTGAGTACAATAATTTGAGATAAAATATAAAAAAATTTTTTGAGAAAAATTGATATGTTCCATATTATTTGTCTATACCATAAAAATATATTTCTTATATGAGATTTCTTTTTGGAGATATAGTTGTGCAATTAAGTACAACTTTTGTGTGGGTGGCTGGGCAGGATTGTGGCATGCAGGAGCAAAAATTTTCAGTAACCACCAGAGGCTAGCCGCAATGACACCAACCAGCACCTCACCTTGGTCTGGGGACCCCACTTATTCCACCATCCCACCACAGCAAACTCCCACCATGTTCAGCACTCTGCCACCTGCTGCTCACACCGACCATGTTCTGTACACAGACTCCGTGGTCATCACACATCATAGTGACAAGTTGTTTAGTTGTTCTGCCACTCAGTCTATTTGCATATTAGCTTTTTATTATATATGACTAGAAGCCCAGTGCATGAAAATTTGTGCACTCAGGGGTTGTCTCTCAGCCAGGCCTTCACCCTCTCACAATCCGGGACCCAATGGGTAGGGTACCTAGGCTTGGCCTGAGATCAGGTCCTATCAGGGCTTTCCTTCCCCTGGTTGCAGGTAGCTGGTTCCACCTCCACCACTGCCACTGCTTACTTTTGTGCAGTGCTGCCCTCCCTCTCCTGCCACCAGTCACCTCCCTCTATGACAAGCATAGGGTGCAATGGCTTGGCTGGCCCGAGTCTCCTTCTGTGGGGTGATCACTGGCAGGCTGCACACCTGTCAGAGCATCACCAACTGATGGCCTCCCTCTTTCTTTCTTTTTTTTTTTTTTTAGTAAGAGTAATGTTTACTGAGTGATACAGAACTGAGTTCTAAGAAGGGTTTACCAGGATGGAAATACACTACACCCCGCCCTTGCCGCCCACAACACCCAGAGACTACAGTACTTAGAAGTTACATGCAATAGCCATAATTGCTGAACATCTGTTCATGACAAACAAATCATAGCATATTTATACTGTATCACATAGAGTGACTATAGAAATTCATAGATATATTGCTTGTATAAAATCTTTCTTTTATAAAAAATATTTTTAAAAAAAGAAAGTATAAAAAAAAATGTGCAGAGAGAATCCAAGATGGCGGCATAGGTAAACACCTACACTGCTGCCTCGCACAATTTCAAAACTACAACTAAAAGACAGAACAGACATCATCCAGAACCACAGGAAAGCTGGCTGAGTGTAAGTTCTACAGCTAGAAGGAAAGAGAGGGGCTCATGGAGACCCAGAGGGGCTGCAAAAAGCCGAGGTACTGAGATGCGTGCGCTGAGAGAGCGGGTGCTGGAGAACCTGGCTGGCTTTCTGTGGCGGGAGGGAAACAGAGACTCCCAACGGCATTGAACCCCTTATTTTACGACACTAAACCCCAGATCCAGCTGAAACTCATATGGGGGTAGTTTGGACTGTGAAAAGGGAGAGGTGCATGGAAATTTAGGGGAGTCACAGAAGATCAGGTCTGGTCTTGCACGCGCATGGTGCTGCGCGCAGGACAGATTGCTGATTGTGCCGCTGGCTTTGCGAGTGGGCGGGAGACAGACCCTCCCAACTGTGCCACTTCTGACTCCACTAAGCCCCTGTTTCGGGCGAAACCCTGAGGACCTAGACTCGTGTGGTCCTAGTGCGCAGGGGAGCTGCAAAGGCAGCGGTTAGAGGCACTGCAGGTGCACGCGCACACAAGGACCTCTCCAGCCATTACCCAGTCATGTGAGACTCAGGGGCTGTGGAGGGCGGGGCCGACTGGAAGGCAAGGCGGTCCCTTAAGCCCTGAGACTTCACCCCTCCCAAGCTCAACAGAGGCTTCTTCGGCTTTGCCTCTGGCATCATAAAGCTGAATCCAACACAGAAGTTTCCCCGGCATAGTGAAAATGCCGAGACAAGGGAAGGGATCACAAACAAAATAAATGGAGGGAAAAAAACAACTGGATATAGAGTTCAAAACCACGCTTATAAGATTTTTCAAGAATATGCTAGAAAAGATGGACAAATTTAGCAAGAGCCAAGAGGAGATGAAAAAGGACATACTAGAGATGGAAAAGAGCCAACTAGAGATGGAAAAGGTGCAACTAAAGATGATAAAGGACCAAATAAAATTAAACATACATTGACTGAAATAAAAAATATTATACAGAGTCCTAACAGCAGACTAGAGAAAGGCAAGAATCAAGTCAAAAATTTGAAATATAAAGAAGCAGACAACATTCAACTGGAAAAGCAAGAAGAGAAAAGAATCCAAAAATGTGAACATAATGTAAGGAGACTCTGGGACAGCTTTAAGCGTACCAACATCAGAATTGTGGGGGTGCCAGAAGAAGAGAGAGAGCAAGATACTGAAAACCTGTTTAAAGAAATAATGACTGAAAACTTCCCACATCTGGTAAAAGAAATAGACTTACAAGTCCAGGAAGCACACAGAACCCCATATAAAAGGAATCCAAAGAGGACCACACCAAGACACATCATAATTAAAATACCAAGAGCAAAAGAGAAAGAGAGAATATTAAAAGCAGCAAAAGAAAAACAGTTTATTACCTACAAGGGAGCACCCATACGACTGTCAGCTGATTTCTCAACAGAAACGATGCAGGCCAGACGGGAGTGGCAAGAAATATTCAACGTGATGAATAGCAAGAACCTACAACCAAGAATAATCTATCCAGCAAAGCTAACATTCAGAATTGAAGGGCAGATAAAGAGCTTCACAGATAAGAAAAAGCTAAAGGAGTTCATCAACTCCAAACCAGTATTATATGAAATGCTGAAAGGTACTCTTTTAGAAGAGGAAGAAGAAAAAGGTAAAAGCCAAAAAATTATGAACAACAAATACATATCTATCAAGTGAATCTAAAAATTAAGTGAATTAAAAATTTGATCAACAGAATAAACTGGTGAATATAATAGAATCAGGAGCACAGAAAGAGAGTGGACTGATAATTCTCAGGGGGGAAGGGGTGAGGGGTGTACAGGGAGAAACTGGACAAAAATCATACACCTATGGATGAGATCAATGGGAGGGAGCTAAGGGCAGAGGGAGGGGTGGGAGCTGGGTGGAGGGGTGCTATGGAGGGGAAAAAAGAGAAACAAATGTAATAATCTGAATAATAAAGATTTAATTTAAAAAAATAAATAAAATAAAATAAAATGTATAGATCTTTTAACCCACAAAAAACAAAAACAAATGTGCAGTTGAAAGCCCTGCTAGGATAGTCAGTCTATAAACAGTCAGTGAGTATGTGCTTTGGAAGGGTGCCTATGTCTCATGCCCACAGCAAATCCAGCGGGGATGCTAAAGGTGAGCCCTGGCTGACATTCTTAGCAAGACTGAGCTGGACCATGGTGGTTGGGTACAGCCGGGCCTGGCACTGTGCCCTTCTCCAGCATAAACCAGGATCAGGGTTAGGGTCAGGGTCAGGGCTGGGGGCAGGAAGATTGCAGTTTCACTCTGAGTTCCATACTCAGCCCAATTTTGGTTGCAACTCATAGCTTTTCTTAGATACTCAGAGGTCCTTTAGGTAGGTGCTCTGGTGGAGAAGCCAGAAAGTGCCCACAGCTGTCTGGTTGGGCATGTCTCCAGCCCAGAGCCTCTGTTCTGCCTCCTGCAAGCCTGGCCCCAAGTAGAACAGCCCATCCTCACAACTACTTTTTCTCAGAGCTTGGTCCTGGGTTTCATTAGCCTGGGGTTCTTCCCCTGGTGTGGCTGATTTGAGTTTCACAAAAAAGCTTGGCGATGTTGGCTATGCTGAGCCTTATTGAGAGTTTTTCTTGCAGCAAGGAAGATCCCTCTGGGACCCACCTCCTCCTTCCTCTCCTTATTTCCTCCACTTCCTCTTCCTCCTCCCAGCCCATGGTCATTTCTTCTCCAGCTGCTCCAGCAGTAAGTTGCCTTCTGAGTCAGAGGTCTTAACACTGTTGGTCCTGACAATGCAGGTGGGGTGATGTCAGTTGAGCATCAGGATGAACTGCTGCCACTGCTACTACACCTCCTCCATCTGGGTTTTCAGCCCGCATTCATGATTCCTACTGAAACTCCTTCCACTCCTTTTTTTGTTCCAGCATGGGGCTGCCACCACTTTGTTCTTTTCCCAGTGCCTTTTCCTCTGAACTACTTGTAAAATGCCAATCACATAAAATTTTCATGATGATTCAATGTTATATAAAATATATACCCAAGAATTTAAGTCTTAATATTTAGTGCCCATTCACTCCTTCTAAGCTCTTTATAATATTATTTTAATTCTCTAGTTATTGAAGAAAACTATAATTACCATTCAATATATGCAAAGCTTTTTTAACATTGATTTTTAGATAGAGAGCGGGAAGAAGAAAGTGAAACATCAATTTGCTGTTCCACTTATTTATGCATTCATTGGTTCCCTGGAACCTGCAGGCCTGGGGAAAGAACCAAGAGTCCAGTCTGATGGCAGAATGGCTCTGGCTCCCCAGAGGCTGCAGAACAGGGGAAGGGACCCAGAGGCCAGTCCGACTACAGCATGGCTCCAGTTCCCCAGAGCCTGTGGGATGCAGGGAGGGACCAAGAGGTGCTCCATGCACTTCATGGTGACTGGTCGTTTGGTCGTTTTGATCATGATGCCTCTGCCTTTTTATTATTATGAATAGAAGCCCAGAGCACGAAATTTGTGCAGGGGGAGGATGTCCTTCAGCCCACCCTGCTCCCTTTCCAATCTGGGGCCCCTTGAGGGATATCTGACTGCTCAGGATCAGGATAGGATCGAGCCTAAACAAGCAGTCGTACATCCCTCTCACAATCCAGGACTGCTGGCTCCCAGCTGCTCACCTGCCTGCCTTCCAGATTGCCCTTAACTGTTTCTGCCTGCCAGCCTGATCACCCACTAACCACTCCCCTGCCAGCCTGATTGATGCCTAACTGCTCCCCTGCCAGCCTGTTTGCCTCTAACTGCCTTCCCTGCAGGACTTGTCACCCTTAATTGCCCTTGCTTGTAGGCCTGGGTCCTCCCCCAATTGCCTTTCAGTGCAGGCCTGGTCCCTCCCAACTGCCCTCCTCTGCTGGCCTGATTGCCCACAATTGCCCTCCCTTGCAGGCTTGGTCCCTCCAAACTGCCCTCCCCTGCTGCCCACCTTGTGGCAGCCATCTTATGTGTTGGAGTGACAGTCAATTTGCATATTACTCTTTTATTAGATAGGATAGAGGCCTGGTGCATGGATGGGGGCCAGCTGGTTTGCTCTGAAGGGAATCCCAGATCAGGGTGAGGGATCCTTTGGGATATGGGGTAGCCTGGTAGAGGGGCTGTGGTGGTTTGCAAAAAGCCAGCCACACCCCCAGTGACCCAAGCAGAGGCTATAGTATCTGGGATTTATTTTGTCTTCTATAATTGAAACTTTGTAGCCTTGAGTGTTGGCCTGGGCTGGCCAGGTGTACAGAAAGTTTGGCTTCCTCCATTGCTTGGGAAATCCAAGCTTTCTGTTCACTCCATGGCTGCAGCCATCTTGGGTGTGTTAATTTGCATACTTGCTTCTGATTGGCTGGTTGGCATGGTTTGTGGGCGTAGCAGAGGAATGGTCAATTTATATGTTTCTCTTTTATTAGTGTAGATTATTATTTACACTATTTAAATTGCTGCCAGTACTTTGGCTACTGAAAAATAGAAAGATAATATTTCTCTTTTTTCCTAAGCCTTACTTGATAGAATTATCTTTCCTTTGCACTGATGCATTCCCAGGTTGAACTGTATTTATCACAAATGTAGCATTTATGTCTTTATAGTTCTATAAATTGTTATATGATCAGTTCAGTAAAGAAATGAAGCAGGGATTATTCAGGATAGAGCTAAGAGTGCATTTCTAATAAAATTTGAATAACATTGTTATTTAATGACAATTTGTTTTTTATTCTACTGCTATATATCATATCCCTTATATGGGGCAATCAACATAAAAATGAATTTTGGAGGATTAAGTAAGTACTTGAAATTTGTGCAAACCTACCACTCCTGCTAGCTCAACGACACAATGATTTATCCTCACAAATTAATCCACATTTAAGAAAATATAATATTATTTTATATATTCAATCACATTGATTAAAGTACAGACACAAACTACTGCAACAGAGATTCTTAATGATTATTATCTTAGTAATTTATGTCTTATATACTTTTGTTTTCTTAATGCCTCTTCATGTTACAAAGCCCCCTTAAGTTTATAGTATTCCTTTTCTTTTTTAAAAAGATAAAGATGTTTGAAAAAATATTTTCATTTTTTCAATCTTCATACTTAGGATTATCTTTGAGTACCTAAAAATAAATTTGAGAATGCATGACAAATAAAAAGACATTAATTATTAAAATTAATAGGTAGTAAATCTAGTTATTGCTTTTTATTAATACAAATAGTGCTCATAAATGCAAAAAAATCATGTGAGGACATTACACAACAAATAGCAATAATCAAAGTTACAGGGGAGAATCCACATGAATAAAATACTAACTGCCTTAAATTACAAGATAATACTTGCTAAAATACTCATATAACTAAGAAATATGCACAAGCAATTTTGAAATTAACTCAGCATGTTCAAGTGTCTCTTTTATTTTTGAAATCATGAAAAAAGGACCACATTTATTTTTAGAACAAAGAAGCATGCTTCCAAAATAAAAATGTACTTGCAATTGTTCTAAAAAAGTTGTAACATCTACTTTTACAGAATTATAAAGGCCCGGTGCATGAGAATTCATGCAATGGAGGGGGGTCCCTCAGCCCGACCTGACCCCGGGAACCCTCAGGGTTGGGAGACGACCCTGTGATCAGGAGAAGGTGATGCCCCATCATAACTCTGCTGCTGCCACTGCCAGCAGCGCAAGCCTCGGGTGGCCCTGGATTCCTGAGCCTCAGGCAGCCCTGGGCATCAGGGAATCCACCATCCAATGCTTGCCTGTACCTTGATCATCAGCTGGGCAGCTGCCATCTGAGGCTTGCCTGTGGCTCAGGCCGGGCATAGGTGGCTGGGGGGCTGAGGGGACTAGAGGACTCTGGAGGCAGGTGCATGGAGTGGTCGGGCCCACATGGGAGTGGGCCTGGCCTTGCATGCCTGCCACCCCAGTAAGTTGAGGGGACTGGGTGCCTCCATCTTGTTGCATTTCAGATCCACTATATTTAAGGGCAGGGAAGTCAATTAGCATATTCCCTTCTTATTGGCTGTGGGTGCCACCATCTTTGCAACAGTGTGAAGATCAATTAGCATATTCCCTCTTTATTAGATAGGATGTTTTATAAATTATTGTTTGTCCTTTCTAAGTTCTAGACTTTTCTGATTTAGGTGAAAATTTTATTTCTATGTTTAATTTGAACTCAATATTTAGCAGAAATTTATGAAACTATAGTCTTAAGTACTTTTTAACGAACACAGTAGGTCTTCGGGTTACATCAGAGATCCATTCTTATGGCTCTACATAACATGCTTTTCATCATAAATTGGAAGCCACCTACATAAACACCTACATCACTCACAGGGAGCACATACACAGCAGTAGTGAAGTGAAACAGTAAAAAAAATTTACAAGAAAGATAACAATTCCTGACTTTTACTTGTGGTAAATAAATAATAAAAGACATAAGGCACATATGTACATATGTCAAAATGACAGAACTTTTTTTTTATATGTTTTATTGATTTTTTTACAGAGAGGAAAGGAGAGGGATAGAGAGCCAGAAACATCAATGAGAGAGAGACATCGATAAGCCGCCTCCTGCATGCCCCCTACTGAGGATGTGCCCTTGACTGAAATCGAACCTGGGACCCCTCAGTCCCCAAGCTGATGCTCTATCCACTGAGCCAAACCAGTTGTGGCAGAACTTTTTTTTATAAATAAATGAGAGATGGTGACATAACCACAAAACAATGTATGTTGAGTTCTACATAACCCAAGGACTGTCTGTATGGTGTTTTTTTTAATTGATTTTTTAGAGAGAGAGAAAGGGAGAGGAAGAGTGAGAGAAACATCTACCAGCAGCCTCCTGCATGTCCCCTACTAGGGATGGATCCCACAACTTGACATATGCCCTGACCAGGAATTAACCAGTGACTTTTAATGAATGAGATAAGGCTCAACCAATTGAGCCATACTGGCCAGGGCAGGCTTAAGTGATTTAAATGAAATACAATCTTTGCCATGAGGAAAGTTACGTTACCAGGCTAAACATCTTGCTCATCCTATATAATAAAAGCCCAGTGACTGAAACAGCAGAAAGACCAGAACTACCAGCGATCAGAATAACCACGCCTATTGCCCCAATTGGCCCCACCCCCCAGCGAGTGGTTGGGGTGATCAGGGAGGCAGGCAAGCAGTTAGGAGACAGTGTTCCCAAATTGTGAGATGGGTGTTTGACTGCCAGTTTAGGAAGGATCAGGCAGTCAGACATCCCTCCCAACGCCCTGTGTTGCGAGAAGGTGCATGCTGGGCTGAGGGACCGCCCTTCTGCATGACTTTCGTGCACAGGGCTTCTAGTAGTTAAAATAAAAAGGTGTGTATCTATATTTTATTATGAAGGGAAAAGAATCATTAAACAAAGTGGCCACAGAAATTATGGAGTAAAATTATTTTCCTAAAATTTTATTGCCCATATTTAATTATAATATTTATGTAAACTACGTTTACTCACAGGCAGTAGAGGATATGTATAATTAAGTCAACCATTTTGAGAGAATTTATTAATCAGTTAAAATCACAGAGAAACATCTAGTATAATGTGATTTAACATTGCTTTAATTTTGTTCAGAAATGTGCCAGATGTTTGTTTATAAAGATCAATTGCTTTTGGGTGTAAAAAACTGTTACTCAATTCTCTGACCAATAGATTTAGTCAGAGAGTAAATACAGCATTACTATTTATATATTTTTTAAAAAAAAAGCTTATATCATCAGTCTAATCCCAGTAACACCCACCTAAAATTGATATGAAACTGATTTCAGTAAAATAGACCTACATATTAAGGTACAGTATAGAAGTACAGTTTGATACAAAACAAGCCAGACTCCTTACTTCTTGGCAACTTTTACTGCTAGATGTACCATGAGCTCATATTTAACAATGATCTGTGTAGGCTTGACATTGGATCCTCTATATGGATACTACTCCTGCAGGTAGAAGGAAGTAAGCTCAATGACTCAGTGAACCAAGTGATCTATATTTCTTAAGCAATTCCTTGGTAACAAGTAAAACATTAGTAATGATGTGGGTTTACTAAAATTTGGTATCCTGGAACCACAGATTAAATGCCACTTGGTTGAAAAAATATATATATTCATTAGAGGCCCAGTGCACAAAATTTGTGACTTGGGGGTGGGGGCTCCCTCAGCCCAGCCTGCATCCTCTCCAATCTGGGACCCCTCAGGGGATGTCTGGCTGCCACAGGGATTGGGCCTAAACTGGTAGTCAGACATCCCTCTCACAGTCAGGGACTGCTGCCTCCCAACCACTTGCTAGCCTTCCTGCCTGATTTTCCCTAACGACTTTTGCTTGCCAGTCTGATCACGCCCTAAACACTCCCCTGCCAGCCTAATCAACACCTAACTGCTCCCCTGGCGCCTGATCGTCCACAACTGCCCTCCCCTGCTGGCCCGGTAGACCCCAATTGCCCTCCCCTTCAGTCCCAGTAGCCCCCAACTGCCCTTTCCTGCCAGCCTGATTGTCCCCAACTGCCCTCCCCTGCCAGCCATCTTGTGGTAGCCATCTTGTCAAAACATGGGAACTGCATCTTGTGACCACATGGGAGCATCCATCTTGTGTCAAGGTGTGATAGTCAATTTGCATATTACCTCCTGAGAATATAGGATATACTGTATGTATATGTGTATACATATATATATATTATATATATATATGTTTTTATATATTCCCTATAGATATATGGATAAGAGATTTCTGCTCTTTTACATTTTATATCCATCCATTCTATTGTTTTTGCTGTTGCTACTGATATTATGTGATTGCAATTATGTTTTAAATCATCAATATTCAGAAGAGCCTAAAGGTAGTATTATTTTATATTAACTATATATAGATAATATATAAAAGACACTTAAAATTAATATTTACAAAACCTAGACTAATATTTAAGAATCATGAAAATTAGATATATTTTTAAATATTACAGAAGTATCAATTTAAAGAACATGAAATTTGTGCAAATAAAAATGATCAATGAAAGAGAATACATTTCCCTTAAATTGAATATAGATATTCCAAAATTATTATATAATAAAATACTTGCTTAGGATTTTTTGTGTTTGAAGTTCTGTTACATTTTCTTCTGTACCTCTCTCTCTCTCTCTCTCTCTCTCTCTCTCTCTCTCTCTCTCTCATCTCTATCTCTATCTCTATCTCTATCTCTAATCTCTATTATCATCTCTATCTATCTGGATTCCAGGTCCTGTTTATAACATAGCATCAGTTTGCAATGAGAAGTCTTTCAGGTGTTAATTTCTCTGACCTTGTTCAAGTTCCATATCAGAGTATTTGTTTTTGAACTTGCACTTTGTAGGTTCTTTGTAATCATTATTGCATCTTACTGTCTTTTCTGTATCTCAATGCATGTGCTTGCAATTTATCATGAATTTACATGTGAATTCTTATGATGAGGAAATTAACCAGAGTAGTTAAATATGTAGTAAAAAACCACATTCTATATAAGCAACAAATGTAAATACTTACTTTGGTGTATCATATTTAAATTCAGCTGTACAGTCCTGGCCAGGTAACTCAGTTGGTAGAGCAGTCACTATATGCCAAGGTTTCAGGTTTGATCCCCAGGCAGGGAACATACAAGAATTAACCAAATGAATGCATAAATAGTGAAACAACAAATCAATGTTTCTCTCCTCTCTCTCTCTCTCTCTCTCTCTCTCTCTCTCTCTCTCTCTCTCTCTTTCTCTCTCTCTCTCTTTCTCTCTTTCTCTCTCTTTCTCTCTTTCTTACTCCCTCTCTCTCTCTAATAAATGAAGTAAATGAATCAATTCAGCTGTACAGAAATATAAATTTATTTTGCTATAACTAACTGTACTTATTTTGATTCTTAATTCTGCTAAACTGCTAGGAAACTTTTACCTCAGTCTTCTCAGTAAGATTTCTGGCACATGTGTATAAGACAAGGGGAAAGAGGAGCTGAAGAGGAAAAGGCTTACTGAGACAGGAGAGCATCTTTCTCAGATGGTCCTCCATACAGCTCTCCACCAAAAATGTCTTTTCTTATATTTCATGCCTGGCCTATTTGTGCCAAATTAGGAATCATGGGGTCCAGTAACTATTTCACAATGTGCCAGAGGCTCCAGAAGTTTGTGAGAGACTGTTATCACACTTAAGAATCACAAAGCTCTTATTTTTCTGTAGTGTTTCCACCCCCCTCAGTGTACATGACTTTTTTGGAGGCCCATGTACTCTTCTCCTCCCCACCCCCTAACCCCCATCATGGGCCCATGTACTGTTTTCTTAAAAAAGAGTATTGATTGATTTTGAGAAATAGGGGGGAAGGAAGAGAGAGGGGGATTTGTTCTTCCACTTATTTCTGCATTCTTTAGTTAATTCTTATATGTGACCTGACCAGGGATCAAACCCACAACCTTAGTGTATGGGGAAGACACTAACTGAGCTATCCAACCAGGGGCCCAGGCACTTTTTAATTTCCACTTCCTCCTGTCTTGTTTCTTTAAACATAAATTCCAGACTCTTAAAATGTGGACAAAGTCTGTTTGATAAAATAGGAAAATATTTCTCTCTATAAAATTGTTCAGTTATTTCTCCCCTGATCTGTTTTTGCACAAGAAAAATTAATATGAAAAACTCACAGCCAATGGGGAAAAAATCAACCACAAATATCTTTATTGTTCAACATGTGAAGTATTTTTACACATTTTTATGTAAAAGACAAATGAATTGTTGTTTTTTGCTAATATTTTAAAAACTAGATTTGTACCTTCTCCTAAAAATTTTTAAAATTGGGATCCAGGACATAGGTCCCTATATTCCTGCAGCACAAAAAGTAGTGCTGAGTTAGCTCTGCTCACCTAACATGATTTTCATGTTATTTATTTCATCACAGTTCCCACGAATCCTAAAAACAGAGGATAGTTTTAGTTGTCATTCATCAGTGATCTTTCATTGCTATTTCTCTTATAGTTGGTCATTTCATTCTTCCATGGGACCTGCCTTGCCTTCTATATGAATTTGCTTTTGCATATAGGATGAAGAGCTTATGTTTTGGACCCTAAGTTCAGAAATTTGGAAAGCTTTTATTTCTACCTTATCACGTTGGTCCCTGCAACAAAGAGCACAGACCTATTAGTTGTTACTAAAGAACCAAGCAAAAAAAAAAAAAGGCATACTAGAGAAATAAATAAAGGACATAGATTGATATCACAAACATATTATTCAATTACTTGTCAAATTATTTTATACATTATTCCAATCATAAAATAAGCTTTAAAACCTGTAATTCCCATAAAGTCCCAAATGTAACACCAGTTTATCAAATCCATCAATAAGTATATAATAAATTGGGTTTATGAATGGTTTTAAAGAGGCATTCATGAAACTTAACACTTTTAGAAATGTAATTTTAATGAAAACTCAAATATAATTACCTCAAAATAAAACCAAATGACTTTAAACTTGCGTGTAAAATTTGAAATAGACAACTTACCAAAAAGGCTTTGCAAAGAGATGGCTAACATAAGAGTTCCAGCTATGATGTCATGCTAGCTAAAGCTGTATTAAAATGGAACCAAGAGTATTTGCTTTTCAAAGGACCAGATCTACTCTGTAAAAAAATCAATTTCCTTGCAGGTGGATACCATAAACATGCTGAGGTGTGCTATGCTTCACAGAGTACTAAATGCATAGCAGGGCCTTAATATAATTGGGGGGAGGGGGAAGGAGGAATGACTGCATGCTGACTAAAGGGAAAAAAAAACACATTAAAAGTATTCCATTTTTTAGAGTAAATAGGAAATGTCACATATATTGAATTTTAAAATGTGCCTTACACAGATCAATTATCTATTAAAACAGTATTCTGATTATCCAGATACAGAAATTCTTAGACTTATAAAGAAGTTCATTTACATTTAAAGCAGAAGGTGGATTTCTAAACAGGTTTCCAGACTGAGTCCTGCTTCCAACATGTCTCTGCAGGAAATAGCTTATGTAGTGGAGTTTGTTTATGTCATGTTCCTATTTCATTTCTTTCTAATTGTATATATTCTAATTGTACATAGGAGGGAATTTAGTCCAAATGGTTGAGAATCTAATTCCAAACTCAGATTAAGTAATTAAGAGAGCAAGGAACTGAACCATGAGGCTATACCCTTGTGTTGGATAATCACACAATTTGAAGTTGGAATACTAGATTTCTGATGCATGATTTTTTTGGTGCTTCATCCATTCTTTAGATACATGCATCAGAAATAAAAGGCTTTCTTCTTGAGTTTCTTCTCCTTTTCTTCCTCAATTTTAGGGAAAAGTTGGTCTCTGTTCAGATTTTATAATAAGACATTTTTTAAAATCACACAATCTATCAAAATTATGCTAAGAAAGAGGTTAGATTATTATTTCTGACCTAGTTTAACTCTTTCATTTTATAAATGAGGAAACTAAGTCCTAGTGAGAGTATGTGATAATTCAATTGAGTTTACTATGTTTTTATAATTCTTTCAAAAAATTTAGGCAGTTCATAGATAGGAAAAATATGACAATATAGATATAACACAAAGAAAGGGGGAATATAGAAAGAAAGAAAGGGAGAAGGAAAAAAAAGAAGGAAGGAAGGAGGGAAGGGAGGGAGGGAGGGAGGGAGGGAGGAAGAAGGAAGGAAGGAAGGAAGGAAGGAAGGAGGAAATGGCGAAAGCATTGTCTTTTGCAACATATTGTATTAAAAGAAATGCAGGTACATGGATGATTATAATGGCCATGATAAATGCAATAAAATATCTATAGGGTAAAGTTGTAGACATCAAGAAGTGTTTAATTTCATATGGTAATCAAGAAGTTTCCACAAGGAAAATCTAAATGAACAGAAATGAGAATGTCAGGGTGTAATTTTCTCATGAGGCATATATATATAAAATAAACAGGAGTTAAGGACTTTATTAATTAATGAGAAAACCAATAAAATGCCCAAGCCATCTCCAATGGCATGCACCTGGAACCAATACAAAATAATATTGAATATAAATTGTAATAGAAAAATAAATAAATATTTTTTAAAATGGTTGTTTTTTATATAGGCTCTGAGAATGACACTTATTTTTTAAATATATCAGAATAAGATTCTGAGTGTAGATACAAAGTTCGAGATGCACTTCCAGAATGGTTATGTGAGGGGTTCTGTGGACCTACTTGCTTCTCAGTAAAAAAAAAACAAAAAAAAAAAACAGCTTTGTAAAAAATATTCTTTTTAATCTGAAATATCCTTTAATAATCTCTGAAATTGTTCTAAAGATAGAGGCACAGGGAGAACCATTTATTCAAGAAAATCTACTCGATCTTAGTAAGGCAATTGTGAATCTCTGGCACTTAGGTCATAACCTACTCCCTCCCCAACTCCCACACGTCCTCTATGTGATGGAAACATCATTCTGAGTTGATAATATTAAAACAATGGGGCTTCTCTACCCTCAACGCTCAGAGAGTGGCTACAATATCTCCTTAGAAGGGAAAACTTTCAACATTTCTTATACCTCTCCCTGTTGTAAAAGCTAAACTCCATGTGAGCATAGCTTAGAGACTAGGTCTCTCTTCATCTGTGCAGCTCCCATTTGCAGATGGATACTTGAGGCCAATACTAGAAGGCAGAGAATACAATACTGGGGCCCCATCACCTGCACTCCAGCAACTGCATATGTATAGTTTCTATAGTCGGCCAGAAGAAGCAAACCAAGAAGACCAGAGGCTTCTGTTCCAGTCCAGCACTCTGCTCATAAACCAAAGGTGTCATTACAAAAGAAGTAAGTCTCTATCCTCATCCTCAGCTCCAGAACAATAATTCAGATAATTTGTAGAAGTAAAGGCAGTCCATAAGAACAGAGATATCTAAAACTCTTTCCTAAGGAAACGACTTCATTTAGAATGGAGTACAGATGCTTCTCAAATTAAAATGGGGTTATATCCTGAAAAACGCATTATTAATTGAAAATATTGTAAGTTGAAAATGCATTTAACACTAAACTCTAGAGTATTGGTTGTTTACCCTGTGATCCTGTGCCTGGCTGGGACCATGATCACAAGAAAGTATTGGTACTGCACATCCCTACCCTAAGAAAAGATCAAAATGCAAAATGAGGTTTCCACTGAATGCGAACAGCTTTTACATCATCAATAAAGTATAAAAATCATAAATCAGATAATAAGTCAGGAACCAGATTGTATATTCAAGAAAATTTACAACCAATGGCCCTTTTGAAAACAATGGAAATTATAAAGAGATGCTATTAAGAAGGGGCTAGTAACTCCTTCAGAATAAGCCAAATCATAGGTCAGCTAGCTTACCAGAGTGAGCTACAGAAATAGACAACTAACAAGAGTCCTTGTGGGGTCAGAACAAACTTCACAATTTGGCCTCAAAAACTTTCTCTACAAAGGGATTTGTATTTAATTGGATCAGACTGTGGAGCAAATTTTGTTCCAGGTCATTGTCAAAGACAATAGATCAAAGATCTGACAATTAGTGGAGTCTAGCATCTGGTTGTGACAGATGCAGATGCCTGAATTGGTAGACCAGGAGACAGTTGACAGGAAAGCCCTGCTAAAACCACTCTCATAGCATGGTGACTGCATGTGCTGAAGGAGTGCCCTTCAAGAAGTAACCTCAGAGACTTCACATAGTAGGAGCAATAAACTTCTCTAAATTAGTCTAACAATCACTGAACCAATAAATAGGAAAACAAGAAGTTTTAGATATGAGAGGGAATCAGTACACAGATTTGCTGCAATAGCTGATCTGAAGTCCCGTTTTTAACAACAAAAAGGAGACATACAAAGAAAACGGAGTATGAGCATACACAGGAGAAAAAGGAGGAGGGGAAGTGAGAAGGTCCAAATGTTGGCCTTAATAGAAAACATGAAAGTACATATTGCAAATGTTTTCAAGGAACTGAAGGAAATCATGTCTAAAAAATAAAGTGAAGCATGAGGAAATATTTGCTACAAACTATCAATCAGGACAAAGTTGATGTTCTTCATGGCAATAACCACATTAAGTTATCTTTATTACCAGATAAAGCTCATGTACATGTTTATTGAGTACAACATGCAAGTTAACAGGGAACTTCAGAGAGTCTAAACATTGATTGTTAGGGAATAGCACAAACAATGGCACAGTCTTCTAGAAAAAAACTAAATATTCTTTGTGTGGCTCTAATAAACAGTTCCTCAACAGAATAATAAAAGGACCTGCAGACATCCTCTTTCCCTTCTTAAAAAGTTCTGAGCCATTTATTTTAGCAGAAAAAAAAGTGTCCTTAGGTGGACTAAAATATTCAAGATAGAGAAAACAACCTATACAAATACAAGAAGGAGAAAATAGCAGAATGTATTTGGAAAACAAGTAATTTATTGGTGACTGTGTATAAATGATTAGATGTGGAAGAGAAGTTTAAGGAGTTAGAATCAAGAAGCTATTTGTATGTCTGGCTCAATAAGTCTTCACTCTTTGAGTATTAAGCTGTACCCTTTAAGATTCTAAATAGAAGTGAAGATGGTTTAAACAAAAAACAGAAGTGATAAGGTAAAATTGAAGAGGAATAGATTGCAAAGACAAGTTTCTTTCTTAGTTGTCTTTCATAGTTGTAGAGATCTCTGCTTCTCTACATTTAATGTGCAAACAAATGATTTGAGGAACTGGTCAAATTCAGGTTTGTACTTAGTAGATCCGAAAAGGAGCCTAAAAGTTTGCATTTCTAAAACGGTCCTAGGTAATGCTAATGCTGCTGGTCTGTGGACCACACACAAATTAGCAAGAATCAAGATCAGAATAGTCTAAAGATATATAATGCAACTCATATATTTAATTTTGTTTTTTAGTAGCCACATTCAACAAAAGTAAAAAACCATATTGAAGTTAATATTAAATATAGATTTTATCTAATCTAATAGATTAAAAAAATCAGCTCAACATGTCAATTAAATATAAATATTGATAATCATGTTTTGCATTATTTCATTTATAATCAAGAGTTAGAAATCCAGTTTGTCTTTTATATTTATAACACATTTCAATTCACACCCTTAAGTTTTCACTGGAAGAAATTGATCTGCATTTAGATTTTATAAAACTTATAGTTGAAAAAGATGTACATGCCCACATTGTTCCAAACATACTCAAAATTTTTGCAATAACAGAATCAAATTTTATTTTTTATAATTTTAACTTAAAATTGGAAAAAATTAAATATTCTATTCTTTATTTATACTAACCACATTTCAGATGCTACATTGTTGGAGAATGCAGGTTTAGATGACAACAAAAAAAGAAACATACAAAGTGAATAAGTAGTGCTATTTTGTGGCATGTAAGTACCTTAAAGCAAAGAAGTGTAGGAAGAACTCAAAAAAATACTCAAAGAGGTATTAAAAAACAGGATTCAGTATGAATATATTCTTAACGTTTAAGATAGACAATTGCGCACATCTCTTCCCAATTCTGTCTTTACTAATGCCACATTGGTAGCATGAATTTGGCCATTCTGGGCATCTTTACACCATAATTAGTAACAAGTGCTCCCCCTCCTCTTCAAAAGTCAGTTGTTAATTATTTAGCAGCATCTCACTAAAGTTAAAATATTTTGAGAATTAGGTCAGCTTATTTCCATTTTATAAAACTAGCAGCTTACCATGAAAATGAAATCTAAAATCCTATAAAATCCTATAACCTATTTTTTTTTCACCATCTCAAGTCAATTATTTCATTACTTAACTTCTAGCAAAGGATATGGTTTTACTTTTATAATCTAATTGACCTCTTCAAAATCATTCACATTCTGATATTAAATTGCTCTACTCTTTCTTTAACATGACAAGCTTGTTCTAACTTATAATTCTTTTTACTTTCATATTACTTTCTCCACAAATCTGTGAATTTCATCTTTTTGCATACATGAACTAAGGTTTATCTCTCAGAAAAATATCCAGGAGCCAGTTCTTCCCCTCACTAAGAAGTGATTATCTAAAGCATTCTTGCTTTATCTTTGTAGAAGTAAATACAATCTTTTTTTTTTTTCTCTCGTTATTTACTTTGTATCTGTCTCTGGAAATAAAGTGTAAGGTCCTTGAGGACTTGGTTGCTTTTGTTTCAGAGCCTCAAGCTCCTAGAGCACTGTATGATGTGTACATATAATGTCATTAAATAAGATTTTAATGCATGAAAGATAACTGAATTAATTAATTAATTAAAATGGAACCTATACTGCATGGATTTGGTCACTGATTGGATATAGGGATAAAAAAAGCCAAGCAAGCCAAAAGGCTCTTTGTTTCTGGACTTAGATGATGAGGAAGCTACTCACTAGATAATACAATAAATGTAACAGGGAGAACTGATATAGAGATGAATATTAAAGGTTAAACTTTTGCCCAGTCGGTGTGGCTCAGTGGTTTCCAGTTAGCAGTTTATTTCTCATTCTATAAAACAAGAGGTCACAGTTCCATTCCCAGTCAGGGCACATGCCCCAGTTGCTGACTCAGCCTGCAGTAGGAGGTGTATAGGAGGCAACCAATAATTCTCTTTTAGCTTTGATCTTTCTAGCTCTCTTCCTGACCTTTTGCAATCAATAAAAATATACATTTTTTTTAATTTAGCTTTTACCATGCTGAATATAACTGTTTGTAGAAATTAGAAATTGTGACATCCGATAGGACATAAGATACGCAGGTCTAGATTTGGGGGAAGAGACAGGTTCTTTTTAGAAACGTGCCAAAACTGGTTTTGCTCATTGGCCTTCGGACTGAAAAGCCCCAGGTTGGATTCCGGTCAAGGGCACACACCTTGGTTGCTGGCACATCCCCAGTAGGAGGTGTGCAAGAGGCAGCTGATCGATGGCTCTCTCTCATTGATGTTTCTAACTCTCTATCCCTCTCCCTTTCTCTCTAAAAAATCAATTTATATATATATATATATATATATATATATATATATATATATATATATAAAGAAACCTGATGAATATTGTTTATAGGTAGCAGTCCCAAACACAGAGATGAATTAGATCACTTAGGCAGACAATGATGAAAGGAGAAGACAAGAACATTAAGTATGACCCCGGCTGGGTGGCTTTATTGGTTGGAGTGGGCCCAGTACTCCAGAAGGTGGTGGGGTCCAGCTGGCTCGCCCCCCCATGGGGGCCATTGGAGGTGGGCCAGCTGGGATGAGGAGCCACTGGCTGTTTGCTAGCCAGTCCCACCCCCAATGGGAGGGAGCATTCAGGGATGGAGCTGGCCAAAGCGAGGGTCCACAGGCATTCTCGTTGTTCTGTCGGTCAGTCATTTTGCATGTTACCCTTTTATTATATAGGATACTTGTGGGAAATAGCCAAGAATTCCCAAAGTGGCATCCCACTTAGAGATGAACTGGGGATGTACTAAGAAATATCAGACTAAGATATTGAGGAGACTGCCGATACTAATTCAACATAAAATCAGAGCATATGAAATGAAATATAATTCAAAATAACTGAAGACTGACTTTAACTTGAATCACTAAATTAATTTTTACTTTTTAATACCTACATGTGTGCATTCACTAGGGAGCATTCTGATTATTATAAAAGAGTTTGTCAGCTAAAGTAAAGATCAAAATACAAATTGTAGCACATAGGAACATTATGTGAATTTGTTTTACTCCCTGGAGAACTTTAGGTTTATAAAGAGCAATGAATGGATTACATGAAGACATAAATATGCTCCTGCATTTTCATCTGTGACAGATATACTCTTAGTGCAATGCAGTGTTAAAACTACACCACCTTGGGCTATGAGCTCATCAGAACTCTCAAGCTCAGCAGGGTCAAATTTGGCTAATGTTTGGAAGGCTGACCTCCAAGGAAAATCCAGGTGCAAGAGAATATGATGTTCATAATTCAATAGATAACATGGTTCCCTTTAAGTCACTAATAGGCAATTCCCCCTCAAGGACATTATCAGACACCATGCTACCAGATGTTTGTTCATAAAGATTTAACAACATGGGACATTTAAAATCTATTAACATTTTCCCTATCATATTATCATGATAATCCTTCTGTGAACTATTTTTATTGAGTTAAAGTACACATAACATAAAGTTTACCACTTTAATCTTTTTAAATATATGTCAGTGATATTAATACATTCATCTTGTTGTGCACCCATTGCCACCATTCATCTTTAAAGTTATTTTCATCTTGCAAAAGTTGAAACTTTATCAGCACAAAGCAATTACTACTCATTCTCTTTCCTCCTAGCCCCTGGCAATTATCATTCTACATTCTGTCTCTATAATTTTTATTACTCTAGGAACCATATAAGTGGAACTGATATGGAATTTTTGGACTGGAATACATGGTGTTCCCCTGGACTGGAACCCAGATTCTTTGAGTGCCAGAGTCAAAGAATATATCCACAGACAGATGGTAGTATAGGAAAGGTGGAACTTTGTTAAAGAACAAGTACAGACTCTCACATAGGGAGGTGGAAAAGTCCCTCAGAATGGATTCCCATGTAGGGAGAGGGAAAGGGCCCCATTGAGTTCCTTTTCCCTATGGCTTATAAAGGCTGTAGACCTTGGACCTTGATATCCCCTCTGATTGGTCACTCTTCCCTTAGGCTGGTTGCTATAGTAACTCATGGGCTCAAAAGTGGAACCTCACATGTGAGGTTGTCCCCCTTATAATCCCCCCTTTTCCTTATTGTTTTCCTATTCCCTTTGGGCTTTCTTCTTCTCCTTCTGAATGAAGGGTTTCCTTCCCTTTATTTTGTAAATATAGGCCTTTTGCTGTTCCCAGCTCCTTCATTCTATGGAAATGTACCTGTTGCAGCTTTTCAGCTCCCCTATTCTATGGAAATACACCTTCTGCTGCTCTGCAGCCCTGTGTTTCCTCCATGGTCTCCTTAATTTCCAAAATTTCTCACATTTTCTAAAATCTTTTTCATCCCCAAAAATTCCTGTATCACTTGGATGACAATGATAATGATATATTGCAAAGAAGATATGATGTATCTCAAATAACGGACACAATGAACTACTGAGAAAGCACAGAGTGAGATGTGAAGGGTTTCTGGATCCTTATTTCCTTATATTGAGTCTAAAACATTGTTTGTTTTCCCTCCTAGTATCACTGCCATTTGATAAATTATTTAAAATGTAAATGATTTGATACTTACCTGGCAGGGGAGATACCATGATCACGAAGGTGGTTTTCCCAGGGCGAGGCTTATCCATTGCACTCTGGATGTGCTGACCCCTGCGATTTCCCCAAATGTGGGAAACTCTACTGCATAATTTGTGGTAGTGGGGGACTTCATTCGCACTCTCCCTTGTTTAAAAAAAATAAAAAATAAAATGTAAATGATTTGATATAATATTCAAAATCTCATCCATTATATTATTAAACTAAATGAACTACAGATTAATTTTAACCATGAAGAAATTTTCACGAAATAACCATTGGCAAACTAAAGATATTTAGGTTATTTACCTCTTTGCCAAAGTTTTATTAAAAATATGATTTAGAAAAACCTCATTTGTTGTTAAAAATGTGCCCCAAAATTAATATGGGGTCATTAAAAAGTATTTTTAATATTTATCAAATGCTTTTAAATTTTTCATTTTTACTTGAAGCTGAACATTAACTAAATCATCATTTCATATATTTGACTAGAATTATTTTCATTTGAATTGAAAGGAAATGAACTCCCCTCCATCTTGTCCTATAGGGCTGGGCCCCCTGCCTAAATCCCCTCCCTTTTCTGGGAGGGGCCACAGGTGTGCCAGCAATGTACTAGCTTCCCCAACCACCACCCGAATGGACCAATGAAGCTCCAGGATCACAGCGAGGGTCCTAATAAGGCTAAACCACAGGAAGACCCTAATTCAAGTAACCAATCTCTGTAACCCTTGTCACTTTCCTAAGCCCTCCCAATTATCCTACCCCATAAAACTTATTGTTCCCACCTCGCTCCCTCTCTCGTCTCACTGCTGCACCAGAAAGAGACTGAGAGCCAAACCCAGGTTTGAATAAAGACTCTTTGCTTTTGCATCGGAAAAGGCTCCTTAGTGGTTGCTTATTGGGGACCCCGAACTCTGGGCATAACAGAATCAACATGATGTTCCTAAACAGAAGCTTTAGTTTGCGATTGTAATTCCTTAAAATGCTAAAATTAATAAGTGTTTAATAAATGAGAAAAATTTTTAGGAAGCAAATGACAAAGAAATCCCTGCAGGACCACAGTTTAGATATCAATGGCATAAGGTACTGCAGCACTTTAACTGGGACTGAAATACTAGTACATGGATCTCAACAATATTGCATAGCATCAATTTCCTTATATTTTTAATCAAATCTGAAAAATGTAAGTGCAAGAATATTTATGTCTTGCTTAAATAAATGTTAAAATTCCCAACTCTACCTTGCCCACTCCATGAGTGTTAAAAGCTTGCTAGTTATTTTTCAACTTAGAGATTTTGATTTTAAAGCCCAAGCATATTTCCCTGATAAAACAGGAATTTGGGGGGTAAAATAGGATTGGTTTAGGAAATATTAGAAATTTTGGAGAAAAATATAGCCATATTTTTAGCAATACCTAGAGGGTGTCCCAAACTTTGAATAATTATTAATTCCAATGGGTTAAATCTAAAAGGAAGAAACATCAATTGAGCTATCAGAAAAAAGAAGTGTGTATATATTTTGAGGGCATCCTGTATAAATTGCTTATGTGTGTGTATGTGTATGAAATATCAGACAATGTATCAGTAAGTCATTAATATTTTGCTAAAATTACCTTCTAAGAGGAAATAAATATTCTATTTATACATAATCTTCCTCAAAGCCAAAGGAAAATAGACTTAATGGAAAATATTCAGGAAGTCGCAGTTATTAATAAAAGAAACTTCACCTAAAAAAAACAAAGAAATTAATAAATATTTTATCTGTCAATATGTTCTGTGTTTTGCTTATGACAGTGGTCAGCAAACTCATTAGTCAACACTAGCTTACGAGAAAACAATAACGAAGACAAATACACTTATAATCAATTTCCTTTACTTAAAATCAAGTAAGAGAATAACTCTTTGTATGCTCTTTGTCCACTATTTTTCTTAACATGAACAACACTTTTATCAGTTTCTTTTTCTATAATGGAAATTAAATTTTAAAAGCCCATGCAATCTTCTCATATATAATTAATCAAACTTTAAAAAAATTAAAACAAAAATATTTTATAATTTACTTATGTTTCAAATTGTGCTTAGAAGAAACAAATTTTGTTATCAGAAATATTAGGTAATATTAAGTTATCTGTTGAGATAATTTAAAGGAGAGTAAAGGTGAAATGGTTATTATATAGATGATTTTCATTTTTTACTTTTTCACTGAATCCGGAAATGATATGTATAATGCTGCCATCATTTTACTTCTTTTCCCTTTTCTTGTAATAATCCATCGTAGTCATCTTCAGAAAAAAGTCATAATATTGTCATAAGTGCCATTTTGAATGACAGCTTATCTTAACAGCATGTCTCTATTACTTCCTGATTTCCTGTCAGGCTTTCAGCTCCAAATTTGCTTTAAACCTGTGTTTGCATTCATTTTATCAGCTGACATAATTTGAAGTGTAATTTTCTCCAATCCAATTCCTCCTCTATGGTTTTTCACATTTATTGGTGTACATTTCTGAAAATAGAAGTTATGCTTTATTTAACTCTGTAATTTGACTTGAAAATTGGCATTGTATCTGACAACTAGAAAGTAATTATTATTTTTCAAATAAATTAATAGCTAGATAATGTGCACACTTTCTGAGCTGATTTGATTACCTTTGCCTAATGAAATGATATTTCCACTGTAACTTAGTAGATTTTATGAATTATTGAGCAAAGATGGATGCCTATACTGGTTGCATTCTTCTGTTATTCATTAATCATATCTTTAAATTAATATTTTAATTTATCTGAACTTTTTAAACTAACCAGAATCAAAGCATGTTACTAGTTCTTTTTATAAAGATAAAATAGGCTATATTCTGAGTTACATAAATAAGTTAGAACTTTGTCCCAAAAATTTAAATGTGTGTTGTTTTACATATTGTGTCATTTTTCATTTTTGATTCATTACATGATAGCATTTTACCTATAGAAAGTTTACCATAAGAGGACACATACTTTTATAAAGAAGTTTTAATTATAAACCTAATTGAAGATGTATGCAAACATTGCTCAAAACAAAATAATATTTTAACTTTTTCATTGCTTTATTAAGATATAACTGATATATAACGTCCTATATGTTTATGTTATACAGTGTGATGATCTGCTAAACATATATTCTAAAAAGGTTACCATAATATGGTTAGTTAATATCTCCATTTACTCACATAATTACTATTTATTTATTTTTCTGGAGACAGCACTTAAGATCTATTTTCTTAACAGCTTTCAAGAATATATATAACACATATAAATATATATATATATATACATATATATATATATATATATATATATATGTATATATATATATAATAGTATTGTTAACTATAGCTACTATGCTGTCATTAGATCCCCAGAACTTATCCATCTTATAACTGGAAGGTTGTACCCTTCGAATAACTTCTCTCTATTTCCCCTGTCTCTCAGTCCTTCACAGCCACCATTCTATTCTCTGTTTCTACGAGTTTATCATTTTAGATTCCATGTTTAAGTGTTATGATACAGTAATTGATTTTCTCTCTAATTTTATTCAGTTAGTATAATGTCATCAAGGTCCATCCATGTTGTCACAATGGTAGGATTTTTTTTCTTTCTTGTGGTAGAATAATATTTAATTTTACATATATACCACATCTTTATCTAGTCATCTGTAGATGCACAATGAGGTTGTTCTCATATCTTGGCTACTGCGAATAATTTTGCAATGAATATGGAACTGAAGATATCTCTGGAAGAACTTTATTTCATTTATTTTGGATATATACCCAGAAGTAGATAGCTGTATCATATGATGGTTCTATTTTAAATTTTTGAAGAACCCCTATACTATTTTCATAGGAGCTGTACCAGTTTATACAATCCTAGCAATAGTGCACAGAGTTTCCTTTTCTCTCCATCCTGGCCAATACCTGCTATCCCTTTTCTTTTTTATAAAAGTCATTCTGGCAGATATGAGGTGATTTTTCATTATGGTTTGATTTGATTTCTCTTATATGTGATGTGGAACTTTTTTCCTGTACTTGATGGCTATTAGGATGTGTTCTTTAAAGAAATGCCTATTCAGCTCCTCTGCCCATTGTTTAATCAGATTTTTGCTTGTTTGTTTTGCTATTGAATTATCTGAGTCACTTATGTATTTTGGATATTGACACTATATGACTTTGTTTGGAATTATTTTCTCCCATTCCATATGATATCTTTTTATTTTGTTAACTCTTTATTTTACAGTGTAGGATCTTTTTATTTTGGTGCAGTCCACTTATTTATTTTTATTTTTGTTTCTTGTGCTTTTGGTATCATACCCCCTAAAACTGTTGCCAAGACCAATGTCAAGGAGTTTTCTCCCTATGTTTACCTCTAGGAGGTTAAGTCTTCTAGGAGATTATGTTTAAGTATTAAACTATTTCTAGCTAATTTTTATATATGATGTGATTATCTAGTTTTTCCAATGCCATTTATTAAAGAGACTATCCTTTCTTCATCAAGTCTTCTTACTCTCTTATTGAGGATTTAGTTCTGGGCTCTCAATTCTCTTTTATTGATGCATGGACATATTTTTATGCCAGAATTGTTTATTCTATCTCTGTAAAATTCCCATTGAAATTTTGACAAAGACTGTACTGAATCTACAAATGGGTTTGGATAGTATGGACATTTTATCAAATATTAATTCTGATCCATATAAAAACAGGTTATCTTTCTAATTATTTTGCCTTATAAAATTTCTTTCACCTGAATATTGTATGGGTTTTTCACTTTTTTGTTTAAACTTATTCCCAAGTGTACTTTATTGTTTTTTTTGGTGCCATTTTAAATGATATTGTTTTATTTCTTTTTCAGACAATTCAATATCTCTCTATATAAAAGCCTAATATGCAAAGTGTCTGCTTGGGAATTCTACCGACCAGGAGTTTGATCACTCACTATGACATGTGCTGACCACCAGGGGAATGAAGGAAGGCCCAGGCCAGCAACCCACAACCAAAGAAAGGAGACCCTGGCCAGAAGCTGGCAGCCACTAGGGACTCTAACTGTGTACAAATTTTGTGCACTGGGACTCTAATTAGTGTATAAAATTCAACTGATTTATATGTTCATTTTGCATCCTACAACTTTACTAAGTTAATTCACTAGTTCTAATAATTTTTTGGTCATTTCTCTAGAATTTTCTATGTATAAGATCATATCATCCACAAAGAGATAATTTTACTTCTTCCTTACTAATTGGCACGCCTTTTGTTTCTTTTACTTGCCTGATTGGCCTGGGTAAGACTTCCAGTACTATGTTAAATAGAAGTAGCAAAAGCACGTACCCTTCCCATGTTTCTGACCTTTATTTAGTACTAGAGGCCCAGTGCACAGATTCGTGCATCAATGGGGTCCCTTGGCATGGCCTGTGGAGATCTGACTAAAGACAGAAATTCAACATCCCACAAGGGATATACTAGTGCACAAAGTGGCAGGTGGCCAGAAAGGAGCCTAAGCACGGACTGGGAACCCCACTGCATCTGCTCATCCCAGCCCTATTGCACCTTCTGCTGCTGCTGCTAGGTAGGCTCACTGCCACTCCACTGCAGTCTTTGTGTGCCTGTTCTAGGGCAATACCAGTGCACCCATGACTGAGAAGCAGCCATGGGCTCATGGTCAGTCAGTTCCAATGCCAGTCTGGATCCTGGTCTGGATGGGGGAGAGGTACACAGAGGAAGTGTCCATGGGAGAAGATCAAGTTGCCGCAGCTGCACTCACCAGCCATGCGCCTGGTGTCTGACTCTCATCCGTCAGCTCAGTGACACAGTGACACTCCTGCTGTGGGAGTACACTGACCACCAAGGGGCAACTCCTGTATTGAGTTCTTCCCTCTAGTGGTCAGTGCACATCATAATAAATGGTGGAAAGTTGAACAGTCAAATGGTTCCTTAGGCTTTTATGTATTACTAGTGGCATGGGGCACTAAATTTGTGCACATTACAAGGGAATTAATTAGAGGAAATATTTTAATATTGCTATTTGCCCTTCCTCTATAATAGAAGTGTCAAAGATGAGATAAAATTAATAAAATATATATGAAAATAATTCATAAATTTATTAATAAATAATCACAACATGATATAATAACAAAGACATGAAATGAAAACAATAAAAACAAGATATAAAAACAATACTGATATAAACAATGACTGATAAATTGATTAAACTTATTCTAATATCTCTGTATGCCATATTAAGAGTGAAAACACTCTGAGTGCTGGACAAATTTCCCTTGGGATGAAGTATTTACAACTTTAACATCACACGCTCTTCGAACTTGAGAGAAAGCAACATATAACTGACCATATGCGGAAAACACTTCAGGTAGAAATATTCCTACTCTGTCTAGAGTTTGTCCTTGTGATTTATTAATAGTCATTGTAAATGCTGGCATCACGGGAAACTGTCTTCAATATTTTAAATGGGAGGCCAGTGTCAGATGGGGACAAATCAGTTCTTGGAATCAGAACAGCCTCTCTCCTGCAGATCCTGTTAATACTTCAGCTTCGATAATGTTAGATCACAATCATTTGATCATAAATCTAATACCGTTCAAAGACCCCATTTAATATTAAGATTTCTCTGTAGTATGATGATTGCTTTCATTTTAATTTTAATTTATGACACAACATTCCACAAGGAATGGGACTCCCTCCTCCTGTCAAGGTCCAGTTTGAAGGCTGGCCACTGCCCCAATTGTGTGAGACCCAGAGTCCCTCCTGCTGCCTCAGCAGGACCCAGGTTCCTGCCATCCATGCTAGCTGGACTCAAGCTCCCTTCTGCTGCATCGAAGAGATCCAGACTGACTCCTGCCATGCTAGGGGGACCCAGACTCCCTCCCACCATGCCGTGAGACCAAAATCCACTGTGCCAGGAGAGGTGCTTCATGCACCTCCCAGTGACCAGTCGTACACTCATTTTGGTCGTTATGGCCATTGGCCTTTTATTATTATGATAGACTAGAGGTTCGGCACATGAAATTGGTGCTTGGGGTGGGGGGAGTCCCTCAGCCAGGCCTGCACCCTCTCCAATCCAGGACCCCTTGGGGGATGTCCAACTGCCAGGTTAGGCCCAATCTCTGCAGGATCAGGCCTAAACTGGCAGTCGGGTATCTCTCTTACAATCTGGAACTGCTAGCTCCTAACAGCTCACCTGCTGCCTGCCTGATCTCCCCTAACTGCTCTCCCTTCCCAGTCTAACTGCTCCTAACTGCCTCTGGCTTGGCCCCTGCCACCATGGCTTTGTCTGGAAGGACATCCAGAGACATTTGGTCTAATTAGCATATTACCCTTTTATTAGTATAGATAATGTTAGCTATGGGTTTCTCATTTACGACCCAATTTTTAAAGCTTTTATCATAAAAGGATGTTGTATTTTGTCAAAGGTTTTATTTCTCCAAACACTGAGATTAGCATAATATTATGTTTTAATCTATTAATGTGGTGTGTCACATTTATTTATTTGTGTATGTTGAACCATCCATGCATCACAGGGATAAGTCACACTTGATGCTGCTGCCTGATGCTTTTAATAATCTATTGAATTTGGCTTCCTAATACTTCATTGAGGATTTTACATCTAGATTCATTAAGGATATTGGCCTGCAATTTTATTCTATTGTCCTTATCTGGCTTTGGTATCCAGATAAAGCTGACCTCATAAATGAGTTCAGGAGTGTCCTCTCCTTTTTAGTTGTTTTGAAAAAGTTCCATTCTTCTTTAAAAGTTTGGTAGAATTCAGCAGGGAAACCATTTGTTCTTGGCTTTGCTTTTTGAGGATTCTTTTGATTACTGATTCAATCTCTTTACTCATTGCTGATTTTCTATTCTTTCTTGATTCAATCTGGGGAGGTTCTTCATTTCTAGATATTTATCCATTTTTCTAGATTAATTTATATGCACACAATTATTCATAGTCTCTTATGAATGAGACTTCTCTATTGAACTCCTGATTTTCCAAAAAAGCTCTCTTAATCATTGGTGATTGTCTAAGACAGTGTTCACCATGGCCTCTCAGACCAGGGCTGAGAGTGGCTGGAGCCAGTACAGAGGTCACTGCAAGGTCAACAGTCAGCACTAAGGTTTCTATGTTCATTAGCCAAGGCACAGGTGGATAAGACTCCACTTAGTACCTTGAAATTTGGTGCTGGTTTCCATAGCTCCCATAAAGACACTTTTGTCTGTGAATAGAAGCCAAATTGTTGTTGTGGGGGAGAGGATATATGAAAGAGATGTCTTATTCAGCCATCTTGCTGATGACATTTTTCAAAAATAACATTTTAACATAAATATTTCCCTAAAAAAGATAGGTAACCAAAATACAAAATTTTTCTAAATCAAAATAAAGTCAAGCATTATATAAGCACTTTTCTATATTCTATTTAAGATGAGTTGTACAGTAATTATGTGAGGTAGAAGATAATATGTGATTTTATATAAGAGAAAAAATGACCTTCAGAAAAGTTAACTAACTTGGCTAAAAGCACCTCTGTAAATTGGAAAAGTCAACCAATGAAAACCATGATGATAAGAAATACATATATACACTATTTACATATCTCAAATAATGTGTTCACTTCACCTTCTATATAATGTTGCCATGATAATAATATACTAAAAAAGTAAACCCTTTTTTGTTGAATAGGTAAAATACATCAAACTGGTGAAAGAAACTCTAAAGAGTAAAAGTCAGCTCAATTTATTCAAGAAATAATTGAAAGATTAACAGAACATTCATTTCCCTCAGTTTGTCATAATTTCACCTCTGCTTTTTATTTCTATTCTCATCCTGACGATCAATCATGTTAGGCACAGCAACCTGTCAAAATGTGCTATATTAGCAAATATGAATGCTTTGCTCATCTTTCCCCTCAAAGCTCACACATTACAAAAAAAAAAAAAAACAGAAAAATAAAAGTGAACTCAAGTTAGTGTTTGGAATGAAGTAAAGGCAGAAAATGAATCAAGATTATCTTGCTTTGATATTCTTTATGTGTTTTTTTTCTATTGGTTAAAGAAGTATCTATAATCATGGTAAATTATCTGTTCAATCAGAAAATTTTTACATTCTGTATAAAATCACATGTTATAATTTTAACCAAAAATAAGGGAAAACATGCATCTTTTATTATGTAAATCCTATAATGACTCATAGCATTCTATAATAAACAACTGATGTAGACTCCTCTTTAGTTAGAAAGAAATAGTTTTGCCCACCTGATATTTGTTCTGTCTATAAACTCTTTCAAGTTAATTTCTTTCATACTAACAATTTATTTTACTTCTTTAAGGATTAGTAACTTTTGTCAACTAATGAAAGAATGGCACATACCAACTCCCAAAATGGCAATGATTTACTATACATCTGAAAATAATAACACCAAAATATTTTCTAATAATATATAACATCATATTAGTTTCAGGTATACAATGATTCAATAGCAGTAATATCAGGAAGTGATCACCCCAATAAGTCTAGTTAATATTTGTCACCCTATATAGTTAAAAATAGTTTTTTCTTCTGATGAGAACTTTTAAATTTAAGCTGTACGCTCTTAATAACTCTCAAGTATGCAATACTATATTATTAACTATAGTCATGTCAACCAATGGTCTTTGCCACCAATTCAATACCACAAGAATCCCCAATTTGGGGTATAGTGAAGTAAGATAAATTATTCAGTGACAAATAGCTCAATTATGATACAGCATGCTGTGAAAACAGCAGGACTCTAAGTCAGTTCTGGGGCCAGGCTTCCCTTGTGCCAGATCCCTTTCTGCTAAATAGCTCTGGTCTGTCCTTCCATGGTCTGCTCGGCTATGCACCATGTCAGTCTGCTTTGCACTAACTGCTCTGCTCGGTTCTGCTCTGGTCTAGTGAGACATCTGTGTTTTAGCTCAGCCAAGGAGAAGCAGTCTTTAGTGGAAAGGAAAAGTGCAACCTGAGAGCCAGAGGGGAGCTGGCTTACATGAATAGAAATCCATATCCCTGATCTCTGATTAGTCAAATGAGGACTCCAAATTCTATCAGTTTGATTGGTGTACAAGGCACTTTCCATGTTTTATTGGAGCTATACAGCTCGGATTGGATGGGGGAAGCCTCAGTTCTACTGGTTGACATAGGATTTGAGGAACTCTTTTTTAAGGGATGACTCAGAAGGCAGAACTACAGTGCAGACAGGCAGTTCAGTACAGGCTTCTCCCTGAAGTTCAGTTTGCATGAGAGTCCTCCAAATGTTTGGTAGGCTCTGTATTTTTTTAATATTTGAGCTCAGTTAACCACCAGGAGCTAAATAGAATAACATCCAAAGGGTATAAATAAAAATATATGCTTCCCTATGCATATGACAAGGAGGAACAGAAAGAGCTCTAGATTTTGTTCCAATGCTAGGTTTACTATTTTATTTTTTCACTAGAGGCACAGTGCACAAAATTCATGCATGGGGGGCAGTCCCTCAACCCAGCCTGCACCCTCGCACAATCCGGGACCTCTCAGGGGATGTCCGACTGCTGGTTTAAGTAGGGCATTCCTTATCCCTCTCACAATCTGGGACCACTAACTGCTAGCCTGCCTGCCTGCCTCCTCAACCCTAACCACTCTGCCTGCCTGCCTCATTGCCCCTATTTGCCTGCCTGTCTGACTGCCGCTAACCCCTCTGCCTGCCTGCCTGATAATGAACCTTTAATCACTCACCTGCTTGCCTGATCATCCCTACCCATTCGCCTTTCTGCCTGATGACCCCCAACTACTTGCCTGCCTGCCTGATTAATCCTAATCACTCACCTACCTGCCTAATTGCCCCTAACTGCTTGCCTACCTGCCTGATTACCTCAACAGCCTCTGCTTTGGTCACTGCCACCATGGCTTCATCTGGAAGGATGTATGGAATGATGTCCAGAAGGTCATTTAGCTGTCCAGTCTAATTAGAATATTTCACTTTTATCATTATAGATGTTGACTTTGGGTACACTACTTATCTCCTCTATGTTATCACCTATAAAGTGAGAATAATATTCACACCTATTGTCCATGATTACTATAGCACAATGAGCAAAAACATGTTAAAACATTTTGTATAAATCAGCTATTAATATACACTAGTGTGTTTTAGTAATAATACTGCTAATTATGTACTGGGGCAAGCAAGCTTGTTAGATAAAATAGATGATGATAGATATATAGGTGATAGATAGATAGATAGATAGCTTATGGATAGGTTTAGATAAACAATTTTGAATATTTCTTGGCACACAGAATTAAAAATGTATTAACAATGTTGAGACTTAAAGGACTTACTAGTAACTGCCTCAAATTGAAAATTAATGAGCTGAAATCTTTCTAACAAGAAATTCTTCTTTGTGGTAGTGTATTTCGTAAGAGAGGTCATTTTGTGATAAGTTTAAAGTTTACATCAAGAAAGGAACCAAGATGGCGGCATGAGATATATACCTATATGTGCTGTCTCTCGAAACTACACCAAAATTACAACTAAAAGACAAAACAATTATCCCCCAGAACCATGGGAAAGATGGTGGGTTGGAAGTTCTACAACTAGAAGTAAAGAAAAAAAGTGCATCCAGACCTGGTAGGACATGCAGAGGCTCAGTAAGGCAGAGGTACAGAGACACGCGTGAATTGGGCTGGCTGTTGTTTTGGGAGGGAGTAACAAGTTCCCAACTCTCTGAACTCAAGTTTCTGGCAAGATTCTGGGGACCCAGACTCATACAGGGAGAAACTGGACTGTCTGCCATCAGGTCAGAAAGGGAGGGTGGCTCTTTTGCAGAGTTGCACACTGAAATCATTGTTTACTGCACTGGGGCGCAGGACACTGGACAATGAGCAGAATGCAGCAGAGAGGGCTGACTGGCAGCCATTGCTGTTTGCCACGGCCTAGCCTAGTGATTCCCTGAGACCCTGCCCCACCCAGCTGTGTGGCAACTTTTGCATATGAATCACCTGCCCTCTGGTAACTTAACCTAACAAATTGCAACCTAGTCAGACCATTCTAAAACTTCCAAACTCCAAGCAAATAGAAGAAATCAACTCCAAATCTTCCAAATTCCAAGCAAAAAGTAGAAATCTTCAGAGCTCCCTGTAGCTCCTGCTGGGTGACCTCAGACAGTGGCTGACTTGCACCTCCTGAGAGATCCAGGAACCAGTGTATCTAGAGGTCACTGTGAGAAGACACCAGATTTCAACTCCTCACATACATAAGTGATACATTCAAGAGGCAGACTCAGTGAGCACCAAAACCCCACTGAAGCAAGTCTTGCCCCATAGGGGTGTCTGCAGCATAGCAGTTCTTCCATTGATAGACACAGCTAATCCTCACAGTCAATTGGCCTGGAGGTAAATTCCTCCCAGTGTACCAATACCAATCAAGGCTTAAGTACAACAAGACTGTGAACCCAGCCCACAAAGGGGTGCACCAAAAGTGTCCACCTCAGGTGATTGGGGAGATGGAGCTACTGGGCCCTAAGGACAACTAGCTCACAAAGCCACTCCATCAACAAAGGGAAGTAGCCAAAATGCAGAGACCAAGAAACATGTCACAAATGAAAGAAATGGAGGAAAGCAAACATCTGGACATAGAGTTCAAAACACATTTATAAGGTTATTCAAGAATCTTCTACAAACCACTGACAAACTTATTGAGAACTCTGAGAAACTTAGTGAGACCTTCAAAGATCTTAATAAGAATGCCAAAAAAAAAATGGAAAAGGACCAGTCAGAAATTAAGCATACACTGTCTGAAATAAAGAATAATATACAGAAATCCAACAGCAGACTAGAGGACCCCAAAAATCAAATTAAAGATCTGAAATATGAGGGAGCAAAAAACACCCTAACAGAAAAACAAAAAGAAAAAATGTCCAAAAATGTGAAGATAGTGTAAGGAGCCTCTGGGACAATTTCAAGTGTACTGAATTCAGAATTATGGGGGGGCCAGAAGAAGAGAGAGAGCAAGATACTGAAAACCTATTTGAAGAAATAATGACTGAAAACTCCCTTCATCGTGAAAGAAATGGACTTACAAGTCCAGGAAGCACACAGAACACCAAACAAAAGGAATCCAAAGAGGACCACACCAAGACACATCATAATTAAAATGTCAAGGGCAAAAGACAAAGAGAGAATCTTGAAAGCAGCAAGAGAAAAACAGTTAGTTACCTACAAAGGAGTACCCATACGACTGTCAGCTGATTTCTCAACAGAAACTATGCAGGCCAGAAGGGAGTGGCAGGAAATATTCAATGTGATGAATAGCAAGAACCTACAACCAAGAGTGCTCTACCCAGCAAAGCTATCATTCAGAATTGAAGGTCAGATAAGAAAAAGCTAAAGGAGTTCATCACCACCAAATCAGGATTATATGAAATGCTGAAGGGTTTTCTTTAAGAAGAGGAAGAATAAAAAGGTAAAAATAAAAATTATGAACAAAAAAGTGATAACAAATACATACATATCAACAAGTGAATCTAAAAATCAAGTGAATAAAAAAAATTCGATGAACAGAGTAAACTGGTGAATGTAATAGAATTAGGGGCATAGAAAGGAATGGACTAACAATTTTCAGGGGAAAGGAGGAGTGAGGGGTGCAGGAAGAGATTGGACAAAAATATTACACCTATGGATGAGGACAGTGGTGGGGGGTAAGGGCATGGGTTGGGGAAGAATCTGGTGGAGGGGAGCTATGGAGGGGAAAAAAGAGGAACATCTGTAATAAATTGAATAATAAAGATTTATTTAAAAAATAAAGTTTACGTCAAATATTAATGTATTTTTATGAAAACACTAAAGGCCTGGTGCACGAATTCGTGCACTGGTGGGGTTCCTCAGCATGGCCTGTGGACATTGGGCCAACACTGCCATTCCAATGTCATCTGCTGCTCCTGCTCATCCCAGCCCCATGGCACCTGTCACAGGCTCACATCCAGTCAGTCCTGATCAGGAGAGGCTTGTTCTGCCACAGTGGTGCTTGCCAGCTATGAGCCCTGTGTCTGGCACCCATCCCTGGGGGGAGAAGGATGCAACTGGCCCTCTCGGCAGGTGGTGGGATGCTCTTGCCAGCCCGGAGTCTAGATCCATCCCACTGACATTTGCACAGGTTATGATGGCTGCTTTTATATTGTTTCTTCCTTGCAGAGCATTTTAGGGAGGACAAATGGCCACAATGCCCAAATATGACTTCCAGGAAGCTGGCAGCTCTATCAGGATCATGCTTACGGCTCTGTTCCGTCTGAACCTGGCCCATTCTCCAGAGATTGGACCTGCAGGACTACTTAGGGATTCATCAGCTGAGTAGCCCTCCCATTGTGGGAATGCTCTGACCACCAGGGGGGAGCTCCTGTGTTGAGCATTTGTCCCCTGCTGGTCATTGAGCGCCATAGCGACAGATCCACTAGTCATTTGGTTGTTTGGTCACTTAGACTTTTATATATATATATAAATGTGGACTAACACTATTTAAAAATTTGCAGTATTAGTAAAACACAATATTTTGTAAAGTCTCAATTGTCTGCACGTGTTTTGAGCTAATAAGTCATTTTTTATTGTAATGCATTGATCCTGATTTTTTTTTCAGTATTGTTAAAACTACATTTAAAGAATTAATTTAAGAATGGTTGGAAATAAAGAGCAGATGACTCATGTGTAAAGAACCCCCAAGATACTGATGTGCTATAAGATTTGAGTCTGAGTGTAGTAGCACCACAGTCAGTTTCAGAAATAGCTGAATCAAGAGCAAGTCTGCATGACTGCTTATAATTAACTCATACCTGTTAATAAACAAGCAACTCAGCCTGCTGTGCGATGATGCTTTTCCTTCAGCTCTGTAGATTCATGCTCTATATATCAGCATCAAGTGTAAACCAGAAAGGGCCACTCAAATTCTTTGGAAACTGAAGAGCTGTTAAAAATAAATAAAAGTGCATCCAACATGACCATCTTATGTGGATTACATTTAAGTTTATTGCCCTGTGTGACATTACCTCACCAGATAAACTTTGTATTGCTCTAATTTTCAGTTGCATATTTATATTCAGAATCCCCCAAACTTCATCTATTTTGATTTTATTTATACGTGTGTTAAGTGACTTTAAAACTATATGTGTACCTCATGATTTAAATCCCTCTCCTCCACAAAATGTCAATTTATTCTCAAGTATCTATGGAGTTTGCCTAAGAACAATTGCAAAAACATTTTTTTCTCAATATTTCATTCTTTCCCCCCTATCACATAAGTAAATAAAAATGATTTTCTAGGTAGAAAGAGTGAATGTTTAAACTAATAATGAAAACAAAAGTTAATCCTTATCCTCACCAGAAAAATAGAAGAAAAAAAAATCCTGTTAACAGATCAAATTATCAGGTTGTCTATTTCCCTAAACTAGTGGTCTGCAAACTCATTAGTCAACAGAGCCAATTATCAACAGTACAACGAATGAAATTTCTTTTGAGAGCCAAAATTTTTAAATTTAAATGTCTTTTAATGCCACTTCTTCAAAATAGACTCACCCTGGCCTTGGTATTTTATGGAAGAGCCACACTAAAGGGGCCAAAGAGCCACATGTGGTTCACGAGCCAGTTTGCTGACCATGGCCCTAAACAGATGTCTGTTTTTCTACAGAGCGTACCTTGTTATTTCTACTTGTGTACTTTTATGTGTCCGATGTGGCATGTTCTGAATATGAACTGAATTAAAATATTTTACTTCATTCATTAAGTACTTATTGGGAATTTATTAAGTGTCAGGCACTGGGTTAATCTCTAGATATACAATAGAATCCCAAATAATAAATAAACTGGCTAGTGTAAGAAATAAATAATATAATTAATTAATAATTAGGCAATTATTGATTTGTAAAAATAAAACTATATTCAGGAAAATTGCAATGTATACATATAAAATCTTTCTTGCTCTTTTTCTTTGTTCAGTACTTATCACTGATTGTAAAATGGGAATTACTAGGTATTAGTGTCGGAAACCAAACATTGTTCTCACTAAATGGATGTAAACAGGAGGCCAGAAGGCTGGTCAACCTTAACTGCTCTGAAAGGTCAGAGCTAATCACTCACTGTTTAGTTGAAACATTGTTGGCTGAAGCAACCTCTACCTGTTTGTTTCATGTTAATATCTGTTTTGTTATTTCCTGCCTAAAGACTAGGGGTGTGTCCCAAAGCCTTAATAAAAGGGAGAAAAAGGCCAGAGCAAGTGGCAGTCCTTTCCACTAGAGGAAGGCTCCCGCCTGGCCCCCCAATATCGCCAAATTAATGTTTTCTAGTCTCTCATTTCGTTTGCGTGCAGCCTCCTTCAGAACCCGAACCCTGAACTGGGAACCCTGAACCACGCTGCATGTGGAAAGAGGTTCCCACATATAAGTTTTAGAGAATTTGTTAGTTTTTAGAGGGCAAAGGGGGAAAATTTGTTGGAAACAAATTTAATTAAAGAAGATGACTCTTAGGACAGACTTTTGGCAGAAAAAGGCCTACATGTTGGGCTCAACTCCAATATGTCATTGCTTCAAAATGTCTAGGGCTTTCCTCTTCATTTTATTAGTTAGTCTGCCAAACACAGTAATTCAGATGAACACATATCTTTTAAAATTAGAAATACTCTTGGCATAGTTTTTAATTCCATTAGGGTAAAAAAAAATTAAGCTGCATTGTTTCCTTATTAAGTTTAGATCAGTAACATCAAAAGATGGAACATGTTGGTGGGAAAAGGAAGGTGCACAATTTTGGAAGCGTGTTAATTTTGCCAAGCATGGGCCAAACCAGAGTTGTAGTACTCCAGGGTGGTTTGGGGTCTATGAGGTCTCACGAGAAAGCCTAAGGAAAGAGGAAGAAGTTATCACCAGTGGAATCAAAACAAAACAAAAAACTGGCCAGGAAAGAAAGAGGCCCTTTTCTCCTCAAATTGTTTCTCCAGAGACAGATACAGTCAGCCAAATAAATGAGATAAAGCAGCGATTGGAAAACACTAACTAACATTTAACCTAGTGTATACAATAAAATATGTTCTTAGTCCCAAACAACTGACTTACAAATGCATTTTTGGAATACAATTCATTCATAAATTGCCGTCTCCTCCTATAATTACATTCAGACAAAAATCCTGTGACTCATAAACAAATTAAACAAATAATTTCCTTCCCAAACATCTGTTAGTATGAATTGTTGTCTTGTACATCAGCCACAAGATGCCTTATAATAGCATGTGTGGTACAACTTTAATATACGAACAACATAAAATCATGAGTTCTTAGTACCTGATGAGTCAGGATTAACCATTTGTTCATGCCCTTTCTCCAAAGATTTTAGTCTGGACTTTTTAAGACAGTAGAGGGTAGCATCATTTCTTTCTAGGATAATCTGGAGAAAACATTATTTTTGAGGATAATAAACTCTGGGACTATTACTAATGAACTAATCTGTCATTTTATAATATTCTCCCAAAATCCATTTACATTTTTATAGTTGCAATTAATTAAACCCACTTGACTCCAGTGGAAATCATGATTTTACTGCAGAGAATAAGTCCAATAGTTAATTATTGCCATGGATTTAGGAGATAGTTGGTTACAGATAACCTAAATATAAAGTAGACAAAGAATGTCATTAGATAAAATGTTTAACTAAATTGGTTAATAAAAAGCAAGCCCTTCACTAAAATTATTTGCCAAACCTAATATTTTAAAATAATAATGAGAAATACCAGATAATATATAATATGATAATATTTGTTAAAGTTATTCAGTGCTTATGATATTCTAGATCCTGTTCCATGACTAGATGGAAATATGGTACCATTAATTCTAACAAAAATCTGTAAGATAGGCACCAGATTTATGACAGTTTCAAAATGAAGAAAATAAAGTGGGAAAAGATGAAGCATCTGGTTCAAGGTTACACAGCTAAGTGGCTTAAGTTTACACAGTTCAGTAGTAGAATATATGCATAACATTAACATGAAGAAAGGAAATACTTAGTGTAATTAATTGTGTAATAACTTAGATGCTACATTAAAGCACATGTTAGGCAATTTAGAAGCTTAACTGAGGACTTTAAGATTTTATTTTGTTCTTTTATGTCTAGGAGCTTCTAACTCCAAAGACTATATTGTAGAGATGATTTTTCTATACTCTTACTTTTGAGAGAATTGTTATTATTTAAAATAAAAATAAAAATTTGGTTCTCTTTAAAAAATGTACTTCTGCAGATACGTAGAATTTCTGTAGAAATTCAGGAAAAGAAAGAAAAAAGGGGTTGAAAGGTGGATGAGAGGGTGGGAGGAAGGTGGGAGGGGGAGAGGGGCTGCAGAGGAAGGAGGAAAGAATAGATGGAGACCTAGTGAAAGAAAATAATTCAAGTTGTTTCATAATAACCATGTCTCTTACAATGCCATACTCACTCAGGAAATTAAACCAATATACAGATGGCTGTAATGCAATGTGGCATATAATAATTGTCACTTTAAAAAGGATATAAATAAAGACAGTATAAAAGTACATGCATACAATAATCCAGGGGGGAAACACCTTAAAGGTTGACTCTATTTAGTTAATTCAGACATAGAGATGGAAAAGTGGGAACTATATTTAGGGTATAGAACAGTCCTTAATTTATCTAATGTAAACATGGAAACATATAGAGGAAAAACAAAAAGCAGGATTTTCAAAAACTGTTTGGGGTCTCAATCAGTTATCAATTTATTTTAATAAATTACCTAAAAATTACTGACATATGATCAGTCATTTTTTATGTCTCATGAACTCTGGGTTGACAATCTGGGTCTAGTTAGGTGGGCATTTGTTCTGCTGGATTAACTCATCCAGCTGAGTCAAATGGAGACTTTTAATACAGTTGGATTATCCAAGACAGCCTCACACACAGGTCTAGTGTACCTTGCTGACAGTTAGCTGGACTGCCTAGCTCTCCTCCAAATCTGTTCTCTTTTACCACTAGATTAGATCAGACTTTTTCAACTAATAAAAACTTTTGTTTGAACCTACTTCCCACTCAGATAGCTTATCATTTCTTTTGTTTTTTCTTTATAACAAACCATTTTCAAAGAGTAGCTTGTTCTCACAGTCTTATTTCTTTTCTCCCATTCACTAATAAACCCAATCAAATCAGGCTTTAGTCTGCACCACTCCACAAAAACTATCCTTATTAAATCCATCCACATGCTCTACATTGTTAAATCCAATTGTCATTTCTTGGTTCTCCACTTCTTTGACCTATTACCAACATTTCACATAATTTAACACTTCCTCCTTCTTATTCTTCATTTGCTTTCTAGGACATCATGCTAGTGCCTATGAAAATATACCATTCCTTTATCCTGCTGCAGAGAGCATAATCAGAGCATTGCCTGCCTCAGCATTCCTGGATCTATCCCTATGTTTGTTGAGTCCATGTTTGCAACAGATTCCTCCCAACATCAGCAGTAATGAAACATTCAAAATGCAAATGAAAGGTTTTTAGAACTGCACTGCAGTTTAAGACTCCTCACTTTAATCCCTTTCTTCCCCACTTTTTTCATGACTTTCAGACCAGCATCAAATCATAATATTCTCTTCAATTCCTTTGAACCCCTATCCTTATTTTCTCAAAAAAAATTTTCCTCCAAAATGTCTTTTGTGCATCTAATGTTTTTTTTTTTAAATCTACTTTTCTTTGGGCCTGAATTAACATGCACCCTACTTCACTAGTTGCCTCATCTTAGCATATTTTGATGATTCCTTTCTCATTGTACTACATGCTGAATGTTGAAATACACCAGAGCTCATTTGGGTCCTGAACTCTTCACAATCTCTATTCACTCCCATAGTCAGTTCATTTAGATCCATGACTTTAAGCACCATCTCTATACTATCTACTATCAAGTATGTATCTCTAGTCCAGAACCCTCATACAAAATCCACTTTAGTATATCCACTACCTGCTTATGTGAGATTTCCCCTTGGGTTTATAATAAATATTTCACTCTTAAAATATAAAGATAAAGTCTAGATCAACTCCTTTCATGAAACAAAAATAAGAACTACCATTTCTTTGTATCTGTCCCCATCTCTGTTCAACACTCAGACCAAAAAACTTGAAGTTATACTTTACTTTGTTTGTTTTCCTCTCCTAGCCCATTTCCAACCCCTTGTAAATTCTATTGACTCTACCTTGAAACATTTTAAAACTCCTATAAAGATTCATATCTTCACTGGTGCCATGTTGGACTGAGGCATTACTATGTCTTGTTTGGATTACTATAATAACCTTCTAGCTTGTCTTTCTGATTCTACAGTTTATTCTCATTATAATAGTCAAAGTGAGTATTTTAAAACTGATCATGTCACTTCTCAAAAAAATCTGCATTCGCTTTTCAGAATCAAATATAAATCAGAGTAAAAGACAAAGTCTTTACAACAGTTTTCCAGTCCCTACAAAATATGCAGCCTTTTTTACCTCTCTGAACTCTTCCACCACTCTCACTTTTAATTCTCCATCCTCATTGACATTGCTATTTCCAGAACATACCAAACCTACTCTATCTCAAGTTCTCCTGCCCAGAATGACCTCCACTTAACTATGGAGGTACACAATTATATATCCATAGCTAACTCTCTTCAAGAATTTGTTTCAGGGCCCAGTAAAGGATGATGGCGTCTGGCAGGACTTAGGTGAGGGTGAGGAAGTGAGTGAGGGGACAAAAAGAGAGAGCGTGGGTGTGTGTGGTGGATGTGTGATTGAGTGAGGGACAGTTGAGTCTCGCAGGAGCAGTGGGGGCTGGCAGTCCAGGCTCTCTTGGACGGGGAGAGACTGCCATTGCGGTTTTCACTCCAGGACTGTGGAACTCGGGTGCAGAGCCCAAGCCACCTTGAAGGGAAACAGGGCCTTTCTTTAGGAACTCACCAACACCGCCAGTTGGACAGGCATTGGAGTTGCCCTGTGACCCAATAGTCACTCCAGGCAGAGTCAAGCATACCCCTGGACCCAGCATCCCCGTGGACCCTGCATACCCACGGACCCGGGACCTTCACCTCCAAAGTAGTGAGTGCAAACTCCCCCTCCCTAGTGACATCAGCACGGCTGAGGCAGCGGCCACACAGAGGTCCCTGCTTGCAATCTCACCAGTCACCACGCACATCTTGTGCAGCGGGCCTTTGCACCGGTTTCCTGACACCCTAGTCCCTGTGTTTGCGCATCAGGGTAGCCCCGGATGTGGTTTCAGCTGAGGTAACACACTAGCCCCCCCTCCCCTCCACCCCTGCCCGCAGAACTCCAGGGTCAACGTGTTCCCGCGCACGTCAGCCATGGGCCTTCGCACCAGCTTGCTGAAACCCTAATCCCTGCATTTGTGCAGATGGCTTCACAGGGAAATTTTATCAAACATTCATAGAAAAAGTAAAACCCATTCTTCTCAGACTATTCCAGAAAATTCAAGAGGAAGGAACATTTCCAAACACCTTCTATGAAGCCAGCATCACCCTAATACCAAAACCCGATAAAGATAACACAATGAAAGAGAATTACAGACCAATATCCCTCATGAACATAGATGCCAAAATCCTCAACAAAATACTAGCAAATCGAATCCAGCAGTATGTCAGAAAGATCATACACCATGACCAAGTAGGATTTATCTCAGGGATGCAAGGATGGTACAATATCTGCAAATGAATAAACGTGATATATCACATAAACAAATTGAGAGATAAAAGTCACATAGTCATATCAATTGATGCAGAAAAAGCATTTGACAAAATCCAACACCCTTTCTTAATAAAAACTCTCAACAAGGTAGGAATAGAAGGATCATACCTCAACATAATAAAAGCCATATATGACAAACCCACAACCAACATCATACTCAATGGGCAAAAACTAAAACCATTTCCCCTAAAACAGGAACAAGATATGGATGCCCACTCTCACCACTTCTATTTAACACAGTGCTGGAAGTATTAGCCATTTCTATCAGACACGAAAAAGAAATAAAAGGCATCCAAATAGGAAAAGAAGAAGTAAAACTGTCCTTATTTGTGGATGATATGATACTGTACATAGAAAAACATAAACACTCCATCAAAAAATTATTAGACTTAAAAAATGAATCCAGCAATATAGCAGGATACAAAATTAACACCAAGAAATCTTTGGCATTTCTATATACCAACAATGAACTTACAGAAAGAGAGACTAAAACAGCAATCCCATTTACCATCGCACCAAAAAAAATTAAAATACCTAGGATTAAACTTAACTAAGGAGGTAAAAGACCTATATGCAG
The DNA here is from genome assembly GCA_011751065.1 of Lasiurus cinereus. Classification (NCBI taxonomy): domain Eukaryota; kingdom Metazoa; phylum Chordata; class Mammalia; order Chiroptera; family Vespertilionidae; genus Lasiurus; species Lasiurus cinereus. The sequence continues at coordinate 29,033,484 of JAAGEH010000286.1, read as the reverse complement.
AAAACTACACAACTCTAAAAAAATAGATAGAGGAAAGACATAAGCAGATGGAAGAACATACCAAGAACAATCCATGTTCATGGATTGGGAGAATCAATATCATCAAAATGTCCATTCTACCCAAAGCAATTTATAAATTCAACGCAATCTCCATGAAAATACCAAAGGCATAATTCACAGACCTAGAACAAACTTGCCAAAAATTCATTTGGAATAAAAAAAGACCCTGAATAGCTGCAGCAATCCTTAGAAAGAAGAACAAAATAGATGGGATCTCAATGCCAAATTTCAAACTGTATTGCAAAGCCACTATTCTCAAAACTGCCTGGTACTGGCGTAAGAACAAATACATAGATCAATGGAATAGGATAGAGAACCCAGAAATCGACCCAAACTACTATGCTTAATTAATATTTGACAAAGGAGGCATGAACATACAATGGAGTCAAGACAGTCTCTTCAACAAATGCTGTTGGGAAAATTGGACAGACACATGCAAAAAAATGAAACTAGACCACCAATTTACACCATAAATAAAAATAAACTCAAAATGGATAAAGGACTTAAACATAAGATGGGAAACCATAAAAATACTAGAGAAATCCACAGGCAGCATAATCTCCGACATATGTGAAAGTAACTTCTTCACCAACACAGCTCCTCAGGCATTAGAAACTAAAGAAAAAATAAACAAATGGGACTACTTCAAAATAAAAAGCTTTTGTACAGCAAAGGAAACCATCAACAAAACAACTAGAAAGCCCACTGCATGGGAGAACATATTTGCCAATGATTTCAATGTTAAGGGTTTAATCTCCAACATTTACAGGGAACTCATACAATTTCACAAAAAGAAGATAAACAACCCAATCAAAAAATGGGCAACTGATCTAAATAGGCACTTCTCAAAAGAAGACAGAAGGAAGGCCAAGAGACACATGAAAACCTGCTCAAAGTCACTAATCATCAGAGAGATGCAAATCAAAACAACAATGCAGTACCATCTCACACCTGTCAGAATGGCTATCATCAACAAATCAACTAAAGACAAGTGTTGGTGAGGATGTGGAGAAAAAGGAAACCTCATGCACTGCTGGTGGGAATGCAGACTGGTACAGGCACTGTGGAGAATAGTATGGAGTCTCCTTTAAAAACTAAAAATGGAACTTCCATTTGACCCAGTGAATCCACTACTAGGAATATACCCCAAGAATATACTTCCAATCAGAAAGGATATATGCACCCCAATGTTCATAGCAGCACAATTCACCATAGCCAAGATATGGAAACAACCTAAGTGCTCATCAACAGATGATTGCATTAAAAAACTGTGGCACATCTACACAATGGAATTCTACGCTGCGGTAAAAAAGACGGAACTCATACCATTTGCAACAACATGGATGGAGATGGAGAGCATTACACTTAGTGAAATAAGCCAGGCAGAGAAAGACAAATATCACATGATCTCACTCATCTTTGGAATATAATGAATGACATAGACTGATAATTAAGATCAGATCTAGAGAATGAGAAACATCGATCAAAGCATCAAACCTCAGGGAAGGTGGGGTTGTTGGGAGTAAGGGGGAGAGATCAACAGAAGGACCTTTGTACATGCGTTTGAGCATTGGGCACAGACAATGGGGAAGGTGTGGCAGGAGAGGGAATCCATACAGTGGTCTCCATAACCTTAAGAGAAATTACTTCATGAGACAAAGATTTTAAATTAAACTCTGTAACATGAAAATCATTTTGGAAGAAAATAAAGAGAAGTTTCCTTTAAATGTCATAAGGAGCAGAATTGAAAGTCAATACATTTGGCCTCTTGAGTTAAGGTAAGTAATCTGTGTTTTTGCCTCCCTGAAATAGTTTATATAAAGTACAAAAAGAAATTGTACTTTAATACAACTGAAATTGAATTGACATGGACCAGAGAAAAGAATATCCTTACATGATATTATCCTACAATATCATTTAATTTTTTATATTATCCTACAATATCATTTAATTTTTGATATCCTACAATCATTTAATTTTTGATATTTCACAACATATTGTTCAACCACCCCAAACAAATGTACAAACTAATTCTTTGAATGTTTAGCAGCAATTTAAAAAGAGGACATGAAAGGATTTAATTCCTTTCAGAAGGAATTGAGGCACTGGGAAGGCACTTGAGCATTCTATACTGGCCCTCTTTCCTCTTTTTCCTAGAGGGACCCTCTTCTCACAATCCAATGGCCTGCAGCTGTAGCCTGAGCTCCCTATTCATCCTGAGGTTGAAGCCTTGAGGTGGCTGATAAAATGAATCTGTCTCTTGCCAATTGATGTGAGCTGGGCCATCCCTGGAGAAGGAACCTGAATTCCCCCAGATGAGTGAACAGTGCCTGGGCCCCGCCAGCAGGCAAGGGGATCCCCAAGGCAGGTGCTGGGTGTGGAGGCCAGAGGGGGCATAGGCTACCATGGAGACAGAACTGAACCTCACAACAACCTGTTTGGCACCAGAGGATGACTAGTTAGCCAGAGACTGGTAAGATTCCTCAGGGAAGGAACAACCTAAGACAGGCACAGTTGCAGAGGGGCCATCAGGAGAGAACTTGGGGATCAATAGAGGTAGGGTACAGATCCTCACCCCCCCCAACCTTGCAGGGGTCTGAACCTTCGCCCCTTCTGAGGGCGGTCTCCTGTCCCCATGACTAGCTCGCTTTTCATGCTCAGCACAAACCAGAACCCAGGAAACAGAGACTTGGCCTAGCTCAGATCAGGACCCAGGTAACAAACAGAAACATGCCAACAGCAGCTGCCCTATATATAAATTCAGCCTAGCACCAGGAATGCTCAATGCCAACTCAATGCAAATAAACCTCTCCACTAATATATACAGGGTAATATAAGATTGTTGGTAGAGTATTAAATTTGACATAAAAGAGTTATCAAGCTTACAGACTAATTTAAATTGGCGAACTGAAATAAGTGAACACCCAAGAAAATTTAAGTGTACTGGACAAAAAGCTGTTTCTAATGTATTAATTAAAATTTCTATTGATAGCTCATCTCATGGTATAATTGTTTAATGTGTAATGAACAGAAAGCAGGCATATTTGTGTGCAAAAAGTTAAAATTTAAAGTTATCAAGATTGTATTATAAAATTTTACCAAATTCTCCATCAGTAAAAAAAGGGAGGGGGAAGTAGGATAATAGCATGTAAGGGTGAAAAATATCTGGTAAGTAAAATACATTTAGAAAATTTTCACTTTAGAAAATTAATTTTAATTTGTAATGCTAACAGCAAGACACCCATGAAAAACACACATGGTGTCAAAATAAGCCAAAGGAAAAGCGGATAGGCAAAATTAAAAGGACCCCAAGTCAATTTTATAGAAAAGATTCCTGTATTAACTCTTGGTCAAGAATATGTTTATATACTTTCAGAAATCAATTCCAAGACCAAGTGGACTCCTGCAACAGAGAGGAACTGACAGGTATGCGCCAAACCCGAAGGCAAGAGGAGAAACAGTCCAGAGATGGAAGACGCTGATGACGCCTTGCCATGCGAGCAGTTAGCAGCTGAACATCGCTACAGGATGCCCAGGACCAAACCAGCATTTCCACCATCTGCCCAGTATCCAGATATCATTGATGACATGTACACATAAGGAACTGTTTGACATTGAAACTGGGACTGAAAGCTATTGGACATTGAAATTGAGATTCAATCATTTTTCTTTTGCTCTGGTGGGTTTATTTCTAGCCTACAGGGATAAGATGTTTTTAAAGACAAGAAACAGGGGGTGGAGGGGAGGAAGCAGATGCAGAGGCAAAGAAGCAATGAACAGACTGTCGTGCTACAGTGGGAAAGCAGGGAAAGTTGGGGAGGAGGGGCCTATAGGAGATCAACAGAAGGACTTGTATGCATGTGTGTGTAGGAATAGCCAGTGGAGAGAGGGCAATGGGGGAAGGCGGGGGTGGGGGGTGAGGGCATGTACTGGGGGGTGGGGAGGGCAATAGGGAAAATAATAATAATAAAAAAAAAGAATTTGTTCCAACTCCATCTTCTCACAAGTATTGGCCTGACTACCATCTATACTGATAAAAGGGTAATATGCTAATTAGACTGGACATCTTCTGAACGTTCTTCTAGACAAAGCAAAGGTGGATGGGGCCGAGGCAGAGGCAGTTAGGGGCAATCAGGCCAGCAGTAGGGAGCAATTAAGAAGTGATCAGGCCAGCAGGAGAAATCAGTGAGGGCGTGATCAGGTCAGCAGGGGAGGACAGTTAGGGGTGATCAAGCCAGCAAAGGAGGCAATTAGGGGAATTAGGCTGGCAGGAAGAGGTGGTTAGGGGTGATCAGGCAGCCAGGCAGGCCAGTGGTTAGGAGCCAGTGGTCTTGGTTTGCGAGAGGGATGTCCTGGACTAGAGAGGGTGCAGGTTGGGCTGAAGGACCCTCCTTCCCTCCTCATGCATGAATTTCATGCACAGGGCTTCTAGTATTTAATACTGAAATCTGCCTCCACCTGCAATAACTACTCATCAACAGAGCACTTCACATTCTATTTAATATACTCCACTTTGAAAAGTAGACATTTTCTATATCCCTAATCACCTTCACACATATTGCATATTGAATAATTTAGTAATTTTAATATCTTTTGTTTATTAACTGTCTCTCTCTTCCAAGAATATAAGTTCTCTGAATAGGAATTTTATCCAATTTGTTCACAGATGTATCTCAAGCATGTGAATGTTGCCTAGCACATATTAGTTTAATAAATATTGACTAATGAATGATTATTTATTATATGAATAATATATGATATAATATATATATAGCAATTTGTTATTGATAAAATGAAACTTAAGTACTTTGTCAAATATATGTTTCTCAGGCTAAAATGGCCATGTTTAGTAAAATGTCAAAGCTTACATTATGCAGCATTGACTTACTAGAGTTTAATATAAATCATTACTTTAACGTTGCTCTAATAATTCTAGAACTTTAAGACTCTATAATTTCATTTACATCTTTCCAGAGTTTTTATTGTTTTTGTGATGCATTTTAATTCACCTATATTTTACAGCACACAAAATATTACTATTCGATATTAGCCAATATTCAGTTAATGTTCACATAAATCTTTATCAACATATTTGTCCTTTTCAATATTATTTCTCTTTTCGTGGTACATCATATAATGGAATATAATATGATAATCATAATGAGAAAAGTATAGCTACAGTCAACAACATGAATGAATCTCACAAACAAAACATTAATCATAAGGAACCTGACCAAAAAGAAAATTTACTATATGTATATTTTCATGTGCATACAGTTAAAGAGCCAAACTAAACTATGATGTTAGAAGACAGGATAGTTGTCTGAGGCATAGGTATGAGGAGTTGTGACTAGAATAGAACATAGAGGGCTTTTGAGATTGTGGATAACTGGCTGGATTCACTTTTTAAAATAATTATCAAACTATACATTTATTATTTTACTAAATTTTTGTAAGTATACTTCAATACAAAGTGCACATTTGAATAAGTGAAATTTGAAATACTGTACAACATTTCTATTTGTTAAGTCTTATTCAGAGCTATACAACACAGATGCTAACATTGTCCTTACAAATTATTGTGAGGAACGATTAAAACAGTGTAAGGTACACTTTAAAATGACAAATGTTATGATTATAAAATAGTATTATATATAACAACAAACATATCTAATAACAAAAATTATTAATTTGCTTCAATATTCTGCATTCTCTAAGAAACTTCAAATATTCATATGTATTATATTCTAAATTTATGTACAGAATCATAAGTAAATCAAGGGGACAAATTAAAGATTTTCTAACCCTAAACTACTTTAATACATTGCATATTACCCGAATGATTACACAGTCAGAGATGGCTATTTCTTCAATGCTTCTGATTACAAATAAAAAGATAAAGAAAACTAGCCTAGTGTAGATGTGGGAACCTCTTTCCACGTCCAGCGTGGTTCAGGGTTCCCAGTTCAGGGTTCGGGTTCTGAAGGAGGCTGCACGCAAACGAAATGAGAGACTAGAAAACATTAATTTGGTGATATTGGGGGGCCAGGCAGGAGCCTTCCTCTAGTGGACGGGACTACCACTTGCTCTGGCCTTTTTCTCCCTTTTATTAAGGCTTTTGGGACACACACCTAGCCTTTAGGCAGGAAATAACAAAACAGAAATTAACATGAAACAAACAGGTAAAGGTTGCTTCAGCCAACAATGTTCCAACTAAACAGTGAGTAATTAGCTCTGACCTTTCAGAGCAGTTAAGGTTGACCAGCCTTCTAGCCTCCTGTTTACATCCATTTAGTAAGAACAATGTTTGGTTTCCGACATCTCCCCCGTTTTCTTTCCTCTAAAAAATCTTGCATCTGCAGACTAGAAATAAATATTAAGAACAAAAAATAAGACAAGCAACAATGGCTATGCTAAGAGGTAAATGAATAAGTCTATAGTATCTTTCTTTCTGGACCAACAGTCCTTTGAGTCCCAGTTTCAATGTCCAACAGTTTTTTGAGTATACATGTTAGCAATGATATTTCAGTTCTGGATGGTGGACAAATGGTGGCAATGCAGGTCCGACCCTCTCTGGTTTGGTCCTAGGCAACCTGCATCGATGCACAGCTGCTGACTGTTAGGATGGCAGGGTGTCATCAGCATCTTCCATCTCTGGACTGTTTCTCCTCTCGTCTTCATAGCTGGAGCATTCTCTGTTATAGGAATTCACATGGTCTTGGAGCTGTTTTTCTGAAAATATATAAACATTCTCGACCAAAAGTTAGTAAAGGAATTTTTTTCTATAAATTTGACTTTGGATCCTTTTTATTTTTGCTCAAATGATTTTCCTTTGGCTTATTTTAATACTATGTATGTTTTTCATGGGTCTCTTGCTGTTAAGTAAAAAAAATGTTCTAGATGTAATTTGCTTACAGTATACTTTTCCTTATATAATATTACTGTACTACCCCCTCCCCCTTTTTTTTGATTTAATTATGAGGCTTTTGGAAAATTTTTATAATGCAAATATGACTGCTTTACATTTATTGCACATTAAGTAATTTTACCATGCAATGAACTACCAATAGAAATTTAAGTTAATACTTTAGGAACAACTTTTTTCCAGTACAATTAAATTTTCTTGAATATTCACCTATTTCAATTAACCAATTAAATTAATTTGAAAATTTAACTACTATTTTATTGTTAAATTTAATATTCTAACAACAATCTTAGTTTTATCCTGTAAATATTAGTGGAAAGGATTATTTGCATTCTTGAGTAGGCCCTGAGCATTCCTGGTGTTAAGTTGGATTTAGAATATAGGGCAGCTATGGGCTTTTTATCATTTTAAATCCTAATGTTGGAATTTTAAGAAATATTTAGTTACTTAATTTTGTCCTTCTTAGAGACTACAAGAAACAGGGGAATCAGTACACCTAAAGGGTTCTTACCCATGAAGGGTCAGGAATATAAGTCAAAAATACTTCCCCATGTGCCCCGGTAATATTACCGTACAGCTGGTAACTGTTGGTATTGCAAGAAATACGTTCTTAGGTGTCTGTACCGTCCTCTTAACCATGCTCCTGGTGGTCTTCAGGTTGTTTGTTGTTCTGCTTGTCCTCCTCCTGATCCTCTTCTTCAGTGGATTGCTTGGAGTCCTTGCTCTCTGTGGTTGAAGTAGCTGATTGTCTGCAGCTGCATGGTGTGGCTCCAGGTGCTAAGTCCTTATTAGTCTGACTAGTTTCTTTCTTGGATCCCTGTTGCAGTTTAATATTTCTAGCAGGAATCCACACGGGTTTGGAAAAATTTTCTGGAAATATACAAGCATACCCTCTCCCAAAGGTTAATAATGGATCCGGTCCCTTCCATAAACCAGATTCGGGATCTTTCCATTTAACTTTTATCCTGAATAATGAGACTGGGGGCACCCCTCTGGCCATTTCCCCGCGGTTGATCATACCCTGTATCTTGATTTAGAGGCTGCCCATTTCTATGAAATTTTGATTTACACTGTCTTTCCCAATGGTTACCTCTCTAAAGTCTAGGATCTCTCAGAGGCTGAGTGTTTATGCCTCTCCCTAGAGTGTTACCTTGTGTCCTTCTTAAAGGCCAAAACCTTCACAGCATTTAAAATATAGTTTTTAATTCTCATTTGATAAAGCTTTCCATGAAATTTCAAGTATATTAGATCGGTTAAATTTAAGAAGATGTCCTTTAAAAACAGAGAACAAGTTTCTTGCATTACTCTGGGCCCATGGAGCTTTACAAGAATCATCTCTGTTAAAGCCTTGAAATTTTAACATGGAAAAAAACATCAAATATATATATTCATATATGATTTAAAGATTATAATATTTTTTATAATTATCTTAAGATATCAATTATATGTTTAAACTGTCAGTTGGGAATCACAGAATTAATCCTTTTTTATTAGACCAATCAACAACGTATTTTGAATTCCTAATTATTAGACAAATTTTATTTTATTTTCTCCAAATTTAATTTGCATTTAGCTGAAAACCTTGATTAATAGCACATAATCTTCTCCTTTTGGTTCCTTTATGCCATTTTTCTTAAAAAATAAAGACCAGTTCTGGGTTTTTCTTTTCTGCAGCTTTTGCGGAAGATTCCAGCTTAAAACCCTGTCTAATATGTACAAAAAGGTGGACAATTGTGCGCATTTCTTTTTAAGCCGGGCTTCTCTCCTCACAAGTACAGAAATTCCAGACACATCTCTAAATTTTTAAAACTTTTTCATGGCGAGAAAGGAGACTTTAGATTAGTATACTGGGAGAGTGGACTTTCATACTGGATTGCCACAGTGTCTCTCTTCCTCCACATCCTGCTTACTTCAGGGGAAAGCATCAGTAACAAATCTGGCCGAATTTCTTTTCATGTTTAAAAGATAAAAACAGAACTTAATTTTTTTCTTTCTTTTTCGCTTTCCAAAGTAATAACTAGCACATAATTTGGCCAAGATTAGCATTTCCCTGCGATTTCTCTTATAATTTTTAAATGAAACCTTCAGTAATCTCATTGCAGGAGAGCAGAGAGCCTTGCCCTCTCCTGCCACCTTTGAATTTCTCCGCACCAGAGGCGGTTTCAGCAGTGGAGTTCACTTATTACAGATTTCAGATTCCAATTGCAAACTAAGACTTTAATTTGAACAAGAAACCACATTATTTAAGCATGCAAACCAAAAGTCTATAATAAAGTTTACTTTGTATTTATAACCTAATTCTTCCCCATTAGCCTGGCTGCAAAAGACGTTCCCACCCTACTTACAAATAGAGACTCTGCAGTTAATCCTTCGGCTTTGCGTACCTTGAATTCCCCTCACCTTTTCCTAGGTGAATCTTTCCTCACCATTTTCCTTGGTGAATTTTCCTTCCTTCACTCTTAGGCGAATAACACCTTCTCCTCCAGACATCCCGTGGTCAGGCACCAGATGTGAGCACCTCTTTCCGCATTTCCTGTTGGGCGCCAGATGTGGGAACCCCTTTCCACGTCCCGCGTGGTTCAGGGTTCCCAGTTCAGGGTTCGGGTTCTGAAGGAGGCCACACGCAAATGGAATAAGAGACTAGAAAACATTAATTTGGTGATATTGGGGGGCCAGGCGGGAGCCTTTCTCTAGTGGAAAGGACTACCACTTGCTCTGGCCTTTTTCTCCCTTTTATTAAGGCTTTTGGGACACACACCTAGCCTTTAGGCAGGAAATAACAAAACAGAAATTAACATGAAACAAACAGGTAAAGGTTGCTTCAGCCAACAATGTTTCAACTAAACAGTGAGTAATTAGCTCTGACCTTTCAGAGCAGTTAAGGTTGACCAACCTTCTATCCTCCTATTTACATCCATTTAGTAAGAACAATGTTTGGTTTCCGACATGTAGATATAAAAAATTAAAAAATACACAATTATCATAGCTCTAAAAGCCTACTGCAAAAAAGCAAGAAACAATACTAATAAATTACCTAACCTTACATCCCAAAAAGTTAGAAAGAGAGCAACAAGAAAAGCCCAGTGTAAGCAAAAGGAAGGAAATAATAAAGATCAGAGCAGAGATAAAATATATTGAGACCAAAAAAAAAAAAAATCAATATAAAAGATCAACAAAACCAAGAGCTGGTTCTTTGAAAGGATAAGCAAGATTGATGAACCTCTAGCCAGACTCAACAAGAAACAAAGAGAGAGGACTCAAATAAACAAAATCAGAAAGGAAAGGAAAAATAACAACAGACCACATCAAAATACAAAAGATTGTTTAAAAATACTATGAACAACTCTATTCCAACAAATTGGACAACTTGCAGGAAATGGACATATTCCTAGAAAAATATAACCTTCCAAAATTCAATCAGGAAGAATCTAACCATCACAATAGGCCAATAACAATGGAAGAAAATGAAGCAGACATCAAAGAGCTTCCAGCAAATAAAAGCCCAGGGTCACATAGCTTTAAAGGGGAGTTTTACCAAACATTCAAGAAAGAACTAAAACCTATTCTCCTATTCCAACAAATTCAAGAGGAAGGGACACTTCCAAACACCTTCTCTGAAGCCAGCATTACCCTAATACAAAACCAGATAAAGACAACACAATGAAGAGAATTACAGGCTAATATCCCTCATGAACATAGAGGCCAAAATCCTCAACAAAGTTCTAGCAAATTGGATCCAGCAGTGCATCAGAAAGATCATGCACCATGACCAACTAGGATTTATCCCAGGAATGCAAGAATGGTACAGTATCCACAAATCAATAAATGTGATACATCACATAAAAAAATTGAGAGATAAAAATCACATAATCATATCAATTGATGCAGAAAAATGATTGACAAAACACAACACCCTTTCTTGATAAAAACTATCAACAAGGTGGGAATAGAGGATCATACCTCAATATAATAAAAGCCATATATGATAAACCCACAGCTAACATCATACTCAATGGGCAAAAAATAAAACCAGCTCCCCTAAGAACAGGAACAAAACAGGGATGCCCACTCTCACCACTCCTGTTCAACATAGTACTGGAAGTATTAGCTATTACAATTAGACAAGAAGAAGAAATAAAAGACATCCAAATTGGAAAAGAAGAAGTAAAGCTATCCTTATTTGCAGATGACATGATATCATACATAAAAAAACAAAAAACTCCATAAAAAAACTAATAGACTTAATAAATGAATTCAGCAATGTAGCAGGATACAAAATTAATGCCAAGAAATCTATGGCATTTCAATACACCAATAGTGAACTTACAGAAAAAGAGACAAAAAGAGCAATTCCATTTACCATTGTACCAAAAAAATCAAGATACCTAGGAGTAAACTTAACTAAGGAGGTAAAAGACCTATACATGGAAAACTACAGGACACTGAAAAAAGAAATAGAGGAATATGTAAAAAGATGGAAGAACATACCATGTTCAAAGATTGGTAGAATCAACATCATTAAAATGTCCATACTACCCAAAGCAATTTATAGATTCAGTGCACTTCCCATTAAAATACCAAATGGCATATTTTACGGATCTAGAAAGACCTCTCCAAAAATTCATCTGGAATAAAAATAAATAAATAAATAAATAATGAATAGCCACAGCAATCCTAAGCAAGAAGAACAAAGTAGGTGGGATCTCAATAACAGATTTAAAGCTGTATTATAAAGCCACTCTTCTCAAAACAGTCTGGTATTGGCCCAAGAACAGACATATAGACCAATGGAATAGAATGGAGAATCCAAATATCAACCCAAACCACTAAGCTCAATTAATATTTGACAAACGAGGCATGAACATACAATGGAGTCAAGACAGCCTCTTCAATAATTGGTATTGGAAAAATTGGACAGATACATGCAAAAAAATGAAACTAGACCACCAACTTACACCATACACAAAAAAAAAAACTCAATATGGATACAGGACTTAAACATAAGATGGGAAACCATAAAAATACTAGAGGAATCCACAGGCAGCAAAATCTCAGAAATATACCGTAGGAATTTCTTCACTGATACTGCTCCTAGGGCAATGGGAGCTAAAGAGAAAATAAACAAATGGAACTACATCAAAATAAAAAGCTTTTTCACAGCAAAAGAAACCATTAACAAAACAATAAGAAAGCCCACTGTATGGGAGAACATATTTGCAAATGTTATCGCTGATAAAGGTTTAATCTCCAATATCTACAGGCAACTTATATAACTTAATAAAAGAAAGATAAATGATACAATTAAAAAATGGGCAACGGACCTAAATAGAATCTTTTTGAAGAAGACAGGAGGAAGGCCAAGAGACACATGAAAACATGCTCAAAGTCACTAATTATCAGAGAGATGCCAATCAAAACAATAATGTGGTACCATCTCACACCTGTCAGAATGGCAATCATCAACAAATCAACAAATGACAAATGCTGGTGAGCATGTGGGGAAAAAGAAACCCTCGTGCACTGCTGGTGTGAATGCAGATTAGTGAAGCCACTGTGGAGAACAATATGGAGTTTCCTTAAAAAACTAAAAATGGAACTCCCATTTGACCCAGTAATCCTACTTCTAGGAATATATTCCAAGAAAAAAGACACATCAGAGAGGATATATGCACCCCTATGTTTATAGCAGCATAATTCACCATAGCTAAGATTTGGAAACAGCCTAAATGCTCATCAGCAGATGAGTGGATTAGAAAATTATGGTACATCTACACAATGGAATACTATGCTTCCATTAAAAAGAAGGAATTCTTACCATTTGCACCAGCATGGATGGACCTGGAGAGTACTGTATTATGTTAAGTGAAATAAGCCAGGAAATCAAAGAAAAATACCACATGATTTGCATATTGAATAATTTAGTAATTTTTGGAAAATTTATGGAAAATAAAGGACGTTACAACCTGATGAATAAAAAGATAGATACACAGGCAGTAAAGCAGCCAGAAGGCTGGGGACGGTTGGGAGGGAGGGAAATAGATCAAGCAAAGGACTTGTAAGAATGCATATAAGCACACCAATGGACACAAGACACTGGTAGGGTGAGATGAGGGCATGCAACAGGGATTAGGGGAGGCTGAGGAAGGTCAATGAGGGAGGGGGAGGAGGAGATATATGTACTAATATATGTAATAGTTTAAACAATAAATAATTTAAAAATAGAAAAAAGGAATAAGGTACACTAGAGTTATCAGGAAAAGTTAAAAAAATAACATAAAATAATAAAATAAAATAAAATAAAATAAAATAAAATGTAGACAATTATATAGCTGTTAAAATATTCACATTGTATTTTTATTAAAATACCAGAGGCCTGATACATGGAATTTGTGCAAGTGTAGGTCTTCCTTCGCTTGCTACCGACACCGGCTTCCCTCTTGCTCTGGCTTCATTTGGAAGGATGTCTGGTCTAATTAGCATATTACCCTTTTATTATTATAGATTGGCTTGACATTATTTGAGGTTGTTGGTTTTTTTTTCATTTCCATAAAGCCATTCTAAAATGCCTCAGTGATTATTTAGTAAATATTTATTTAGCTTTATTGATGGAGACTATGTATTTCCTGAGTTCTATGTTATGCTGTAAATAGGATTTTAATGGCATGTTAAATTGGAAATTTAGACTGAGATTCTACTGTGATAATGACAACATTCCAATTACTGATTAACACATAAAATTATCAAAAATTAAATATCCAAAACTAGTCTGGTGATATTTAATCTTCTTTTCCACAGCTAGCATATAAAGGTTGGGATTTGGAAAAGGACTTAGAAAGATATTATTGTGTTCTAGAGTGTTACCTTTTTGTTCATGGGGGTGGAGTAAGGGGTACCTTTTCCTCTCCTGAGCCTAATGAGAGGGTATTTCAGCGGGCCGCCTGGAAAGCAAGACACTGGTCCCTGCCATTGGGGTCTTGTTGCGCAGGTATATAACTCCTGCTGGAAAAATCTAATGCAGCTTCATGCTAACAATATACATGTCTGGAAGAGTTGGTTTAGAGATGTATACATTTATGCATATTTGCATTTATATATTTTATTTATATGTCTCATTTTAAATGATCAATCCACCTTTCTTATGGAGATACCTGAAAACTGTTATTATATTTTACCTCATTGTAATTGTCATATAAAAACAAAGCAAATGGGAGAGGGTGTGGAGGGAGAGAAAAGAAGAGAACAATATAATTAGTATTTTACTAATAAATTGTAGATTTACTACCAAATGTTGAATTTTAAAAATAGTGAATTAAGAGGATAAAGCAAATGAACTCTATAACCCTTAGAGAGATAAAAAGTCACACTGAAAAACCACTTTAGTTAAAGAAAATTATTTTCCCCAGAATCCTTCCCTTGGAATTCTAATGTTTTGATTGAAACAAACATAAGGCAGTGGGGTCTGTAATCAGCTAGCAGTAGCTGGAGAAATCATCCATATGATCAACCCCATAGAAGACAGAGGGACAGGGACAAGTGACTCCTTTATTTTACTTATTTCTATGCTTACAAAAGCCCAAAAGGGAAGAAATTATGGATTCTTGATTTTAATATTAGCTAGAAAAAAATATTACAACACAACAGAAGGAGCATGTGACAAGTGATGAGTGCATTTCAAATATCTAGAGGGGTTTATTTCTTCAAATAAAAACAGATTCATCAAAGAAAAAAGAGAAAGACCTCATGGACATGGACAACAGTGTGTTGATTTCAGGGTGTGGGTGGTTGGAGTATGGGGGAAGGTAGAAGTGGATATAAGGGCCATAAATGGTGATGAAAAAAAAATCTGCTTAGAATATAGATTCATCTGAGTTTCTCTGTGGTAGAAATATCACATTAACTATTTTTATTTAATTTTACAGATAATTTTCCAATTCAACTCTAGCCTGTTGCAACTAAAACTAAATGCAATAGCTATCTTAAACACACACACACACACACACACACACACATAAAAATTACAAAAAGTAAACACATCAAATAAAATTTTGAAATTTTTCAAAACATAGGAAGCAACAACAAAAATACCTAAGCTAATCCTCACATATCTTTATTTTAAAAATTGTTTAATTTGCACAATATGTCATGCTGAGAGACAGAATTAGACATCAGAATGTCTGATAGCAGAGGATCTAGGAGATCATGAAATACTACCTCCAACTGTGTTTACCTTACAGTTGAAGGAGATGTAGATGGTTGTGTTAGACATATAATGCCATATAGTTAGCTGTAAGAAGAATCATGCTATGTTGGTTCTGAGATGGTTCTGCCTCTCTCAAGTGTAGGGGAAGGAATGAAGGAGGGAGAGAGAGAGAGAGAGAGAGGAATTGTGTTTTATATTTTAGGTCACAGCTTTACATTCAACTTCACCTTTGCACTGTAATTCATTAAAGTAGATTAAAATTAATAAATCATGACTCAAAGTATTTAAGTAAATTTCCATAATTACACAGGCAGGAACTGGTGTTATAAGACTTGATTCCTGGTTTTCCTATACCAGAAGCCAAGCTCTTTACCCATAATGCTTCCTAACCCACTTCTTAGAATTCTGTTTTTGATTTTTGTTTTTTCATTTGTGAGCTTCAGGGAAATCTAATTTGTTTTAGATACTTTTAGTACTTAGAATCTTATAAATAGGTGAATACTAGCTAATGTGTGGAAGATGGTGTATCTAAAAAGGGGTTACATGTGAGAGATCTTTGTGGTGATGGTGTAGTTATATGTTGATGGCACTGGTAGTTATAGGATTTTACACATGAAGTAAAAAGGTTTAGAACTTTACACATATTGTACCAATATTGATTTCCTAGTTTTGACATAATCCTATAATTAGGTACAATGTATCCATTGGGGAAACTGGATAAAAGATACAGAAGATTTATCTGTATGATTTTTAAACATTCCTGTGAATCTGTAGTTGTTTCCCAAAAGGTATTTAAAAACTTATTCTCTACATCTTAAAATCCTGGCAATTGAGGTGACTGCTGACCTCCAAACCTCATGCTAAACATAGCTCATTTTGACCTTTATCTTACAGACTTTGCTATGAAGCTTTCACTGTCTATCTAAGATTTGAGGCAAACTAGAAGCATTCTATATTCTGATGCTGATTGTGATAAAACTATTAGCACTACAACTAACATTCCATATATTGAACATTACAAATATTGTTATAGGTTGAATTTTGTCCCCAAATGATATATGGATATCTTAACTCCCTGTGCTTATGAATGTGACCTAATTTGGAAATTGGATCCTTGCAGGTATAATAAAGTTAAGATGAGGTCATATTTCATTAGGGAGGGCCTAATCTAGTATGAGTGTTGTCCTCATCAGAAGAGAAGACAAAATAACATAGAAAGCTAACACCACATGATGACAGAGATGGACACTGGAGTGATACTGCTACAATTCAATGAACACCAAGGACTAATTGGGGTCACCTGAAGCTAGGAAGAGGTAAGGAAGGATTATTCCCTAAAACATTCAGAGAAGCATGACCATGCCTACATGTAAACTTTGAACTTCTAGTCCCTATAATTATGAGTCAATATATTTCTGTTCTTGTAAGGTACCCAGTTTGTGGTAGTGTGTCATGGCAGTCCTAGCAACCTAATGTATACAAGAGGTCCATGACTGTTCCCCAAAGTACCATATTACTGTGTAAAAGAATGTTCACTTTAGAGGAAATAAAAAGGAGTAAAAGTAGTGGATTCTTAAGATTTTCCATAAAGCAAATCCTTTAAATATGGCTATAAGAATATATTTAAGTATAACTAACATGTGCTTTTTTCATGTAGGGAAAAATGCAAAATAGAAGCTATATCTTTCATAGTACCTGTTTAGCTGGATTCACATTTTTCTAACAATGCAAATCATAGAACAAATATATTTTTTAAACCTGAAACAATATATTTAGTTATGAAATGCTAGTTTTTCAATTAAGACCACTACTTGAATATTTTTTCTTCTACTCACACAGAAGAAAACTATAGACATCTGTAACAATAAAATAATAGTACTTTTTATATTGTGAGAATGTGTTTGTTAATCAAAAAAAAATCCAGTTAATGTATTGTATTAATGTTTAACTAATGGGCACAGTCTTGATTATGTAAACATCTGTTGTGATAAAAAAAATTTTTTTCAAAGAATTACTGATTAAAATTACAGCCATTGGATTTGCTAGTTTCATGCAAATCTCTTAAAGGAAAAGGTACACCAATCTCTCTCTATATATGTATAAAGAGCCAGGGTCATAACATCCACAATGACCGGAGGCTCAACCCAATACTAGGCTACCCACACAGCAGGAGAATGGGCTTAACTGCTGACCTCTTGGAGAGAGAGAGAGGCAGGGCTGATCATCATCAGCAGCAGCAGATGCTGGCGAGGCCCAGAGAGAAGCAGGGTGATCAGACTCTGCTTCTTTTTTCAGGCCTCACGAGCAGCCAAGCCTCTCTCTCTCTCCCAGAGGTCAGCAGTTCAGCCCACTGGCCAACAGCCTGGGGAGGCTACTGATCAGCCCCACCTCCATGATTAGGCCCCCAGAGGTGCTGACTGCCATAGAAACTGACCAATCAGAACCAAATCTGGAACCAATCAGAACCAATTCACAGGAATTGTGAAAAGCCAATGGCTGCCTAGGAGGTGGGGCTTTTGACGCTGACTGGCATAGAAATTGACCAATCAGAACCAAATCTGGGTGAAGTGAGAGGATCCAATGGCTTCCTAGGAGCAGAGCTTTTACACTGACTGGCATAGAAACCAACTAATCAGAACCTACTCTGGGTGAACCGCGAAGGCAGAACCTAAGGTGGGGGCTGAGGAGGGGTTTTAAGGGCAACAGCTATTTGGTGTAAGATGTAATAAAGTGATTCATTTTTTTAATGACTGGTTTGGCAATATAGTGTATATGGCTGGCTATCAGTCCAGATATAGGGATTATGTGTTTTTGTCTGCCAAGAGCATCTCCTTCTGCTGAAAAAGAATTCCCATCCTCCATTTAGGAATCCTATCTTATATAATCTATCTACACTAAGAAAAGGGTAATATGCTAATTATACCAGGTCAACTGTCCATCTCCCAGACATTCAACTTCCTTCCGGACAAAGCCATGGTGGTGGAGGCTGAGGTAGAGGCAGAGGCAGTTAGGGATGATCAGGCTAGCAGGGAAGGGCAGTTTGGGGTAAGGTCAGGCCTGTAGGCAGCTGGGGATGAGATCAGGCCAGCAGATTAGGGCAGTTGGGGGCGATCAGGCAGGCAGGGGAAGCCAGTTAGGGGTGATCAGACAGTCAGGCAGAGGCAGTTAGGGGTGAACAGGCAGGCAGGCAGAGAGGTTAGGGGTGATCAGGCATGCAGGGGGCCAAGACAAGGGTGATCAGGCTAGCAGGTAGAGGGATTAGGAATGATCAGGCAGGCAGGCTGGCAAACAATTAGGAGCCAGTTGTCCGAGAAGGATGTCTGACTATTGGTATAGGGATCAGGCATAATCTAGTAGTTGGACATCCCCCAAAGGGTCCCAGATTGGAGAGTGTGCAGGAAGGGCTAAGGAAGCTCCCTTCATGCACAAATTTTGTGCACCGAGCCTCTAGTAAAATATAAATCCCTTCTTTGATTAGCTCAATAAAATGAATGAATCTCTGACAAATATTTGTGTCATATATATTTTGATGGACATTTAAGTACACTTAAAAAATAACCTTAAGAAATGGTTACCTAAATCATTTGATTCATGTCATTGATAAATATTAAAAATAACGCTGGACTTGTGATGGCAAAAAAACACCTGTTGATAATTTCTTATAATTTCATAAATTTTAAAGGATTATCAAATGTTTTGTGTAAATTATTTCAATCAGAGTCATCAAGATGGAAAGTAGTGGATATTTTTTTTTATGGCAGATGAAACTGCATTAGAGTAATTATGTGACTTAAAAAAAATTTTATTGATTTTAGAGAGGGGAAGGGAGAGGTAGACAGAGATAAAAACGTTGATGAGAGAGAAACACTAATAAGCTGCCTCCTGTATGTTCTCTCCTGGGGATCAAGCCCAAAACCCAGACATGTGCCCTGACCAAGAATTGAACCACTGATCTCTTTGTGCATAGGAGGACACTCAATCAACTGAGCCACACCAGCCAAGTGTGACTTTTTAAGATAACTATAATAGTAAAAGACAGAATTTCATTCCATTGCTGGTATTGTTTGACAGTCTTATCCTATCTGATAAAAGAGTAATATGCAAATTGACCATCACTCCAACATACAAGATGGCTTCTCCCATGTGGTCAAAGATGGCTGCCCCCATGTGGATACACAATGGCTGCTACAAGATGGGAAGCAAGGGAGGGCAGTTGGGAGAGATCAGGCCTGCAAGGGAAGGCAATAGGGCAATTAAGCCTGCAGGGGAGGGCAGTTAGGGGTGACCAGATCAACAGAGGAGGAAAGTTGGGGTAACTGAACCTACAGGAAAGGAGAGTTGGGGGGGGACCTAGGCTTGAAGGGGAGAGAAGTTAGGGGTACCAGTCCTGCAGGGGAGGGCAGTTAGTGGTGGCCAGGCCTGCAGGGGAGGGCAGTTAGGGGTGACCAGGCCCACAAGGGAGGGCAGTTAGGGGCAAACAAACTGGCAGGGGAACAGTTAGGCATCAATCAGGCTGGCATGGGAGTGGTTAGGGTGTGATCAGGCTGACAGGCAGAAACTGTTAGAGGCAATCAGGAAGGCAGGCAGGTGAGCAGTTGGGAGCCAGCAGTACTGGATTGTGAGAGGGATGTCTGACTGCCCATTTAGGTCTTATTCTATTGGGCCTAAATGGACAGTCAGACATCCCTCGAGGGGTCCCAAATTGGAGAGGGTGCAGGCTGGGCTTAGGACACACACACCCATGCACAAATTTTCATGCACTGGGCCTCTAGTACGCTAATATGCTGCTATCTGACCAAAATGCCTTCTAATTTCTCTCTTTCTCCAATTATACTTGCTTACTAGGGACATGTAAACAACATCCTTTATTTCATCATTGTTGCATTGTTTCAATTATTCCACTCGTTAAATCCCTCCCTAAACACCTCAAAATTCTTTCAACTGGGTAAATTGTTAATTTTTCTCTATTATTCTATCTATACAGCTAATCCCTTAAAACAGAACTTGAAATCTAGAATCACTACAAATTATAGGTTTCTAATTATAGATTTCTAATTATATCTATCATGCCACTTGTCAATTTTTTTTAAGTTGGCCTTCCTTCACACTCTCTTCCATAGTTTCTCCTTTTTCAAATGTTTCAGTCCATATGTGTCTTGTTTGTCTATTTGTTTGTGTGTTTTTTGTGTTTTTTTTTTGCAAAGAGTGGGAATGGGAAACAGGGCTGGTTTAGTTGTTGTTGTTTTTTTCCTTCAGGTATAATTTACATATAGTAAAAAGCACAAATCTCAAGTATTCAGTTCAATGAGTTTGAACAATTGTATACATGGAACACAAACAATATATAGAATCTCTCTATTCCTCCAGAAATTTTATTTATATCATTTTCTAGTAAACACATGCTTTTCATAATTGGATTGAAATGAGGTCAGAAGAGAATGGAAGAAATTATTTGAGACAGAAATTTTACACAACTATTTCATTAATGATGTTATGCTTATAATTGGGTAGCCAATGCATAATAATGAATATTTAAGACAATTTATTTTAAGTTGGGCAAAATAACTATGTATATAGCTGACAATGGTCACTAAAGAGAGAAATATTAGTGCAGACTACAGTTGGGGTTATTAAAGAACTGGAATGTATTAAAAGGCAAGAGTATACACATGCATAGGCTAGCTTATGTAGAAGTATAAACATTAGGAGCATGGTGACAAGATGTAAATCAGAGAATACGAGTATAGATGGAATTAAGTTGGTAGATCGGTCAGAAAAAAATATATGGTATTTTTGTTTTTGTTTTTGTTCTTTCTTTCAGTGACTTTTAATAATGAACTTAGAAGCATTTTCATCTGCAGAAAATGGTGAGGCAATTATTTGGCATTTGAGAAAAAAAGTTTTCTTGTAAGGGAATAAATATAACAAGAATGTTTATCACAATTGTGCATGTTGCACTAATGACTCATTTTGTGTAATGGGTCATAAATATAAAGAAAACAAATCAGTATGGTTGTGTTTTACTTCAACAGTGTTATGCTGGGAAAATAACAGGGCAATATATGTAGAGTTTTGTGCAGCTATCATTGATATTTTACAGATGGGCATAATAAAAGGTGAGGTCAGAGAATTAAGAAACTAAGGTAAAGTAATGATTACTATGACAAACCGGAGACCTAAATTGGATAAAAGAGAAATAAGGTTATTATGTGATAGGAAGTGAGATGATGGTTGAATCAATGTATGCTTGTATCTTTTTTTTTTTCCTAACAAACCTTTATTGTTCCGATTATTACAGTTGTTCCTCTTTTTTCCCCCTATAGTTCTCCTCCACCCGGTTCCCACCCCACTCTCTGCTCTTACCCCTCCCCACACTGTCCTCATCCATAGGTGTATGATTTTTGTCCAGTTTCTTCCCACATCCCCATACCCTTTTGCCCTGAGAATTGTCAATCCACTCTTTCTATGCACCTGATTCTATTATATTCACCAGTTTATTCTGTTCATCAGACTTTTTATTCACTTGATTTTTAGATTCACTTGTTGATAGATATGTATTTGTTGTCACTTTGTTATTCATAGTTTTTGTCTTTGCCTTTTTCTTCTTCTTCCTCTTCTTAAAGAATAACTTTCAGCATTTCATATAATACTGGTTTGGCAGTGATGAATTCCTTTAGCTTTTTCTTATCTGTGAATCTCTTTATCTCACCTTCAATTCTAAATGATAGCTTTGCTGGGTAGAGTAATCTTGGCTATAGGTTCTTGCTATTCATCACTTTGAATATTTCTTGCCACTTCCTTCTGGCCTGCATATTTTCTGTTGAGAAATCAGCTGACAGTCATATGGGTACTCCCTTGTGGTAACTACTTTTTTTCTCTTGCTGCTTTTAAGGTTCTCTCTTTGTCTTTTGCCCCTGACATTTTAATTATGATGTGTCTTGGTGTGGTCTTCTTTGAATTTCTTTGGTTTGGTGTTCTCTGCACTTCCTGGACTTGTAAGTCTATTTCTTTCACCAAGTAGGGGAAGTTTTCTGTCATTATTTCTTCATATTGGTTTTCAATACCTTGTTCTCTCTCTTCTTCTGGCAACCCCATAATTCAGATGTTGGTATACTTAAAGTTGCCCCAGAAACTCCTTACACTATCTATCTTCATATTTTTGGATTCTTTTTCTTTTTGCTATTCCAGTTGGGGGTTTTTTGCTTCTTCATATTTCAAATCTTTGACTTGATTCTTGGGATCCTCTAGTCTCCCATTGAATCTCTGTATATTATTCTTTATTTCAGTCAGTGTATGCTTAATTTCTAATTGGTCCTTTTTTATATCCTCAAGGGTCTCACTAAATTTATCAGCAGTTTATAGAAGATTCTTGAATAACCTTATAACCATGGTTTTGAATTCTAAATCCAGTAACTTGCTTTCCTTCATTTATTTTTGTGTGTGACCTGTTTCTTTATCTCCACATTTTGGCTGCTTCCCTGTGTTGATAGCATGGCTTTGTGCACTAGGGATAATATAGGGCCCAGTGTCTCAGCCTCCGTAATTACCTGAGAGGACACCCTTAGTGCAACCCTTTGTAGGTTGTGTGCACAGTCTTGTTGTAGTTAATCCTTGATTGTTGTTGGTATCACTGGGAGAAATTGACCTCCAGGCAAATTGGCTATGAGAATCAGCTGTGTCTACAATGGGAGAACTTCTGTGCTGGAGACACCCTTATGAGGCAAGACTTGCTTCAGTCAGGCTTTGGCATTCACTGAATCTGAGTGTGTCTCTTATGGATCTGAAGAATTGTAGTCTGGATGATCTCTCTCTGACCACTGGGTATATTGACTCTTGGATCTCCAAGGAGAGAGGCTATCCAGCAGGAGCTACAGATAGATCTACAGATTTCTCTTCTTTGTTTGGGTTTTGGAGGTGTCCAGTTGAGGCCCAGCTGTGAAGCAATGCAAACTGCTGTCAGGCCTTACGTCTTCTTTTGGAGGCTCTGGGGCTCTTTGATCCAGCTGCAGTACATTATGTTTCAGATTGCAAAAAGTCAGGCAATTCATATGCCAAATCCTCTGCACACAAATTGGGTGGGGTGGGGTCTCAGGGAATCACGAGTATGGAACAAACAGCTATGACTGACCGTCAGCCCTGCCTGGAAGAGGTCCTGTGTCTCTGTGTCCCATGGCACCGTGCAGGAGCAATGATTGATGCAAGCACCTCTACAAGAAAGCTGCCTTGAGTTACACCCAATGCCAGACAGTCCAGTTTCTCCCCATACGAGTCTGGGTCCCCAGAGTCCTTCCCTGAACTGGAGTTCAGAGCATTCAGGAGCTTGTGTCTCCTTCCCACTTGAAAAAGACAACAGTGTACTCAGTTGCCAGCCCTTTCCACACACATGCCTGGGTACTTCTGTATTTCACTTCTGCACCTCCATTCCTCCTTCGAGTTTCAGTGTGCTTTTCTCTTTCCTTCTATTTGTAGAATTTCCATTCAGCCAGACTTTCTGTGGTTCTGGATGAAACCCATTTTGTCTTTTAGTTGTAGTTTTGAAGTGGTTGTGCGAGGAAGCAAATTCAGGTGTTTAGCTATGCCGCCATCTTGGTTTTTTGATTGTACCTTTTAAATGCTTTCAAATAGTCACACTTTGCATTTCTGTATTTATTATAAATAAACATAACAATTTTCCAATTATCAGAGGGTATCTACTAAGTGACATAATCCAGGAATTTAGGAAACCCTATATATTTTATTCTTTCTATTGAATATCTTCAAATATTAGACATTTTTGTCTTCATAATTTTAGACTAAGTTTTATAATCTTAACCTACCATAAACTGTTTTGATTGTTTAGCTATCCAAGTGCTTCCACTTTCAATAATATTTTTTGTTAGTGGAATAATAGCTACATTGTATTTCTTTATATTAACTTCTCAGAGATGTTTGTTGCTTTATTTCTATCAAGAACATAAGCAAAAACAATTTAAAATATAAAACTTCAATTGAACATAAACAAAAAATAGTTTATCACACCAATGCAAAAATCTTCCCTTTTCAATTTAAACTAAACTGATCTTTTGTCAAGGTCAAAAGTGACTTCCACTCTGCAGTGGTCATTTCTCAGGTGAACATATTGAATCATGTTAAGCTATTAATGCAGTTAATCATGCATCATTTTTTATACATTTTTAAATATTTTTATTGATTTCAGAGAGGGGAAGGAAGAGGGACAAGGGATAGAAACATCACTGATGAGAGGGAGTCATTGGTCACCTGCCTCTTACATACCCCCTAGTAGGTATTGAGCCTGCAAACTGGGCGTGTGCTCTGACAAGGAACCCAGTCATGACCTCCTGGTTCACAGGTCAACATTCAACCACTGAGCCACACTGACCAGCCAATCATTCATTAGTTTTGAAATGCTTTCTTTCTATGGCTTTTTTTATCTTTCTCTTACTTAGCAGGACACACTTTCCTTAAAAGGTATAGATAGCCCCTTTGTTTAAGGGTTTACTCAGGACTTATTCTCTTTTTTATTTATATTTATCCTATAGATGATTCGTCCACTGTCATGATTTTAATTTATATGATGATGATTCTCCAATTTACTACTGTTACTCAGACCTATTCCTGTGAACTCTAGATTTATTATCTAAGGTCATATTCAACATCTTTATTTAGATATCCAATTACTTATTCAAAATTAACATGTCCAAAGCCAAATTTCCCTCTCAGAATTGTTCAATCCATTGTTCCTTGTCTCTGTTACTGACAACACCATTCTTCCAGGTTATCAAACATCTTGGAGATATTTAACTTATCAGCATTCTCTATTACTCTCACCATCAAACTATAATTTAATCCAATTACTTAAAGCCAGCATTATCAACTATTAGTGTCCCCCCAATATTTATATGTTAAGATCCTAACCTTCAAAGTCCATGGATTAGTAGGTAGAGCTTTTGGGAGGTGGCTATTTTATGAGACTGGAGTGTTTTTGAATAAACTATAAAAGAAACTAGAGGCCCAGTGCATGGGATTTGTGCACTGATGTGGGACATGGCCTGTGGGGATCAGCCTGCTGTGGAAGCTGCTCATCCCAGTCAGCCGAGTGGCTGTTGACCCGCCCTCTGAGCGGCTGCTCTCTGGTCTGGCATCTTCTGTGGACCTGGAACACTCATCTCTCCAGGGGACCTGATTGGGGCCAGGCCCAGGGACAATAGCCCTGAGAGGCGGCAGAGTAGGTCTCAGTCCTGCGCGGCCACGAACTGCCTCCCAGCCTCCAGGATTAGCTCTGTGAGCCTGGTGACAGCCCTGCGCAGCCTGCAGGCATCTGGAGGAGGTGGCAGGGAGTGAGAAGGAGGAGCCTGGGGTGAGGAGGTGATAACCACAACCCAGGATCCTGCCATCATCACCTAGGGTTTGCAGCAGGAGCAAACCCTAGGTAGGTCGAGCAGCACCCCAGTAGGTCGAGCAGCACTCCCACTGTGATAGCACACTGACCACCAGGGGGCAGCTCTTGTGTAGAGCATCTGCCCCCTGGTGGTCAGTGTGCATCAGAGCAACTGGTCAACTGGTCCTTTGGCCATTTGGTTGCTGGGCTTTTATTATATAGGACTAGTGGCCTGGTGCATGAAATTTGTGCTTGGGGGGGGAGGGTGTCCCTCAGCCCAGCATGCACCCTCTCTAATCTGGGATCCCTTGAGGGATGTCCAATTGCTGGTCCTATGGGCAATGGGACATCTTCTCGCAATCCGACATCCCTCTCACAATCCAGGACCACTAGCTCCTAACTGCTCACTTGCTTATCTTCCTGATCACCCCTAACTACTCTGCCTGCTGCCTGCTCACCCCCAACTGTCCCCCCTGACAGTCTAATCACTGCCCCCCACACTGGCCTGATCACCCCTAACTGCCCCCCTTCCAGCCTGCTCACCCCCAAATGGCCCCCCCGGCTGGCCTGCTTGCCCCCAACGGTCCTACCCTCCTGGCTGGCCTAATCACTCCTAACTGCCTCTACCTCAGCCCTGCCACCATGGCTTTGTCCAGAGCAGCGGTTCTCAACCTGTGGGTCACGACCCCTTTGGGGGTCGAATGACCCTTTCACAGGGGTCGCCTAAGACCATCGGAAAATGCAGATATTTACATCACGATGCATAACAGAAGCAAAATTTCATGGTTGGGGGTCACCACCACATGAGGAACTGTATGCAAGTGTCGCGGCCTTAGGAAGGTTGAGAACCACTGGTCCAGAGGGACATCCAAAAGGTCTTCTGTAAGGTCTTCCAGTCTAATTAGCATATTATTCTTTTTATTAGTATAGATTCCACAGAGCTTCCTAGCCCATTCTGTCATGTAAGGATTCAGGAAATCTGAAGCCTAGAAGAGACCCCTTACCCAAATATGCTGGCAAGTTTATTTTGGACTTCTGGCCTCCAGAACTGAGAGAAATAAATGATAGTTGTTTATAAGCTACCCAGTGAGTGGTATTTTATTCTATTGGCTTAAATGTTGTTTATAAGCTACCCAATGAGTGGTATTTTATTCTATTGGCTTATCTTTCTCTTACTTAGCAGGACACACTTTCCTCAAAAGGTATAGATAGCCCCTTTATTTAAGGGTTTACTCAGGACTTACTCTCTTCTTTATTTATATTTATCCTATAGATGATTCGTCCACTGTCATGATTTTAATTTTTTTTAATTATATCTTTATTATTCAGATTATTACATTTGTTTCTCTTTTTCCCCCTCCATAGCTCTCCTCCAGCCAACTCTCACCCTTCCCTCTGCCCTTACCTCCCTCCCATTGACCCCATCCATAGGTGTATGATTTTTGTCCAGTCTCTCCCTCACCCCTCACCCTTTTCCCCCTGAGAATTATCAGTCAATTCCCTTTCTGTGCTCCTGATTCTATTATATTCACCAGTTTATTCTGTTGATCAAAATTTTAATTCACTTAATTTTTAGATTCATTTGTTGATAGATATGTATTTGTTGTTCATAATTTTTTGTCTTTTACCTTTTTCTTCTTCCTCTTCTAAAAGAGTACCTTTCAGCATTTCATATAATACTGGTTTGGAGTTGATGAACTCCTTTAGCATTTTCTTCTCTGTGAAGCTCTTTATCTGCCCTTCAATTCTGAATGATAGCTTTGCTGGATAGATTATTCTTGATTGTAGGTTCTTGCTATTCATCACGTTGAATATTTTTTGCCACTCCAGTCTGGCCTGCATCGTTTCTGTTGAGAAATCAGCTGACAGTCATATGGGTGCTCCCTTGTAGGTAATGAACTCTTTTTCTCTTGCTGCTTTTAATATTCTCTCTTTGTCTTTTGCTCTTGGTATTTTAATTATGATGTGTCTTGGTATAGTCCTCTTTGGATTCCTTTTATATGGGGTTCTGTGTGCTTCCTGAACTTGTAAGTCTATTTCTTTTACCAGATATGGCGAGTTTTCAGTCATTATTTCTTTAAATAGGTTTTCAGTATCTTGCTGTCTCTCTTCTTCTGACACCCCCACAATTCTGATGTTGGTATGCTTGAAGCTGTCCCAGAGGCTCCTTACATTATCTTCACAGTTTTGGATTCTTTTCTCTTCTTGCTTTTCTAGTTGAGTGTTTTCTGCTTCTTTATATTTCAAATTTTTGACTTGATTCTTGCCTTTCTCTAGTCTGCTGTTAGGACTCTGTATAATATTTTTTATTTCAGTCAGTATATCTTTAATTTCCAGTTGGTCCTTCTTCATCTCTAGTTGGACCTTTTCCATCTCTAGTTGAATCTTTTGCATCTCTAGTTGGTCCTTTTTCATCTCCTCTTGGCTCTCGCTAACTTTATCCAACTTTTCTAGTATACTCTTGAAAAACCTTATAAGGGTCATTTTGAACTCTATATCCAGTCGTTTGTTTTCCTCCATTTCTTTTGTTTGTGATCCCTTCCCTTGTCTCAGCATTTTCACCATGCTGGGAGAACTTTGTTGGATTCAGCCTTATGATAGCAGACTTGCAAAACCGAAGAAGCCTCTCTCTTGAGCTTGGGATGGGTGGAGTCTCAGGGCTTAAGGGACCGCCTTGCCTTCCAGTCGGCCCCACCCGCCACGGCCCCTGAGTCTCACGTGACTGGGTTATTGCTGGAGTGGTCCTTGTGCTCCTGCACAGTGCCTCTAGACCGCTGCCTTTCCGGCTCCCCTGCACGCCAGGACCACACGAGTCTAGGTCCCCAGGGTTTCACCTGAAACAGGGGCTTAGTGGAGTCATATATGGCACAGTTGGGAGGGTCTGTCTCCCGCCCACTCGTGAAAGCCAGCAGCACAATCAGCAGTCTGTCCTCTGCGCAGTGCCGTGTGTGCCATCAGACTTCTGATCTTTTGCGTCTCCCCTAAATTTCCGTGCACCTCTCCCTTTTCACAGTCCAAACTCCCCCATATGAGTTTCAGATGGATCTGGGGTTTAGTGTCGTAGGATAAGGGGTTCAATGCCTTTGAGAGTCTGTTTCCCTCCTGCCAGAGAAAACTAGCCAGGTACTCTGGCAAGCGCTATCTCCACACGCACGTCTCTGTACCTCAGCTTTTTGCAGCTCCCTGGTCTCCATGAGCCCCTCTCTTTCCTTCTAGTTGTAGAATTTCCACTCAGCCAGCTTTCCTGTGGTTCTGGATGATGTCCATTCTGTGTTTTAGTTATAGTTTTGAAATTGTTGTGCGAGGCAGCAGTGTAGGTGTTTACCTATACCGCCGTCTTGGATTCTCCTCCATGATTTAAATTTATATGATGATGATTCTCCAATTTACTACTGTTACTCAGACCTATTCCTGTGAACTTAAAACAGAAAATGTTCCCAGCCCACCATAATCCTTTATCTGGATTATGGCTATGACTTCTGTTCTTGCTTTTTCCCTTACTCCTTAGAATCTATTGTCATGATTGACAATGTAATTCTTTTAAAATATAGTTCAGATCATATCACTACTCTGTTAAAAAGCTTCTGTTAGCTTCCCTTCTCACTCAGAGTGGGAAGGAATATCCTTACTTTAGCTCTATACAATGTGACCCTATCTCCTTTATTTCACTATCTCATCTCCTACTACTCTCTCATTCATTCAGGACCAATGTATTAGCCTTCTTGTACCTGAAATACCCAAGTATAATTCTACCTCAAAAACTCTGCTCCTGCCGGTCCTTTTGACTGGGGTCATTTTCCCCATATTACTCACATAGCTAATTCCAGACTTCATTCAGGTCTCTACTCAAAGGTCACTTTTCTAAAAAAATTTCTCCCAGAAAAACTATCCGTAACCCTTGGTCATATACCCCTCTCCTTCCAAAGCTTATTTAATGTGCTGTACTCAGATTTTCTTATCCTGGTTGTGCCCTCAGTTAATTTTCAAAAGAGGAGTTAACAAGCACTCTGGTCCAAGGGGCTAACCTAAATTTATACTTGAGTCAGACATAGATTATTATGCAAGGTAGGCTTCTGATTCAAGAACTTGAGTCTGATAATACTCTATGGTCAAAGTCAGCAGGTAGCCAGGGGGAGTACTGGTGATCCCAGGAGTGTAGAAGTTCCAGTCAGTAGCCATGATCCAAAGTCACTGGTACCACATATCTCTCAATACACAACACTGCCATTGCTAACCAAGGAGCCTAGCGAATTACTCATCATTCAATTCAGCACTCCCATCTACATGGAGGAATTAAAATGCTAATCACTATGTAATCAAAATACACGGATTATAAAAACATTTTGGAGAATTATGTTAAGGCTATAGATCTGAATAATCTTATTAGCTGAGGGTTCAATCCAGGCATACAGAATGTTGGACTAACAACAGTATGACTAGTTTCAAGTTCCATAGGCAGGGAATTTAAATTTATATATACACTGCCAGTATTGGTAAAGATTATCTGAGCCTGACAAAGCAAAGTGTGTAAAACAGGCCCAGAGTAGGTCTGGATTCTTAAAATCCCTTATTTCTTTGGGCTGTGTTTACATTTTGGGGGAAGGAAAGACAACTTTAAAGCCTAATATAATGTGATAATACAACAGGAATAAGAAAATATATAAATATTAAGGGTAAAGGCAGTGCATTTAATGTTCTCTAGCAGTAATATAATTAAAATAGATATACTCAAATCTATTTTGATTATATTACTGGTAGGCATACTGCAGATATGTGTTAAATTGAAGGTATGATATCTAGGTTAATATTTATCAGAAATAGTTTTTAAGCATACAGTATTAGCAAAATATTAATCTAAAATATAAAAGTAAAAAGTTACATTGGACTACTTACATATAAAACTCCAGTATGTAAAAAAACAATCTAATTTTATTATCAATGATACTGGGAAAAAATGTAATGCACATGGCAAACAAATAGCACTATTAATCTTTTATGAGAACATAAATCTTTAACATTGAAAACACATGTGCCATAGAAAAATGTACAAAGAGCTTTATAAAGAAATTTAGAAAAGAATAGATACAAATGACCCATGAACATATGAAATGAGTATTCAAAACTGCATGGTAGGCCCAGCCAGTATGGTTCAGTGGTTCAGCATTGACCTAGGAACCAGGAGGTCACATAGATTCCTGGCCAGGATTGGGAACTCAATCCCTAGTGTGGGCATGCCGGAGGAAGCCAACCAATGATTTTCTCTCATCATTGATATTTCTCTCTCTTTCTCCCAGCCTTTCTGAAATCAATAAAAATATGTTTTTAAAGAAATGGATGTAGGATGATATAAAAACATTTTTTTTCTTCTACAACTATTGATGTCCAAAGGTAACTAATTAGAGATAATTTTTATTCTCTGCTCCAGTGGCGTAAATTGATACAACTTTTCAGAATTTCCTTTAACAAAATTATCAAGGTATTATGGAAAGTATTTAAGATGGACACATTTTATCAATCACTAACCAGATCCTTGCTCATTTAATCACTAAGACTCATGAGTGTAGGTACTATGTCTGTCTTGTTCATCCTTATCCTATTGACTAGTATGTTATCTAAAACAGACAGGTACATAGTAAAGATTTGTGGATTAGTAGAGTTAATAAAGAAATTTTAATTTATTTAAAAACTGTTATAATTGGTGCTAAGGAAAATCAAGAAAGTATGTGTTGCTTTCAAAGAATGTGCAATATCAAGGAAAGGATTATAATGTTTGAAGTCTGACAATAAAGCCATATTGCAAACTCAAATACTATCAAGGGTTAGGCAAGTAATTTAAATGTGTGAAGCAGCCAGGAGTAAGAAAATAACCAATGATGTAACCTTACATAAACTAAAAAAATCAATACTTTCTTAAAACAACCACAACACTGTGCTACAAAAAAATATATATGTGAAGGTTTATTCTAAGACCATAGGGTATCAGATCTCAACTGATGTTTAGGATATGTTGTTGAATTATTAATAATTTATAAAAAGATAATTAAAATCAAACAGTTAATGAATAGTATAGATTCTGCAATATATGTGGGTAGGCACTTATAGATCTGAGAAAGCACTATTAATATTATAGTGTAATTTATATTCCAAACGATTGCCAGACAGGAATATAATCTAGGAAATCTCTACAGTTCTTCACTTGTTTGAAGCATATGAGTAATTCAATGTAGAAGTCTTTACTAATTTAAGGACTGTATTAACTAATAAAAGTAAACCTAATTTTCCCAATTATAATAATCTGTGTGTCCTAGAATCTATGTGATAGATTAATTTTATTTGTTTTTTTACCCAATTTTTTAAATGTTTGGCTGTTCTTCAGAGGCTTATAGATTATTTACAAGTTTCTATGTTGTTTTGAAAAATCACTTTGAATCCATTTCCACTAAATAATGTTATGCCTTGTTTTGTCATATCCACTATCAGTTTCCTCTCTATTCGCTATGTCTCAAGTAAAGGAGTACATTTATCAAATATTGAACAAATTCCTTTACCATATTCTTTCAAAGAGAGAAAATAAATGATGAGTATTTTATATTATACATTAGGCCCAGAGCTTGATTTAACTTAGGGCTATATGTACATATAAATTTTCATAGACAAAGTTAATACGTTTCCATTTTTATAGCCCTCTCAAACTTTACAGATAGATGTGAAGGGCTGTTAATCCCTTCTCTTTGATAGATTTATGGATAGAATATATGTGTACAAAGCCTGACTTGCTGGCTCTACAGTTGACTTCTTTTTGAATCATATATTAATTTGGGGAGACATTTTAAGATTTTCAATAAATATTATATGTTGCTGTTTAACACAAGAGGGATTTCCCTCTCTGAATGAATTTAGTATTCCTGAAAGGTTTCACATGGTAGAGCATTTATTGGGATGCAAAATTACAAGATGAGGCCAAAAGCAATGGAAACTTCTCTAAAACACTCTGAGCTAAAATGTATCCACACGTGTTCCTTCTCATATATAGAAGAATTGCAAATTGCTGGAAACAGCTACTTTATTTCTGTTCTCTGACCAGTGCTTGAATCCCAGGAGACATTCCAGGGGATATGGGCTTGATGGCTTCAGCACACCCTCTGGAGGACTCCACATACAAACCATAGCTGTATCAGTGGCCTTTGGCAAGGGATGTTTCTGACCAGAAACAACACTACTGTATTCTCCCTTCTACCTGAAAGAAAGATCCCTTTTGATAAGGTGTATAGTTACCTCAGGGTTAGAGAAAGAACCTTGCATTAGTCTCATGCTGGCTCTTCCCCAGGCCTGAGTGGAGTCCATCTGTTTCCCTGCCAGCACTTGTTGAGCAGCAGCATTCACAAGTGAAGGGTCAGGGGAGAGAATAATATAAAGAAATTCAGGTAGGGCTTGGTGACCAGATGTTTCTGTTCTTGAGGGTACTCTCCCAATGTTGGAAAGTCCTATATTTGTGTTGCTGAATTAGATCAATTTTTAGAACCTCAATTTTTCATGCTTGCTCAGATTTGGGTTTATTAATGTCCATGCTTTAGAGCACATTTGTAGGAGAATAGGTGAACAGAGGGTTCCTGTAGTTTTCTTCCACAAAAGTCCATCTATGTATTAAAACAAATTTTAAAGTGGAAATTTAAATATAAATATTTTTAAAAGAAAAAAAAATAGGATTTTATTTTATAGTTATCTTCCTAATAGTATGAAACTATGTTCTATGAGCACTTACTTCATCTATATAAATTTGTTACATGTACATTTCCAAAGGTTTAATAAGTCTACACACACACATACACACATACACACACACACACACACACACACACACACACATTATTAGTAACAAAAATCCAAAACATTATTCAAAATGGATTTTATAACTTTCTTTGGTAAGTAACAGAAAGTTTCTCTAAATTCCAAAAAGAGGAGTAAACATTACTGATGTTTGAAGATTTAGTTGAGGCAAATACTGCTTACTGTGATATAAAGCACAATGGATTGAGAGTCAGAGAAATTAATTCTCCTAATCCAGATGACATTCACTAATTTAATACAAAGGCAACACCAAATACATCACCTTATACCAAAAAAAAAGTCTCTGACTTTTTTTCCTTCAACTGTACTCTGAGGGAATTATCTAGACTAGAACTTCGTTTTTCAAAACCTGGGTGGGCCCTAGCTGATTTGACTCAGTGAATAGAGTGTTGGCCTGCAGATCAAAGTGTCCCAGGTTCGATTTCAGCCAAAGGCATATGCCCAAGTTGAGGACTCAGTCCCCCGTGGGGAACATGCAGGAGGCAGCTGATCAATTATTCTCTGTCATCCTTGATGTTTCTATCTCCCTATTCTTCTCTGAAATCAATTAAAATAGATATTTTTAAAAATAATGAAAAAGATAAATAAAACATGGGTGGTAGGCCAGCAGCCTCTAAACTACAGTGGAGCTTATTTAGAAATGCAGGCTCAGAACCCTTATCCTCAGAACCACTGATGCAGGACCATTGCATTTTAACAGGACTTCCTGTGATTCCTACACACATTGGAGTTTGATAAGTGCTATATAGATTAACTTCAAGGACTTCTTCTCCTTCTTCAATAACCCATGACTGCATGGAATAAAAGTCCATAAAATATTGTTACTTCAACAAGATGTCCCAATTTAGCTCAAAAGATGTGTGTAATTGCTATTGCAGAAGTGGAAGGTAGATGACCACCATGGACCTTTGTTTTATCACATGAACATATTTGCATGATCTGTTTTATTGTTTTTGTTTTTGTTTTTTTAGATTTTTATTTATTTTTTATTTTATTTATTTATTTATTTTAATAAATCTTTATTGTTCAAATTATTACAATTGTTCCTCTTTTTTCCCCCATAGCTCTCCTCCACCTGGTTCCCACTCCACCCTCTGACCTTACCTCTGGCACCCCATTGTTCTCATCCATAGGTGTATGAGTTTTGTCTAGACTCTCCCTGCACCCCCTTCACCTCTTTCCCCTTGGGAATTATCAGTCCACTCCCTTTCTATGCCCCAAATTCTATTATATTCACCAGTTTATTCTGATCATCAGATTTTCAATTCACTTGATTTTTAGATTTACTTGTTGATAGATATGTATTTGTTGTTCATAATTTTTACCTTTACCATTTTCTTCTCTTCCTCTTTTTAAAGAATACCTATCAGCATTTCATATGATACTGGTTTGGTGTTGATGAACTCCTTTAGTTTTTTCTTATCTGTGAAGCTCTTTATCTGCCCTTCAATTCTGAATGATATCTTTGCTGAGTAGAGTTATCTTGGTTTTAGATTCTTGCTATTCATCACTTTGAATATTTCTTGCCACTCCCTTATGCATAGTTTCTGTTGAGAAATCAACTGAAAATTATATTGGTCCACCCTTATAAGGTAATTAACTGTTTTTCTCTTATTGCTTTTAATATTCTCTCTTTGTCTTTTGCTCTTGGTATTTTAATTATGATGTGTTTTGGTGTGATTCTCTTTGGATTCCTTTTGTTTGGGGTTCTGGCACTTCCTGGACTTGTAAGTCTATTTCTTTCACCAGGTGGGGGAAGTTTTCAGTCATTATTTCTTCAAATAGGTTTTCAGTATCTTGCTCTCTTTCTGCTTCTGGCACTCCCATCAATCCAATATTGATATGCTTGAAGTTGTCCCAGAGGCTCCTTACACTATCTTCACATGTTTTTATTATTTTTTCTTTTTGCTTTTCCAGTTGAGTTTTTTGTTTTGTTTTGTTTTTTGTCTTTTGGTGTTTTTTTTTTTACTTCTTTGTATTTCAAATCTTTGACTTGATTCTTGTGTTCCTTTAGTCTGCTGTTAGGTCTCTGTATAATATGTTTTATTTCAGCCAGTGTATGTTTAATTTCTAGTTGGTCCTTTTTTATCTCCTTTTGGTTCTCGCTAAATTTATATGTCTTTTCTAGGAAATTCTTAAAAAACCTTATAACTGTAGTTTTGAACTCTATATCAGTCATTTTTTTTCCTCCATTTCTTTTGTTTGTGATCTGTTCTTTTGTCTCGGCATATTTCACTGCTTCCCTGAGGGTAGAGTAGCTTTGTGCCTCCACAATTACCTGAGATGGACACTCTTGGTGCACCCCTTTGTGAACTGTGTGTACAGCCTTGTTGTAGTTAATTCTTGATTGTTGGTATCTTGATTTGGGGTGAATTGACCTCCAAATCAATTGGTTGTGAGGATCAGCTGTGTCTGCGCATGCATGCTTGCCTCCAGACCTCTGTTTTTCTGGTTCCGCTGAGTTTCCGTGTGTTTCAGGGACCTGTATGAGTCTGGATCCCCAGGGTCTCACCCAAAACTGAGGTTCAGTGCTGTTGGACCTGGATTTCAGTGCTGTTTGGAGGTTCTGTTTTCCTTCTACTAGAGAAAGCCAGTGGCACAATCAGCAGTCAGTGTTCTGTGTGTGCACTTTTGCATGCCCCCAGACCTCTGTCTTTCATGGCTCCCCTAAGTTTCCCTGCACTCCTTTCTTTTCACAACAGTCCAGACTCCCCTGCATGAGTCTCGCCTGCAACTGGGGTTTAGTGCAGTCAGAAGTGGGGTTCAGTGCAGTAGGAATTTTCCATCTCCTACCTGCTAGAGGAAGCCAGCCAGACCCTCCTCTACCCATCCTCTCCATGTGTGTGTCTCCATACCTCGGCTTTTTACAGCTCCTCTGAGTCTTTGTGAGTCCCTCTCTTTACTTCTAGCTGTAGAATTTTCACTCAGCCAGCTTTCCTATGGTTCTGAATGGTGTCCATTCTGTCTTTTAGGGGTAATTTTGAAATTGTTGTGAGAGGCAGCAGCTTAGATGTTCACCTATGCCACTATCTCAGTTTCTCCTCTTGTATGATGATTTTATGTTTTAGTCTGGAAAGAAAGAAAGTCACCAGGGAAAGAGATAAAGATGGCAAGAACATGGAGGCGGGAAGATGACTTTTAGGCCACATTTATGAAATCATTTGAAATGCTAAGAAAGAGATGCAGTCAGAAAATGAAGACTATCATTATAACCTATGATGATGTGGCCTTCGGCAATAATTCAGTGCCAGAAGCACCCTCCCCAGTTTCTTCAGGAAGAGCCAGCAGCGATAACAGCAGCAATAGGTGTTGTGGTGCAGCAGAAGGAGATGCTATGCAAAGAAACTACCAGGGAGTCACTATGGCTAGGGAGTGTGGTGCTGGCAGCAAGTCTCCAGATTGCCCTTAATGCACTTACAGGATGTTACTAGAACAGAAGAAAATGCAGGGAATGGTTTGGGAACACAGAGGCACACTAGGAATGCTTAGAAATAACTTCCCTGTAAGTCAAGCATGAAAAGTGAATCCATCTTTCCCTTTCATACCTGAAAATACTTCAATTGCCCAAGCCTAGAACTAGGGAATAATCTTTGACTTTTCTTTCTCCACCATTCTCACATAGAATCAATGAAAAATAAGATCAATTAAAATTCCTAAATATCCTTTATCTTCATGAGGTCACCTCTAATTGTCACTGTCACTTCCCCAATCAGTAACATCATGTCCCAGAAGCAACCTTCCAATTGGTCACCTTGAAGCTGCTTTTGTTTTCCTCTAATCCACTTGACATGGTTTGTAAGCTCATTTTTAATCTTCCCCCTGCATAACTCATTTGTTTCATTTCCCACTTCTTTACTGATTAGGTGACATTAATATGCATGAATTTTAGTTTTCAAATGTATTATACTTTTGTTTCAATTCTGAGTATTTCTACATTTTTTCCTGGTTTCATATTATTCATCCTTAAATCTTAACTTAAATGAAGTTGAAATAAACTAGATAAATTGGACTTCATCAAAAATGTAGATTGTTATGGAACATATAACAGGCAATCACAGGGTTTCCTAGAGCTTTGCTGGGACCTCAATTAGCACTCCCACTTTAACAATAAACTAGCTAATGGATTTTTAAGTTGACACTGTTTTATCAGAACTTTAATAGGTGGATGAAACATTTCCTTCATAGTACAGCTCCTTAATAGAATCATCGCAAACCACTTTTGTTCTGTCATGCACATGAAACATAAGCTGGGACTAATTATAAGTAATACTGAGTGATTAACCAGATGGAGTACACTAGTACATATTTCTAGCTAATCATACTCGCTGTGTTAATTGTTTGTTCATGGCTTTGAGCATGCAATATCAGAGAAGAATAATCAGTTAAGAGGTATCAGAATGGCTTTGTAATAGCTCATCATTTCTGGTTCTTAGCAGACAGTTTTGTTACATAGACAATTACAGCAGCCTTCTTCCCCAAGCTGATCCTCTTTATTTCCAGTTACATAC
The DNA here is from genome assembly GCA_011751065.1 of Lasiurus cinereus. NCBI lineage: Eukaryota > Metazoa > Chordata > Mammalia > Chiroptera > Vespertilionidae > Lasiurus > Lasiurus cinereus. The sequence continues at coordinate 28,995,565 of JAAGEH010000286.1, read as the reverse complement.
ACAAGTCTCGCAAGTGGCTTGTAGACTACTCTCTTCCTTGTGTTTCAGACTTTTTCCCAAAAGTGTAATTTTTAACACCCCAAACTAGAGACCTGTACAGATCCATGTTTTCACCTCACATAAGTTTCATGTGACCAATTCTCTCTGATGTTTATCACATAATTTTGTACATAAACTTTTCTCGAGATCCAAAAGAACATCAAAACCAAATAAATCAATCTCTAGTAGCTGAACTTCTCAGATTTCCCCACCTAAAGTAAATTTTTGTTAATTTTGCTCTTTTTAGGAATAAAATTATACTATGTGGTACACAGTCAATTTAGAAGAAAAATGACTCACAGTCCTGCACATATCCTCTCTCTCAGGGGACTCAGAATTCAAATTTTCTTAAGAGAGACAGAAAGAAACAAAAAAAGGCAGTGCAAATTTTCAGAGTACTGCATCTGTGTCTTTTTGGGGTGCAGGAAAAGCAGGTCTTTATTGACGCCCAGGTGTGTTTTTACCACAAATGGGAATTAGTTCTAACCCCTCTAACATTCACACAGTTTTCAATATGCAGAGAAATCTAAAGCCAAGTAAGCTTTCCTTGGTCTCTCTTTATCCTGATGAATATTTTACTTAGATTTGCAAGATGGCATCTTCAGAAATTCCTCTCTTTGAGAGTTCTTTTATTGGACATAATATCCCTCCCAACTTGGAAATGTGAGCAGGCCTATATATTTCCCATTTTTTGACTGTTCTGGCAGTTTTCCCTGAGAGGGAGGAAAAACCCTATAAAGTTTCTTTTGGCCCCCCAAAGCAGAAACATCTGCTGGAGTCATGAGCAGCATGTTGGCTCTGCTGCATGGTCCCAGCCTGGAGTTGATTATCTCCCAGCTTCACCAGTGTCCCTGCACTCAGTGAGGAACGCACTGAAAGGTTTCTGGGAAGACTCATTATAAATAATGAGAACATGGAAGAAAGGAAAAGGGAAAAGGTTCAAGCTACTTTGGCCCATGCATTTTATGAGTTTCACAAACTAAAATCATTAGACCACCATACTGCTCAATTAGAAATCAAGATTAAAAAAAAATCAGGCCATTGCTTTCTGTAAATACAGCTGTTTGGCAGACACAAATAAAAAGAATTACAGAATGCTGGGTTGTGCTATTTTCCCATCAGAAAAAAAAAAAGTTAGTTATTTTAAGGAATATTTTGGAGAGAGGGATGGTTGCTGACCTGTCTGTAAGTTGCCAATGGAATCATATCTCACAGTGGAGCTGGCAATGAGTAGCTTTTGCTGGCTTGAATACACAGGCTTTGCTTTTTCTTCAAAATAGTTTAACAGGTGCAAGTCAAGTCCTACTAGAATACTTCTGTATGACAAAGTACTGAACTCTTTCCTAAACGAATTCACTCCACCCAATGTATAAAACTGTTGCACAATTTGGGGTGGGCCGTCAATTCAATCAGTTACTTAACAGATGAAAATAACCCTAATTCTTTGCATCATCCTGAAATTCTGACAATTTTATTACTTTTCTACCATCAGTTTTTCTAATGTTAACAACTGACAGGGTTAAAACTCTCACTGTCATTCTGATAGGATTTGCAGGGGAAAACATGAGCAGATTAGATTTTAAAAGGCCTGATATAAAAATTTCTATTATAATTTCAATCTAAATATAATAGGTATAAAAGGAACAGTTAAAAACTAGTGATCTGTGAGAGTTATCTCTGGAAAAACTCCATTGTCTAAGTGGAGGTGACATTCTCTGAGACATGAATTCTCAGGCTTGACTGCATCAGAAACCCCTGGAGAGATTGTTCAATACATATTGCCAGGCTCCACACCAGAGTTTCTGGTCCCATAAGTCTGAGGTAATACATTTCTTAACAAGTTTCCAGTTGTAGGTTATGGACCTAGCTTGGGGCCAGACTTTGCCAACCAATATTCTAAGAGAGTAGGAAGAGCCAAGACAAAATCGCAGAGTGGCTACTTCTCAGAGGAGGCTCTTCAGATTTCAAAGTTAATGGACTACTAACCAGCTTTCACTAAGATCACAAGCTCTCTTTTGATCCTGAATGAAAAAAAGATATCTGCAACTTATACTTCCAATAAGGAGGTAATATCAAAAATATATAAAGAACTCATACAATACAACATCGCAAAAAAAAAATCCAATTGAAAAATTGGCAGAGGATCTGGACACTTTTCCTAAGAAGCCAGTAGATATATGAAAAGGTGCTCAACCTCACTAGTTTAAGGGAAATGCAAGTCATATATACAATGAGTAATCACTTCACACATGTTAGAAGGCTTTATCAAGAAGACAAGTAATAACAACTGTTTAAGAGGTTGTGGAGAAAAAGGAACCTTTGTACACTGCTGATGGGGATGTGAACTGGTACAACCACTATGGAAAACAGTACAGTGGTACCTCAAGATACAAGTTTAATTCGTTCCATAACCTTGAGGCGTGGGAAACTATGAGACGCTCGAGTCGCGGTAAACTGGTGGGTCGTGTGCAGCTGGCTGATCTGCGCGATTACTCCTATCTCAAATGTTGCTCGTATTTCAAAGCAAAAATCGCTAGCTCGATGGCTCATATCTCAAAAATCTCGTATGTTAGGGCACTCGTATCTCGAGGTACCAATGTATTAAGGTTCCTCAAAAAATTAAGAATAAAGCATATAACTCAGTGATCCCTCCTCTGAGTATATCAGGAAAATTTTAAAACATTTATATGTAAATATATATGTATACCTATGTTCATTGCAGTGTTATTCACAATAGCCAAGACATAAAACAACCCAAGTGTCCTTCAAATGGATAATTGGATATATGCAATGAAATACTACTCAGTCATAAAAAAGAGGAAAAACTGCTGAGTGAAATAAGTAAGATGGAAAAGGGCAAGAACTATATGATCTACTCAAATGTTGAATATAAAACAGAAAATAACAAACTCAGACACAGACAGCAATATTGTGGTTACCAAAAGGGACAATGGGGGAAGAATGAGAAGGATTAAGGGGTCAAATATATGGTGATGGAAGGAGACTAGACTTTGGGTGGTGAGCATACAATTCAATATGTAGATAATGTATTATAGAACTGTAAACTTAAAACTTATAAAATGTTATTAACTAATATTGCCCCAATGCATTTAATTTTTTAAGTAAGGGAGAGAACTTTATCATCCAGTGTAGCATGAGAGCCCTTACAATGCTCATTGCCCATATCTACCTGAGGGGTCCACTGAGGACAGGTAATCTGCTTTGCAAGCACAAGGCTTCAACACAGCAGTCTTTGTGGAGGGTGGGGGCATCAGCAACCTATGTCCAGTCTTCTTACATGGATCTTATAGCTATTGCTCTCAAAGTCTGTCACCTCTTACGAAGTGGTGCAGTGAAAACCCTGTCATGGGCTTACTAAATTCATGTGTACTTCTCTTAGGGCCAGTCACACTCACCTAACTTCTACAATTACCCCCTTTCTCCTGTTCACAATATATCATCCACCTTAAATCTCCACTGAGAGCTGTTCTCTAAATAAACTAAAACATAAAAAGCTATTCTCTCATTTCCAGGATTCAGTTGGAGAATCTTAATTAATAAAAGGGCAATATGCTAATTAGACCAAATAGACCAGACATCTACTGGATGTCCTTCAAAACAAAGCCATGATGGTGGGGGCCAAGGCAGAGGTGGTTAGAGGCAATCAGGCCAGCAGGGGAGAGCAATTAGGAATGATCAGGCAGGCAGGCAGAGGTGGTTATGGGTAATCAGGCAGGCAGGCAGGTGAGCAGTTAGGAGCAAGCAGTTCTGGATTGCTATAAGGATGTCTGACTGCCTATTTAGGCCCAATCCCTCAGGGGCTCCCGGACTGAAGAGGGTGCAGGCTGGGCTGAGGAATCCCCCCCCCATGCATAAATTTTGTGCACCAGGCATATAATTTTGTAACAAACTCAACCCATTTTTCCTCATAACATACTCTATAATGCATGTATATTCAAAGTTTCTATTATGTTCCTAGGAACATTAAGTTTGTTAAATTATATTATTTCTCTTTTTAAAAAAAATCTTTATAAAATACTACATATGTTCCCCTTTTCCTGCCCCTACCCAACACCCTTGGCCAGTGGTCAGCAAACTCATTAGTCAACAGAGCCAAATATCAACAGTAAAATTGAAATTCCTTTGAGAGCCATTTTTTTTTAAACTTAAACTTCTAATGCCACTTCTTCAAAATAAAATCACCCAGGCTGTGGTATTTTGTAGAAGAGTCATACTCAAGGGGCTAAAGAGCCACATGTGGCTCATGAGCCATGGTTTGCCAACCACTGCCCTAGGCCTTCACCAATCTATAGTCTGTGTCCATGGGTTATGCATATATGCATACAAGTTTTTGGTTGATTTATTTCCACCAAGTGAACCACCCCCACCTTCCCTCTGAGATTCAAGAGTCTATTCCATGCTTCTATGTCTCTGGACTTATTTTGTACAGCAGTTTATTTGGTTCATTAGATTCCACGTATTAGTGAGATCATGTGATGCCCATTTTTTGCTGACTGGTTGTTCTTAGCATAATACTCTCTGGGTACCTTCATGCTGTCTCAAAGGTTAAGAGATCCTTCTTTTTTACTGCTGCTGTATAGTATTTCATGGTATAAATGTATCACAGTTTTTTTATCCACTCATCTACTGAAGGGCAATTGCACCATTTCCAAATCTTATCTATTGTATACTGTGCTGCTATGAATATAGGCATGCATACATTCTTTCTGATTGGTGTTTTGGGTCTCTTAGGATATATTCCTAGAAGTGGGATGAGTGGGTCAAATGGGAGTTCCATATTTAATTTTTTGAGGAAACCATAATGTTTTCCATAATGGCTGCACTATTCTGAATTTCCACTTGCAGTGTACTGGGGTTACCTTTTCTCCATAACCTAGCCAGCACTTGTTGATTTGTTGGTTGTAGCCATTCTCACAGATGTAAGTTGTTACCCCATTGCTATTTTAATTGGCATCTGATTATCAGTGACTTTTAGCATTTTTTCAGATGTCTCATGGCCATCTGTATGTCCACTTTGGAGAATGTCTGTTTAGATCCCTTGCCCATTTTTTAATTGCATATTTGCCTTCTTTTTCTTAAGTTCTATGAGTTCCTTATATATTTTGGATATTAACCCTTTATCAAATGTATCATTGGCAAATATGTTCTCCCATGCAGTGGGCTCTCTTGTTCTTTTGTTGATGGTTTCTTTGGCTGTGGAAGCTTTTTATTTTGATATTAGAGGCCCACTGCATGGAAATTCATGCACTGGAGGGGGAGGGTCCCTCAGCCTGGCCTGCCCCCTCACAGTCCGGGAACCCTCAGGGGTGGAAGGCGACCTGGCAATCAGGGAAAGGCAATACCCCATCACACCTCTGCTTTTGCCACTGATGGCAGCACAAGCCTCGGCCATCCCTGGTTACCTGAGCCTCAGGCAGCCCTGGGCGGCTGGGCAGCTGCTATCGGAGGCTGACCTGTGCCTCAGGCTGGCTCTGGGAGCCTAGGGGTGTGATGATGAGGGGACTGGGGGACTCAGGAGGCACGTGTGTGGGGTCCCAGATTGGAGAGGGTTCAGGCTGGGCTGAGGGACACCTTACCCATGCACAAATTTCATGCATTAGTCCTCTAGTCCTACATAATAAAAAGCCAATATGTAAATCATGATGCACATTGACCACTAGGGGGCAGATGCTCAATCCAGGAGCTGTACCCTAGTGGTCAATCTGCTCCCACAGGGGAAGCACTGCTCAGCCAGAAGCCAGGCTCACAGCTGGTGAGCACAGTAGCTGTGGTGGGAACCTTTCCCACCTCCACAGCAATGCTAAGGATGTCTAACTGATGGGTTAGGCCCACCTCCTGGAGCAAGTCTAGGCCATCAGTTGGACAACCCCCAAGGGTTCACCGCTGCGAGAGGGTGCAGGCCAGGCTGAGGGACCTCCCCACCCCCTGAGTGCATGAATTTTGTGCACTGGGCCTCTACTTGGTGTATAAAAAAAACCATAGATTTCTGGTTGTTAATTTTATATTCTGCTACATTTCCAACTTCATTTATTACATCTAGTAGTGTTTTGAATTTTCTATGTACAATATCATGTCATCTACAAATAATGAGAATTTTACTTCTTCCTTTACAATTTAGATGCTTTTATCTCCTCTTCTTTCTGATTTCTGTGGCTAGGACTTCCAGTACTATGTTAAAATATGATATATATATATATATCATATTTTAACATAGGATATTATATAGGATAAGGTTATATATCATATATATGATATATCATATATATGATATATAACCTTATCCTATATAATAAAACCCTAATATGCTAATTGACTGAGTGACAGAATGACTGGTAGAACAACCAGTCACTATGATGCATACTGACCACCAGGGGGCAGATGCTCAAGGCAGGAGCTGCCCCCTGATGGTCAGTGCACTCCCACAGGGGGAGCGTTGCTAAGCTAGAAGTTGGGTTTACAGCTGACAAGCACAGCAGTGGTGGTGGAAGCCTCTCCAGCTTCCACTATAGGCGAGTGGTAAGGAGCGAGGGGTTCCAGATGTGAGAAGGATGGCCAACTGCTGGCTTAGTCCCAATTCCCCAAGCTAAGCCTAAGCCAGCAGGTGGACATCCCCAAAGGGGTTCTGGACTGTGAGAGGGTGCAGATTGGACTGAGAGATCCTCTGCCCCAGTGCACAAATTTTGTGCTCCAGGTCTCTAGTCCTATCTAATAAAGAGGGAATATGCTAATTGACCATCACACCCTTGCAAGATAGCAGAGTTCACAGCCATAAAATGGTAGCGCCCAGTCCCCTCAACCCCACCTCATCCAGTCAGAATCCCTCAGACCTCCTCAGTCCTGCAGGGGAAGGCAGTTAGGGGCAATTGGGTGGCAGGGGAAGGCAGTTGGAAGCAATCAGACCAGCAGGGGAGGAAAGTTGGGGACAATCGTGCCAGCAGGGGAGCAGTTAGGCATTAATTAGGGTGGCAGCGAAGTAGTTAGGGGGCTATCAGGTTGGAAGGGAGAGTAGTTATGGGCAATCAAGCAGGCAAGCAGGTAAGTGGTTAGGTGCCAGCAGTCCCAGATTGCAAGAGGGATGTCCAACTGGGATCAGGCCTAAACTGGCAGTCAAACATTCTCTGAGGGGTCCCAAATTGGAGAAAGTGCAGGCTGGGCTGAGGGACATCCCACCCATGCATGAATTTCATGCACCAGGCTTCTAGTATGTTATATAATATAATAAATATACTCAGTAATATATATTGCTAGAATGTAATAGATACTCCTTTCCTTTCAGATTACAGTGCAAATTGTTTATTTCTAGTTGACAAGAGGTTCATTAATATTAATATTCAGTGACTCAGGCTCCTTATACCATATGTCTCCCCTCTAATTGCTATTGCCACATTGTCATCTCCATCTAGTCAGCAAAGAGGAGAGAGAACATGGAGAAGGCAATTATCTATCTTAAAAACTCTCTCTCAGAGATGAGTCACTCACTTACCCTCATATTTTATTGATGAGATCTACTCCTATGGACTCAACTACAAGAGAGCCTAGAAAATGTATGTTAACTATGATACCAGCAAAACAATCCAATTATTATAGAAGGAGAAGGTAGATTTCTGTGGAGGACTAATAACCTTTCTGTCCTTGGATGGCAATTTCTGGAATTATAAGTTTTCATTTCAAAAGACAGCAGTACATTTCCATATTTTTGCACATGTTATTGGAGTATAATTGTGATGTAAGGATTTGGACAATTAGAAAGCAAGTATAAGGACATATTTGGAGATATGCAAAAATATAACAACGAATAAAAATTTTACAAGCAAATATATTAATATTTAGGGTCAAAATTTTACTTCTGAATACAAGGGAATAACAATTACTAATTTCCTAAAATTTATACTGAAATTCATCAGCCAAATTTTCACTGACTTTTTAGACATTTAAAAATATTGGAAAGAGTAATGTTTTTTATTCTATCTAATAAAAGAGTAATATACAAATTGACTGCCATTCCAAGGAACAAGATGGCTGCCACAAGATGGCCTGCAAGGGAGGGCAGTTGTGGGCAGTAAGGGGTGACCAGGTCAGCAGAGGAGGGCAGTTGGGGGATACCAGGCCACCAAGTGAGTGCAGTTGAGGGGAACACAGGCCTGCAGGGTAAGGCAGCTGGGGTGGGACCAGGCCTGCAGGGGAGGACAGTTGGGGGGGGGGGGGGACCAGGACATCAGGGGAGGGCATTTGTGGGCGATCAGGCCAGCAGGGGAGGGCAGTTAGGGGTGACTGGGCCAGCAGGGGAGGGCAGTTCGGGGCAACCAGGATAGTAAGGGAGGACAGTTAGAGGTTACCAAGTCAACAGGGGAGGGCAGTTGGGGGTGACCAGGCCTACAAGGAAGGACAGTTAAGGGCAACCAGACTGGTGGAGAGGGCAGCTAGGGGTGACCAGGCCTGCAAAGGCATGCAGTTAGGGGCAATTGGGCTGGCAGGGAAGCAGTTAGGCATCAATTAGGCAGTAGGAGAGCAGTTGGGAGCCAGTAGTCCTAGATTGTGATCAGGCTTAAACAGGCAGTCAGACATTCCTCAAGGGGTCCAAGATTGGAGAAGGTGTAGTCTGGGCTGAGGGACACACACACACACACACACACACACACACACACACACCATGCATGAATTTCATGCACCAAGCCTCTAGTATATACGTAAAACCCTAAGCGCCTCTTACAACTGATGACCAGAGCTACTGGTCGACCATACGCTATGACACATACTAACCACCAGGGGGCATATGCTCACTGCATGAGCTGCCCCATGGTGGTCAGTGCACTCTCAAAGCCAACCTCCCACAGCCCCTCCTCCCTGCTCTCCTCTCGATGGCTCTGATCACCAGCCAATCTTAGGGACCCCACTCATGCATGAATTTGTGCACCAGGCCTCTAGTATGTATATAAAAGCCTAGATCAATATCTGGCTAACATACAGCGGGCTCCTGATAAATGCCAGCAACTATTAAATAAGAGGAAATCATTATAAAAATAGGATGAAAATATAAGTTTTATTTTCAAGCACATATTAATAATGTAAAGGCAAATGCTAATATTTGATCATGGAAGAACAGCAACATGAAATAAAACTCTCGCCAAGAGACACATGAAAACATGTTCAAAGTCATTAATCATCTGAGAGATGCAAATCAAAACAACAATTCGATACCATCTTACACCTGTCAGAATGGCAATCATCAACAAATCAACAAACAACAAGTGTTGGCGAGGATGCAGAGAAAAAGGAACCCTTGTGCACTGTTGGTGGGAATGCAGACTGGTGCAGCCACTGTGGAGAACAGTATGGAATTTCCTCAAAAAACTAAAAATGGATCTCCCATTTGACCCTGTAATCCCACTCTTAGGAATTTATCCTAAGAAATTACAAACACCAATCAGAAAGGATTTATGCACCCCTATGTTCATAGCAGCACAATTTACAATAGCCACAAATTGGAAACAGCCTAGGTGCCCGTCAGCAGATGAGTGGATCAGAAAACTGTGGTACATCTACACAATGGAATTCTATGCTGCCATTAAAAAGAAGAAATTCTTACCATTTGCAGCAACCTGGTTGGAACTGGAGAGCCTTATGCTTAGTGAAATAAGCCAGTCAATGAAGGAGAAGCATCACATGATCGCACTCATTGGGGGATAATAAAGAACATTATAAACTGATGAACAAAAGGATAGATACAGAGACAGTAAAGCTTCAGACTGTGAAATTACAGCAGGAAGATTAAAGTTAGGTGAGGTAGATAAGAGATCAAAGGACTTGTATGCATGCATATAAGCATAACCAGTGAACATAGACACTGGGGGGTTGGGGTATGCCTGGGAGGGAGGTGGGGCAATGGGGAGATATGTATAAAAAAATTAATAAAAATTAAAACTAATCATGATGAAAGTATTTATTCCAGGGGAATTGACAAATCCTACAAACCTACACTTCACTTAATATATTAATAAACGGTTAGACTTAAATAAGAAAAAAAAAAAGAAATAAAACTTTCAAGTTGCCAAGACCGGTGTGGCTCAGTGGACAGAGCGTCGGCTTGTGGACTGAAAGGTCCCAGGTTCGATTCCGGTAGGGGGCATGTACCTTGCTTGCGGGCACATCCCCACAGTGGGGCATGCAGGAGGCGACTGATCGATGTCTCTCTCTCATCGATGTTTCTGACTTTCTATCTCTCTCACTTCCTCTCTGTAAAAAATCAGTAAAAATATATTAAAAAAAAAAAAAAACTCTCAATTGGTTTCCTATATCTGTTTGCTACACCAGTGACTCATTAGGAAATGAAATATACCTACACCCTACATGTAGCATTCTGCCAGCATGGAACATATTAAGCCTCATCAAAATGCTTTTGGAGTCCGTGAAATGCTCTGCTACAGGGAAGGAACACCAGAAACAATTATTAAGTGACTGGAGAGATAAATGCAGCTATTAATACTGTATACCTGCCGTTCTTCGTTCTTCCCTCTGCACTTTGATCTAACAGATGATGATTTGTAATGGCACAACCTCAACACCCACCCACCTGTAGTTTATTAGGAAAGCAGCCAAATAAGAGTATTGCTTAGCTACCAGCAGCAGGAAGGTAGACATGCAAGGAGTCAATCTTTGTTATTTCACAGGTGACACCTTCAACCAGAAATTGCCTTAGCATCTGTGCTACCCAAGCTAGTGATATGCAAATTAAACATCCCTGTGAACCTCTACCTATTCAAAAAATCTGGATTTTTGGAGTTTTTTTTTTTTTTTAATTTTGCACAGTTTATGCTTCACGAAGGTAAACAACATTATGCATTTTCCCTTGGTTCATATTTTATACACACTACTTAAACTTCATCTAAAAGTGGAGCTTTCTGAGATATTTTAACACATTAGAATAAATGCATAAGTGCTTCTTCATCTACAAAAGAGAGGGCTGTTAATAGTTTTTGTGTCAAACAATGTGGAAAAATCATGGAACAACAAAAATTTCAGTTTTCATAGATCCTTTCCATTAACTTGGCAATTTTATTTTTTTTATTTTAATAAAGCTTTATTTGCCATCAAATACCTTCACCATAAATTAGCACTGTAGAAGCAGGGACAGTTTTCTGGATATATGTTCGATATTTTATCATAGAATGCATATAAAATCTAGAAACAATGAACAAAGAAACACCAGAAAAAACACAAATATCAGTGATTTCAAACCAAAACTAGGCTTCAAAGTCCAGTGTGCCTGCTAATATTGTTACAGCATAAGAGAAGTCCTCTTCTCTGCTTTATTGCTCTTGGAAGTAGGGTTCATGGGATATGCATTTATGGAATATACATTTCTAGAGATCCCCACAGGATGAACTATAGGTAGAAAGCTTTATTTCCATGTAATTACACATTGGGTTTCCCTTAGTCCAATTATAGAAGTATAGCTGGGGCTTCAGTACAGCTAAAATCAGAACCTGTGTCCAAAGTTTCCTTTCCATATCTACACAGTCCAATATAGCAGCAGGCTAGCTGCAGCCCATTACTGCATTGCAATGTGGGGATTCTCATGGCCATTGGCCACACGGGTGAATGTAAGGAATCAGGAATGGAAGTGCCCCACGAAAAAGAGTCACAAGCTAAGAGCAACAAGAGAGCAAACTCTTTTGTTTAGGGCAGTGGTCAGCAAACTCATTAGTCAACAGAGCCAAATATCAACAGTACAATGATTGAAATTTCGTTTGAGAGTCAAATTTTTAAACATAACTTCTTCTAAGGCCAATTCTTCAAAATAGACTGGCCCCGGTGGTGGTATTTTGTGGAAGGGGCCAAAGAACCACATGTGGCTTGCAAGCCAGTTTGCTGACCTGGGGTTTAGAGGATTATGTACTCCCAAATTTCCCCACATTTGCAGTTGGCCACATCCATTCTGGCCAATGCCTTATGTTCCCAGGTGTGACTGACAGCCACGTACCTTCCTTATGTCACCTCAATTTTACTGGGCACACTTCTCTTTCCTTTGTTGGGTGCCTTCCTGCAATGTTTTGCAGGGAGTAGTCTGGTGGCTCTCTGGGGAATGCAAAGTTGAAGTTTCCAGGTGAAGCTGCTAAAATGACATGCTTAGTGTCTAGTCTTCCCCCTTGGCTTTTTTCTTATTATTAATAACTAGTGGCCCAGTGTACAAAATTCTTGCATGGGCAGGGGGGAGTGTGGGGGAGGTGTCCCTCAGCCCGGCCTGCACCATTTCTAATCCGGGACCTCTCGGGGGAGGTCTGATCCCACAGGGATCAGCCTAAACTGGCAGTCAGACAACCCCCTTGTAATCCGGGACTGCTGGCTCCTAAGCTCCTACCTGTGTGCTTGATTGCCCCTAACCACACTACATGCCAGCCTGCTCACTCCCAGTTGCCCCCTGCTGGCCTGATCACCCCCAACTGTCTCTGCCTCGGCCAGCCCCGCCACCATGGCTTTGTCCAGAAGGTGTCACAGTCTAATTAACATATTACCCCTTTATTAGTATAGATAGGATATCATATACTGCCAGCTTCTTGGGCATCTTCTCCTTCACCTTCACCTCCTTCTTCCTCCTTTGAATCTTCATTTTCTTCCTTGGCATCTTCTTTTTCTTTCTCTCCTTCTTCCTCAGCCTCTTCCTTCTCCTTCTCCACTTCAGCTTCTCCTTCAGAGGGGGGTTCATCCTTAGCTTCCTCAGCTTTTGCAGCCTCAATGGTCTCCTCCACCTCCATCTGCTCCTCCTGGTTGTAACTGGTATTTTAAGAAGGGAAGGAGCTAGCAAACATCAAGTAGGAGCCGGTCTGTAAACCACCCTAGGCAGATGGGCCAAAGACCTGGGAACTCTGGAAGTAGCCCCTGGCTATGCTTCCCATGCTGGTGAAACTGAGCTGGTTCTCCTCACCTTCCAAGAGTTTCCTGTAAGCTGTGATGTCAATGTCCAAAGCCATCTTCACATTGAGGAGGTCCTGGTATTCTTTTAAATATCATGTCATTTCACTCTTGTAGTTCTCAACTCATTTTCTAATTTGTTGATTGTGTCCTGCATAGCACTAATGTCAACATTCTGCTTATCCTCTAGCTCTTGCAGCTGCTTTTCCAGCACTTTGTTCATGCCTGGGCATGTTTTGATCTCTAGGGCCTTGGCTTTGAGCAGGCAGCAGCTCTCCTTGGTGGCACACACTTTCTTCAGTGTTCTTGGCAGCACTCTCGGTCAGCATAGTGAAGAGGTTCTTGTACCATTCTTCTACATTCTGCATATTCTTGGCAGCCAGCTTCTTATACTGGGCGTGGATGTCCTTGAGTATAGCAGAGAGGTCAGACTTGGAGAACATGGAGATCTGAGCATACTGAATCTGCACCTGGAGCTCGGCAATCTTCTCTTCGTGCACCTTCTTCAGAAAGGTGATTTTATTCGTCAGGCTATTGATGCACTTTTCCAGCTCAGCATGGGTGAGAGCCACCTCGTCTGTATCTTGATGCACCTCCAGCAGCCAGCCCTCGGCATTCTCATGGTTCAGCACCTCTTCCTGATAGTACACCTGCAGGTTGCTCCCAGTCCCTCCCAATCCCTGTTGCCTCCTAACAGGATCCTGAGGCTGCACACTGATCCTGCTCCACTCTCCTTGCCAGGGTCCAGGGCACGGTGGGGTGGGGCATAGGCATCCCACTTTTATTAAAATGTTCAACCCTCACCCACTCCACTGGTGTCCACAGGCAGCCTGGGGGCAGACAGTGATCCCAGAGGTATTCACTGCCCCTGCCAGAGCTCAGCTATGATTGTCCGTGGTGAAATAGCCCTGCCAGGCCTCATGGCTGTGACTTGGACCTGCTTTCTTAACCAGGGACCTGGTGCTGGGCCCATGCTTGAGCGGGTCCCTGTGGTTTCAGAACTGAACTCCAAGGACCTCTCAGGTGGCAGTGGCCCTGAGTTCACCAGCTTTCCCTCAACCTGCCAAGACTTGCTTCTCACACTTGCTTTTCACACTTGCTGAAAACCTTCTTAGTCCACTTGTCATAGTAATTAGTTTGGGCTAAAGGGCTTGGGAGTCCAGCAGGCCTGAGGGGACTGGTTGCAGCCATCTTGTGGGTATGGGTGCTGCCATCGTTGTGATGGAGTGATGTTTAATTTGCATATTACCATTTTACTAGATAGGATAGCTAATTACAACGGTATCTATACTTTGTGAAAATTTAACATATACTGCATACTGTGTGCCTCAATGGCAAATAGATATAAACCAAATGATTTTTTGAAGAATCTAAAATAATGTATGATTAATTCCTCCTTTTGAAAACTGTTTTTATTCATAGATAATACTCTCTTCATTATAATTAGAATTACAATATCAAGTGAGATAATTTGTATCTTTATGTGTGTGTGTGTGTGTTTGAAAGATATATTACCCAGATTCATTGCATGTGTCACTTAGAAAGTTTTAATACTTCTACATTTTTCTTCTCAAGGTATTTTGCTCTTCATAAGAAAAAATTGAATTATTCTTGAATTCACTTTATGATGATTTATATGGTCATTTCCCTCTTAACTCTAAAATCACTATAGTGGCTGAGACCAGTTTGGTTCAGTGGATAGGGCATCATCCTGTGGAATGAAAGGTCTCAGGTTCGATTCCAATCAGGGGCATGTACCTTGTTTGTGGGCACAACTCCAGTAGTGGGCATGCAGGAGGCAGCTGATCGATGTTTCTCTCCCATCGATGTTTCTGACTTTCTATCCCTCTCCCTTCCTTTCTGTAAAAAATCAATAAAATATATTTAAAAATAAAAAATAAAAATAAAATAAAATCACTATAGTGGCAAGCTCTTTATAACTTGATATTCACATGCTTACATGGACATTTCAGTAGTGTCATGAAAAAAAATACAGTGATTTAAATCTGATAAACTTCACATAAGAAACAAGCCTATGTAGTCGAAATGAAGTTTGTGAGAGCAATTTTTGATACATATCCACATATGTTAGTCATTGGAGGCTGAGTTCTGCTGTGGAAACAGACACTGCTCTATTATGGTGTCTAAAGTAGCATAGAGATTGATCTCCACATGTGCATCAGAGAATAGCTCATACTGTGCTCCCAGCAATGTTCCTATCAGTGGCTGAACCATAAAGATTGGGAGTTCTGTCTCTCAGGAAAGGTCTGTAATAATGACAACCTTTATTAAGTTAACTCTACTTTTGCTACAATTTCATTTAAAAATCCTATATAATAAAGAGGGAATATGCAAATTGACCATCATTCCACCACAAAGATGGCAGCACCCACAACAGAGGTGGGGAGGGGGTTCTGTAACACAAGATGGCTGAACCCACAGTGAAGGCCGAGTTCCTGTAACATGTCTTAATGAGCAATCAGCAGGAACCTAAGGTTGCATCCCCCCTACACCCCCATGGGGCTTGACAGGGAACCTCAGGCCATGCCCCTGATCCTGGTGCCAGGCCAAGAGAGAGACCTCAGGCTGCTCTCCCCACCTAGCAGGGCTTGATGGTGGACCACAGGCCATGCCCTCTTCCCCAGCACCAGTCTGAGGGACTTCAGGTCACGCCCCCACCCCTAGCACCATGCAGGGGATCTGATGCTGTCCCCGCTGCCTGGTGGAGCTTGATGGAGGACCTCAACATGAGCCTCTTGCCCCAGTGTTGGGCCAGGGCCCCTCAGGCTGCTCCCCCCTCAAGGCTTGAAGGGGACCTGAGGCTGTGACCCCCTCCCAGTAGGGCTTGATGGGATGCCTGAGGCTGAGTCCTCCATCTGACAGGAGACCTCAAACCACAATCCTCACCCAATGGGGCTTGGTGAGGGATCTCAGGCCACATCCCCCATCCAGCAGGGCTTGACAGGATCCTCAAGGCATGCTACTTGCCCCAGTGTGGGCTGGGGGATCTCAGCCCATGCTCCTCACCCTGGCATCAGGCCAGGGGAGCTGAGGCTGTACCCCTTGCCCAGTAGGACTTGACAAAGGTGGAACCAGTCAGGTCTGGACCTAGCCCAAAAGAAGGGTGCCAGCCGGGTCTGGGTCTCGTGTAATTTTGAGGTGCACATGAGTCAGCTGGGACTTGACTCTGGGTCCCATGGTGCACCCCAAACTCTGACAGGAGGAAGATTTTCATATACATTTTACTAATTTTCTTTCATCTCTGACACTTCTATTATAGAGAAAGGGCAAATAGCAATATTTAAATATTTCCTCTAATTAATTCCCTTTTAATGTGCATGAATTTAGTGCACCAGGCCATATAGTGTTCTATATATAAATAGAAGAATATAAATTATTATTTTTTGAGGAGCTCATAGTCGATCATTTAAAATCTCATCTAAAATTGTCTATAGAAAATGTACAAAGAATGTAGTGCTGACATACATACCATATAGATATAGTATATGAAAGACAGAGAAGTATGCATTAGACATTATGAGAACAGAAAAGTTTATCTCTCTCTATATATATATATAAAAGCCTAAGTGAACCATTATGACCAAACAAACAGAAAGACTAGTTGAACAGTCCCTATGATGTGCACTGACCACCTGGGAGCAGTTGCTCAATGCAGAAGCCCCCAGGTGGTCAGTGTGCTCCCACAGCAGGAGCACCATTCAGCTGTCCATCCTGGTAGTCCACCAGCCCAGTGGCAGCCATTCACTTCTTCAGTAGCCCTACAGGTACAATCTCTGGAGAATGGTCAAATACTGATGAACCTGGAAGTTGGCCTTGGGCACCTCAGCTGCTTCCCTTCCCTAGACACTCTGCAAGGAAGAAACAATATAAAAGCAGCCTCTAGGTGGATCCCAACAACCAGTGTGAATGTCAGTGAGGTGGATCTGGATCCAGAGCTGGCAAGAGTATCTCACTGCCCACCTAGAGGGCTAATCACATCCTAGCCCCTCCACTCCCAACCAATCTTAGGACCTTATGCATGCATGAATTCATGCACCAGGGCTCTAGTGTTTATATAAATATATGAAATAATAGATTTAAATTAAAACAGCAATGCAAGAACTAAATTCCAGTTTCAAATTCATGTTTTTAAAATTCCAACAATCAACAGTTTCCAATTTAGTAAGTAAGGAACTTGGAAATTGTCACTTCATCCTAATAACAAATAAAAGCTGAAAAATCAACAACTCTTCTTAGATCTATCAGAGAGGTGAGGTCACAGAGCAAAACATTGCCCTAAAAAGTGGAGAGACAAAATCATGAATACAGAGAAACAAGATCTGAGCAGAACTGAGGTAGCAAAACCTGAATTATAACAGATAAATGGGTGGAGGTTTAGTGTGGACATATTTAAGATATAAAAACTCCCAAGGCACCCAAACATAGGAGAATGCTCACATTCTTGTGAGGTTTTACCTCCAGGAGTTGCAACAAGTACACATAGTGAATATTAGAGAAAAACCCCTTTCTGCTGCCACTAAGGAGTGAGGAGGGGATGAACTATTTTGAAGGACTCCAGACCATTCTATTCTTATTAAGAACACCTACAATGGAACTAGTTTACTAGAGAGAAATTAATGGGTTTCTATGATAGCCTACCTGACGTGGAAAGGAAAATACCTACTTGTGCCCACTCTAGTCATCCTGTCCCACATGAAGGGGACGGTGGAATCTAAGAAGCACTTGTGAAGCTCACAGTTCAGAGACATGTGTTCACTAAAAGATGCATCATAGTTTCTTTTCAGAGGACTAAAGAATGCTACACCTCACCACCACATTATTAGAGAAGCATTTGCCTCAGTACTTTTATCCCATTACATCACGAATGGCTATCACACAAAAAATTACAAGGCATACTAAAAGGCAAACAACAATTTGAAGAGACATGATAGTGATGTTGGAATATTCATACTAGAAATTTAATACAATTATGATTAATATGGTAAGGGTTCTAGTGGATAAAGTAGACAGAAAGCAAGAAAAGATGGGCAATGTAAGGAGAGAGGTGTAAATACTAAGAGAGGATAAAAACATATTAAACATCAAAAATACCATAGAGGAAATTTTAAAATGCTTTTAATGGGCCCATTAGTAGACTGAACACTGCTGAGAAAAGAATCTCTGAGAATGAGGATATATCAATAGAAACTTCCAAACTGAAAATTCAAAGACATAAAAGACTGAAAGAAACAGAAAAGAATATACAAAGACTCCGGGATAACTGCAAAAGGTATAACCTACATGAAATGAAAATACCAAAAGGAGATGAAAGAGTACAAGGAACAACAACAACAAAAAGAATTTGAGACAATAATGATGAAGATCCCCCCCAATTAATGTGAGACACTAGAGCACAGTTCCAGGCAGCTCAGAAACCACCAAGTTGGATAATAGCCCAAACACCTACATCTAGTCATATCTCATGCAAACTGCAGAAAATCAAAGAATAAAAAAAGAGGTGGGGGGGAACACCTTACCTATAGAGTATTAAATAATTACATCCTACCTCTCCTCCCTAACTATGCAATAAGAAGTGAGTGGAGTGAAAAATTTAATGTTAAGAGGAGACAAAACACAAACACACACACACACACACACACACACACACACACACACCTACCTAGAATTCTGTATCCTATAAAATTATCTTTGAAAAGCAAAGAAAAAAATCATTTTCTCAGAAAAAAAAATTATAAGAATTTATTGTCAGTAGATCTTCCTTGCAAGAAATGTTAAAAAAAAAAAAAGTTCTTTAGGAAGATGAAGAAGAATATAGGTTAAAAAATGCAGGTGTTAATAAAGAAAAGAAAAAGCACTGAAGAAGAAATGAGTAAAGGTAAAATAAAAACTTTTATTCTGCCGAAACCGGTTTGGCTCAGTGGATAGAGTGTCAGCCTTTGGACTGAAGGGTCCCAGGTTTGATTCTGGTCAAGGGCATGTATCTTGGCTGAGGGTACATTTCCAATAGGGGGTGTGCAGAAGGCGGCTGATCTATGTCTCTCTCTCTCATCCATGTTTCTAATTCTCTATCCCTCTCCCTTCTTCTCTGTAAAAAATCAATAAAATATATTAAAAAAAACAAAAAACATTTTATTCTTATGCTTAATTGATCTAACGTACAAGAGTTCATATAAAATAATGATACTAACAATGCATTTGATTATGTATGCTTATATATAAGGTGAATGACAGTGATGATATCAAAAATTGAGAAGGACAAATTAGGATTATATTGTTGTTATAAGGCATCACACTATTTAGGAAATGGTATATATTGTCACTTGAAAGTGGACTCAGGTTAGCTGTAAATGTATATTGCAAACTCTAAGGCAACCACTAAGAAAAAAAGTTTAAAAGCACTATAACTAATATGCTAAGAAAGGACAGAAATGTAATCATATAAAATACTTAATACAACCATAAAAGGGAGAGTAGGTAAACATTGTGCTGGCCTCCTCCTACAACCACATCAAATATACAACTATACTATAGAACAGTCTTCAGTGAGAACCACCTGAAGTCTACCTGAACAGTAATCTTATAACTAAGACATACTGTCCTGACCCCCGGGTTAAGTCAACGAGGACCCTAGAGGGGGAGTGGGGATGAAAGGGACAAGAGACACAAGGAATGGAGACAAGACAAAGTTCTGATCAAGTCTCCTTTATTCAACAATAGATCGGGGTTTTTATGGGGAGAAGGAGGAATGAGGAAGTTAGTGAAAATTCCTAGCCCTAAGGTGAAACCCCTGGCTTTAGGGAGATAGGGAAAGAGATAGGGTTTGGGGTAAAAGAAACCTAGCCTGAGGTTAGTGCTAATGTGGCTGGCGCTTACTACAAAATGGCTATCAAGCACAACAAGTTTCCCACAGGTCCCCCTTTTCTTTAAACTTTGAAAGGCCAAATATCCTTGAGGGGACTGTGCCTGTCTTAGGTCAGGAACTACCATACGGTACCAATCCACCTTACCTGTCATTGGAAAGCAGGGCAGAATAAGGCCCAGTTCCTGGCTTAGGTGGTGGTCGGTGCCACATATAAGTTCCAGTTGCCCGTCTCTGGCTAACCAGCCCAGTGCACCAAGGTGGAAAGTTTGCTATTAGAATAATTCCTCAATTACTCTTTGAATGTCATCATATTCCTTGAATATTAGAGTAATTACCTCAATTACTCTATAGAATGTTATATTTCTCCTTTCCAAGGAGTTTGCAACTTTCCTTTTTGGCCATCTCAAGTTTATGATAAGGGACCTGTATAGATTGCATCTTAACGGCATCCACTTGTTGCTTAATAAAAGCCATCAATTTATTAAAAAGAAAAGGTCCTAGCGATAGGATTATTAGTAAGCCAAGCAGAGGTCCTAATAAGGGAAGGAGGTAGGGTAATATTCCATTTAGCCCACTCCGCAAGGGGTTGTCAAATAGTTCTCTTCTTTTTATTAGGTCTTCTTGTAGCTTCTTTATCTTATCACGAACAATGCCCGATTTATTTCATAAAAGCAGCAGCGTTCCTGTAGAACCAAACAGATCCCTCCCTGTTCTGCTGTCAATAAATCTAATCCTCTTCTATTCTGGAGGACTACCTCCGCTAAGGAGTCTATCTGATCTTGAATATCATTAATAGTACTGGACAAGGCCTGAAAATCATCAATCAGCTGATTAGAGAGTTTAGTATATGAATGAAAGGCAACTCCTAGTCCTGCTGTTCCTGTAGCTAAAGCTCCAGAAACTCCTAATACTACTAATAAAGGAAATATTCTCAGGGTAAGTTTTCATTCCTGGAGTTATCCTCAACTTCTTGAGTTTGACTGATTTGATTAACTAAGCGTTCTGGTAGCCACCTTGCAGATTTCATTTCTTTAGAGTAAATGCATACTGATCCTCGGCCCCAGATAAGAACTGGATCTGGGCCATGCCAGGAGTTAGTCAAAGGATCCTTCCATAGTACTGAAGCAAATTGTCTCTGAGTTTCTGTATGCCAAAAGCGAGCGGCTGCTGATTGTCCATTTGCACCCAAATTTAAAAAATTGAGAATAAATAAGGAATGAGATAATATATTTCTGGGTGACCCCCTCGTGGGGTACCATTCCCCCTATTTTATTTTATCTATTGTGAGTTTTAAAGAGAAATGTGCCCTTTTAACGATTCCTTGACCTTGGGGATTATAAGGAATACCTGTTATATGATGGATATTGAGGTGCTTACAGAATTGAGAAAAGGCTGAGCTGGTATAGCCTGGGCCATTATCAGTTTTTAATTGCTGTGGACATCCTAAGACTGCGAAGGCAGTTAACATATGGCTAATTACATGTTTAGTGGCTTCACCGATTTGGAGGGAAGCATGAATAAAACCGCTAAAAGTATCTATAGTTACATGTACATATTTGAGGTTACCAAATTCAGAGATATGGGTAACATCCATTTGCCATAATGCATTAGATACTAACCCCCTAGGGTTGACTCTGAGATGTAATACTGGGAGATGTATGACACAAGAAGGGCGATCTTTGACAATTTGTTTTGCTTGTTCCCTAGTAATATTATGCATAAGCCGGAGAGTCTGTGCATTGAGATGGTGTAACTGATGACTTTTCTGTGCTTGAGCAATTTTTAGGGAAGAGTCATCAGCATTGATAGCAAGTAATGCAGAAATATGAGCTTGTGGGTGAGTGGCCAGATCTGCTTTCTGATTTCCTTCCACTAGAGGACCAGGAAGCCCAGAGTGAGCACGTAAATGCCCTATAAAAAAGAGGTGCGTTCTTTTTGTGATAAGCACCTGTAGCTGTCTAAATAAGTCTCCAGTATTAGAGACGCCCTTAATTTGGCCAGCAGTTTCTAATAAGGGTACAGAGTGTGCGATGTAAGCGCTATCTGTGTAGATGTTAAGAGACTGATTAGGAAATGCTGATAGGACCGCAATAACAGCATGTAATTCTGTTAATTGGGCGGAGGAGCTGTTTGTGGTAAATTGTACCACCTTGTCCTGGTAAGTATAAGCAGCTGAACCTGTAGAAGAGCCATCAGTAAACACCAATAAGGCATTATTTAAGGGGGTAAATGTGGTGATTTTAGGGAATACTAATTTATGTTTATTAGCAAAATCAATAAGTTTGTCTGGTGGATAATGATTATCTAGGATGCCAGTATAAGAAGCTAAGACAATAGGCCAGAATTCAGTAGTCTGCATGAGCCCATTAACTTGTTCTTTGGTATAAGGCTGTATGATAAAATCTGGTTCTTTACCAAAATATCTTTTCCCTTGTTCCCTGCCTAGGATTATAAGGTCAGATACTGCTTGATAATATGGTCCAATGACCTTTTTAGGTGTAGCAGGCAGATGAGCCCACATGAGGGGGGGGAGGGGAAGGCTGTTTGCCAAAAAACAGTGGTTGGTGAAAGAGTTGTTTTGCAAATGATGAATTTCAAAGGTTTATCATAGTCTATAAATGTAACAGTTTGTGACCGAATGGCTTGTTCTACTATATGTATGGCTTGTCTTCCTTCCGGTGTCAGCTCACGGGGAGATGTAGGATTAGCATCACCGTGTAGAATATCGTAAAGAGGTTTTAAATCACTTTTACTAAGCTTTAGATAGGACATGAACCAGTTGATATCTCCAAAGAGTTTTTGAAAATAGATTAAAGTTTTGAGCTTGTCTAATCTTAATTCTAAATGCTGAGAGGAGACCTGAAGTCCTTTTATTTGAAAGCCAAGATATGTATATGGATCTGTTAATTAGACTTTATCAGGGGCGATCTCTAATCCTTAATCTTGTAAAGCATTTTTTAACTTGTTATAACATTTCAAGACCTCACCACCATCCTTCCCAGCTATTAAAATATCATCCATGTAATGAATAATATACATTTCTGGCCAATGATCTCTTACTGCTTGTATTGCAAGAGCAACAAAAGATTGACATAAGGTGGGACTGTTAGCCATACCTTGTGGGAGAACACGCCATTGAAACCTTTTCATGGGTGCTCTAAAATTAATAGTGGGTAGGCTGAAGGCAAAGCACTTTTGGTCCTCAGGGTGTAGAGGAATGGTAAAAAAGCAATCTTTTAAGTCTATGATTACTTTAAAATGTCCTAAGGGTATAGCAACAGGAGAGGGGAGTCCTCCTATAGCACCATTGTTTTATTTACTGCCCTTAAGTCTTGTAACAAACGCCATCTACCTGACTTCTTTTTAATGACAAAGATAGGAGTATTCCAAGGAGATATCCTTGCATGGCAGCAGCCATGGCGAGGCCCTGCTGATAAGGGACTCCAATATCAGAGCAAAGGCGGATGTAGCCTGATAAATCAGTCTTTTTCTTATAGGGCCGAATGGCCGCTTGGCAAGCAGCATTAGCATTTTCAAAGGCCAATTGTTTTACAAATTCCGTGCCTGCATCAGCATTACCAAAAATTCTTAATTTCTGCAGTTCTTTTAAATCCTCTTTCTCTTTATCTATTTGAAGGATTTTTTTTCCCTTTTCAATTACATTAGCAACTATAGAATCCCTATGCCTCTGTGATATGACCTCATCAATTAAATTCCAGTATGAAAAGGCAGCTATAGGAACCTTTTCAGACCCAAATCTTTCATAAAAATCTCTAAGGGCATCTCCAACCCTTTTCCATCTCTTACTATCAATAGTTCCTTCAATAGGGAACAAAGGACAAACATCTTGAATATAATAATAAAAAAAAAAAACATAACTGTTTCATTTTAACCTTTACTCCTCGTGCCTTTAAAGCTTTTCTAAGTCCATTAACAAACATCTCATGCTGACTCATTTCTTGATCCATAATCTCATGCTGACTCATTTCTTGACCTATAATCGCTGTCTACTCACCTAGGTGTAGAAAATGCAGCAGGTTCCCGCGTCAACTTATCCTCGTCTTCTCCTTTTTGTGTCGGCTCTCCAGACAGCGTCCTTCACTGGATCCCCCGTTCTCGAGCCACGTTGGGCGCCACTTGTCCTGACCTGCAGGTTAAGTCAACGAGGACCCTAGAGGGGGAGTGGGGATGAAAGGGACAAGAGACACAAGGAATGGAGACAAGACAAAGTTCTGATCAAGTCTCCTTTATTCAACAATAGATTGGGGTATTTATGGGGAGAAGGAGGAATGAGGAAGTTAGCGAAAATTCCTAGCCCTAAGGGGAAACGCCTGGCTCTCGGGAGATAGGGAAAGAGATAGGGTAAGAGATAGGGTTTGGGGTAAAAGAAACCTAGCCTGAGGTTAGTGCTAATGTGGCTGGCACTTATTACAAAATGGCTATCAAGCACAACAAGTTTCCCACAACATACAGAAGAAGCCATTTGAGACTGATAAAAGGGGTGGATCCACAGAAGGATGGTCCCACACTCACATGAGGCAGGTCATGGCCTATACCATGCCCACACAGCTCTGGAGTCTGATACCAGGTAGTTAAGTTCTCATAATGCCGAGACCGGTTTGGCTCAGTGGATAGAGCGTTGTGCTGGGGACTGAAGGGTCCCAGGTTCAATTCCGGTCAAGGGCATGTACATGGGTTGCAGGCACATTCCCAGTAGGGGGCATGCAGGAGGCAGCTTATCGATGTCTCTCATCAATGTTTCTGGCTTTCTATTCTTCTCCCTTCCTCTCTGTGAAAAAATCAATAAAATATATTAAAAAAAAGTTCTCATAATTTCTGGATGTAAAAACCAGCAGGTATTGTGGCTGATTAAGACAAAGGGCTGCTGGACCCATTTAAAAAAATGTTTTCATAGATTTTAGAGAAAGAGGAAGGGAAAGAAATAGTATATCCACTATATAAGGTAAATCTACCAAGATGTAATACATAGAAGCAAACAGAAGGAGATATAAAAATGAAAACAGAAAAAAAAATATGTCCAAATGAAAGAACAAAATAAAGATCCAGAAAAAAATAAATAAAACAGAGATAAAAAAAATATGCCAGTTGCAGATTGCAAAACACTGGTTATGAGCATGCTCAATGATTGATATAAGCAGAAACTTGAACAAAGATATAGGAAACATGAAAATGAAGACAGCATAAAAGAGAACGAGTCAGAAATAAAGACTATAATAGCTAAAATGAAGAATACATTACAAAAAAATTAATAATGGAGTAGATGATGCAGAGGCACAGATCAGTAATTTAGAAGATAAAGAACAATAAAATGCCAGATTAAAGGAGCAAAAAGAAAAAAATTTTTTTTTTAAAAATGAGGATTATGCAAGGTGATTCTGGGCAAGTTTCAACCATACCAACATTTGCATCATGGGAGTGCCAGAAAGAAAAAATGGAGAACAAGGAATCTATTTGAAATAAAAAATGATAACAGAAAATTTCCTAACCTGGTAAAGGAAGCTAGCATACAAGATCAGGAAGCACAGGGTCCCCAAGCAAGATGAACCCAAAGAGGTCCACACCAAAACATATCATAGTTAAAATGCCAAATGTTAAAGACAGAGAGAATCTTAGCAGCAGCACAAGAAAAACAGTTGATTATCTATAAGAGAGCACCCATAAAATTGTAAGATGGTTTCTCAATGGAAAATTTGCAGGCCAGAAAGGAGTTCAAGAAGTATTCAAAGTGATGTAAAGCAAGGACCTACAATAAAGATTATTCCACCCAGCAAAGCTGTTATTTAAAATTGAAGGAAAGATAAAGAATTTTCCAGGCAAGTAAAAGCTAAATAAATCCATCCCCATCAAACCAGTATTACAAAATAAATTAAAGGGTCTTTTTAAAAGAATCATCCTATCTAATAAAAGAGTAAAATGCAAATTGACCATACCTCTGCAATATCCCAAACCAAGCCCACCAGCCAATCAGAGTGAGTATGCAAATTAACCCAACCAAGATGGCTACAGTCACAGAGAAGCAGGAGGGAGGCTTGGGTTGCCCCTAGTGATAGAGGAAGCCAAGCTTTCCCACAAACCCTGGCCATCCAGGCCTCCATTTAAGGTAACAGAATTTCAATGGCTGTTGCTCAGAAGCCAGCAGAAGGCTTGGCTCTGCTCCAGGATACAAAGTTTCAATTGTAGAAGATAAATAAATCCCAGGTACCAGGGCCTCTGCTTGGGTCACTAGGGGGCATGGTTGGACTGCAAACCACCACAGGCCCCTTGCCCAGATCACCTCATATCCCAAGGGAACACCCACCCTGATCCAGGACACCCTTCAGGGCAAACCAGCTGGCCCCCACCTGTGTACCAGGCCTCTATCCTATCTAATAAAAGAGTAATATGCAGATTGACCATTACTCCAACACATAAGATGACTGCCCCCATGTAGTCAAAAGATCCTGCCCCTATGTGGACACAAGATGGCCACCATAAGATGGCCAGCAGGGAAGGGCAGTTGGAAGGGACCAGGCCTGCAAGGGAGGGAAGTTGTGGGTGATCAGGCTGGCAGAGGAGGGAAGTTGGGGGGAACCGGGCCTACAGGGAAGGGCAGTTGGGGGTGACCAGGCCCACAAGGGAGGGCAGTTAGGGGCAAACAGGCTGGCAGAGGAGCAGTTAGGCAACAATCAGGCTGGCAGGGGAGTGGTTAGGGGGTGATTAGGCTGGCAGGCAGAAGCAGTTAGGGGCAATCAGGAAGGTAGGTAGGTGAGCAATTGGGAGCCAGCAGTCCTGGATTGTGAGAGGGAACAGGCTGGGCTGAAAGATAATCCCCATGCATGAATTCCGTGCACCAGGCCTCTAGTACCTAATAATAGACAAACATGCAAATTGTACCTCTGCTATGCCCACAGGCCAATCAGAGTGAGTATGCAAATTAATCCAACCAAGATGGAGGTTAATTTGCATACAATGGCAACCAGCAGCCTGGGTCCTCGGAACTTTCTCAGCACCCAGGTCATTCTGAAGTAGGCCCAGAGTGGGTTCTGAGCAACCAGGAAGGACCTGAGCCAGGGGGCTTCTAGGCAGGGGTACAGCCAGGTGATCAGATGGAACTAGGAGGGCCCTGGACCTAAGCCTCGGCCAGAGGCTTGGGGCCTTGGCAGGGGCAGAGCTGGGCAATCAGAGGGAACTGAGGACTCAAGCCTTGGTCAGAGGCTTGGGGTCCTGGCAGAGGCAGAGCTTGTGATTGGAGGGAGCCGGGGAGAGGGGACCCTGCATAGGACCCAAGCCTGGGCCAGAGGCTTAGGGCCCTGGCAGGAGCAGTGCAGGTGATCAGAGGGAACTGGAAGGGCCTTGCCTAGGACCCAAGCCTTTTCAGGAGCAGATCAGGCAATTGGAGGGAGCTGGGGTCCCCTGCTCAGGCACTGAGGCTTTAGGCCTTGGCAGCAGTGTAGCCAGTGATTGGAGGGAGCTGGGGTTCCTTGCTCAGGCCCCAAGCTTAGACCAGAGGCTTTGGGCCTTGGCTAGGGCAGAGCCGGTGACCAGAGGGAACTGGAAGGCTCCTGCCCAGTCCCTAAGGCTTTAGGCTTTGACAGGGGTGGAGCCAGAGATCAGAGGTGAAAGGTGTGAACTACAGAGGAAACACCTTTTCTGCATATTGGCTAAGCTCCCTGTATGCCACTGGTAATATTCTTAGTAACTTGGGTATAAGAATCCAAAAAGGTTATCTAGGGATTTTCTACCATACTCCTGTAGAAAAAAATGAAGGTCTGCTTCTGGAGGGCTAAGAAATGTCATATCCTGCCCTAGTCCGTTTGGCTCAGTTGATAGAGCCTTGCCCTGCTGACCGCAGGGTCCAGGTTCCATTCTGATCAAGGGCATATACCTAGGTTACAGACTTCTCCCTGGCTGGGACCCAGGTCAGGGCTCATGCAGGAAGCAACCAATCTAAGTGTCCCTCTCACATAGATGTTTCTCTTTGTCTCTCCCTCTCTCTTCCATGCTTTCTAAAAATCAATGGAAACATATCCTCAGGTGAGAAGAAAGAAAGAAAGAAAGAAAGAAAGAGAGAGAGAGAGAGAGAGAGAGAGAGAGAGAGAGAGAGAGAGAGAAAGGAAGGAAGGAAGGAAAGAAGGAATGTCATATCCAATGAAAGACACATCTTGAAAATGCCTATAGAAAGTTGTCATTTTTTTCATGGTGAAAGGACAGGAGTCCATGTTGATGAAAACACCTTGGTGGTTATGGTGACCGGCAGTGGTTACAGCAGCTGGGTGATGGAGCTGGGTGATGGAGCTTTCCCTGATCAGCCTGGTTGCCTCCCATAAAGGATGTCCTACTGATGGCTTAGGCCCAGGGGGAGTGGAAAAGGGGGCAGGCTGGCCTGAGGGACCCCCTCTCCCTGTGCACAAATTTTGTGCACCGGGCCCCTTGTAAGGAAATAAAACTCAAAAGTCTAAATAATAAAATAGCAATAAATGCATATCTATCAATAAGAAATTTAAATGCAAATGGATTAAATGCTGCAATGAAAAGACATGTAGTGGCTAAATGAATATCAAAACAAGATCCTTACATATGATGTATACAAGAGACTAACTTCAGATCAAAAGACACACACAGACTGAAAGTAAAGAAATAAAAAAGATATTTCATTACAATGAAAGCAAGCTGGGGTAGTAATACTTATACCAGACAAATGGACTTTGAAACAAAGACTATAACAAGAGACAGACACAAAATTTCAGTTCTGGGTATTTATACAAAGAAACCCAAAACACTGCATTGAAAAAATGTTAGCATCCCTATGGTCAATGAAGCATTATTTACAACAGCCAGAACATAAAAGTAACTTAAATGTCATTATAGATAAATGGATAAAGAAGAAGTACTGTGTATATACAATGAAATATGACTGGGCCATAAAAAAGAGTGAAATCCTTTTTTTTTTTAATATATATTTTATTGAGTTTTTACAGAGAGGAAGGGAGAGGGATAGAAAGTTAGAAACATCAATGAGAGAGAGAGAGAGACATCGATCAGCTGCCTCCTACACGCCCCCTACAGGGGATGTGTCCGCAACCAGGATACATGCCCTTGACCGGAATCGAACCTGGGACCCTTCAGTCCGCAGGCCGACGCTCTCTCTCCACTGAGCCCAATCGGTTTTGGCAAGAGTGAAATCTTGTCATCTGCAACAACATGGATGAACCTAGAGGGTATTGTTCTATGTGAAATAAGACAGAGAAAGACAAATACCAGATAATTTCACTTATATGTGGAATAAAAATAAGTAAATGGAACAGAAACAGACTCGTAATAGAGAGAACACTTTGATAGTTGCAAGATGGGAGAGGAGGGGAGAGGATGGATGAAAAATGTGAAGGGATTAGGAAGTGTAAATTGGTACAGAATTGTCTTGGGGATACAAAGTACAGCATAGAGGATATAGTCAATAATATATAATAATAAAAATGTAATATGCAAATAAACCAAACGGCTGAGCAATTGAAGGACCATCCAGACAAACACGCTATGACACCCACTGGGGCCAGGCCAGCCAAGGCAGGTGCGATGTAATGGGTAGCCGTCCTGCAGAGAGAAGCCCAGGCCACTGACTGGTGGATGGTTGCAAGTGGGCAGGGCTTCCTTCTGCATGGGTGATCCATTATGGAGCCCTGAGATTGATTGCCCCAAGACGGAGGCCCAGGCTACCTGGCCAGCAGCTCTGCAGTGGGTAGATGGGTCTTCCCTCTGCAAGTGATCAATCTTGGGGCTCCTGGACTGTGAGTGGACACAGGCTGGGCTGAGGGACACCCCCCCCCCCCACACACACACAGTGCATGAAATTTCATGCAGCGGGCCTCTAGTTTTGTAATAACTATGTAAGGTGTTGGATGGGTACTAGATTTATCAAGGTAATCACTTCACAAGTTATGTAAAAGCCTAATCACTGTGTTGTACACATGAAAGTAAATAAAAATAAAAATAAGTTGAGATGGCAGCATGGGTAAATGTGATACTCTAATTGTCCCAAGACCTCATCAAAATTACAACTAAACCACGGACTAACCATCATTGAGAACTGCCTTTGAAATCTAGATGAATGGAAGACCTACAACTAAGAATATAAAGGAAAGTCACATGAAGACTGCTAGGATAAAAAATATGAATAACAAAATGACAATAAATATATATCAATCAAAAATTGAATCTAAAAAAAAACCCCACAAAATAAATGAACAAGTATAACAGAAACAAATTTATAGAATAGTGAACATTTTGAAAATTGCCAGAAGAAAGGGGAATTGGATGATGGGTATAAAAGGTGAAAGGATTAAGAAGTAGAAATTGGTAGGTACAGAATAGTTTTAGAGATGTAAAGTACAACATAGGGAATATTCTAATAACTAGAAAAAGAATAAGTTAAATCCAAAACAATCTGTTGTCAGATGGGTAGGAGATTTATTCAGTTGATCATTTACTAAGATATATAATGTCTATTCACTGGGGTGTACACCTGAAACTAACATAATATTGTATGTCAACTATAATTGAAAAATAAAAACTGATTTTAAATATTATTGTAAAGTAAACATAAAAGGGAGAAAAAAAGATCAAAAGGCCAAAATAAGAACAAAGAACAAGGTCAACAAAATAGACAACAGCAATAAATATGGTAGATATTAATCCAACTATCTCAATAATTGTTTTGAACATTAATGGTCTAAATGCACCAATTAAAAGAGAGAAATTGTCAGAATGTGTCAAAAAACATGACTCAACTATATGCTATCTAAAAGAAATCTATTTTTAAACAAAAACATATACAGGAGTTGGCAAAAATAGATTTACTGTGTGAGGATATAAAACAAATTTATTCTTGTATTATCATTTATTTATTATTGTATTATTTATTATTATTGACCTACTTTTTCCCACCCCTATATAGATTAAACATAAATAAATGAAGAAAATATGCCATGCTAAAATTAACCAAAAGGAAAAAGGAATTGCTACATTAAATTCAGAGAAAGAAGCTTCTTCAGATATGAAGAGGGGCACTCACATAATTATAAATGGCTCAGTTCTTTAAAAGACATAAGAATATTTAACATTTATGTTTTTAATAGCAAAGCCTCTACCTAGGTTAGGCAAAAACTGATAGAACTGTAAGGAGAAATATATGAACTTACTACTATTATTGAAAACTTCCACATTACTTTATCAAAAATGGACACATCTAGGAAATAGAAAATCAGAAAGGCATAATTGACTTCAACAACACCATCAATCAACTTGATATAATTAATATCTGTAGACTACTTCATGCAACAGCAGAAATACACATTTTCTCACATGGAATAGTCACCCAGATGGACCACATTCAGGGCCATGAAATATATTAAGGTATGTTATTTTAGAAAAATAGAAATTATGTAATGATTGCTCTCAGTCTAAATTAGAAATCAATTTAATTCACAAAAAGATAGATGAAAACATTCCAAAATACATGGAGATTAAAAATCACATTTCTAAGTAACACATAGGTAAGTGATTTTGAGAAAATATTTTAAATCAAACAAACAAACAAAAAAACATAACTTATCAAAATTTGTGGAATGCAGTGAAAGCAATTCCTAGAATAAATTTATAGCATTGTATGCATATATTAGAAAAAAATAGATATAAGTCAATAATTTGAATTGCCACCTAAGTAACTAGAAAAAGAATAAGTTAAATCCAAAATAAGTAAAATAAAGGAAATAATAAAAATTAGAAGTCAATAAAATTGACTGAAAAATAATGTCTATTTAAAAAAACAATGGTTACATATGATTGCTTTTTAAAGAATTCCTAAAGATATTTCTAAAAAAGGCAAGATTCTCCTTTTTTCTCACATAAAAAATTTATTTAAAAATCTAGACTTTTCAGTTAAATATTAAATTTTGTGTGTAAGTACTTAATTTAATTTTTACTAATACAGGCACTATACGATCTGTAAAATCTCCTCCTAACAAATTAACCCCTTCAATAATGCACTTGCTTTAACAACTACCACTTTCTTGCTCACAAATTTAAGGGTAAAGAATTAGAACAGGGCTCAGTAAGGACAGCTTCTCTCCATCCCTCCTATGGGCTCTTATGGTTCAGTTACAGGTTGAGGATTAAAGGCCTTATTCACATGCCTAGTGCCTTGATATTGGTTCAGCCTGGGTTCTTTGATTTTTCTCCATGTTATCTTCTCTCTCTCTCCTCTCTTTTCTCCCCTCTCTCCTCTCTCTTCTCTCATTCTCTAAGAGGTTTGCCTGCAACTCTCTTCATGGAAACTCAAAGAAGCAAGTAAGTAAAAGTGGAAGCTACCAGTTCTTTTCAATGAAACTTGTACAATGTCACTTCATCTAAATTTTATTGCCAAAGCAAGTTTTAAGCCCAGTTCCAAATAGTGTGGAGGGGAAACAGCCCACTTAATGAGAGAAAAGGCATGCATATGCATGGAGAAAATGAATTGTTAACAAGTACTGTATCGCTTCTCGGCCTTTTTGGCTAAGATCAAGTGTAACAAGTACTGTATACCATACAATTGGATTTCAGACAATCTTTGCTTTACTCAAAGGACTCCTCACCTTAGCCAAGATAGGGATGAGATGTACTAGATAGTGATTTATAATGTGCTTCTCCAAATTAGAAACTCTTCTGGCAGTACGTGGGATTAAATTGTCTACTGTGTTTTAGAATCTAAGCATAAATAGTTTATACCCAGTTAAACCTGTTGCACAACCTGGTGAGGCTATGTGACTGGTGGGGTGTAAAAGACCCTGATGGTGATATGGAAATTTGGACTGGAACACATGGTGTTCCCATGGACTGGAATCCGAATTCTTTGTCCTCAGGAGCCTAGGAATGAATCCACAGACAGAAGGTAGGATAGCAAAGATAGAAATTTATTAAAGAACAAGTACAGACTCCCTTGTGGGGGGAGAGAGAAAGAATCCCACAGAATGGACACCCATATAGGAAGAGGGAAAGGGTCCCACTGACTTCCTGTTTCCATGGTTTATAAAGGCTGCTGTTCCTGTGCCCTTATATCCCCTCTAATTGGTCAATATTCCCTTTAGAATTGGTTACTATAGTAACTCCTGAGGTCCTCCTCACTCATTGTCCTCATATTCCTTCTTGGATTTCTTCTTTTTTCTTTATTTTGTAAATATAGACCTTTTTGGCTACTTCTAGATCCTTTGTCTTATGGAAATATACCTGTTGCTGCTTCCTTGTCTTATGTAAATGCTACTTTGTTGTGCCCTTATCTTATGGAGATGTAACTGCACCTGTCTTCTCCCTGTCTGTAGTCCTCTGTGTTTTTTGTTTTTGTTATTGTTTTCCCATGGACCCCAATTCTAAAAATTTTCTAAAACTACCTATATTCCCCCCAAATTCCTGTTTCACTAGAAAATTTCCTCAAAACTATCCTAAAACTAAGATTTCTAAGACATAATTCCATGGCTCACAATGCAGAGACAAAATACTTCTTATGTGACAAAGAAAGAAATTAGAGAACTGCACCTGGAACTTTCTAGGGCCCTTGATGCTCTCCTGCATATTCTTTTTCCCTTTACTGTATCATTCGTTTTTATAAAAGCCTTATATAAGTACTAAAGACCTGGTGCATGAAATTCTTGCACTGGGAGGATGGGGGGATGTCCCTCAGCCCAGCCTGCACCCCCTCTAATCTGGGAACTCTGAGAGGATGTCTGACTTCCCTCTCACAATCTGAGACTGCTGGCTCCTAACCACTTGCCTGCTTGCCTGCCTGATTGCCACTAGCCACTTCTGCCTGACAGTCTGATCACCTCCTAACTGCTCCCCTGCTGGCTTGGTTGATACCTAATTGCCCCCCTACCAGCCCAAACTCCCCCAACTGCCCTCCCCTGCTGACCCAGTAGCCTCCAACTGTCCTCCCCTGCTGGCCTGAAGGCCCTCAACTGCCCTACTCTGCCGGCCTGGTTGCCCCTAACTACCTTTCCCTGCTGGCCTTTTTGCCCCCAGCTGTCTTTCCTGCCAAGCATCTTGTGGTGACCATCTTATGACAACATGTGGCGGCCATCTTGTGATGATGTGGGGGTGGTCATCTTGTGATGACATGAGGGTATCATGTGAGGGCATGATGCCACCTAGGTTTTTATTATATAGGATACTCAGTGGAGTTTTGTAAATTCTTTTAGTTATCCCACCTATGTAATTGATGCCACCATCATTTTAGACAATTCATTACAACTCCCCCCCCAAAAAATGAAATTATGTGATTTCTTCATTTATAACAGTCATACACAATTGTCAGTGTGTAGTACAATCTAACTATAAACTTTTAGTTTAAAACTAAACTTTCATTTTCTTTCAGATGAAAGGGTCAGAAGTACCAATTTTTATATAAATATTAATTTTACCACAGTTAATACTACTAATGATAATTGTCAAAGTTTATTGAATGTTTGCCATAGTCCCAGCATTTAAATCTTTTATATCATTTATTTTGCACCAAATATTATGATATAAATAATGCTGTCATTTATACAGTAAGTTATTTACATTAAACACATCAGGATTTTGCATATACATTTTACAGTGTTACTGTGTATCCTAAGTGTAATATCTCTCCACTGTTTTTGATAGCTTTTATATTTATCAACATAAGAGACTTTGTAAACTTTTCTTTTCCAAACCATGTTACTGTGGGAGTTCAGATACATGTCTTCTTCACAAAATTGTTCCTTTAGAATATGCTTCTGCTTTAATAATTTTTCTTTTTCAAGACATATTTTATCCAAAGTCTTTTTCCCCATCTATCATAATGGAGTATTCATTAAGTGATTAATATTAATTTATCATCTGATTTAAATCCCTAATTTTATGACCACAAAAAAAGTGTTCAAAATGTTAGAAAATTAAACTCCTTTAGTCATCATTCTTTCTTTAAGGGACTCTCCTTTATAGTGTACTTAAATTAATATTTTGTTTTCTTTATACTCATCTTAAAAGAAATATTGTCAACCAATACTCAACACATTTTGTTAAATCTCTGGGAAAAAAAAATCACTCAGAATAGAATGTTATTCTCTGCAAAATTTTAAGGCCCTCTGTTTTTGAAGAATGACTCATCATAGTTATGAAAGTTTCTCCTACATTCCTGGGAAATATTTGTGTTTCTTAAATTTTCTAATGAAATGTATTGAAGTCTGATGTTAATACATGCAAAAAATATACTACACATAAATATCTATTACAAATATTTGTGATAAAATCTAAAAGTGAAATTCCATGCAACAATATCAAATTTATAACCAAAATACAAAGATAATTTTATTAAATGATGATATTAAATTTGAAGTAAAAAATAAAAATGATCTGATCATTATAAATAAAAAATAAAAAATTCATGATTGTCTCATTGGATAATTAAAAACTGTCATGAATAGAGCAGCCATGTAAGCAGCCAATGCCCAGGACCATGTGGAGAGCAAGCAGCCACCTTCCATGATTGCACAGGTGACTGCAACCATTTGGGGAGCAAGCAGCACCTTCCATGACATCCCAAAGAGCTGTGGATGCCCACGATCATGTGAGGAGCAGCTGCCACCCCATGACTTCCCAAAAAGGAGCCATCACATGACTGCCCGAGGAGCAGCCACTACCCGTGACTACACAACTTGCACCAGGCCCTCTGCTGCAGCCACAGGCCCCACGTGATTCAGTGATAATAAAAATGGGGAGAAAAAAGAACAACCCTGAAAGAAAAGGAGGAATTGACAGAAAAGGAACTAATGAAATAGAGGTATGCCAAATGTCAGAAAAAGTGCTATAGAGTTCATAAACTGGATGGATGAGAAAATCAACAATCTATGTAATAATCAGGAGGAAATAAAGAGTGACATAGATAAAATAAAAAACTATGGAAGATTTCAACAGTAAACTAGGAGAAGTAGAGGACTAAACTAGCAAATTAGAAGACAAGGATGCAAAACACACCTAATCTGATTTGCAATTGGACAAAAAAAAAAATCAAAATACAAGAGAGCCTGAGGAAGCTTTGGGACCACATGAAATGAAGCAACATGTAATACAGGGGTGCAAGAGTGACAAGAAGAGGAGCAAGGGTTAGAAAACCTATTTGAAGAAATAATGTCAGAAATCTTCCCTGATAAACCCAAAAAGACCACAGCAAGACTTTCCATAATTACAATGGCAAAGATTAATGACAAAGAGATAATCTTAAAGGCTGTAAGAGAGAGACAGAAAGTTACCCACATTAGATTATCAAATGATTTATCAACAGAAACACATCAGGCCAGAAAGGAATGGAAGAAAGTATACAAAGTGATGCAAACCAAGGGACTGCATCCAAGAATACTCTATACAGCAAGGCTATCATTCAAAATTGAAGGAGAAATCAGGAGCTTCACAAACAAAGAAAGGCTAAGGACTAAGACTAAGGCTAAGAATACCAAGCCAGCAATGCAATGAATGCTAAAGGGACTATTGTGAAAAGAAGGAAAAATAATAAAAGGGAAAAAGGAACACAGGAAAAAACTGTCTATAAACAAGTATCTATCTATATATACTGAGTGGCCAGATTATTATGCATTCAGCAATCATAATAATCTGGCCACTCAGTGTATATAAAACATAATATGTTAAGTCCCCAATCGAGCAGTTGACCGGCTGGTAGCTATAATGTGAACTGACCACCAAGGGGCAGATGCTCTGGCTGGTAGGTAGCTTGCTGCTGAGGTCTGGCCAATTGGGACTGGATGAGATGGGGATGGCCATACCCTGGAGTCCTTCCATGGCCTCTCCCATCCACCAGCCCTGATCAGCTCCAATTAGGACTGGACAAGATGGCGGTGATTGGCCCCAAGTGCCATCCAGGCAGAGGGATCCCACCCATGCATGCATTTTGTGCACTAGGCATCTAGTCAATAATAACTTTAAATATAAATGGATTAAATGATCCAATCAAAATACATCAAAATGGCTGGATGGGCAAGAAAACACACACACACACACACACACACACGTGTGTGTGTGTGTGTGTATATATATATGCTGTCTATAAGAGACCCACCTCAGAACAAGGGACTCATACCAATTGATAAGTAAAAGAATGAAAAAAATAATTTTCAGGCAAAGGTATTTTTAAGATGGAAAGAAAAAAGCTGGGATAGCAATATTTATATCTGACAAAATAGACCTCAAAGTGAAGGCCATAACAAAAAATAAGGAAAACTACTTCATAATACTAAAGTGATGGATACAACAAGAGGATATAACTATGGTAAACATATATGTATCCAATGCAGGAGCACCCAAATACATTAAAAAAAAATTCTGGAAGATATCAAGGGAGAGATTGACAGCAATACAAATAGAGTAGGGGACTTTAATAACCAACTGACATCACTGGATAAATCATCTAGACAAAAAAAATCAGCAAAGAAACAGCTATCCTAAATGACTCAGTAGATCAAATGGACTTAATTGAAATCTTCAGAACATTTTTACCCCAAAGCTACAGAATATACATTATTTTTAAGTGCACATGGGACATTTTCAAAGATAGACCACATATTGAGTCACAGGCAAAGTCTCTCCAAATTCAAAAAGATTGAAATCATACCAAGCATCTTCTCAGTTTACAATGTCATAATATTAGAAATCAGCAATAAAAACAATAAAAAATTCAAACACTTGGAGACTGAATAGCATGATATTAAACAATGATTTGGTTACCAAACACATCAAAGAAGAAATGAAAAACAACCTGAAAACAAATGACAATGAAAACAAAACAATCTATAATCTATGAAACACAGTGAAAGCAGTACTGAGAGGAAAATTCATAGTACTATAGGCCCACCTCAAAAAAAAAAAACTGGTAATAAATTATCTAACTCTACAATTTAAAGAATTATAAGTAGAGCAATAAGAAAAACTCAGAGTAAGCAGAAGGAACTATATAATAAAGATAAGAGCAGAAATAAATGAAATAGAGACAAATATATAAAAGATCAATGAGAGTAGTAGTTGGTACTTTGAAAGGGATAAACAATATTGATGGACCTTTAGCTAGGCTCACCAAGAAGCAAAGAAAGAGGACCCAAATAAATAAAATCAAAATAACAACCGGCTGAAACCGGTTTGCCTCAGTGGATAGAGCGTCAGCCTGCAGACTGAAAGATCCCAGGTTTGATTCCGGTCAAGGGCACAGGCACGTACCTTGGTTATGGGCACATCCCCAGTAGGGGGTGTGCAGGAGGCAGGGATCAATGTTTCTCTCTCATCAATGTTTCTGGCTCCCTACCTCTCTCCCTTCCTTTCTGTAAAAAATCAATAAAATATATTTTGTTTAAAAAAAGAAATAACAACAGATCTCACAGAAATACAAAAGATTGTTAAAATATATATATATATATATATATATATATATATATATATATACTATGAACAACTCTACCCCAACAAACTAATCAACCTAGAGGAAATGGACATATTCCTAGAAAAATATGACCTTCCAAAATTCAATCAATAAGAATTTAAAAATCTCAACAGGCCCATAACTAAGAAGAAAATTGAAGCAGTTATCAAAAAGCTTCCAGAGATCAAAAGCTCAGAGCCAGGTGGCTTCAAAGGATTGTTTTACCAGAAATTCAAAGAACTAAAACCTATCCTTCTCAGACTATTCCAAAAAATTTAATAGGAAGGTACACTTTCTAGCTCTTTCTATGAAGCCAGCATTAACCTAATCTCAAAACCAGATAAAGACAAAACAAAGAAAGAGAATTATAGGACAATATCCCTCATGATCATAGATGCTAAAAACCTCAACAAAATTCTAGCAAACCAGATCAAGCATTACATTAGAAACAACATACATCATGACCAAGTAGGACTTTCTCAGGGATGTAACAATGGTACAATATCTGCAAATCAATAAATATGATATATCCCATAAACTAAGAGACAAAAATCACATAATCATATCAATTGATGCAGAAAAGGCATTTGACAAAATCCAATACTCTTTCCTGATAAAAATTCTCAGCAAAGTGGGAATAGAGGGATCATACCTCAACATAATAAAAGCCGTATATGACAAACCTACAGCCAACATCATACTCAATGGTCAGAAACTAAAACAATTTCCCCTAAGGACAGGAACAAGACAGGGATGACCACTTTCAACACTCCTGTTTCACATAGTACTGGAAGTGCTATCCATAGTGATCAGACAAGAAGAAAAAATAAAAGGCATCCAAATTGGAAAAGAAGTAAAATAGTCATTATTCACAAATGACATGATATTGTATATAGAAAACCTTAAAGACTCCATCAAATATTACTAGATTTAAAAAATAAATTTATCAATGTAGCTGGATACAAAATCAATACCCAGGTATCTATGGCTTTTTTATACACCAATAATGAATTCACAGAAAGACTAAAACAAAACAAAACAAAACAAAAATATAACCCCATTTACCACTGCAACAAAAATTAAGGTACCTAGAAATAAATTTAACCAAGGAGTTAATGGACCTGTACTCAGAAAATTACAGGACACTGAAAAAAGAGATAAAGGAAGACATAAACAAATGGAAGAATATATAGTGTTCATAATAGGTAGATTCAACATCATTATTATATCCATACTACCTAAAGCAATCTATAGATTTAATGCACTCCTTAGTAAAATACCAATGGCATACTTCAAAGACCTAGAACAAACTCTCCAAAAATTTATCTGGAATAAAAAGATCCTGAGTAGGTGCAGCAGTCTTGAGTATGAAGAACAAAGTTGGAGGGATCACAATACCATATATCAAGCTATATTAAAAAGCCACTGTTCTCAAAACTGCCTGGTACTGGGACAAGAACAGACATATACACCAATGGAACAAAACAAAGAATCAAGAAATTGACCCAAGCAATTATGCTCAATTAATATTTGACAAAGGATACTAGAGCTCACAATAGAGCCAAGATAGTCTCTTCAATAACTGGTCTTGGGAAAATTATATAGATATATGCAAAAAATAGAAACTAGATGACCAACTTACACCATAAACAAAAATATACTCAAAATGGATAAAGACTTAAACATAAGGTGGGAAACCATAAACATCTTTGAAGCCATAGGCATCAAAATAGCAGACATTTGGTGTAGCAATATCTTTATTGATACAGCTCTGCAGACAATGGAAACTAAGAAGAAAATAAACAAATGGGACTACATCAAAATAAAAACCTTCAGCACAGCAAAAGAAACCATAAACAAAACAAGAAGAAAGCCCACTGAATGGAAAAACATATTTGCCAATGTTATAGCCAATAAGGGCCTAATCTCCAAAATTTATAGGGAAATCATACAACTTAACGAAAGGAAGATAAAAAATCTAATAAAAAAGTGGGGGCGGGCAAAGAATATACATAGACACTTTTTGAAAGAGGACATACAGAAGTCCTAGAGAAATATGAAAATGTGCTATAAATCACTAATCATCTGAGAGATGCTAATCAAAACAACAGTGAAGTACCATTTCACCCTGTCAGAATGGCTATTATCTACAAATCAATAAACAAAGGCTGGCGAGGATTCAGAGAAAAAAGAATCTTCTTGCACTGCTGGTAGGAATGCAGACTGGTGCAGCCACTGTGGAAAACAGTATGCAGTTTCCTCAAAAAATTAAAAATGGAACTTCCATTTGACCCTGTAAGCCCACTTCTAGGAATATATCCCAAGAAAACAGAAATACCAATCAGAAGGGACATTTGCACCATGTGTTTATAGCAGCACAATTTACAATAGCTAAGATTTGAAAACAGCCTAAATGCCCATCAGCAGATGAGTGGATTAGAAAACTGTGGTACATCTACACAATAGAATACTATGTTGCTGTAAAAAAGAAGGAATGCTTGCCATTTGCAACAGTATGAATGGAACTGGGGAGCATTTTGCTAAGTGAAATAAGCCAGTCATCGAAAGATAAATACCACATGATCTCACTCATTTGTGGAATATATTGTACAATATAAATTGATGAACAAAAATAGAACCAGAGTCGTGGAACATCAAACAGACTATCCAACCTGTGAGAGAATGAGGGAGGGAGAAGGTAAGAGATCAATCAAAAGCCTTTTATGCATGCATATGAGCATAACCACTGGAAACAGATGGGAGGGGATGGTTTGGAGGGCATGTGATGGGGGTTGGAGGTAGCCGGGAACAGGTCAATGGGGAAAAAAGGAGACTTGTGTAATACATTGAACAATAAAGAATTTAAATTAAAAAATAAAACTGAAAAAAATTTGTCATAACCTACAGAATTTACTTAGAAGATTTTTTTAAAGATTATCATCTTAGCAGGAATCTCTCTGTAATCAATAATATCATTCTTAGTATAAATCTCCATAATAAGACACAATGACTGTTGTTAACATTATTTAACATTATTCTGTTAATTCTGATCAATGAATTAAGTCTCCAAATAAGTATAAAAAATATGAGTATTAGAAGATTAGCAGAAATGTTATTGTTTGCAGATGCATTTTGACAATCCCCCATAGAGTTGTCATGTAAAAGTTAGTGTCTCAAAAAGTGAAATCTCACCCAAAACACATATCATATTTCTCCACCAGTTTTCTACATTTCATAAAATCATTTCACATCCAGCCACAAGTCCAAGCCAAATATCAGAAAGACATTTTTATTCTTTCATTTCCTTTATCACCTCATCGAATATATGAGTAAGTCCTGGAGGACCTACCTGTCATACATTGGTCCATTATGATAATCTCCAAAATTGATCTACCCACTTTGACCCTAAAATTCTCCCCTTACTTAGCAACTCTAGTGGTTTTTATGTCAATGGTAAGTCTCTCACTAACACTTTCCAAGTACATTATATGATCATGCTTCATTTCGCTTCACTGGACAGTTATAAATTACCCTCTAAACAAAAAATGGGTGGTTTTGTTTCTAATTCTCACCCAATGGGTATTTTTTCCATTGATTCATAGAGAGAGTGAAAGAGAGGGGGGAGAGGCACAGAGAGAAAAACATGGATGTGAGAGAGACACATTGACTGGTTGCCTCCCACATGTACCCCAACCAGGGCCAGAATGGATCCTGCAACTGAAGTGCATGCCC
Organism: Lasiurus cinereus; assembly: GCA_011751065.1. Lineage (NCBI taxonomy): Eukaryota > Metazoa > Chordata > Mammalia > Chiroptera > Vespertilionidae > Lasiurus > Lasiurus cinereus. The sequence continues at coordinate 28,953,512 of JAAGEH010000286.1, read as the reverse complement.
TTGACTGGGGTGGGACCTGCGACCCTTCAGTCCATAGGCCAATGCTCACATACTGAGCAAAACCTGCCAGGACTAAAACAAAAATTTGAAAGAATCCATTGAAAAACAATAACATCATTAAAATTGAGATAAAATTAATTACACAAAAACTTATTTACAAAACAATAATGATTGAATTAGTGTTATAAAAAAGGTATTATGTTCTAAGAACAATTCTATTAGGGAAAGGTATTCTTAAATTCAAATTGACTTAGAGACAAAAAAAATTAATGTGAAAAATAAGAGTAATTATAAAATATAAACAAAAATATATATAATATAAAAAAGTTTTTTCTGCCGAGACCGGTTTGGCTCAGTGGATAGAGCGTTGGCCTGCGGACTGAGGGGTCCCAGGTTTGATTCCGGTTGGGGGCATGTACCTTGGTTGCAGGCACATCTCCACTGTGGGGCGTGCAGGAGGCAGCTGATCGATGTCTCTCTCTCGTTGATGTTTCTGACTTTCTATCTCTCTCCCTTCCTCTCTGTAAAAAATCAATAAAATATATTTAAAAAAAAAAGTTTTTTCTAATATTCAATTACAAAATACTTAAGAAAAACCATATTACCTAACAACTGCAAACAGCAGTTATAAGTTGATTTAACTATTTATTAAAGTAATATTTTAAATTATACTAAAGTCTCAGTGAGTCCATTTTAAAATACTGGCAGTTGCTTTTAGCAAACAATTCTTAGTAAATTGGGAAAAAAACTTTGACACGTTCTTTTGAGGAAATTTTACTAATATAATATGTAATAATATAAATATTTTATATAAATATATAATAATAAAATATTTTATAGCCCTGGTCAGGTAGTTCAGTTGGTTGGAGCACCATCCTGTACATGAAAAGATTACAGGTTTGATTTTCAGTCAGAACACTTACCTAGGTTGTGGGGTTTTTTTTACAATCAGGGCATATATAGAACCAATCAATATTTCTCTCTAACATCAATGTTCCTCTCTCTCTCTCTCTCTCTTTCTCTTTCTCTCTCTCTCTCCTTTCTTCTCTCTTTAAAATCAATAAAAACATATCCCCAGATGAGAGTTAAAATATATATTTTTTTCATACTGTCAGAAAAGGAAAACTAAATCTAAAACTGTCATTGTTGAATGGCTATAAGGGTCTATTAACCCTATGTATTTGAAAATGAAAGGCAACATCAAAAAATTAATATTTATTTTCTGCTGGAATTATCTGCAATATATTTTAAATATCTTTTTGCTTCTCTGAAAACTCTTAATTTTTAACTCTTTATTTATTATATTAATTTAAGTAAAATATGCAATCTTTAAAATTAACAATATGACAGATTTTTATGAAAATAGAATATAAAGGTATATAAATTATTTAAGTGACTTGTTCTAAAAACATAAAAGGAAATTTAAAAAGAAGAAGAAGCCAAATTGAAAGATCAAAAAGAAGAGATATTCTTCTAATTAAGATAATTCCTTTGGCTTTTTTTTCACACATAAAACTTAAAAATATGATGTAAGATTCCTAGTAAAAAAAACTACAAATGTTTTAGAAGTATTAAATGCTGAATATTTTTCTACTCTCCATGTCATATGCCAAAGAAAGGAAAAGAATGATGAAGTAAGTACTGAAGACTGAAAAAGAAATAATTCAGACTGGCATTATTCCAATATCCTGATAGAATATAAGACTCAGGAGATTATTGTATTCAGTGAGGATGCACCTGAAAATACTTTTCAGAACAAATATGTAGTAGGAATCAGTTAACAAGAAAATATATTTTCTAAGAATCATTTATAACTTGTCAAATACTCAAGCCAAATCTATATGTACATAAATGACGCAGTATGAACAAGCTAGTTTCACTTCTAAAAGATCATTCAGATGGATGGATGGATGGATAGATAGGTGAATGGATGGATGGATGGATGGATGGATGGAGATATAATCAGAATAAAAAGGAAACATTTATTAACACGAAAATGAGCAAGAGTTTCTTTTGAGAAAAAAGCTTATAATAATCATCTTAACAACCACAAAAGTACCTCCATTAAATAATATATTAAGCTACAAATAAATAACATTTTCTCTTTGAGTAAAATATAGCAAATTTAACAGATTCAGAAATAGAATTTTTTCTCTTGAGAAGTTGTGCGTTGTTATAACTCTTAAAACAACTGATTTTTTTTTGCAAATTGTGGTATAAATAAAAATGCTAATACAATAAGAAGTCTTATAGAAATTTTATATAGAATGTGCAAAAAAATGCAATTAGAGCCACAGGGATAATAATGTGATGTTGTACCAATAAGTATACATGAAGCCAGACTTGTACACCTGACTGTAATTACTTCACTAACACCTGAGGAAATGATTGGTGATTAATGAGAAACAGATGCTAATTTTAAAGCCTGTAAATTCAAATATGTTCAAAATGTGAAGATGTGGTATGCAAAAAAAAAAAGTACAGGATGCATCATAACCATAAATTATAAGAAAAGAAAAGAACTAAGATGTTTTACAGAATTTTGTGAAACATAACGTGAATTGGAAAATGGAAAGCTAACATGAATTAAAATAATAGTAGTTAGTTGGGGTTTTTTAAATTATTTGAATAAAATCCATTAAGGATAATAAAAACTAACAATTTCAAAGCTACAAGAAATGTTAATGTGGTTCATTTTTGTTATGCCAATTTTATTAATTATGTGTTTGTTCAAAAACTAATCTCAACCCTAATTTATAAGCAGTTGAAATAAATGAAAAATAAATATATTTTAGAAAGTGCATATTCTGCATGTGACTGAAGTTCCAATAAGCCATATCAACATTCATGTAAAAATCATGAAGTGGTAAATAAATATAGTATAGTGAGTAATACTATTTAAATTGAGGATGGCATAATAAACTCTGATTTTTCTTATTTATTATTCACTTGACAAAATTGCCTTTTCTTGATTTGAGCAATGTTTCTCCACTTCTCCAAGATCTTAAGGTAGATGACACTGACTTACTTTTTTACCTCAAATAATACCTCTATTTAAGATGTTATTCTGCATCATTTACATCATTAAACTATGCGGATGAGCTTTCAAAAATGCTAAGATATTTTACTCCTTGAGTGTCTGAACTATAAATATAGTCTTTTTATTAATAATTGAAGCACCTGCACTATAGTGGACCAATAGTATTAGAAAGACATAAACAAACCTCTAATTGTAATAATCCAGAAAAATCATTGAGAAGTTTTACTCACCAGAGATAGGAAATATTACATCATAATTGAGTCAAATAAAGAAAAACAAGGTTTTGAAAATTTGTTCCTTTCTTCCAGTGCCCTGCATCTATTAAAGAACCTGAAAATATCCTTTGAATCAAGATCTCTGCTTTCCTGGGAGCAATAAAATTCATGACATATGAAAAGCTATGAATTTCTAAAGATCCTGGAAAACATCAAGTCCTTGTAGTCTTTTCATATTTTGTCCTTTAAAATGTTAACTGTGCATTTTATCAATTTCCTGTAAAAAGTAAAACTATACCAATTACGAATCTTTTATTACAATGTTATTATTAGGGGGGAAATCCTGCTATTTATTTGGAAGGAATATTTTAAAAAAAAAATAAATAAGTAATTGCTGTGTCAATAAATATAAAAATAATTGTTTTATCAGTTTCTTTGGCTATTTGATGGTTCATATATTTTCCCTATAGCAATAATATATGCCAAAAAATTTAAAAAATGAATCATAATACAACACACCAACCCAGTTCACTTTTATCAAAGGTAGTAAAATCAAAAGAAAACAGAGGTCCTCTTTTTTTCTAAACATAATAAAAATATTGTCATATATATATTTAAACTGTTTTTTTTTAAATATATTTAATTGATTTTTCACAGAGAGGAAGGGAGAGGGATAGAAAGTCAGAAACATCAATGAGAGAGAGACATCGATCAGCTGCTTCCTGCACGCACCCCACTGGGAATGTGCCAGCAACCAATGTACATGCTCGGAATCGAACCTGAGACCCCTCAGTTCGCAGGCCAACTGTCTATCCACTCAGCCAAATCGGTTTCGGCTAAAGTATTTTTTTAAATGGCAAGAATAATTTTAAATAAATTCTCACTTTCAAAATAAAATGAAGATTTTTTAAATTAAATGTATCATAAAATATTAGGGTAGAAGAATTTAATTTTTGCAATTAAAATGACAATTTATATACAAAGATGAGAATTTATCTTAAGAAAATGTAAAATCTGTCTGAATATGAAAGCACAATTAATTTTAGGTGTCAATATTTATATTTTTAAAGTAATTTTTATTTTGTCAGAAACTTATACACAGATAATTGAAGTGCAATTTAATAAGACCTTGATGGTTTTGTAAGTTGATCATTTATCCTTTTGTAAATGACATACGAAAGGCTTATTTTTAAGTTTTCAACAAAGGCAGAAATATTTACCTCTAATGACTAGAATTAGTATTTCAAGTAAGTGCTAAAACAAAATATACCTATTGCACAGGAACAATATGAAAATCCTAAATGTAAAAAAAATAAAAATTAAAAATGCACCAACACATTAATGCTACCAATATTAACTCACATGTCTCAATTTTACTTGAACCAAGTGATGTGATTCTACATGGTAGCCAATGCACAATAAAACACAGAATTCTCCAGAGATTAATTAAAATTAACTGCCTACACATAAAGACTGGATTCTAGGAAATAAAGTTGCTGAAAAGAAGGCAATGAGACATTCTGTTTATTATGTGCAAAGAAAGTAAAACACTGGAAAACAGCCCAGATCCCTTGGGTGCACATCAGCAGGGTGCACATCAAGAACCAAAAATGGGGGGGACTTGATGAGGATTGGGGGTTAGTTTCACCTTTCCTAAGATATGTGAGCCTTTGTGTCTCTAAAATCTCCCTTTTACTTTATTTTCTAAGTAATATGGATATATTAAATGATTCTTGTCTCAGCACCATTTAGTTTTCAAGATTAAATCCAATTCATTGACTCTTGAACTCAGCCCTTGGCCAGCTTAAATTCAGATCTTTACTTTTAGATGCATCATAAATAATATTAATTTGGTACATAATTTTATTTGGTAAAATTGACAGGATGGCCTTAAAGTTCCTCTAAACTTTAGGCAGATTTTTTCCTGACTGTGTTCTGATCTTCTTACTGTTATAGCATTTACTTTATGTTTTAGTTTTATTTTTTACCAGCAAAATTCGTGGGTTTTTTTTTGTTTTTGTTGTATATATATTTTTTCTTTTCTTTTTGTTTTGTTTTCAGAATTGTAAATCATACAAGCAAGCTATGGTGAACTATAGACAAGTTTGAGGAGACAAAGAGAAGGTTGGCTTTTACTAGATTTTAGGATGAAATTGTGGAGCCTTGGCATTTACTTTAGAAAACTTTCAAGTAGGAAATTCTCTATCCTTTTGAAATGTAAACTGTCTCCCAAATTCCTGCTAGTTTTACAACCCTGGATATCCTTCTCAAGGACGTAGGACACATCTTTTCAAATGCAGTTATCATGTAAAATGAAAAGAAAAGCATCAGAAAAGATAGGGCTCCATCTCCCAGTCTCTGTGGAAGGTAGGAGATTAACTTCAATAAATACCAATAAAGGAACATTGATACTCCAATCACATTGACCAACCTCACCCTAATGTCCCCCATTATTTTTCCACATGCATTGCAATTGTTTTATATCTATTTAGTTGCCTACCCCGATGTTTATAATGTATAAACTGTACTTTTAAATTAAAATAAATATAAATCTTGACTCCTCAAAGAGTGTATCAAAATGCAGATAAATTCACAGATTTTGCAGATGTAAATAATTACAATACTGTGCTTAACTACAATACTGTCCTAAAAAAACACTTAGGAAATAAAAGGTTTGTGAGTATGGATTTTTTTTATGAGAAAATGAGACATATAAAATGAAAATATTGTCTACTCTTTTAAAAATATATTTTATTGATTTTTTACAGAGAATAAGGCAGAGGGATAGAGAGTCAGAAACATCGATCAGTTGCCTCGTGCACACTTCCTAATGCAACCAAGGTACATACCCTTGACCAGAATTGAACCTGGGACCTTTCAGTCAACAGACCTACGCTCCATCCACTGAGCCAAACTGGTTAGGGACTGTCTACTCTTTTTTCCAAATGTACACATAGGTTACACTCTACACCTGATGAGATATCGTAGAATCCCATGTATAGCTGTACAGTGATATTGGAAAAGCTTATATTATAGGTTATGAAATACTGAAAGAGATGTTCAAAACTATAAAATGTAGACAAAGAAGTGTGTGGTTTGAGTGGTGCTTTCAGGAAACAATTTTTTAAGGAGGCTAAAGCTTGGATATAGTTTCAACAAATAAAATATTGAACTAATTAGAGCTATGAAGCTCTGGTCCAGAAAAAAAAAATGCTTTCATACCTTGCATGAATATCTATGGAAAACAGAGAATAGTACCTATGTATATGATTTCCCTATTTTATTTATATAACTAGAGGCCCCATGTACAAAATTCATGAAAGAATAGGCCTTCCTTTCCCTGGCTGCCTGCACTGGCTTCCCTCTGGCACCTGGGACCTGGGCTTCCCTCACAGCCCCAGCTTTATCCAGAAGGTTGTCCTGAATGTTGTCCAGTCTAATTAGCATATTACACTGTTATTATTATAAATTAGCTGTTTTAAAAAATGTTACATTTTGTTCAACCTTTTTCATTCCACATGGTTTTCATCATTATATTCTATATAATTTTCTTCTCTCTGGCTAGTATTATATTATACTAGAGGCTCAGCACATGAAATTTGTGCACAGATACAGTCCCTAGGCCTGGCCTGTGATCAGGGCCATCTTCTCCAGCTGCCCACAGCTGGACTCACCCCTCACTGCCACCACCCCTGATTCCCCATTTGCCATTGGGTGATTGGAGTTTGACGGCTAATGAAGGGACAGAGAGTTTGGCCATTCCTGCCTGCTCATTGGCCCCAACCCAACCATGGATCGACCTCTGGGTGTGGGGCAGCCAGCGGGGCGAGGGTTCTTTGCCTGCAACACCTATGAATCTCACCACCCACCTCTGGTTCCCCATTTGCCATCAGGCAATTGGAGCCTGCTGACTGAAAGGTGGTAAGTGCACCTCACAGTGACTGGTGGAGCAATCATTCCAGCCATGCCACTGTTAGGGTCAATTTGCATATACCCTTTTATTATATAGGATAGAGGCCTTGTGCATGGGTAGAGGCTGGCCTGCCCTAATGGGGGCTCCCAATCAAGGTGGGTATCCCTGCTGGGGGGGCGGGCCTGGCTGGGGGGAGGGGCTGCAGTCATTCTGGTCTCTGGTTGTTCTGTTTGTTCTAAAATTTTGATTGTTGGGCTTGTATTGTATAGGATTATTTATGTTATACTATACTATACTATACCATACTATACTATACTATACTATACTATACTATTCCATACTATACTATACTGTACTATACTATACTATACTATACTATACTTATTTATTATACTAGAGGCCCAGTACTTTACGTTTGTGCACTTGTGGGGGCGGTCCCTCAGCCTGGCCTGTGTCCTCTTGCAATTGGACAATGTTGACACTGACACAGAGGCAGGAAAGGCTTCCACTACTACCGCTGTGCTCACCAGCCATGAGCCTGTCTTAAGCTTCTGGCTGAGCAGCATTCCCCCAGCCCCTGCAATGAGCATCTGCCCTCTGGTGGTTAGTGCATATCATAGTGACCAATTGTTGTGTTGTTCAGTCAGTTGGCATAATACCCTTTTATTATATAGGAGTAGAGGCTCAGTGCATGAAATTCATGCATGGAGGTGGGGCTTGGTCCCCTCAGCCCAATCTGCACCTTCTCTAATATGGGACCCCTCGGAGGATGTCTGATTGCTGCTTTAGGCCCAATCCCATGGACATTTGGGCCTAAACCGGCAGTAGGATATTCCTGTCACAATCCTAGACTGCTGGCTCCTAATCACTCACCTGTCTGCCTGCCTGATCTGCTCTAACCACCTCTTTCTACTGGCCTGATCACCCCTAACTGCCCCCCTGCCAGATTGGTCACCCTTAACTGCCTCTGCCTGCCAACATGGTCACCCCTAACTGCCCCCTTTCTGTCACAGTTGCCCCACACAACCTGCTGTTCAGTCAACCAGTTGTTTCGGTCATCACAGTCACTGCCTTTATATATAGAGAGATAATATTATTATATTATATTATATTATATTATATTATATTATATTATATTATATTATATTATATTTTATTATATTATTATACTATACTAGTGGTCCTGTGCATGAAATTCATGCATGGTGTGGTGTCCCTCAGTCCAACCTGCACCCTCTTCAATCTTAGACACTTTGGGGGATGTCCAACCGGCAGTCAGACATCCTCTCACAATCAGGGACCACTGGCTCCTAACTGCTTGTCTGCCTGCCTGCCTGATTGCCCCTAATTGCTTCTGCCTGTTAGCCTGATCATCCCCTAAACACTCCCTTGATGGCCTGATTGATGCCTAACTGCTCCCCTTCTGGCCTGATTACCCCCAACTGCCCTCTCTTGCTGGCCTAATCATCCCAAGGCTTTTATTAGTATAGATATGACCCTTCACAGAAAATTTCACTAACCCTGCTTTACAATAAGGGCTTGATGATTGAATCATTGGGGCCTAACACCACTATTTCTTTCTTTGAACAGTGGAGGGAATAATTATCTTATCTTTAAGTTGCCCTGAACATCAAATGAGATAATGACTTAGAAAAGTATAAAAGAACCATATAAAGATAACTGCCTTTTTAATGTACTGAAAAGACAATAAAGTGGTAAAATGAAAAACACTATTTTTATTCTCCTCTTTTCTTCTTTATTTAAACTTCAAAATTTGTAAAAATTTCACTCCTATTTTCATTTCTTTACATTCAATATTATATGTATTAGTTTCCGGTTTTATATTAGTTATAGAATAGAGGTTAGACAATCACATACTTTACAAAGTGTTTCCTGATATTTCCAGTACCCACCTGGCATCATGCTATCATTACAACACAATTGATTATATTCCCTATTTAAGTGACAATAAGTTTACAGGTTCCTTCCAATCTTTCTTTTGTGTTGCTTGCTCTTCCTTTTCTTTCTCACTTCTTCCCTCATTTTTTTTATATAGTATTTCAATTAGTTTCAAAGGCACTGGGACACACTTAACTCATTTTACAGACCAGGAAACCAAGGCCAATTCCAGTTGGTTATGGAACTGGACTCAGCACACAGGGAGCCCTCACAACTGCGCTCTCTGCCTCTCCAAAGGGGCAGCTGTGGGGCAAACAAAAGAAACCTCCCTGTGAGGCTTCTGAGTCTCGTTCTCAAGAACCTCTATATCATGAATGCTCCACATTCTTTTTTCTCCCCTGCCTCCTGCTCCAATTCTTTACTGCCTCCATTCTGGGGAGCAGGTGGTAGGCTTCACACTCACTGTGCAGGGGGCGCTGCTGTGTGGTGGGGTTGGTTGGGAACTGGGTAGGAAAGCAGGCTTGCTTTTGGGCCAAGATGGGAGAAGAAGTTGCAGCTTCTCAAGTGCACAGGCCTGTTTAGCACTGGGAGCTTCACCAAACTGCCTCAGTTGGGTACCCAGCAGTGTAGCGCTCCTCCAATGAGGTGGCATCGCCCCTCCACCAGGGTATCCTTCCACACTGGAATTTTCCACTGGGCTACCCCATGTCTTGAGGCCACTACAGAACCTCGCTATCCACGGGTGAGGCAGATCCCCAACTGCCGGCCCCCTGACCTGGCCTGAACTCCCTCCAACGCACCCCGCCTTGGCACCACTCTGCGCCTCTTGGGCTGTCCACCTCCTGACAGACTGCTTTACCAAAGTCAAAGCGCTCACCTGGGAGATGTCCTTCAGGTGGAGGCCTATCTGTGTGGCTGAGGATCCCCCACAGTGGCTCCTGGCCAGCCACTTCACGGAAGCTTTCTCTTCCTTCTCCTCAGACTCCCAGGAGCTTGGCTCCAGTGGTCCCGCTCCTCAGTGGCTCCCTGTAACCCCCACCCCTCTCAGTTCTCCCCAGCCACCCACCTGTCAGGATGCTGCCCAGGTGCCCTGCTGCAGGCATGCTATCCTGGGTCAGGTGGTGGGGATGAGGAGCAGTTTCAGTAAAGTTTAGTAAACCCCAGGTCAACATTGAGATTTGGCTGCAGGCTATGGGGGTGTCTGCCTGGGTAGGACAAAATCACACTTAGACCCCGAGTTCTACCCAGTGGCCCCACAGCTCTGCCCACCCTGTGAACAGTCATGATGTGACAGCATCCCAGACAAATTTGCATATTCCTCCATTATATCTATATCTATATCTATATCTATATCTATATCTATATCTATATCTATATCTATATCTATATCTATCTATATCTATATCTATATCTATATCTATCTATATATATATATATATATATATATGGGAAAGATATCACAGTTGTATTGCTCCAAAGAAGAGAAAAGAAATTGGTTACTTTGAGATTCAATTAAACTTCCTTAAAATAAGTTTGAACATTAAACTTTATATTTTCTAAAATAATATAAACACTATATACAATATCCAAACCAGTAGAGAAAAAAAACATTAAAATAAAAAATAAAATAATATAATGCAAAAAAGAAAAATATTCAAAATGTATAGAAAATATTAACTGATAAGCATGGATCAAATTCTTCAGTAATTCTGATGAATATAAATGAGTTATGTCTTCAGTGAATGTATGAGATGTAAAACTGTACTTCGTAAAATCAGAATATGTTCTTTTTTTTTTCCTGCCCAGAATATGTTGTTAAACATGCCTGTAATATAAAGATACAGGAAAACTTTTCAAGATGTGGGAATACATACATATTAAGTTTTAACCCAAAGAACTCTGGAATAGTTATCTAAATGTCATACCAAATTGTCTTTTCTATTAGTGAAGTCACTACTTAATGACTTATTATCAAAAAGTGAAGAACAAGTAAAATTAGATTCCTATTAGATTCCCACACTACATAAATTGTTCATGGATTAAGAATTTATGTATAAAATTCAAAACCATTAAACTCTAACTAATAGGAAAACATAGTTATAAATTTTGGGGTAAGAAAGTTTTTCTACACAGAAAGTACAAAATATAGAGGAAGACATGAATATGAATTCATTAAAAGTAACAATTTCTGGCATGGCCAGCATGGCTAGGTGGTTGAGTATTGACATATGAACCAAGAGGTCAGAGTTTGATTCTTGTTGGGTCATATGCCCTCGTTGCAAGCTCAGTCTCCAGTGTAGGATGTGCAGGAGGCAGCTGATCAATGATTTTCACTCAACACTGATGTTTATATCATTCTCTTCCTTCCCCTCTGAAATAAATTAAAAATATATTTTAAAAAAACCACTAAGTTTATGTTTATTGAACAATAAGAAAAACCCAGAGTAAGTAGAAGGAAGGAAATAAAAAAGATCAGAATGGAAATAAATTACATAAAAACAAACAAATAAACAAAAAATACAGAAGGTCAATAGAACCAAGAGCTACTTCTGTGATAGGATAAACAAGATTGATGAACCTCTAGCCAGTCTCACAAAGAGAGAAGATCCAAATAAACAAAATCAGAAATGAAAGAGGTAAAATAACAACCAACCCCACAGAGATACAAAATATTGTTTAAAAAAATAGTAAAAAAAAATAATGCAACTCCAACAAACTGGACAACCTAGTCTAAAAGAACATATTCCTAAAAAAATAGAATCCTCCATAACTCAATCAGGAGAATTTGTAAACCTAAATAAGCTGATAACTATCGATGAAATTGAAGCAATAATCAAAAAACTTCCAACAAACAAGATGGTTTCACAGGGGAGTTTTAGTAAGTATTCAAAGAACTGAAATCTACCCTCCTCAGATTCTTCCAAAAAATGCAAGAAGAAGGCACAATTCCAAGCTCTATGAAATCAACATTACCCTAATCCCAAAACCAGATAAAGACACTACAAAGAAAGAGAATTACAGGACAATATCTCTGATGAACACAGATGCTAAAATTCTCAACAAAATCCTAGCAAATTGGATCCAGCTTACATTAGAAAGATCACACAGCATGACCAAGTAGGATTTATTCAGGGGATGCAATGTTCATTCAATATCTGCAAATCAATAAATGTGATACATCACATAAACAAATCGGGAGATAAAAACCATATGATCATATCAATTGATGCAGAAAAAGCATTTGAAAAAATCCAACACCCTTTATTGAGAAAAACTCTCAGTAAATTTGGAATACAGAAATCATACCTCAACATAATACCTTATATGACAAACCTACAGCTAACATCATACTCAATGGACAAAAACAAAATCCATTTACCCTAAGAACAGGAACAAGACAGGGATGCTCACTTTCACCACTCCTGTTCCACATAGTACTGAAAGTGCTATCCATAGTGATCAGACAAGAGGAAGAAATAAAAGGGATCCAAATTGGGAAAGAATAAGTAAAATAGTCATTATTCGTAGATGACATCATATTGTACATAGAAAACCCCAAGGTCTCCATCAAAAAACTACTGGATTTAATAAATGAATTCAGCAATGTAGCAGGATACAAAATTAACACCCAGAAATCTATGGCTTTTTTACATACTAGAACTCAGAGAAAGAGAAACAAACAAACAAACTCCTATTTACCATTGCACCCAAAAAATTAAGATTCTTAGGTATAAACTTAACTAAGGAGGTAAAAGACCTGTACTTGGAAAACTACAGGACATTGAAAAAAGAGATAGAGGAAGACATAAATAAATGTAAGAATATATCATGTACATGGATTGGTTTGGTAAAATTAACATCAATAAAATATCCATACTATCCAAAGCAATCTACAGATTCAATGCAATCCCCATTAAGACACCCATGGCATATTTCACAGACCAAGAAAGAACTCTTCAAAAATTCATATGAAATTTAAAAAGACCTCAAATAGCCACAGCAATCTTGAGAAAGAAGAACGAAGATGGAGGGATCACAATCCCAGATATCAAACTATATTATGCTCTAATTATTATTTGACAAAAGAGGCAAGAGCTCACAATGGAGTCAAGAGAATCTCTTCAATAAATGGTGTTGGGGAAATTTGTCAGATACATGCAAAAAATGAAACTAGACCACCAACTTACACCATACAGAAAAATAAACTAAAAATGAATAAAGGACTTAAATGTGAGGAGGGAAACCATAAAAATCTTAGAACAACACATAGGTAGCAAAATAGACATATCTCGTAGCAGTATCTTCACCAATACAGCTCATAGGACAATGGAAACAGGAGAAAATAAACAAATGGGACTACATCACACTGAAAAGCTTCTGCACAGCTAAAGAAAACATTAACAAACAAAAAGAAAGCCCACTGCATGGGAGAACATATTTGGCAATGTTATATCTGATTAGGTTGTAATCTCCAAAATTTATAGGGAACAAAAAGAAGATAAAAAATTCAATCAAAAAATGGGCAAAGGACCTAAATAGACACCTTTTGAAAGTGGACATACAGAAGACTAAGAGACATGAAAACATGCTCTAAATCACTAATCATCTGAGATATAAAAATCAAAACAACACTGAGGTACCACCTCACACCTGTCAGAATGACTATCATCAACAAATTGACAAATGACATGTGCTGTTCAGGATGTGGAGAAAAAGGAACCTCCCTGCACTTCTGGTGGGAATGCAGACTGGTGCAGCCACTGTGGAGAATAGCATGGAGTTTCCTCAAAAAATTAAAAATGGAACTCCCATTTGAGCTAGTAATCCCACTTCTAGGAGTATTTCCTAAGAAACTAGAAACACCAATGAGAAAGGACATTTGCACCCCTATGTGTATAGCAGCACAATTTACAATAGCTAAGATTTGGAAACAACATAAATTGAGTTGTTTAATCAGCAAATGAGTGGATTAAAAAGCTATGGAATACTATGCTGCTGTAAAAAGGAAATAATTTTTTTCCATTCACATCAGCATGGATTGACCTGGAGAGCATTATGCTAAGCAAAATAAGCCAATTGGGGAAAGATAAATACCACATATCTCATTCATTTGTGGAATATAATGAACAACACAAACTGATGAACAAAAATAGATCCAGAGAAGGAGAAGCATCAGAGAGACCATCAAACTTCAGTGGGAAGGCAGGGGATGGTGGGAGCTGGGGATCAGGTAAGAGATGGTCTTGTATTCATGTATATAAGTATAGCCAATGGACACAGACACTAGTGGGGTGAGGGCATATGCCAGGGGATGTCAGTATGTGTAGGGGGGGAAGAAGACATATGTAAGACTATATGTAATACTTTAAACAATAAAAAATTAAAATAAATAAGTAAATAAATAAATAAATAAATAAATAAATAAATACCAGAGTCAATTTATACTCCCATGGTGTATAAACCTATTTTATCTCATCCTTGACAGTAGCATTGCTAAACCTTAATTACTTTTGCAAATTGATAGAGTTGTAAAGTGATATCCCAATGTTGATGTAATATGTCTTTTCTTAATTGTGGGTATAATTGAGCATATTAAAATCAACCTATTAGACATTAGTATTTTGAAAATTAAAAAATAATAATAAAATAAGAGGTTAAGTATTACAGATAAGGAAACTAGAGAATATCAATAAGAAAACATTACACAAAAGAGTTTGTCAACAATGAGAGAAGTTTGAAGAAATGTATGCCTGAGAAAACAGATTGGTATAGTTTGAAAAAAAATATGCAAAGAGAATAGGGCTTTAAAAAATGGATATTAAACATAATAAACAGCATGATGAAGCAAAGGCTAGCCTTATTTTTTTTCAAATATTTTTTTACTGTAAAATTAAGAATACATGTATGCTCACTCACCTTGCATGTGGTCTCTTTTATTTTCTGTGTCCAGCAGGGACCTCCAACTTTTGGCATTCAGTACTTGAAGAGCAATTCAAAAATTAATAACTAGGATTTTCCATTTTTGACTAGTCATTTCATGTTTTTTAATGTACTGAACTGGCATAAAGCTAAATAATTTTTAAGTGACAAGTTATTTCCCTAAAAGAAAAAGAATTTATTTACTCAGAGGGCAGGGTACAGCAACTATGAATCTTAATAGTAAAACTAATGTTCTTTGTTACTGTTTTACTTTCAAAAGTTTTATCACTGAGAGATTCATTTTCAGATTTTTTTTAAAAAGTAACACAGTAGAAAAATAATTTATATTGATGATTATAAAATATAGAAATTGCTATATACCCTAAAAATAAAGTATGCATAGAAAGTGTATTGTGAACTTTTTTTGTGCTTATTTTGATATTTAGGGGAATTTGAATTTTAAAAGATTTACATTTGCATCTGGTAACTATCAGACTTTACATCAAGTCATTGACAATAAATTATTTAGCTCTTTTGGATTATGGAAGAAGTTATGTGCAAATTACTAGCAAATAAGTATAGGGAAAGGTTTTAGAGCATCTTCTAAATTATAATTCAGGTAGATGTTAGTATTACTGTAATCAACTTCAAGTTAAAAGAAAGACCATGGTTCACTTATATTTCTTTTTTATAATTAACTAGAGGCCAGTACATGATATTTGTCCACTCTAGGACACTCGGGGGATGTGTGACTGCCAGTTTAGGCCTAATCTTGCAAAAATCGGCCTAACCTGGCAGTCAGACCTCCCTCTCATAATCCGAGACCTCAGGCTCCTAACTGCTCACCTAACTTACTGCCCGATCATCCCTAACAACTCTGCCTGCCTGCCTGGTTGCCCCTAACTGCCTCTCCTGCTGGCCTGGTTGCCCCTAAGCATCTCTGCCTCTGCTCTTGCCACCATGACTTTGTCCAGAAGTATGTCTGAAAGAATGTTGGGAAGATTACCAGTCTAATTAGCATATTACCCTTTTATTAGTACAGTGGTACCTCGAGATACGAGTTTAATTCGTTCCATAACCTTGAGGCATGGGAAACTATGAGACGCTCGAGTCACGGTAAACTAGTGGGTCATGTGCAGCTGACTGATCCACGCAATTACTCCTATCTCAAATGTTGCTCATATTTCAAAGCAAAAATTGCTCACTCGATGGCTCGTATCTCAAAAATCTCATATATTAGGGCACTCGTAACTCGAGGTACCACTGTATAGATATTTGACAGTATATTAATTTTTCTGGTTTATTTTCTTGACATAGCAAGGCACTTCAAAAAGGTCTGCTTCTCATAAGAATTTTTGTTTTATCTCATTTAAGATTTACTAGAGGCCCAGTGCATGAAATTTTTGCATGGGTAGGGTCTCTAGACTTGGCTGGTGATCAGGGCTGATCTGTGGGGAAACTAGTTGGGTGATCAGGGGGCCTTATTGACACCCAGCATGACTGGCCTGGAACTGCCTGCTTACTGGCCATGCCCCCTGCTGCTGCCATCACTAGTTGTCTCCCTCTATAGGATAACCAGTGGGGCAATCCGAGGGCCCCTACTGGTACCCACCTTGGCCAACCTGACACTGCCCTCTCATCATCCTCACTTACGCTGCTGCCAGTCGCCTCCCTCTGCAGGGTAATCAGGGGCACCTGCCTTGGTTGGTTGCTTGGGGCCTGTAGGCAGGGGACAGATCATATGTTGAGCATCTGCCCCCTGATGATCTCTGTGCATCATAGCCACCAGTCATTCCACCAGTGATTCTGCCATTTGGTCAATTTGCATACTAGGCTTTTATTATATAGGATGATAGAAAAAGAATACTTTTGTATACATTAATGCCTTATTGTCCAGGTAAGCCCTTTAACCAAGATCCATTGAAATGATTTACATTTTTAAATTGCAAATCTGCACATGAAAAAATTAAAAGTATAATATTATGTACTGAACAGATAGATGCAAAGAGCTCAGATTTCTTAATTTGTTCTACTTTCAATGCAAATGGCCTACAATGAATAATTACCAAATATATTATATAATGCCAATAAGTAATTAAAACCCAGTTAAGCTACTACATTCAAAATTCTGACACTTCTTTTTCTTTTATTTTCTTTTATATTCCTTTATGACCAACTAAGGATTCACAACTTTCCTTTTGCTAAATTCTCCAGTATCTAATTAAGTTTTTGACCATTGTTTAGGAAATAGGCAGAAAAGTGTTAAATAATATCTTCAGACCATATCATTTTCATTTTTTCCTACACAAATGATAGCAAGGAGGTTTATGAATGCATACATTTTCAAACACTGTTTCAGAAGATGCAACACAATTGCTTTGCATAGAAAAGCATTCACTGGTTTGCTTTCATTTTTGTATGAAAGCCAGCTTTACTTTTTCCCTGAAAAATGTATAGACCCAAAATAACTACGAAATGCTCCTTTGAGATTGATCAGAATTCTGAACTAAAGTAAATTAAACTCTAAGATAATTTCTGAAATTGCTCTCTTTGACTCTGTCCATATTTCAAATTCTATTAAACTCCCAATGATATTTTTGAGAGAAAATGTTTCAAGATTATCAATTTACATACCTATTATAATAGCTACTCAGACCAAGCATTATATATATATATATACCAAGTTTTGAAAGTTATTAATATATTTAATATACCTCTTCTGCTATTTATACAGTCAACTACACTCTCTGATAATTAACATATTGTCGACTATTATGTGTTGTATAAATTACTTCAATATGTTCACTTAAAAATATCCATTTGACTGGGGATGTCTTAATATAGACAGTACTTAGTACCATGCTAAGTGAAAGTAGCTTTTTATTTAGCACATATATAGAGAGCCATTAATTCACATTATTAGTCAAATCATTTGTTGACAAAATGTATATTCACTCATATTTCCCTCCATTGTGAATCTTAAGCTATCATATTAATTGTCCATTTAAATGGAAATAGCGATTGATTTCCCATTTTATTGTAATGCCTCTTTTTTCCCCTCCATTGGTCCTATAACATTTTAACCTTAGGTAAATAAATACAAGAAACAATCTAAATGGAAAGATTAATTTAATGTTAATGTCTTCTAAGTATTAGATATTTATGCTCTGTTGGGTAGCAAGTAAACATTGAAGGAAAATGAAGACTCAAAATACTGTTTCATCACCCCATTTGAACCAACAAGGTATTAAAAGAAATAGACAAAAGGGAAAAGAGATGTAACTAAAATGTAGGAGTGACTGTACTATATTTGATATCACTTTGTTCTTTGGACATTTTATTTATTCAGAGAACAGTAATTCTTCCAAATCACAAAAACTGAGTTATAGTATTTTGTTAATATTGTTTTACTGGGGATTCTTTTAATTAAGTACTCAAGCTTTTCAAACTATCAAACTTACTTTTAAAAAAATATGGAGTTTACCGAAGGACCAACAGGTAAAAATCTATAAAGACAGGCTAAAAACGATTAAGTGCTCTCTTGGGAAGAACATAATTAAAAAGATTTCAATGAAATACACAGAACTGAACATGATAGGAATTATGTCAGGCAGACTATTTTCCACTTAAGGAAGATAACAAGATGAGAGTTCAAGACTGGGGAAAAGGAAATTCAAGGCAGATGTCAGGAAGTACTTTCTCATAAAATGGATCACAAATACCTGGGAAGAAGACTAAATAGAAACGTTAAACTAAGTCTAAAGGTGAAGTAAAATAATTGAGTCTAGGGATTGGAAAAACTTTAATGCATATTTAAATGTAGATTGTGAAATAGGAGAATACAGAATTATGTTATAGTTTAACATACTTCTTTTTAACTTTAATTAAACAAATTCAAAGTTATAAACAAATCAAACTAATTACAAATTATGTAAAAAGCAAAAGAAAGAAAGGCAGTGCTAGTACTAACTTAACAAAATTAACTCTGACTTACTACATGTAAATCATTAATTCAATTGACACTGCCCTTTTTATTCTGAGCAATAATTTCAGTACCTCCCACCAGGCACCAATGCTCCATCTCTGGGTTTTTTTTAAATATAGTCATTGTACATAGAGTGACAGAATCATATACTTTTGAGAATGGCTAGTGTCCTAAAGATCATTAAATTAAATTCCTTAAATTTCACAGAAATTCAATGAATACATATTAAATTGCAGAGCCAGCCCTCAAATCAGAACTCCTAACCCCTTCTCGTAATTTCATATCCAGGAGGAACTCAGAACCAACAGGTATAAGCCTCTTTTCTTACCTGTTCTTCCAAACTGTCTTGATCTCCTATTTAGCACATCCTAGCTTGAAGCCTACAGTCATATATTCTAGGAAACAATTATTCTCTTCATTAGGGAATAATTTTTATAGAATATAATATGGGCTTTTTCAGTAGATAAAATTAAAACTATTAACTTAAAAGAACAAAAACAAAATTATGAGAGCATGCTGATATTTCCATTTCATATTAAAATTGTCAATTGTTTTGATTTTTGAATTATCCCTTCTTTTATACATTGAAAATCTTAGCTTCTTACAATACTGGCATAATTATTTATTTGCTTCATTCTCAAAACACACAAACACACACACACACACCTACACATACACACAAATTTTCAGGATAAGTATATCAATAATGCAACTAACAATATATCCTATGGATGCATTTGTTTTCAGAATATGCAAATTCAAATTTGTTTTAAAAAGTATTTAAAGTTATTTTCTCCATGCCTTATGTCAGAAATTTAAAAAATAGATACTTTTTTTATAATTGGCTACTTTTAGAAAATTTTTCACCATTTGAATTTTCCTTATCAATTCCATTTTATGTTTTGAATGTTTAAATATTTTACTATTTCAAAATCAATATTGAAATAATGTTCATAGAAATACTAATTCCATCCTGTCTTCTCCCCATGCTCTCCCTCCACAAAGATGATTTATTAATGTTTTTCTTTATGCTTAAATGTTACATTTTGCAATTTGTGGAAATACATATAATATTGCAGTAACTCTATTTATCCAGTTGTCAAAATCAGAAACCAGAGGATCATATTTTTTGCTGTTTTGTTTCTTCTCTTAGATTTCTTAAATCTGTTCTCTCTACAACTTATGCATGGTGGGTTGTTGTTGTTTTTCTATTCACATCTAGTAGCTATCAAACTATACCTGCCAACAACCATTTCTCCCTCCAAAGCACCATCCACAGAATCTAGAAAGTTATTTTATTTAAATATTATATCTTTTCTAAATTGCCTCCAGATCTAAGATTCAAACTAAGATCATAAGACTAAAAATTAAATCCCTTTTCTGTTTCAAATATTTGTCTCCCTGAGTCAAAAATGTCTTGATGCTCAGGATATTTCAGAATCATTTTTCTTTGCTATCAATGTACCTGTGTTCAAAAAAGATGAAACATTTTTTATATTACATAAAATTATGTAATTATATAGAGTGTCCCTCCAAAAAATGTATATATATTGTAACAGCTGATAGCTCAATTTTGAAAATGAAATATATTTTAATAAATGCTGCCTTTATAATAATTCAACTATTTATATATTTTGGGGCAGTGCCCTATATATCATATAAGAAGAAAATATTGCCATGAAGCAAAAATGTAATATTTTAATTTTGGTTTTATAATACATATGTAGTGATAAAATTAGAAAGAATGATCCTAAAAGATCAAGTATCATTTTTTAGCCACTTGTCTACTACAGAATTGCCTATATTTATAGTATAGCACATTTAGGATAGATACATAAACATCAGTGCCTTGGGTTCTAGATCTAAGATCTTACCCAACATTCAGATAAACTGAGATCTCATATAAACATGGAACTATATAATCAAATGCATTGAACTCACCAAGAAAACACTTTTTTCCTACAAACTTATTATGTACTTCTTTGATATATTTCACCTTATCATTAAAGTCTTAAACAAGGGACTTCCTAATGAGCAGAACCATCATTGATTTAGCAAAATTCTTGTGATCCATGAAACACAAATATTTGTGGGTCTTTGATTGAAGACCTTAGACTAAAGCCATATTTTTTTCAATTAGAATTGACATTGAAGTAGTTTGAATTGGCAATTGCAAAATAATAATGAGGATGCAAAGTACTACATAAGGAATTTAGTTAATAATATTGTAATAAATATGTATAATGCCAGATGGGTACTAGAGTTATGGGGATCACTTAATAAGTTATATATGTCTAACCACTATGCTATTCACCTGAATCTAAAGTCATATATTTAAAAAGGTATAATTTAGTTTTAATATTTGTGGTGTATTTGTATCACCAACACTTGTTTTACTGTTCATAAAATTTTCAAATTAAAACAAAACTGAATGTATATACTTAGCCTAATATTAAAGTTCTATTGATATTTTATTTGAACTATTCTAACCAGTCAATTAGAACCCTTGGAAAACAATATAGTTATGTACCAACTTCCCTCTATAAATATAAACCATATTTTTCTAATGTATTTTGGGCTTACAAAAAGGTATAAAAAAGTGCCTATATTAGAATCGTATTACACACTTGGTAAATGTACAATAATTACATGTTAATTACATACTTGAAATTCATTGATTCAAAATGGGTTTCACTAACCATTAAATTCAAATAATTATGCTAAGCTCTGGGGGATAGAGGTCATTAAAATGAATAAAACTGCATTAACATTAAGAAGTTTATAATATAGAAAGGGAGAAAGCATAATAGTAGCTGTACTGCAAAGTACAGTAGTATAAAACAAATACTATGATATTACCTTGTTCCACTTCCCCACAAAAAAAAAAAATACACACAACAAAACAGATGAGGAGAAAAAAAATTGCTTGAGTTTTAGTTCTTAGAAGGAAGAACTTGTAAGAAGTAGCACAGGAAACAATGTTTATGGGAAAACTAAAGGATGGAATAGGCATTAGAGTTGGATGACAATATTGTGGGAGAAGATTGCAGATGAAAGAGACTTATTTCCAGGACAATGATTGTGAATGCCAGAAATTGAATGATACAGTTAGTAGAGGGTGGATGTTGTTGAGAAAAATAGTAACTTTTAAAGTGGAATAATTATGGATTTAAATTTCAAATAAAATCTCAACACATTGTTCAAGGTCTTGTTAAAAATTCTAATTAAAAGTGAGTGCCTATTGCTTTCTGATGAACCTCTTTCAGAAAAAAATATGGGTCATTCACTATGGAAAGATCTGAGATTTACCATACTGGCAAATTAAGTTAGCCTGCTAGTTTCATGGGTTAAAGTACAAGACACAAACTTGCTGGCTCTGATACAAAGAACATAATGATTCATAGTGGTAGCAGCAGCAAGAGTGTCAGTGTTTTCTTAAGCTGGTTTCTCAATTCCTAATTCCTACAAATAGATAAAGTTTTTCTTCATTAGCTATTTAGATCCAAGATGATACCTATCAAAAAAACAAAAAAAAATATGACACTAAGTGCAATTACATGTTTTGTGAATAAAGTTCCACAGATAGCTTTGATTTACATTCTTTGTTAAAAACCATTCAAAAAAAAGTAATTGAAAAAAAGTTTAGTGAACTTAAATAGCATTGGAAATATATCAATTATTGGTCAAGTATTTATAATAAGTAAACCATGTATATATCCAGCACTGTGCCAAAGTAGAAAAAGAAGTCTTAAATGAAATCATTTTATAAAAACTTACATTTAAACTGGAGATATACAAATGTGAGTCAAATCAGAAAAAAAATAAGTACTTACAACACAGATACAAGTATAATGTGTGTTAATAAATTAATAATCTATCAGATTATGGTTTATTAGTTAGGAATTGGTTATCATATGTTCAACAGAAGCTGCTTCAACATTGTAGCATTTATGTTTCTAACCTGTGTGTAATGAGAGGCAACATACACAGTCATTAAAAGTATCCACCCTGAAAGCAGAGCACCTCAGCTGAAACCCAGCTGTTTGTCATAGGACGTTTTATTTTAACCTCCCTAAGGTGTCTAAGTCCTCATCTCTAAAGTGATAATAATAATTGCATCAGATTTCTGATTGGTATGAGATTAGAAAGTCAATGTAGGTAAAATTATTATAGAACTGTCAATGACAAAATAACTACTTAGTATACTTTATTTTTCATTGTTATTTCTAGGTTTCAAGTGCTTTTCCCTTATCAAGATACAGGCATATAATTGTGTTTTTACTTGTCTCTTTTCCTTACAAGATGGTAAATACCAGGAGATTAGGTACTGTATTGGGCTTATCATAGCTGAGATATTACTTAGGAAGAGGTAGGCAGGCAGAATTGTAGGGAAGAAGGAGGGGAGGAAAGCAAGACAATTGTAAAAATGGCGACTGGAAATGGTCACTTCCCTTGAAAAAATAAAATTATCTCAGGGAGACAGATATGCATGCATTTAATTAAAATGTAGTTTCATCATTTTGTTGAGGAGTAAGAAGAGGTGTGAAGTGAAGATGGCTATCTGAAGAAGGGGAGATTCGGGGAGGTGGTGGGTAGGAGGAGATTCTGCGCAAAAAAAAATAGCATAAACATAAATATGGAGATGTAAAAATGCATAAAATCTATAAGGAAAAAATGAGTTTACTGTGCCTCAGCATTTTGATCATGGGGAAAATAGAACACCTGAAAATGAAGCTATAGTTGTAAATTAAATCCAGACTGGGACTTGATATGTCATTAAAATTTTTATATCAAACAAGATGAACCTAAGTGTTTTTGTGTGGTTTTAAATTTTGTTTTATTTATTTATGCATGAATTTTTAAATTTATTGTATTTTTATGGTTGTTTTGAAGAAAAAGATAAAAGACCTTGCTTTAATTTTGCTAGGTTTAGATAATTTTGTATGGTAGGTATTTATGTTCAAAATAAGTATGTGTAACATGTTTTATTACTCTGCCATTGGAAATTTGAGCCAGTCCCCATGCTACAAGGCCCTCTGAATAATTAAGACATAGGGCTGTGATTCAGTAAATCACTGTGTAAGTCAGGGGTTGAAAAGGGTCTCAGATTTTTTAGCCCCCTCATACCCCCAACCCTGTTGAGTCCCCTCTACAACATCGCCACCAAGTGGCCACAGAACTCTTGTGGGAGTAGCTGGCCTGGATTGACTGTACAAATAAAACTATAGAAATCTAAATTTTAGATGTAATCAATAAATAGTGCTGTGTTTCAGTTAAAATATGTATAAGAATAATCATTAATACCTTCAATTTTTAAGACTCATCTTTTCTCCCCAAATAGATTATGAAGATTAAAAGTGAAACAGCTTTTTACTAACTTTAAATATTTCTGTCTATACACAATAGTTTGGACACAGGACAGGGAGAAGGAAAACAGTCAGGAGTTAGCATAAACAGAATTACAGCAGAAGAAAAACAGGACAAAAAGGAAAGGATTGGACAACACACTAAAAATTAGCTAGTGTGACCCTCCAACTACCTTTGCATTTTATTTTTATCCAAGGGATGAGCACAATTTTATTATTAAAGATTTATGTGTCATAAGTCATGTTAGATCAGCTAGTGTTTTTAGCAACCCAAGCAATAAACACTTCAATATTTAAAGCATTTGGCAAAAAATAAGCAGAATTCAAAATGTGTTTAAAAATTAATGATCAAAATAATGAAGCATGTGCTGCTTGTTCCTAAATACACACAGAGTTCTGGCTTCTTATGCCAACTCAATGTTCAGGAAGTAATTCTATTAAACCAATGCTACAAATCTTTACTGTTCTCATAAAGCATCTATAATAAGACAAACAAAACTAAATAACGTACTTGATCCAACTCTGAACCAAAATAAAACTTTCTGTGGAAAAAAGAACATAAATTATTTACTCTATGGTAACAGCAAACAACACTACTCATTCTTTACTTCAAAAAGGATAGATTGTTTATAAATAACAGAATAATATCCCTCTGGAGTTTGCCACTCTGAGAACCTCTTTTCTAAGTCATTGTCACTATTATAGAGGAAACCACCAAACCATAGTAGTTTAAAATGTAGCCACAGATATGTCATGTCCAGATACTGCTGCCAAAATTTTACTCCACACACGTTAACATTATTTTTATTAATTTGTATATTTTATACCCTGCTTTGTTTCAGAGTCACACACATGCATACCTGTACTTATGTGTGCACACATACATACAAATACCAAAATTATTTTGTGTATAGTTGAGTGACCAACAGTGAAGAAAAAATGAGAGGAAAATTATAAAATCAGGCCCAATAAGCCTACCAGGTGTTCCAGTCATATTGCTAAAAGCAGGAGATGATCCTTAGATAAACCTAAAAATAGGCTCTGAAACCTTCTTCTCAGACTCATTGACCATAACAATTACCATCTCTAAACTGCTCCTCATTCTGCCTGTGCTCCATGCTCCCTGGCTGCCACCCAGGTCCTTAGAGTCATTTACTCAGTTGTCAGTATGACTGGATGCATGTTGCTCTTGGATGGCCCTCCCGATGAGGAAAGTCAGTGTAGTTCCTGAACTGGGTGCAGGAGAGTGCCCTGGAACGACTGACTCATTTCTCCCTTTGCAACTATATAAAGCGTACATTACAGGCTTCTCTTCTAGAACCCACTGTTTATGTGTCTGAAGTTAGTCAGCTCAGCATCCCAAGCTCTTACAACTAGGCCTGAAAGCTGTCCATTTGCCTTTGGCAGAGTGGGATTTGTTTCAATATTTCAACTATGATTTATTCTTGAATATTACTCCATTACAACAAAACAAAGTAGGTGTTCTTCTTTTTTTTTTGGGGGGGAGGGGAGGAAAAGGGGCAGATGCTTAACCAAATAGAACCAAAGCCTTAACATTTTAAGAAATAAATCCCCACTCTGTAATTTCCAACTCATTTGGTTCACTGGAAAGATATTATCAATGTAGCCTGTGATTAAATACAACTGCAGATTAGATAAACTTTACTGAAAACAAAAATGCAATGTTCTCCATGTGACTTAAACTATAGTACCCCATCCAATTATCATCCCTAAAAAAATTTATTACTATTTGTCAAATGGTAAAAGCCACTGATACAACATTTGCAACTTCACAGCACTTATATTATGTCAGTCTCAGGAGTTTTCACATAATTATCTACTTATCCTTGCAAAAACTCTAGGAGAAAACCAAGGCACAGAGAAATTTTGTAAATTGCCTGGTGTCACACAGCTAGTTGCTAGCAGAGCCAGGATGCATGTACACCCTAAATGATTTTATGAACTAGATTATTCCACCTCTCACAGAGGTATGATATGTCTATGCTTACACATCTTACAATATTAGGTTTTTAGTCTAATCATCATTCATTTTGATCCCAGAGTCAGGCTATTGTAGCTGTATTTGGGTAGTACTTAGGTGATCTGAAATTATTTAGGTGACTCACAAAACAAGAACAGAATTAAGAAAAGGTATGATACATCTCTTTTTATAGAATTAGATAAGCCATTTTAATATTCTATGCCTTGATTTCTTCATTTATAAATTTGGATTTTGCATATAACTTGTTTCACATTCTCAAAAGGAAACAGGATGGATGTGATTATGTAAACCGAGATATTAAACTCTATGAAGATCACTGTTGTATAAAGTAGTAATCAAATTGGTAGACATCTCCCTAAGGATACTGCTTTATTTTTCTGAACTGGTAAAATACATGGACCATGGGTACAGGATCCCCTGGGATGTTGCAAAAAGGTGATTATGGGACCTCTACTTAGACCTACTCCCTCAAAATCTTTGGAGGTTTCACACCAGAATATGCACATTATTAAGTTCCCATGTGATTCTTTTTTTCCTTTAAATTTATTGGGGTGATATTGATTAATGAGATTATAAGTGTACATTTCTATGATACATGATCTTCATATTGCATTGTGTGTCTACCACCCAAAGTCAAATCATCTTCTATCACCATGTATTTGGCCCTCCTTTTCTACCCCCAACTTCCTTCCCTCTGGTAACCACCACACTATTGTCTGTGTCTATGAGTTTCAGTTTGATATCCCACATCTGAGTGAAATAATATATGGTACTTAGCTTTCTCATATTAACTGATTTTGCTTAGTATATTATTCTCAGGGTCCATCATGTTGTTGCGAATGGCAGTATTTCATCTCTCCAAACTGCTTACACATTTAGTTCACCTGGGAGCTTTGAAAAGGTAAAAGTAAGTGAATCAGAAACTTGAGGAGGCATGAGGCCTGAGCATGCACTATTGTTAGAGCTTGCCAGCTTCTCCACTTCACCTGAGCACTCACTCAGGCCCAAGAATCACTGCCTGCCTTCAAGTCTATAGGAAACCATGGAAAGGAAGTACACCCTTTCTCATTTCCATAGTCTAAGGATGATTATTTCCTCACTAACTATACAAATGATCATCTTTGCCAGGATATCCTTTTCAGCTTGTGCAAATATTACTGTTGAATTGTACATTTCATCCTTACTTTCACAAGAATAAGTGCCTGGAAGCTAATGTATTGATTTCTTTTTTACTGTTACAATGGGAGTATCCATGGTCCAACTAGATCAAGCAACAGTAAACGTGATGTCATGGCTTTTGAGGTTGTTTATATTTGTGTCTGTGGAGTTCCCTGCCATGATAATATATGAACATATAAGGGAATAAAATGCTTTTACATATCCTAATCTGCAAACCTCAGTTATGCTCTTGAGACATAAGTACTACTCATGAGTGATGCTATATATCTCTTTAAATCTCCTCACTTTTTCCATATGGAAATGATTTGCTTAAAACTGTTCCCTAGGGACAGAGAAAAAAGAGGAAATTATTTTTAAATGATGTTGGGATTTTTACAGGAACACACTGTAAACTGTATACTCAAGTGACAATTATGAATGGACCGTGATGACCCAAGACTTTAATTCTGTGATTTAGTGACATTCACATCTTAACTTCCCTGTTCAACAAATTCAACTTCAATAGCATAATGAAGCTGTATGCCACACTTAATGCTGCTTTCAGAATGTTTTTTAGGGAAACTGATTTAGGACCTTTTTATCATTGGGAAATATGATTTTATGCTCTTAACTTTGAAAATGAAAACAATATGTAATAAGATGAACATAGAAATGCATAACAAAAATGAATGGGGCTTAAGAACCAATTGGCTAGAAACATCTCCCTGAGTCACTCTTGGCAAAAGTTATTTGGAGAGAATAGCTGATGGTTGATAGAGAAAAGTGAATATGGCATTGCATAAAGAAATATCATTTCAGTTTCTGCTAGTTATCTTACCTTAAAAGCTTCAGGAAACATCACACTGCAGGATAATCCAGGGGATGAATTGTGTTGTCTTGCACACAACTTGAAGGCAAATCAAGTTTGTAGCCAACAAAGACACCCATGGATTTGAATAGAGCTGAAGGTGTGTTCACAAATGGTACCTTGGGATAATAACATGAGCTTTCTAGGCAAGGTAGAAGTCCAGTGGCTGGAATTTTGATAGCATGAGTTTCATTTAATGACAGTAAAAAGTAAACTTAATACACATTGTTGCACATTGCCCTCAATATTCTGCCAGAAAAATGCAATATAATAAACAAAGGCAAAACAGACCCATGTATGGTTAGGCAAGGGTATGTTTCCAAAAACCTGATGTTCCTTTCTCTCCATATTAGTTACATGATATTGCTCCATGTCACTAAGTACCCGATACCTGCCTAGTTAGGACTAATAAATCAGTGATTTCTGTGATGACCAGGTATGTTATGCAACACCCCATTCTCAACCAACAGAATCTGTCTAGAGTGACCATTATTAGATTCACAGTCTACAAAGATAGATTGAATTTGGCCATTGTATTTTAAAAATGTACAACTCAAAAAGTGCTGGAACATGATGAGATAAGGGACCTGCTCTAGAAAATAATTCAATATCCCATTTCCTTCATCAAGGAAATCTTTTTTTTTAAAGTCAGTTGGATCTAAATGTGCTTTGTAATGAAATTGATTTACATCCTAATGCAATCTTCATATCTTGCTGCACACCGGTAGCAAATAGTTCACAACCTAGAGGACTAGATTTTGACTAGCACTGCTTAACATATTCATTTATATCTATAATGTCTATTGTGAGTTAGAATGTGTGACCCCCAAAACCTGTGAATGTGACCTTATTTGGAAAAGGATGTAAATGAAGTATCTTGTAATGAGATTTTCTAGGTGGGCCCTAAATTTGATGTCAAGTATCCTTACAAGAGACACAAGAGAAGATATGGAGAGAATTCAGAGAAGACCATGTGAAGACAGGCAGGGATTGAGTTACTCAGCCACAGTCAAGGAAGACCTGGAGCGGCCAGAAACCAGAAGAAGCAAGGAAGGATTCTCCCCAGAGTCTTGGAGGAAGTGTTGACTCCAGAACTGAGAGAATAAATTTATGTTGTTTTAACAGTTGGATTGCAGTAATTTTTTACAGTAGCCCTAGAAAACTAATATAATCCTGTAGTTTTGTATTGTTATATTAATTTCCAAACATATCATCATACATATTCTTTAGGCATATATCTTTGGAGATAGATACATCATATATGATATATTTAATACATCATATGTAATGTTTTTATATATACAGTGGAAGACAATGTCTCAACAAGAAATTAAAGTTTAGTGGTTGCAATTGATAATTTTAAACTTCTAATAATTAATCAAGCAAGAGACTCCCTCCCATTTAGCCCAAATCCACTTCATTGTCTTCTAAACATTGAGAATTAAATTAGCCTCTAGTCATAAGTATTTTTATCATATTTTTGTAAGTGCAAGGGACTTTCTCTCTCCCACAGAAATGTCACTCTGTGAATTATAATAATAAGAAATTGAACAAAGAATCTATGCAATGTGTCAATATTTCTGAGTTTCTCTGATTTCTACATGTAAATATTTCTAAACATATAGAAACACAAATACATATACTGATATCATTAAAGGCAAAATATGAGAAGACATTAACACATTAAATCATAATTTAAGTGAAAGAAATTCCCTCAGTATTCTCTTTCCAATGCAATCTGGTTTGGAAAATGATTGTGAGGATGCCCTATAATTAGCCCACCCATTTTAATTTGTTCTCTTCTTTCAAAAGGGAGGAATAGTTTGAATCTCATCATAGTCAACCACAATACAAGCTCTGGATTTCTAACCCACGAGGAGTAAAGCCTTTCAGGAATCTCTCACCAATATCACTTTTCTCGTTCTCACTACATGAGCCTTACAATTCACTATGTGGAGTTGCACCTGCATGGTATATTCACATTCACTGCTGGAACTGACAAAAAGTGACTTGCAGTTACCATGTTCCTGTTAAAATTAGCTGGGCTCCTTCTGTCTGTGAAACATCTGCTTTGAGTGATACTGTAGCAGCTGTGATGATCTAATAGTAAGCTAAGCACTTCAGTATTCAATTGTACAAAAGGGGCTTTGAGAAGAATGATAAATGACCTAAATTAGATGACCATTTTTAAGTACCTAATTTTAACCTTCCCTATAATGAATGCTTTTTCCTCAATGCTTCTTTGCACCTGTCGCTCTTAGAAAGGGAGTAAAATGTACCCGCTTGTTGTTTAGTTCACATTGCATTCTCCACAGATTGTTAAGCAACACTTGAAATGGAACAAAATATTTTTTTGGTTACTTCTAATCCCTGTGGTCTTAACGGGAACAAATACATCTCTCCAGAGATGCATATGTACTATAGAAATAAATATTACATAAAACCTTTACATAGCAAACATCATTAAGAAATTATTTCATATTTTAACATCTATTTTATTTTTAGTCTAATCTATTTTATTTTTAATCTAATCAACATTTTTTTCTTGAAACATTTTTGCATATAGAAAAGACAGTTTTATGATTTAATGTTATATTTACATGTCTATATTGCTAGGTAAATATGTTCACTAGGTAATATATGATTATTAAGAAGGTATTTATCCATCCCGTTAAAGTTACAAGGGTATGCCCAAATAGGTTTGTCTCAGTGAATAGAACGTCAGCCTGCACACTGAATGGTCTCAGGTTTGATTCTGATCAAAGGCATGTACCTTGGTTGCAGGCACATCCTCACTACAGGGTGTACAGGAGGCAGCTGATCGATGTTTTTCTCTCATTGGTGTTTCTAACGCTCTATCCCTCTCACTTGCTCTCTGTAAAACATATCAATAAAATATATATATTTTAAAAATTACAAGGATAATTGGGTTCTAGTCTTCAAAAGATATCCCTTCCATCTCATCGATTCTCCCCACCCTTGTTTTTCATTGGAAACAGAATAATAAAATTAGTCTTACCATCTTGAAAGCAATGGCATAGTAATATCCAGTACACAAAGTACATTCAGAATCACATAGTATCTTTTTGTTCCTCTCATTAAGATTACTGAGCTAGTTTCCCCGGTGACAGATAAATGATACAAGCTTCAGGTAGTTTAATTGCATGCACAAGGTGAAATATAAACTGAAATCCAGGCTTGTTTTGATTTTTTTTCTTCATTAATGTTATTGCATGCTCTTTCTACTACATACAATTGATACTTTCAGAATAATTTCAACCATTGGTCAAAATGTATTAATAAATTTTCTTTAAATTAAAATTATGCCTTCTATGTGTGAAATGCATAAAATACACCAATCTCTTATTACTTTCTGTATTAAATCACTTTTCCAAAATTATCAAAGTAATACTTGCACACATATGCACACACACATACACACACACAAACTGGTAAACAGTACAATGATGCGTGAAGAAAGCTAATATATGCCTCCCCAAACCTTTGCATTTAAATCCTTGTCTCCAATAGGTAATCAACACTATCTTTGCCCTACTCTCTAAATATGCAAACATCTACACACATGTGTATGATTTTATTTTTAATTTGTATATTTAAGAAATATAGTAAGCCCTGGCTAGTGTGGTTCAGTGGTTGGGCATTGTTCTGTGCTCTTAAAGGTGGCCTGTTCAATTCCTGGTTTGGGCACACTCCTGGGTTTCGGGCTCCATCCCTGGCCTGCAGGAGGCAGCCAATTAATGTTTTGCTCTCACATCAATTTGTCCCAATCCCCTCCTCTCTCTCTCTCTCTAAAAAAAAAAAAAAAGAAAGAAATTTAAAGAAAATTTATTAATACTATAGACATTACTTTTCAACTTGCTTTTCTCTCTTAACCATACATCACTGGCATATCTCAGATGAATAGATAAAAGTCTTAACCTAATATATGCTCTCAATTTAGATTCCCGCTGGCATTTACAGAAGTCTATGGTGAGGGAGAACCTCTGTCCCATTGAACCCTCAACCCCTTCCCTCTAAATGTCTCTTTAGCTTCCTGTGTTATCAAGACAGGTCATGACAGCTAGTGGTCCCTGGGAGAGGCCAGGGAGAGAGACTTCTACATATTAATTTACTTGTTCCTATCTTCTTGCTTGGCATTTAGAGGACATCTGTTTCAGAAAATGCCTTAGTTCTGGTTGTGTATCTCCCTCTTAATGGACATCTTCTAGTAAAATTATTACTACAAGAAATATTACATAATAAAAGGTATAGATATGCATATTCATTCTTTAAATTTTATATAATAGTTTCTCAGAAGTGGGATTATCAAAAAATATTTTAGAATTTATCAGTATACCCTTTTGATCCAGTCTATCAAATAAGTGGTATTGCTTTTTATAATTTATGTCAGTCTTACAAAAAATTTTTATTTCATTCTCACTAAGATTTTTATTCATCTAATTACTAATATTTACTATTTAGATTTGCTCTTCTCTAATTTATTTACTCATATTTCTCCATTTTTTGTTCTTGGATTTTGATAATTTGTCAATTTGACGTTAAAGATATTAATCTTCTGTGCTGTAAACATATGTCTATGTATCTTGTTTATCTGTTGACCTTATTTGTGACATGAATGTTTTTTCCTATAGTTAAATAACCCTATATATATATTGGATTTCTATATTTCTGGCCTTGTTTTAGAATTCATTTCTGCCATTTTTCTTAGTGGCTTAGATTTATTGAAATATTTCAATTATTTTCATGTATACATAATGTATTTTTAGATGCTATATAATAGGGTCTATTTTTTTTAGGGGCAGTGCTTAATGTTCTTAAAGAGATTGCTAAAACTTCCAATGTAATTGTTGTGAGAGTCAACCCACCATGGATTGTCCCTGTGGATTCCTGCCGGGTATGCTTTCCAAAAATAAAAAGCCCTCACTGCTCTGTATCCACACAATTTCTTAGGGTGCACTTATAGGAACAATCTAAAGAGATGAGGCCATCTCTCCATTTGAGACAAAGAGCAAGTTTACTTGCTCCTTGGAAAAGTGGTGGATTCCCCTGATTCAGTCTTCCTGTTTTGTAATACAACCCATAGCAAGGGCAGGCCTGCACCTAAGTTGTCTACTTCATCCACACAGGACTTGGAATGTTAAAAAAAAAAAAAGGAATTCTTACCATTTGCAAATCATGGATGGAACTGGAGAGCATTATGCTAAGTGAAATAGGCCAGTAAGAGAAAGATAAATATCACATGATCTCACCCATTTTTGGAATATAATGGACATCATAAACTAGTAAACAAAAAGATACAGAGACATAAGCATAACCAATGAACACAGACACTAGAGGGTGAGGGTATGTGTCAGGGAGTGAAGGTCAGGGTGTGCTGGGGAGAAGTCAATGGGGGGAAAAGGAGACATATGTTATCACTATTTGTAATACTTTGAACAATTGAAAAAAGATTTAAAAATGTTCATATTGTTGCTGGGACATCAGGGAAAAAATCCTTTTTCCTTCATCCAAGAGTCTTGTGTCTTTTGCCAGGATCCATCCTAATAAAGGAGTAATATGCAAACTGACCATCACTCTAGCACACAAAGATGGCTGCCCTTATGTGATCAAACATGGCTGCCCCCATGTGGACACAAGATGGCCAACAGGGGAGAGCAGTTGAGAGGAAACAGGCCTGCAAGGGAGGGCAGTTGTGGGTGATCAAGCCTGCAGGGGAGGGTAGTTATGGATGACCAGGCCAGCAGAGGAAGGAACTTGGGGGCAACTGGACCTGCAGAGAAGGGCAGTTGGGGGTACCAGCCTGCAGGGAAAGGCAGTTAGGGCTGACCAGGCCTACAGGGGAGGGAAGTTAGGGATAATTAGGCTGGCAGGAAGCAGTTAGGCATCAATCAGGCCAGCAGGGGAGTGGTTAGGGGGTGATCAGGCTGGCAGGCAAAAGCGGTTAGGGGCAATCAGGAAGGCAGGCAGGTGAGCAGTTGGGAGAGGGCAGTTGGACATCCCTAGAGGGGTCCCAGATTGGCGTAGGTGCAGGCTGGGCTGAGGGACACACTCCCCTATGCATGAATTTCATGCTCTGGGCCTCTAGTCCTGTATAATAAAAATCTAATATGCAAATTGTCCCATCCACCAGCAATTCAACTGGGAGTTTGACCATTCACTATGACATGTACCTTCCATCAGGGGGCAGCATAGATCATGATGGGCATTGGCAACCCAGCACTGGCAGCAGTGGAGGTGCTGCTGACCCTGATGGGTCCTGACAAGAGTGGGACCATATTGGTATAGTGAGGCAGGTGAGTGGGCGGTGCCAGGCCAAAGCAGGTGTGAGCGGGGTCTGATTGCTCTACAGATAATCTCACAGATGGCAACCTGAGGCAGTGGTAGGGGGTGGGGCCTGCCACCTGGATCACAGGTGCTAAGGGAGCTGGGTGGGTGCACGATGACTCAGGTGGAGGGGGCACACAGGGATCTGAGGACCCAGGAGCTTCCCAGGAACCAGAGGTCACCTGGGACCTGCCCTTCCATGCCAGACACTCTTGCTTCAATTGCTCTCCAGGCCAAGGAACCCCACCCATGCATGAATTTCATGCACCAGACCTCTAATTAAATAATAATAGCCTAATTTGGCTTGAAACTAGAGTAAAATCCCATATCTAATAGCAATGATTTAGATAAATGTATACACACATACACAACCATCCTATATAATAAAGAGGTAATATACGAATTGACCATCACTCCAACACACAAGATGGCTGGCCTCATGTGGTCAGAGATGGTTCACCATGTGGACACAAGATGGCTGTCACAAGATGGCCATCAGGGGAGGGAATTTGGGAAGGACAAGGCCTGCAAGCGAGAGCAGTTGGGGGCAACCAGGCCTGCAGGAGAGGGCAGTTGGGAGGACTAGACCTACAATGGAGGGCAGTTGCGGGGGACTAGGCTGGCAGAGGAGGGCAGTTGGGGTTTACCAGGCCTGCAGGGGAGGACAGTTTGTGTATGTGTGTGTGTGTGGGAGGGGGGGGGCAGGCCTGCAGGAGAGAGCAGTTAGGGGTGACCAGGCTGGCAAAGGAGGGTAATTGGGGGCAACTAGGCCTGCAGAGGAGGGCAGGTGGAGGGGACCAGGCCTGCACAAGAGGGCAGTGAGGAGTGCGCAGGCCAGCAGGGGAGGGCAGTTAGGGCAATTTGGCTGATAGGGGAGCAGTTAGGCATTGATTAGTCTGGGAGGGGAGTTGTTAGGGGTTGATCAGGCTGGCAGGCAGAAGTGATTAGGTGCAATTAGGCAGGCAGGCCAGTGAGTGGTTGGGAGCCAGCAGTCCTGGATTGTGAGAGGGATGGCCCAGATTGGAGAAGGTGCAGGCTGGGCTGAGGGACACACATACCACCACCCTTATGCACAAATTTTATGCACTGGCCTTCTAGTCTATATATATAAAAGGTTAACATGCAAAGTGTCTTTTCAGGAGTTTGGGAGACCAGGAGTTCAATCACTCACTATGATGAGTGCTGACCACCAAGGGGGCAGTGCAGAATAAAGGAAGTCCTTGATTGGCTCTGATCGCCAGCCAGGCCTAGGGACCCTACCTGTGCATGAATTTTGTGAACTGGGCCTCTGTATGTATATAAAGATATAAGCTCAATGATTATATTTTCAAGATCTTATGTTCTTAATTATTTTTATATCTTCTAATTTTGAGTGTATAAAAATATACATCTATAACTGTGTTTAATAAATTCTCCCTGAACATATATATTTAAATGCTACATTGTTTCAGCCATAAAGGATCTCTATCATCTCTTTTGTGAGTGTATCTTTTAATATGAAATAACTTCATGTTCTTCCTGCTATAAATTACATGTTTCTTTATTTTGAAGCAGTTGTTTTCACTTTGATTTAAGTGTGCTTCTTATAACAATTACTAGAGGCCTGGTGCATGAATTTGAGCATGGGTAGGGTCTGGCCAGCCTCTCCCCCGAGGGGGGTGGATCAAGCCAGGCTGGCTGGGGGAAGAGGCCGGGGGCAGCTGGTGTGTAGGGAGGCTGATAAGGGGTGGGGATGGTCATGGGTGGTGAGAGTGTGGGGGCTGATTAGAAATGGGGCTGGCCAGGGGGCAGGGCCATGGACAGTTGGCCAACCAGCCCTGCTCCTGATTGGGGTGTAGGGGGCCAATTGGGAACAAGAATGACTGCGGGGAGGGGCTGGCCTCGGGGAGAAGTCCTGGGCAGTTGGCCAGTCAGCCCCACACCCTGGCTGAACACCAGGTTGAACTCCAGGTCAAACTTCTAGTCAAGGGGACAATTTGCATATTAGCCTTTTATTATATAGAATATTTCCGGTTCTTTTTTTAAATCAAAGGAGTTAGACCAAATGGGTAAAGGTAATGTAAAGGTACAAACTTCCAGTTATAAAATAAATAAGTCATGAGAATGTCATGTAAGGCATGTAAAAAATTTGTTAATTTCTACTTATTGCAATCATGCTGAGTAAATTACTAAGAGGCTGGGTGCATGAAATTTGTGCCTGGAGGGGTTTCCCTCAGCTCCACCTGCACCCTTCTCCAGTCTGGGACTACCCAGTGGATGTCTGACTGCTGGTTTAAGGAGGACATCCCTCATCCCTCATCACAATCTGGGACTCCTGGCTCCTAACCACTTGCCTTCCTGCCTGATTGTCCCTTAACCACTCCCCTGCCAGCCTGTTCACCCCCAAATTCCCTCCCCTGCTGGTTGCGAGGCTGCAGAGATGCCTGGACCAGCCTTCTCATTGCCACACCCCGCCTCTGCTATGCCTGTGGCCATCTTGTGACAGTCATCTTGTGACAGCCATCTTGTGATAGCTATCTTGTGATGGCCATCTTGTGGTGACATTAGGGGGTGATGCATGAGGGCGTGATACCACCTAGGCTATTATTACTATACATTTGTTAGATATGAGCAGAGTAAGGACAATGGGCCAGGCATAGAAACTCACCAGGGCAGAAAGTCCCAGACACCTAGCAAGGGACAAAACTTGGAATAAAAGAACCTCACCCCCAGGGTAACCTGTCCTCCCCTAGCATATCATTGGTCACAGGGTTTGGACCCCTGATCTTTCATATCACTGGTCAGGTAATTGAGACCTCTGACCTTTTCCTCTCTAAAGATAACATCTAGTCTTCAGTTGTATTTCAGCTCCATGCCCATAAAAGCAGCAAAACCAGACAACTGATGCTGTGGTTGCCTCAGGACCAGTTAGTTACACTGACTACCGACTCCCTTACCTGGCACTGACCAATCAATGGACCCTGAAAGGGCACACCTGGAAAGCTGATGAATATTCTATTGAGGCCTTCCTCTGAGACCTCCCCTAAGATTTCCACCTGCAAGAAAGAGATAAATATGCTCAGGACAAAAGACCAGTGCTCATTCGCCCTCCAAGGAGCACACCTGTGCCATTCACCCAGAGGTACATGTCCCCGAACCTCTAAGGCACTCAATGAGACTTGCAACAAGGGGAGCAATGGGCAGTGACAGCTCACAATGGGCTAACCCCCATACCTGTCTTCAAGAACCCTTTCCCTTACTTCTCAGTGAGCCAAAGCACCCATGGATCCAATACCCTTTGGCTCAGTGTTGTTAAGCCCTTCCCTTTAGATAGCCCCAGCCCCAACCCCTTTTCCTTAAATAAATTCAGTTTTTCTTTATTCACTGTCTGAGATGGCTATTTAGACTATGTACCACCAACTTTAACCTTTGACTATTACTTCCATTTTTAATTAATTAATCCTAATTTGGTTACTACTTTTACTAATGTCTCTTGCTCCTTAATTTTTTTCCTTTTTCTACATTTTACTTTTATGGATTAAGTAAATTTATTTTTATTACTTTTTTCCCTTGATAATTTGGAAATTTCTGCTATGCTTTATACTCATCAAATGTATTAGTTTGCTCAGGCTGCATAACAAAGCACCATAGACTAGATGACTTAAAAAACAAAAATTTATTTTCTCAGTTCTGGTGGCTTGAAGTCCCAGAGCAAGATGCTCCATAGCCAATTTAGTTCCTGCTAGAAGCTTTCTTCCTGGCTGATAGACAACAGCTTTCTGGCTGCATTCTCATGTGGTAGAAAGAGAGAAAGCAGATTTCTGGTGTCTCTACATAAAAGGCCACTAATCCCATCATGAGGGTCCTGCCATTATAGCCTCATCTAACATTTATTACATCCCAAAGGCCCCCTCTCCAAATACTATGGCTTTGGTGGTAAGGGCTTCAGCATATGAATTTGGGCTGAGCACATTCAGGCCATATTATGTTACATTTCCATTGCTTGCAGTCATATTTAAATTTTTTTAAAAAAATTATATGAAAAAAATATAAAACAATTTCAGTTAAGATGCTTTACTTGACTATTTCTTTCCACTAGTAACAAACCTTTATACTATTTTTATTCCCTCTCTCTGCCCCTTTTCACTCTCTCAAATATTAAATCTTATTACTTATACTGTAATGATTAATTCTTAATTATAAGCCCTTGAGATTTATATTTACAATGTGCCTCTCAACTCCCTCATGCTATTTCTAGTAGATCAGTGTGAATCCCTGCACTAGAGGCCTAGTGCATAGACTTGTTCACATTGAAAGAAAATGAATTATAAGAAAGATTTTAATATCACTATTTGTCCTTTCTCTATAACTGAAGTGTCAATCAAATTCATGATGGACAATGACAGATTGGAACACACATGTGCAATTGGCACCAGTGAGAGCTTTATATGTATCACACACATGCAAGTCAACTTAACCTTTTATAGATATAGAATAAACTTGCTTAATTAGACCTGCTTTCTGATTTAGCTAAACTTTTTCCAGCCCATTGAAGCATCCCAACTTCTCTTGCTGGGAATTATCAGCAACACAGCAGTAATTATTAACATGAATTAGATTATTATTGTAGATCACAAAAGAGAACAAAGGGGTAAATATTTAACTACAGTAGTGTTTGACTATATTCTGCACAGTGAGAAAATCTGAACTCATTTTCAAGGTTCACCATTTCTCACTTCTTTGCAGTCAGGTCAAGTTTCTAAACTTTCTAAATCTCCATTTTCTGGCTAATGAAAAGAAAATAGGATTCTATTGAGTCTCCTATCTACCTACTCCAGGACTTCTGTGAGGATCAAATAAGATGAGGCACCGGAAAACACTTCACAAACATTTGGTTAAAATGTAAAATGTTTGCACCTGGCTACAAACTAAGTCATGTACCTGGGCTGAAGAAACTCCAAGGAGGCTAGTTGCTAAGGAGAGGAAGCTAGGCATTGCTATGTGACATCATTACCTGGCATGCACAACAACCATTTCTGCACTAGGCTAGACTGGGCTGTGGACCACATTTTGCACCCTGGGGTGTCGGCAGTATTGGCTGCAATTTGGTGGGGTGTCGCTATGGAGAGGTGGCAGGGCCTGTGTCACACTTGGGGGAAGCTAAGTGTTGGTTTGTCAGTGCCAAGTCCATAGTGACGGTCAGTGCACATCAAGACAGCTCTGCATTGAGCATCTGCTCTCTGGTGGTCAATGAGCATCATAG
The DNA here is from genome assembly GCA_011751065.1 of Lasiurus cinereus. Classification (NCBI taxonomy): domain Eukaryota; kingdom Metazoa; phylum Chordata; class Mammalia; order Chiroptera; family Vespertilionidae; genus Lasiurus; species Lasiurus cinereus. Next base: position 28,913,560 of record JAAGEH010000286.1, on the reverse strand, counting down.
CTACCAGTCAAATGTTTGGAGGGACACTTAGCCTTTTATATATAGACTAGAGGTCCAGCATGCAATATAGCACAGCCCCACCCACCTGTGTGCACCCTGCCTGCCCACCGGCTGGCCACCAGCTTTGTTGCGATCAAAGCCTTATGGGCTCCATGCACCCCATGGTGACTGGTTGTTTCGTCATTTTGGTCATGACACCTCTTGGCCTTTTATTATTATGACTAGAGGCCCGATGCATTAAATTCATGCATGGGATGGGGGGGGTGTCCTTCAGCCCAGCCTGCACCCTCTCCAATCTGAGACCCTTCAAGTGATATCTGACTGCCCATTTAGGCGTGATCCCAGTGCCTCCATGTGGACACAAGATGGCCACTACAAGATGGCCAGCAGGGGAGGGCAGTTGGGAGGGACCAGGCCTGCAGGGAAGAGCAGCTTGTGGGGACGAAGTCTGCAGGGGTGGGCAGTTAGGGGTGACCAGGATTGCAGGGGAGGGAAGATAGGGACAAACAGGCTGGCAGGGGAGCAGTTAGGCTGACACAGGAGAGGTCAGGGGGTTATCAGGTTGGCAGGCAGAAGTGGTTAGGGGCAATCAGAAAGGAGAGCATTTGGGATCCAGCAGTCCTGGATTGTGAGAGGGATATCTGACTGCCCATTTAGGCCCAATCTCACCAGGCAGTGGGACATCCTTCGAGGGGTTCCAGATTGGAGAGGGTCCAGGCTGGACTGAGGGACAACACCCCCCACGCCCCCCGTGCATGAATTTTGTGTACCGGGCCTTTAGTACCTATATAATTTCAAGCTGCTTATCCACAAGTTATCCATATATATAAAACCCTAATATGCAAATAGACTGAATGGTCAAACAACTGAGCCACGAAACCGCCAGTTGCTATGATGTGCATTGACCACCAGGGGTGCATGTAGAACATGGTGGACATCAGCTGTAGCAGAATGGTGGAGCAGATGTGGGAGCACCCGACCAAGGCAGGGAACCAGTCGCTGACATCAGGACAAGCCTCTGGTGGTTACTAAAAATTCTTTGCTCCCACATGCATGGTCTGGCAGAGTGCTTCCACCTGCTGCTGGCCCCTTGCCCCTGCCTTGATCATTTAGCACTGTCAGGGGGTGAGAGCAGTGGCTGCTGGTCCTGATTGTCCTTGAGGACTTCTCCACCTCCCCCTGCTCCTGAGGGGCAATCGAGGCCAGCAGCCACCATTCACACCCACTGCTGGCGTTAGACCCAATTGCTCTGCACTATTAGCAGGTGAGAACAGGGCCAGCACCATCAGCACCTAGGAGTGATGGCAGCAGGAGTGGGGCTGTCTGCAGACAGGGAAGCAGAGGCTGTGGAGGGGATGAGAGGGGCACATAGGATGAGCCGAGACCCAACCCTGTGCCCACCATAGCCCACAATTTCTTTCAAGGTACACGAATGCGTGTGCTGGGCCCCTAGTTAATAACAAGAAAAATAACAGTTACTTTATCATGCAGAAACTTGAAAATAACTTTTTAATCGAATCTACATTCTACACTATCTGCTAAGATACAAGGAAAAGAACACAGTATCCAAATCTAAGATAGACAACTTGAAGCAACACATGAGAAAACATGACAAATATAAATTGAGGGATATTCCACAAAATTACTTGCTCATATCTTCAAAAATGTAAAGGTCATGAAAGTCAAGAGAAGATGAAGGAGTAAGAGACTAGAGAGCCATAACAACTGGTGCATTGCATGATCGAGGATTGATTCATGGGGCAACAGACAAAACATGAATGGAGCTCTCTGGGTGAATGGTCTGCACTTCCTTGTGCTATTCCTGCAGACATTTTGTAGATTTAAATTATTCCAAATTACTTTTTGAGAGATGGATAGAAAACTCACAAAAATAAAGTTATGTACAATTGTAGGGGCAAGGGATAGTGCATGTGGAGAAACAGAAAAGGAACTGAAACAGAAGCTAGAATTATCTGCATATAATATGTATGTAGATTTGATTTGGAATTTTGATCATATGCTGAGCAAAATTGGGTTTTTATAAGTTATCCATTGACATTGGAAGCAAAATGAAAGAAATGAACCAAATTGCATATCTAGTGGGATAATCACAAAATAACATTAAAACACAGAGATCTGACTATTGGAATATTCTAGAAAGAAAGAAAAAACTTCAAAAATATTAAACTCTTCTCTGTATTTTGTTTTTTGTGATAGTGATGTTAATTTTATTCTGAGTTGGTGTGTATGTATGTGTGAGCCATGGGTTAAATTAAATGAGTAATTGTGTTATTGTAATTGAAAACAGAAAAAAGAGAAATATAAATATAAGATGGATGAGTTTAATAACATCTCTCTGGTTCTTAATTTAAATTGGAAATGATAATAAGAATTAATTATATGTTTTACCAAAATATGCATATTTTATAGCTCAGTCTATAGAAAAGACCATCCAGGTACCATTTCTGACTAAGAATTGGGATCCTTGGAAAACTGCAATGGAAAATCTGAGTCAGGAAATGCTGAAGATGAGCCTGTACCATATTGTCCTAGTGGAAAACAAGAAAGCTATCAAAACTGCCTCTCAAATGGACTCAAGGGCCAAAGCCTGAATTTTTTTTATATTTTTTGAAAAAAATTGTCTATTACATAGAAAACTGGATATTTTTCAATAAATAAAATTATTTTCAAAACTTTTTAGTATAAATATAGCACTTTTTATTAATCTTATATTTTTAATTACATGATGTTTTCTCCTATCTGATGTTCACAGATTTTCTCTAAAATATAATTATGGTTTAAAGCAATTTATACATATTTAGGAATAGATTGTGTGTGTGTTCATGTGTATTATGTAGGGGAAAATATATCTCTGAGTAGTGCTCAAATAAGGAAGATAAGGGAGAGCCTGGTTGCAATATCCATCTAGACAAATATCTACTCTCAACCTCTAAGATCACAATGAGTGTAAATAGGCAAGTGCATCTCAGAAAGAGCAGAATTCCCTTGCTTCTTTTGATTGTTTCTGTCTTTCACAAAAAGTAGATATTTTGTCTTAGAAGATTTCAAATGAGGATGTGATTGTGGGGGTGGGGTGGCTCTGTGCCTGCAGCTGCAGAGCTGACTATATGAGCTGGGACAAATGTAAATCCCAGCCAAATCTTAGGGGCCTATAGCGTTAGCAAAAGCTGGGCCCTGGATTGGCAAAGAACACAACTAGATCAGAGTTATAGCAGCTACAGATTGCTCCATTGCAAGGAACAACTCAGGTGGACCAGGAAATGCAGAAGTAGAGGGGAAGTAGAGGTCCCATCTCTCTCAAACAATGAAGATGAATAACCTTTTTTACTCCTACTTCCACCCCTATTGAGTTGAGACAAGCAGGATGGGAAGGAGGCTATGTAAGAGACTGAATCACAGGACATTTACTGGGCTAAATTTACAATAGAAGATTAAAAATTCCTCCCTCTCCAACAGTAAATTATGGGATGGAACTTTTGAAGATGATCAAATCAGTCACATACAATAGAAGAAATCTCATTTTTGGCATGTTTGAGTTGCTGTTTGAGGTTTATATCAGCGCTTCACCACAGACTCCTAGGATTTCTTTGGCTGTGACTTTCATCTGTCCCGGCTCACATGGTCAGCACTGCAGCTGTAGCCACAGAGTCACCTCATCCCCATCATTGCACTCTCACTTGAAACCTTCATAGTCAAAATGCAGAAAACTTGTTCTTGCCTAAAACCTAAGAAATAAAAGGAAGCAGGAGATTTCTCAATCTCAATGTCTCCCTCTGCCATCAACATGCACCATTAAATTGGTAAACTGACACTCCAGGTCAGTGGTTCTCAACCTTCCTAATGCCAGAACCCTTTAATACAGGTCCTCATGTGGTGGTGACCCCCAACCATAAAATTACTTCCGTTGCTACTTCATAACTGTAATTTTGCTACTGTCATAAACTGTAATGTAAATATCTGATATGCAGGATGTCTTTTCATTGCTACAAATTGAACATAATTAAAACATAGTGATTAATCACAAAAACAATATGTAATTATATATTGTGAAATATTTATTTCTAATTACAAATAAATGAAATTTTGTCTTGAATCATGGTGTAGCATGGGTAACAGTCATAATATAACAACAGTAAACTACATTGCTACACTTTGCTACACCGAGGAGCAGTCTGTTGGTTCCTAAGACCATGGGAAATAGGTGTTTTCCAATAGTCTTAGTCGACCCCTGTGAAAGGGTCATTCGACCCCAAAGGGGTCGTGACCCACAGGTTGAGAACCGCTGCTCCAGGTTGATACAGGTGCTAGCTTTGAGGTCACATTTTTTCAAAATTCTTAAAATGGAACAGGGATACAAATCTTTAACTCCATCTTTTGTATCATCAACATTTGTCTAATACTCTTCTATCTTGGATGAAGCAAAATTAGGACACATATCTGATCACTTTGCTCTCATGCGATTTACCTCCTCCCCAACTTTTCCTTTTTACAATCCATTGGGTCAGCCTATTGCCTTGCAACATATCCTCTTTTAATCACATAAGTTAATCATAGACAGAAGTTAAACTCAGAGAGACACAAAAATTGAGAAGTTTCTTTAGATGGTACCATAACTTGAAACTATACTGTCTTATAATCCAAATTTGAGTATGAAAATTACATTTAACTAGTAATTTTTCTTTACCTTATTGAGTCCTTCTTCCTACTCTGACAGATGGGTACTCAAGTGTACTAGGATGAAGGTCTTATGAATAAAAAGAAAAGATAGAAATGCATAGTTAAATATGAAACTATGGTCCCCTTACCCTTGTTTATTATAGTAATTTTGAGCACTATTTACTAGTTACAACAAGAGAAATTCTGATCAATACTTCATTGTGATAATTTTAAGCTCTTATTTTTGATACAGTGATTTGTAAGTCGATTTTTCAGACAATAAAAGGTTGCTGGATTGTCTCTTGCCTTCTTTATTAGCATAGCATATAATAGTCCTTTAATGGATAAAAATCTTTTCCTACAACCAAATAATTTAAAAGATTATTTTCCTAAAATTTTATATTTAACATACTAAAAAAATGATAAAAAGAACAATGAAAATTTTAGAACTGACAAGTATCAAAGATACAATCAAATTTAATATCCCTTTCAAATATTTATTTATTATTATGTACACAGCAGGGCAAAGTTCAACTTTCTGACTGGTTAGTCTGGATTTTTTCTTGCTGTAAACCTAGAGACCAGCAAGCTATACTGAATGTAAGATGTCCTTTAATGATATACTATAAATATAAACTGCATCGAATGATAAATGCAGCAAGATTCATTAAAAATTAATAAAGGAAAATTAATACAAACTAGTATTGAAAGTCATACACTTGCCTGATTTCTTTTAAAAATATCTCTGTATTTCCTGATGGCAGTAAAAAAATGTTTAGTTGTACAAGTTCAGAAACTAAACAAAAGAGCATTCCATAAAATATGATATCACTTATAATTGTGGCTGAAGGAAGAACAAAATTCTGGTAGGAATTCTGAAGATTACAAAATTAAGATAGCAATAAAAAAATAATATGCTGAAATCCTTGAATGTTGGTGGAATAGATAGATGTGCCCTGAGCCTTGTCCCTGAGCAGACAGAGAGAAGAGCTGAGGGTCACATTGAGAGTGTTTGTTGTCGAGTTAAGGGATAGCTATACTCCAGGAGAAGATGGGGGCATTGCTGCAGGGTTTTTCTTCTGGAGCCACCAGCTTGGATGCAGAGAATGCACCATCATGAAGGGGAAAGTGAATGTTACTGGAAGCCTGAAAATGTACAATTGTGGCACCCACCGAACAGCTGCAAGCCCCAGAACACCAATTGGCACAAACACTAGAATTCAGAGGAGCTCTATACTCCATACAGAAAGGTCAGATTTTGCCTGGGATAAGGAGAGAGAGAAATACATAACCAGACACCTGGAGAAGAAAGACCAAGGAGAGATAAAGAAACAGCCTGCATATGAAAGAAAAGCAGGCATCATGAGAAAAATAAGTAAATGAAATGGAGGCAAGAAACCTGCCAGAGAAAGAATTCAGAGTAATGGTCATAAGGTGGCTGAAAAATATGGAAGACAAATTCAACAATATGAGTAAGAATCAAGAGGAAATGAAGAAGAACCCAGAAGAAATGAAAAATGACATGACAACTGTAAAGAACTCAATAGAAAGCATCAAAAGTAAACTAGAGGAAGAAGAGGACCACATCAGTGAGATAGAAGACAAGGTAGGAAAAAATACTCAAGTAGAGCAGATTCAAGGGAAAAAAGTTAAAAAGTAAGAGGAGAGCCTAAGGGAACTTTGGGACAACATGAAACAAAACAACATTTGCATAATAAGGATTCCAGAAAGAGAGGAAACTGAGCAAGGAATAGAAAACCTGTTTGAAGAAATAATGACAGAAAACTTCCCTGATTTAGGAAGAAAAAACCCACACAAATCCAGGAAGCTCAAAGAGTCCCAAGCAAAATGAACCCCAAATATTGATGTCAAAGTACATTACAATTAAATTGGCAAACATTAACGACACAGTAAGAATCTTAAAAGTGGCGAGAGAGACAGAATGTTACCTACAAAAGAACCCCCATCAGACTAGTGATTGATTTCTCTACAGAAATGCATCAGGCCAGAATGTAATGGAAAGAAATATACAAAGTAATGTAAAGGAAGGGTCTGAATCCAAGAATATTGTATCCAGAAAGGCTATCAAAATTGAAGGTGAAATCAGGAGCTTCACACACACACACACACACACACACACACACACACACACAAAACAAAACAAAACAAAACAAAACAAAAAACCTAAGGAAATTTATTACCACCAAACCAAACCAGCAAGGCAAGAAATGCTAGCAGGTCTGCTGTAAAAAAAAAAAAAAAAAGAACAGAAATAGGAAGCAAAGAAGGAACACATGGTAAAGAATAAAAAATGGTGACAAATAAGCACCTATCAATAATAACTTTAAATATAAATGGACTAAATGCTCCAATCAAAAGACATAGGGTAATGGATTGGATGAGGAAACATGACCCATATGTCTACTGTCTACAAGAAACCCACCTCAGAAAAAAAACTCACACAGACTTAGGGTGAAGAGATGGAAAAAGGGTTTTCAGGTGAATAGAAATGAAAAAAAAGCTGGGGTAGCAATACTTATATCTGACAAATTAGATCTCAAAGTGAAGGACACAACAAGAGATAAAGAAGGCCACTTCATAATACTAAAGGGAGCAATCCAACAACAAGAAATAACTCTGGTAAACATATAGGTGCCCAATACAGGAGCACCCAAATACATAAAAAAAAAAAATCCTGGAGGATATCAAGGGAGAGATTGACAGTAATACAATCATAGTAGGAGACTTTAATACCCCACTATCAACATTGGACAAATCCTCTAAACAAAAATCATCAAAGAAATATCAATCCTAAATGATTCACTAGACCAGATGGAATTAATTGACATCTTCAGAACATTTCACCCCAAAGCCACAGAATATATACATTCTTCTCAAGTGCACATGGATCTTTTTCAAAGATAGACCATATGTTGAGTCATAAGAAAAGTCTCTTCAAATTCAAGAAGATAGAAATTATATCAAGCATCTTCTCAGATCACAGCGGCATAAAACTGGAAATCAACTACAATAAAAACAATTCAAAGAAATCAAACACATGAAGACTAAACAGCATGCTATTAAACAATGACTGGGTAACCAGAGAGATCAGGAAGGAATAAAAACCATCATGGCAACAAATGACAATGAAAACACAACAATCCCAAATCTATAGGACACAATGAAAGCAGTCTTGAGAGGGAAGTTTATAGCTCTACAAGCCTACTGCGAAAAAAAAAAAAAGAAAGAAACAATGCTAATAAATTACCCTAATCCTACAATGCAAAGAGATAGAAAAAGACCAACAAGAAAAGTCCAATGTAAGCAAATGGAAGGAAATAATAAAGATCAGAGAGGAGATAAACATTGAGACCAAAGAAACAATACAAAAGATCAACAAAACCAAGAGCTGATTCTTGTAAAGAATAAACAAGATTGATGAACCTCTAGCCAGGCTCACCAAGAAGCAAAGAGAGAAGACCAAAATAAACAATATCAGAAATGAAAGAGGAGAAATAACAACAGGTCCCACCAAAATACAAAGGATTATTAAAAAAAAAATACTATGAACAACTCTATTCCAAAAAACTGGACAACCTGGAGGAAATGGACATATTTCTAGAAATATATAACCTTCCAAAACTCAACCAGGAAGAATCTAGCCATTTCAATAGGCCAATAAGTATAGAAGAAATTGAAGCAGTCATCAAAAAGTTTCCAGCAAACAAAAGACTGTGGCCAGACAGCTACACAGGGGAGTTTTACCAAACATTCAAGGAAGAACTAAAACCTATCATCCTCATATTATTCCAAAACATTCAAGAAGAAGGTAGACTTCCAAGCTCTCTATGAAGCCAGCATCACCCTAATACCAAAACCAGACAAAGAGAACACAATGAAAGAAAATTACAGGCCAATACCCCTCATGAATATAGATGCCAAAATCTTCAACAAAATTCTAGCAAGTCAGATACAGGGGTACATCAGAAAGATCATGCACCATAACCAAGTGGGATTTATCCCAGGAATGCAAGGATGGTACAATATCCAACAAGTCAATAAACGTGATACATCACATAAACAAATTGAGAGATAAAAATCACATAGTCATATCAATTGATGCAGAAAAGGCATTTGACAAAATCCAACATGCTTTCTTGATAAAAATTCTCAACCAAGTGGCAATAGAAGGATTATACCTCAACATCATAAAAGCCATATATGATAAACCCACAACTAACAACATACTCAATGGGCAAAAACTAAAACCATTTCCCCTAAGAACAGGAACAAGACAGGGATGCCCACTCTCACCCCTCCTGTTTGACATAGTAATAGAAGTATTAGCCATTGCAATTAGACAAGAAGAAGCATTAAAAGGCATCCAAATTGGAAAAGAAGTAAAGTTGTCCTTATTTGCAGATGACATGATATTGTACATAAAAAAAACAGAAAGACTCCATTAAAAAACTATTAGACTTAATATATGAATTTGGCAATGTAGCAGGATAAAAAATTAACATCAATAATTCTATGACATTTCTATACACCAATAGTGAACTTATAGAAAAAGATACTAAAAAAGCAATCCTATTTACCATCACACCAAAAAAATTAAGATGCCTAGGAATAAACTTATCTAAGGAGGTAAAACACCTATACACAGAAAACTACAGTATGCTGAAAAAAGAGATAGAGGAATACATAAACAGATGAAAGAGCATACCCATGCTCATGGATTGGGACCATCAACATCATTAAAATGTCCATACTACCCAAAGCAATCTATAGATTCAATGCACTCCCCATTAAAATACCAACAACATATTTCACAGACCTAGAAAGAACTCTGCAAAGATTCATCTGGAACAAAAAAAGACCCCGAATAGCCACAGCAATCCTGAGAAAGAAGAATAAAGTAGGTAGGATCTCAATACCAGATTTCAAGCTGTATTACAAAACAGCCTGGTACTGGCACAAGAACAGACACATATATCTATGGAATAGAATAGAGAATCCAGATATCGACCCAAACCACTATACTCAGTTAATATTTGACAAAGGTGTCATGAACATACAATGGAGTCAAGATAGTCTCTTCAATAAATGGTGTTGGGAAAATTGGACAGATACATGCAAAAAAAATGAAACTAGACCACTAACTTACACCATACACACACAAAAACCCTCAAAATGGATAAAGGATTTAAATATAAGATGAGAAATCATAAAAATACTAGAGGAATCCACAGGCAGCACAATCGCAGACATAAGCCGCAGGCACTTCTTCACTGATACTGTTCCTAGGAAAATGAAAGCTAAAGAGAAAATAAACAAATGGGACTACATCAAAATAAAAAGCTTTTGCACAGCAAAACAAATCATCAACAAAACAACAACAAAGTCCACTGTATGGTAGAACGTATTTGCAAATGTTTTCACTGAAAAAGGTTTAATCTCCAAGATCTATAAGCAACTTATGCAACTTAATAAAAGGAAAATAAATGATTTAATATAAAAATGGGCAATGGATCTAAATTGAATCTTTTCAAAAGAAGACAGATGGAAGGCCAAGGGACACATGAAAACATGCTCAAAGTCACTAATTATCCAAGAGATGCAAATCAAAACGACAGTGTGGTACCATCTCCCACCTGTCAGAATGGCAATCATCAACAAATCAACAAAGGACAAGGGTTGGTGAAGATGCGGAGAAAAAGGAACCCTCGTGCACTGCTGGTGGGAATGGAGACTGGTGCAGCCACTATGGAAAACACTATGGAATTTCCTCAAAAAACTAAAAATGGAACTCCCATATGACCCAGTAATCCCACTCCTAGGAATATATCCTAAGAAACTAGCAACACCAATCAGAAAGGATATATGCACCCCTATGTTCATAGCAGCACAATTTACAATAGCTAAGATTTGGAAACAGCTTAGGTGCCCCTCAGTAGATGAATGGATCAGAAAACTATGGTGCATCTACACAATGGAATATTTTGCTGCCATAAAAAAGAAGGAATTCTTACCATTTGCAACAACCTGGATGGAACCGGAGAGCATTATGCTAAGTGAAATAAGCCAATCAATGAAAGAAAAATACCACATGATCTCACTTACTTATGGATAATAAAGAACATTATAAACTGGTGAATAAAAGATAGATACAAAGGCAGTAAAGCATTAAACAGACTGTCAAATTACAGTGGGAAGGTTAGGGAGAGGTAGGATTGATAAGAAATCAACCAAAGAACTTGTATGCATGCATATAGGTATTACCGGTGGATGCAAGACACTGGGGAATTAGGGCATGCATGGGAATGGGGTTGGGGAGGCAATGGAAAGATAAGTACACATGTAATACATTAATAAAAAATAAAAATAAAAAAATCATATGTTGATTTTATTACATTTGCACTGAAAAAATAAGAAAATTAGTTTCTGGTTTCCCATAAAATATCAAAAAAATATTGTAACTAATCTTTTGACAGCCTTTGCCTAAGCCACAACTAGAAATCAAAAATATATAAAAGAAATTTGCTGATGAATTTATAGGAATTTTTAAAAATTCTGTAATGTTTTTAATGGTAACCAATTAAAATGCAAGAAAATATAGCTTCAGGCATATATGTAGCTTATATATTGTGTTTGTAAACATGTTCTGAATATAGATTATGCACTAAAAACACAGAGTTTGCAAATGTCATTGCTCAAGTTAATAAAGCTAATCAATTTGCAAATCTATAGTATTTGTCACAAATTATACTTAAGTGCTGAATTTAGAGGTATGCTCTTAAGGGGTTTACAAAATAATAGCAGTGCAATGTAATAAGTGTACTGAGCAATTAATCAGTTAAAGTAAAAATCCACTTAAAATTTAATATTCAAAATCTCAGATTTATGTGGGAAAGAATATATTTATGTTAGCCTAAAAGTTGGCCAAAAGCAAATTGGCTACCCAGACATTTAAATAACACATAAAAGCAAGTATATGAAATCATCGCATTATATACTTTAAGTATATGCAATTTTGTTTGTCAAGTATACCTCCATAAACCTGGGGGAAATAAAGTAAATATTAAGTATGCTCCTTGAAGCTAAGGTGCCATATGAAGGTAAGGCACTAGATACAAGAAGCTATAGGCTCTCAGAATCATGTCCTGCATGCCTTTCAACAAAATGCCATATCATATTATTTCCCTCCCTAGAGACATAAAATATTACATAATAATATGAAAAACAGCACCTGCTCTGCTAGAATAAATCTGAACCCGACAGATGAAGAGTAAGGACAAGTGTGAAGTCTCCAGAAAATATAAACTACCAGATGTGCTTTTTGCCAACCCTTTTATCCCATGAACCTATGCTCTGACTGCTGAAGTCATCATCATCCTTTGAAAAGAATGGCTCACTACCCATCTGCTTGGAAATTAAAATTATGATCATACAAATATTACTTATTCAAGTATTTTAAATTTTGAGAAGTTAGTGGACATTTCACAACTGTTCAAAAATAACTATGTTTTGTCACCATAACGAAGTTCTATAGATGTAAGATTTAAAAAAAACTTCATTTCTGCTATTACAGACATGATCTTGGAAAGATTTAATTCTTCACTATCCCTATTATTAAAATATCATTGATTGGAACTTAAACCCTACATTTGTTTTTATATTCTTAGTGTTGCATTTACAAATTTATCTTCTGGTATAGAAATTAAATTTTGGGTAGGGTAGAAATGTAGTCTAAAGATGGTAGTGTTTGGAATATCTCAGGTGAATAAATGCTAAAGAGTGTGTGAGACTGCTATTCAATCTTTTGTTTTCCTATGTGATGATTCTAATAAATGTAGAACCAAGGAAAGGTCAATGCTTTAGGGTCTTTATTAAGAATGTCTAAAATGGTGAGGTATTCTGTACTGATTACAGAAACACTGTAATCCATTTGAATATTAAAATTCATATTGAAAAAAATTATTTCCTAATGTTGCACAATGAAGTGCTGAATATAAATTTCACTTGAAGTGTCATAACTGTTTCCATATGCAACATACATCTGGTTAGGAAATGGAACCCTTCCATGCCCATTTATCAAAACCAAGGCCTTCTATCAACTGGCTACTGTATTTTTCTAAGCTCATCTCTCATTACCACCCAACATGTCCATTGTCTTCTAGTTGCCATCCAACTGGAGGAAATAATGGTTGCTGAATGTGATTGACTAGGACTTGGCCTATAGCTGTTAGGCATGTTATGTTTGTAGTGATTTGCCTACCCTCTTTGCTCTTGGGAATAAATGCAAGGGAATCAAATTAGATTAAGGGCATTGTGACAATATGTTTCAGAGTAGGGTTTTGCCTTTCATGAAACTTATTTAGAAATCAATTTCCTGAGTTTTTCATGCTTCCAATTTTAGTATCTTCTGCTGTTTTAGCAGCATATGACACTGAGAGATGGTATTAAATAAATACAAAATGGATTAGAGACTTAAATGCATGGCTAAAATCACTCAAAATTGCTTAAAACTCCCAGAAGAAAACATAGGCAGCAAAATCTCTGACATTTCTGTTAGCAATATTTTTGTAATATATCTCCTTAGGCAAGGGAAATAAAAATAAATAAACTAATGAGACTGCTTCAAACTAAAAATGTTTTTGCACAACAAAGGTAATCATCAACAAAACAAAAGACTACCTATTAAATGGGAGAACATATTTGTCAATGATACGTTCAATGAAGGGTTAATACCCAAAAATATATTTTTAAAAACTCATATAGCTCAACATGAAAAAACCGAACAATCCAAGTTAAAAAGTGGACACAAGCCCTCACTCGTTGCCTGCACACCCTGCCACTCTGCAGAAATGCTTCTATTACACACAGTCTTTTGCCAGGTTAGGCCCATGCCCAAGGCACTGACTCCTCATCTCACTTGGGCTTATGTCAAAGATGCAAAATTTGGAGCAGAGGCTCGAACCTTAATAGTTCAAGGTGTAGACCTTTTAGTTGATGCTGTAGCCATTACTATGGAACCAAAGGGAAGAACAATGATTATTGAAGAGAGCTGGGAAAGAACCAAAATAACAAAAGATGGTGTGATCATTGCAAAATCCATTGACTTAAAATATAAATATAAAAATATTGGCTCTAAGCTTGTTCAAGATGTTGCCAATAATACAGTTGAAGAAGCTGGGGATTGCACCACCATTGCTATTGTACTGGCATGCGCCATTGCCAAGGAAGGCTTTGAGAAAATTAGTAAAGGTGCTAATCCAATGCAAATCAGGAGAGGTTTGATGTTAACTGTTGATTCTGACATTTCTGAACTTTAGAAGCAGTCTAAACCTGTGACAACCCCTGAAGAAATAGCTCGGGTTACTGCAATTCCTATAAATGGAGACAAAGAAATTGGCAACATAATTTCCGAGGCAATGAAGAAGGTTGAAAGGAAAGGCATCATCACAGTAAAGGATGAAAAACACTGAATAATGAATGAGAAATTATTAAAGACATGAAGTTTTATCTAGGCTATATTTCTCCATATGTTATTAATACAGAAAAAGGTCAGAATGTCAATTCCAAGATATATACATTCTATTGAGTGAAAAAAATTTCTAGTGTTCAATCCATCATACCTGCTCTTGAAATTGCCAGTGCTCACCATAAGCCCTTGGTCATAATTGCTAAAGATGTTGGTGAGAAGATCTAAGTATGCTTATTTCAAATAAGCTAAAAATTGGTCTTCAGTTTGTAGCAATCAGAGCTCCAAGTTTTGGTAACAATAGAAAGAACCAACTTAAAAACATGGATAATGCTACTGGTAGTGCAGTGTTTGGAGAAGAAGGATTGACTTTTAATTTAAAAGATGTTCAGCCTCATGACTTAGGAAAAGTTGGAGAGGTCATTGTGACCAAAGATGATGCCATGCTCTTGAAAGGAAAGGTGCCAAGATTCAAATGAAAATACATATTCAATAAATCATCAAGCAGTTAGATATTATAACTAGTGAATATGAAAAGGAAAAACTAAATGAACGCTTGGCCAAAGTCTCATATGGAGTAGCTGTGCTGAAAAGTGGTGGAACAAGTGATGTTGAAATAAATGAAAAGAAAGACAGAGCCACAGGTGCCCTCAATGCTACGAGCTGAAGTGAAGGAAGGTATTATTCTGGGAGGGGGTTGTGCTCTGCTTCGGTGGATCCCAGCTTTGGACTCATTAACTCCAACTAGTGATCAAAAAATTGGTATAGAAATTATTAATAAAGCATTAAAATTCCTGCAAGGACCTTTGCTAAGAATGCAAGTGTTGAGGAATCCTTGGTAGTTGAGAAAATTATGCAAAGTTCCTTAGAAATTGGTTATGATGCCATACTTAGAGATTTTGTGAATATGGTGGAAAAAGGAATCATTGTTCTAGGGTTGTAAGAACTACTTTACTGGATGCTGTTGGTGTGGCCCCTCTGTTAACAACAGAAGTTGTGGTCACAGAAATTCCTAAAGAGGAGAAGGATCCTGGGATGGGTGAGATGGGAGGAGGAGTTGGAGGTAGCATATTCTAGACCTGGAATAGTGTTTTACTATCATTACTAAAAACTGTGAGAGGAAGCTCAGAGCAGTCTCCTCACCTATAACTTCAGAGAAGTCAGTTGAAGAAAATGACTGAAGAAAAGGCAGGCTGATGTTCAAGAAAATCACTCTAACCATCAGTTACTGATTTCGGTTGGCAACATACAGTGGTTTACTGTTGTCATTGTCCATGCCTACACATAATTTATTTTGTATTTTTAAATAAAAACACACCTGTACATTCTTTATAAGTGCAAGAGCCATGTACCAATGTACTGCTTTCAACTTAAATCACTGAGACATTTTTACACTATTCTGTTAAAATAAGAATTTTATTGTTTGTCATTACCTGATGAGAAGTGAAGAAGCAGCCTTTCTGTGGAGAGTAAGAATAATTGTGTGCAAAGTAGAGCAATATCCAATTATGTGACCTTTTTGTAATAAAAATGTGTTTGAAGTTTAAATAAATAAGTAAATAAATGAATAAGTAAATAGTGGGCACAAGACCTGAATAGACACTCCTCCAAAGAGCACATTCAGATGACCAATAGATATATGAAAAAAAGATGCTCCACATCACTAATCAACAAAGAAATGCAAATGAAAACCACAATGAGGTACCACCTCTCACCTATCAGAAAGACTATCTACCACCCATAAATCAACAAACAGGAAATGGTGCTTGGGATGTGGAGAAAATGGAACCCTCATGCACTGTTGGTGGGAATGCAGACTGGTGGAGCCCCTATAAAAAAGAGTATAAAGGTTCCTTAAAAAATTAAAAATGGAACTGTCTTATGACCCAGTGATTCAACTTCTGAGTATATATGAGAAGAAACCCAAAACACTAATTCAAAAGGATATATGCACCCCTATGTTCACTGTAGTATTATTTAAAATAGCCAGAATATGAAAACAACTCAAGTGCCCATAAATAGATGAGTAAGAATGTTTTGCTACATATACACAATAGAATATTACTTGGCCATAAAAAGAATGAAATCATACCATTTACCACAGTATGAATGGAACTAGAAGCTATTTATTGTGCTAAGTGAAATAACTTAGATAAAGAAAGGCCATATGATTTTACTTACATGTAGAATCTAAAGAATAAAAGAAATGAACAACAAAATAGAAACAGGATTCTAGATGCAGAGAACAGACTGATGGTTGTCAGAGCACAGGGTGTTGGAGAACTGGGTGGGAAAAGTAAAGGCATTAAGAAATCCAGAATGGTAGTTAAGAAATAGTCATGGACATGTAAAGGCACAGCACATAGGAATAGTAAATAATATTTTAACAGCTATGTAGGGTCCCAGGTGGGTACTTGAAATATTGAGGGGGATCACTTTTTAAAGCATATGGTCTATACATGAAACTAATAGAAAATAATGTTGCATGTCAATGATAACTGAAAAAATAAAATATTTTTTTAAAAAAGAGTTTTCAGAGACCCTGATTAGCCAGAGTTACTACTCATTTGAGTAAGTCATACTGTATGTTTCTTTGTACTTATTTCTGAAAACTCAAAATTTGCCACTGCATGTACTTTTTAGTGATTAAATAAATGGTTTGAAATCCCAGAAGAAGTTAGATTACATACATCTTAGAAAACTATCTTGTAAATTACAGCAGGAATTTTTTTGGGGTGAGCTTTGAAAGTAAAATAAATTATATACCTGTAAAAATATTAAAATGAAACAGCCATATTCTGCTATACAGGTGTAGCACAGTAGTATAACCAACTGAGGTAATGAAGTGAGAGAGGGGCAAGAAAGTTGAAGATGAGTGTAAGGGAGTAAATATAATTATGGACTAAGAAATGTAAGCTGATAAAGAAAGAAATCAGGATGAGAGGGGAGTAAAAGAAAATAAAGATGTGGTAAGATCAGATGAAGGGACTGATGAAGAAAATTGGAAAATTGATGGATTTATTAAATGAAAAAGAGAGAATGAGAGAAAGGATGCCATTGGCATATAGAAGGCTAGATCATGATCCTGTGATAGATATATAATCCTGTTGTTATTGCAACAACATAGGTAATGGAAATTGTCTTGTATCCGATATTCAAAGATAAGGAGTCAGAGAGAAAAGGGAGGGAAAATGGTCTAGAAACAGCAATTTGTGTCAAGGACAATATTCACCCACTTTCAAGCATAGTGGTATGAGAAAGGACTGCGGAGGAAGCAGCGATCTCAAGGGAGATTTAAATTGCTGTTAGAGCAGGAAGTAAAAGACACATTAAAATATGGGGGATTTATTTTCTACAAATGTACTGTATGTTCCAGAGGACTCTCAGAAGTTGGGAATGGCTAAGCAATAGAGAATTGCAAGTGTGGACTGTCTTCAGTGAGTGCAGAAGATGGGGATGACCTGGGATATGGGGCTTCATCACTTGTATAAATCAAGATAGAGAAAAGTTGATATTATTTTTGATGGATTCAAGACAGAGTGGAGGCAAGGCCATAGTTCTTGGAGAAAAATGAGATTAGTATAGTCAGTGGCCTCCTCTACTGTCTTGTATTAGGAAAAGTAGAAACTACCGAAGAGGCTTTCCTTCACTCCTGTGGATGGAGGTTTGGAGGACTAGAGAAGGGCCTTCTTATTCTAAGTCTACAGAACTTCCTTTTGACTCCTACAGATTGATTTTCCTCCTAAATGACCTCAACAACACTGCCTGTGCAGAAGACCAAAGAAAACCAAGCAATGCTTTAAAATAAAAGAATAGACACTTTTTATTTATACCAGTGGACTCAGGGAATAGCTTTCCAAATCTGAGTGAAGAAACATGCAGGGGCCTTCTCTTTATATCTCCCTGTGGTATTTGTCCAACAAATATGGATTATGCTTCTGGTCCTTTTTAAGGGTCTTGCAAGAAGACTCTGAGATTTTGGGGGTCTTAAGGCCATATCTGATGTTTTTTCCTGATGCCAGTGTTAATAATCCTCCCTTTGGGGCAGTGCACTGTTCACAGTTTTATGGCCTCTGTAACAGGTTCTGCAAGACTAATATTTGAAAAAGAGGCAGTGACTTAATTATAGGTTATCAAGAATGTACACTGTGCTTGCTGTAATGTATTCTAATTGCTAGCCCCCCAAACATCATTGGAATTAGCCCTTGTTAGGTTTCTCACCTGAATACACCATAGACTATCTAAATGGTTCTTCCTCAACTCCAATAAACAAGCAGTAGAGCCAGGATTTCTTTGAATTTCACTCATCTCCTATGACATGATTACAAGTGTTCCTACAATTTGTGTTATTTTTTTCCACTCTGAAATTTCTTCATGTTGATGAAGTAACCTATTATCTTTTTACTCACATAATACATGAAAAGATGACCATCCAAATTCAATGACTATTCAAAAGAACAACTCCAAACTGGATGGCATCTTCCTAAGATACCCTACTATCAAGTAGAATAATGGAACACATAGGGGATCATTTTATAAGCCACTAATCTCTTTATATCTGCTAAAAAGAAGTATTATTGTGTAGCTCTCAATGAATAGTAAGTGAAATTTAAAGGAATAAAAATAGCTTAAACATGAGAATGGTTATCTACTCACATTTTTTTTAATTCAATGACAATATTACCACCAAAACGTTTGGGTAGAACATTGCAATTTACACCTTAATTTCATGTTTGATTCTTGCATAATACTGAATACTTATTTTTACTGCTTTGCCAATAAGAAAAATGGGTTTCAAAGAGGTTAAGGGCTTACAAGTGCACTGTGCTGACACTCCAGCTTTCTTATTACATTGTATTTTCCTTTTCAGAATAGTCAATACATTGAAAGGAGAAGGCAACTTAGAGTCTGAGTCTTCTGGCTCCCAGTCAGTAGTCCTTAACTAGAACTATGTATTCAAAGGACAATTTGAAGCATTTGACATAATTGATTTAGTACATACTATTTAAATTACTAGTTTTCTTTTTATTTGAGTGGGCCAGGTTTATATTACATGCACTTGTTCTCTCTTTAACCCCCTCCCTCTCCCTCAGCTAATATATTTTCTGTATGATTATTTCATTTTGTTCTATTCTATTATTTTTATTTCAAATTGTAATCAATAGATGTGAGTGATAATAGACATACAGATTCTGTTTTTTAATGTCTATAGAAATTCATTTTAAAAATCTCTGGAGTGCTGATTTGATTCACCACACTGAAATCATAATTTTAGTTATACATGTCTCAGGGGGTGTATATAATTTAGAAAATGTTGACATGGAATTTGCATATAGACAGTATTTGGATATTAAATATATTAATTACATTCCATGAATATATCCCCATTTCACATTAATTGTGGCAAGAATATGATTATTCCTGTACTTATAAAATACAGACTGGTCCTCTTTTTAAAATTTTGCATTACTACAAATAGTGGAGAAATATATTTAGATATACTTATCAATGCATTAGATAAAAAGTAAAATAAAATTTTATGATAAAATGTCCTAGCTTTATCTTGATGTAAAGATTTTTAATATATAACCACTGTAACTTTGAGAATGTTGAGACCCCTATTAAATGACTACCAGGAAGTGGTTCCTTGTAATAGCCTACAAAGAAAAGAAATGCATTAAATAGTAGTGCTACTTTATGGTATTTTTCTTCATAAAACCACACAACTAATTCAGTTTCACTTAAATAATGAGTAAATTATTCATGAATAGGGACTTGAAACACTCCAACTTGAATATTTGAGAAATAAATTAATAAGTAAACCACAGTTTAATCATCTACATGATTAAATTAGTTTGGAAGGTGTTCTCTTTCAAAAGGTAAGAAATATATGCAAGGTATACCACACCCTTATCCTATTAATTTTGTTTCAAATTCAATAGGGGTTCATAGTCCCATTCAAATATTTTTTGTATAGTGAATGTGCAGGATTTACACTTTCTCAATGTTCCATTTCCATAGAATTATTAGGAATCAGCAGCATTACAATTCAGCTTCTAGGAGAATCTTAGAGTCTTCCAGCCTATCTATTTGGACACATTGTTCATATAGAAAAAAAAATTTAATCTCTTCTAATTCGGGAACACTATCATTTTCCAGTACTTTCTGAATTCTTTTCCCACCTCATAAAATCTAATACAATGTAATTTCTCTTGGGACAATGAGTTTACAATATATATGTAACCATCCGCAAGAAGGGACATGATGTCTACAATTTAGCAACAAGCCAAAGATGATAATAAAATCATTAATTTTATCAATATAAATGCTAATAGAAAAGGAAAATTGGATCTATGCCTGGTCTCACATTTTCTCTGATAGGAAATTAGAGAAGAGAAATTAAATCTGACAAATCTTAGCCTTTATAGACCAACATCAAAATTGTAGTGTAGAGTACACAATAAATGGCAGAATGCTTCTTCTTTTGTTAAGCCAGGATGAATAGCGTCTGCCTGGCCAACAAAGTGACGCACTACACCCCACAGCAGCAATTTTCAACCTTTTTCATCTCATGACACACATAAACTAATTACTAAAATTCTGCAACACATCAAAAAATATATTTTTTGCCGATTGCGCGCGCGTGCACACACACACACACACACACACACACACACAAGTATTTTGATTCATTCACACTGGACAGCTATTGTTGTGTTTTGCTGTTGTTATTTTTTTTTTCATTTGACAATTTAAAGGAAAAGAGGTCAGTGCTCCTGACTAAATAGTCAGGTATTGCATGTTTTAAAAATTATTGTAGCCTACTGTTGAAAACCACTGTCCCAGAGGAATCCCAGAGGAATCCTTAAAAAATATAGTATAAAATAAAGGCCATAATGTGAGCAAAAATCAAACTGACAAGCCTACACTAATTATCTTGAGTATTACAACACTACTAATGAAGCTGCAGTCTGAAAGATAATAGAGACGAACTCATTAGCAATGCCTTGAACTAATGTTTGTAGGGAGAGCATTTATTGCCTGCTAGTCCTTAACATAGCTCGATATTTACAGCAGCGTATTAAACAGGGATGTAATTTGATTTGTGAGCATTTTTTAAAACCACTTGGTATAAATGACTTCATTTGGGGGAAAAACAAATACAAAATAAATTGGCGAGCATATAAGACTTTAAGGACAAAGATCATGCAACTGATGAAATACTAGTAACTATATTTAAAATGTTTCACTTTTGAAAGAACTTGAGTGTATATCCAAAGTTAGCCTTGGAAAGTTTTCCATTAAACTTTACCCATATAAATGATCAAAAAGCCTATAAGAGATATAGAGGTATATTTTAGCTTTACTACATAGTTTGATTATTGTTAGTGAAATTTAAACTTATTTTAGTAAAACCAATGAAAATATTTTATATTATTTTATATTTAAACAGTAAATGACTTCTGTGTTTAGGAAATGACAATGGCATAATAAGTATTACCAGGTTCAGTTGGTTACTTTTAGTTTAGTTCGCTTGCTGATTTGTGTGTAGGACATAATTGAACTAATCAGGAACATATCTTCTCTATTTTTATTTAGCAATATCTATTTCTGTTTCCTCCTTCCTTAGCTCTGCTCATCTTACCGAGGCACACATACATATATTATTAAACATCTATGTAAATGTCCAACAAGAAGCCTCATCAACTTTGAAAAGGCACCATTTTCAATGACTATGTGCTGGCACTCTAATACTTTGTTTCACAAATATGAATTATGTAGTGCCCTCTCCACTTTCCTGTAGATCTTTCCTGTGGAAATTGTCCTGTAGTAAATTTGTGCATATGTTTTATCCTCATTTTATTCAAACTACAGTTTTAACTAAGTGATTAAATCAAGTGATAAGATTTTCTTTATTTGAAATTGCACTTCAATATTATTATTTATAATAAAATTTTGTCAGATATTAAATTTTAAAGACCCTAACACTATAAAGTGCCTTATAAATGAGAAGTAAAATTTTGTAACCCTTACCTTAAGGATGGTATTTTTTCAACTTCCATGTATTTTCATGAAGAAAATTCATGTGAGTGCTTTTTAAACAAATAATATGATTCATACTATAAGGATATTAAAATGAATTAACTATAATAATAAAAATGTATTATGCTTCATTAAAATTGTCATTGTCATATTAAGTTAATCCATATACATTTCAAACATATAATTTCCCCTAGCCATTTAATATCTAAGACAAATGATAACCTGTATGCATATCAACAACAACAACAAAACAAATATAGGGTGTCTCAAAAACATGTATACACACTTTAACAGCTGATAATCCACTTATTTTTCACTACTTTTCAGGTTTAACTGATTTTAAATAATGGGTGAAGCCTGACTAAGCTTTGAACAAAGAAAATTTATCCTAAAATGCCAGTAGACTTTTTTTTATGGTGATACATAAAAGAGAAAGTTTATACTACAAAACCACAACAGTAGACAAATTGAGGGCACACAAATACCGGACAAAGTGATTCTTGATGTTTGTGATTCCATTGCTTTGTGTTATTAGCAGTGCCTGGACCAGAGCAGTCATCACTTTGAAAATAGGCATTAACAAAAAAATAATTATTATTCCTTTCTGTAGATTCTTTTAAATATTTAAAATGAACTGTATGTTAATAAACACTGGCTTTATAATTATTCAAAGTACATGTACATTTTTGGGGGGATATTCTATATATGAATACATAGCTTTATGTAAAAGATAACACAAAAATTTAATAGCTGTGTTTAAGAGCATTACATCTGTGTGTGTATTATATATTAGTGCCAAGTTCTCATGTGTATTGTGTCTATGAATATATCTATACATAGACTAAGAATTTTGTCAATGAGTAATTATAGATTTTAGACTACTGAGTAAAATTAGCATATCTGAGTTTAAAGTCTTAAAGAACTGGAAAATGAAGCCAGTGACATACTCTTTCATTAGTTGGCTTTTAAAATTCTAATAATCTTAGAATTGGTATAGTGTTAGGAAGAAGATCAAGGAAAATGATAACCTGAGAGAAATATATTGCCTTGCCTATTCTACTCCTACTACTCTACTTTGAGAGCAGCTGAGTGAGTCTAGACCTGCATCCTACCCAACAGCCTCCTATGGCATATGACACTGAAGTGCTCTGAGAAGGGCAGCTTTTCGTTTTTGCATTGCCTAAGAGGATGTGTTCATTTATGATGAGAAGTTTATAGAGGTCTCAATTCTTTTACATAGATCATCAAAAGAAATGTTAATTGATTAATTTATTCTATAAATAGATTGCTTTGTAATAGTTCATTTAATATATTCCATTACTTTAATTTTTTTTCTTCTATTATATTTCAAACTCTTTAGGTGGCCTCTCATAGCCAGAGAAATTAGAAGCAGAAACTATAACCAAACATTGAAGAATAGGCTGGTACATATCACACACACACACACAGTCTTCCTTCTAACTTCTTCTAGGTATTGCACATGTAGGGTTCCTCTGCCATAGTTCACACCTAAATACATTAAAAAATAATGAAATGATTAGAATAAAAGGCAATAATATCTTTTTAAAATAAAACAAAACTGAAATTTCTACTCTAATCAAATATTGGTTTATTTTACCAGAGTAAAGTTCCAATTTTAATTATCTCATCATGTAATTGACGAAAAGGAAACACTAAAACTATTGGCTGAGGTTGCTGAATTGATTAATACAAAGTAACTAAAGCATTTTGAAAACATGGTATACCTTATGGATACAAATGAGGAATCAAGATATTAATAATAATCCTGTATAATAAAAGGCTAATATGCAAATTGACTGAATGGCAAAAACAACGAGTTGCTATGATGCACACTGACTACCAGGGGTTATACACTCAATGAAGGAGCTTCCCCCTGGTTGTTAGTGTGTTCCCATAGAGCAGTGGTTCTCAACCTTCCTAATGCTGCGACCCTTTAATACAGCTCCTCATGTGGTGGTGACCACCAACCATAAAATTATTTCCATTGCTACTTCATAACTGTAATTTTGCTACTGTTATGAACTGTAATGTAAATATCTGATATGCAGGATGTATTTTCATTGTTACAAATTGAACATAATTGAAGCATAGTGATTAATCACAAAAACAATATGTAATTATATATTGTGAAATATTTATTTCTAATTACAAATAAATGAAATTTTGTCTTGAATCGTGGTGTAGCATGGGTAACAGTCTTAATATAACAACAGTAAACTACATTGTTACATTTTGCTACACCGAGGAGCGGTCTGTTGGTTCCTAAGACCATGGGAAATAGGTGTTTTCCAATAGTCGTAGGCGACCCCTGTGAAAGGGTCGTTTGACTCCCAAAGGGGTCGAGACCCACAGGCTGAAAACCATTGCCATAGAGGGAGAGGCTCAGCCAGAAGCCGGGCTCTTGGCTGGTGAGCTCAATGGTGGCAGTGGGAGCCTCTCCCACCTTCGAGGCAACACTAAGAATGTCCCACATCCTCCAAGGGCTCCTGAACTGCAAGAGGGCACAGACAAGGCTGAGGGACCACCCCTTCCTCTCCAAAGTTTATGTCTTTCTTTCAATAAGTAAAATTGCCAGAAATTCCATATATGCACAAGTAGAAGAAAGTATAAGGAGTATTTACGGTTGGCAAAAGATTTACTGGTTACTAAATTATACCATAAATGGTTATCAACTGATGGTCTCTAAGAAACTTCATAGATATTCCCAGGATAATTTCCAGTTGACTAAGCATTTGTTTGTTTGTTTGTACACAGAAAACACACACTTTATTTTCTTTTTGTTGTTGTTGTTTAATTAAATTTATTGGGCTGACATTGGTCAACATAATCATATAGGTTTCAGGTCTAGGTTTCTATGTTACAAGATCTGTTTATTGCACTGTGTGTCCACCACCCAAAGTCAAATCTTCTCCTGTCACCATATATTAATACCCTTTGCTCCTCTCACCCACTTCCCTCTGTCAACCACTACACTGCTGTCTGTGTTCACAAATTTTAGTTTTATATCCCACGTATGGTTTTCAATATTAGGACAGAAAAATCTCTGAAAGATAAAGCAGAATCCTCAGTAGAAAGCAGAGAGAGCCTCCAGATCTCCATGAAGGCATGTGAAAGGAGAGGGGAAAGGAAGGAGGATTGGACAGGTGGCACACTACATATCCAGTTCATAGGGGAACAGAGAGATCAGAGATTTCTTACACTGGCCATTTCTTAAGTAACTTTAATTAAAAGTAATATGCATTATGGAATATCTTGGGTCAGCCTGCCTTCGGCCCCATAGTGTGCACCAAGATCATTGTCTTGGATTGGCCTGAAGAAGCATGACCTCAGAACAAACACAGTGATGGACTCAGGGAGGTGGCAACTGGGCCTTCAGGTTACCAAGGACCCTGCAGCAACTTCTCTTGAATGAAGTCTAAGTACTTATCTCAAAATGGATAACCTGAGCTCTATCTCAAGGTTAGATCTTAGGCTAATCTATGCATGAAATTCCTCTGTGACTGTTACTGATGCAGGAGTACACTTGCGATTTCAATTGGCCATCAGACCAAAGGAAAGAGTGATAGTTCATGTGTGTAGTGAAGTTTCTCCTTCTCTCCTCCCAGCCATCAACATTTTAAATTGCCACTGGCAGGCAACTATCAACTATGAACAAAACCAGCATCAGGATAAAACTCATACTATGTGGTGGCAGAATGATCTTCAAACCATGACACAGATGTAGCCTGCTTCTCGACTTCAAATTATATGTAGTCAGAATCTGGGAATCTTTTGGTCCTCTACATCAGGAAGCAACCTACATAATTTAATTTTTAATGCTTTACTAATATTGATGTGTGCTTTCACCTATATAAGGTAATAGCATCTGAATATCCAGAGCAAGCTATTCAGTGAAAGCTCAATAAAACTCACTCAGTATGGCATTTTTTCTCTTTCAACTATGGATGAAAGGGGTCTCATGCTAACTTGACTAGTTCAGCAAAGGCCTGCTTGACAGTTTTGCAAACTTGTGGGGAAGCTCGGGACTTGGTTGGAATGTCTCTATAAGGAGGATTCTCCGAAAGGTCGAGGAACTCTGAGAGGACCTTGCTGAAGGTTGCAGCCCCTACCTTGACTTTCCCAAACAAGTCCAATCCCCAGGGTATTTTGCTATAATCTCTCTATTTATTCTTTAAAGATCTGACCTTGTAGAAGCATATACTTTCTCAAGGATATTTACCTTGCTGATTATATCTAGAGATTAATTTTAGTTCAAGCTGTTATGACAATAAAAGCCAAAGAAGGCAGGCAGTTATGGTGGACTAGGTAGTCACATCCTAGTTCAGTATCTTCCCTAACAAGGTCAATCTTTACCTTAACTAGGCCTATTGTCTTTTTGCATCAACAATAATTTATCTTTGAAATGTTAGGGTAATTTGTAATTTCCTGTTTTTCTGGACTCCACAAGGCATAACCAAATGCCCTGGGCACCACAAATTCCTTCATTGTTATTGTTACCTTATTATTATCATGTTAATTGTTGACTATTAACTATCTTACACCCACCTAAGTAAAAAAAGTATCCTATATAAAAAAAGAGGTAATATGCATATTGACCATCACCACAATACACAAGATGGCCACCCCACTGTGGACACAAGATGGCCACAAAATGGCCACCACAAGATGGCCAGCCCAGGGTAGCAGTTGGGAGGGAACAGGCCTGAAAGGAGGGCAGTTAGGGGTGACCAGGCCAGCAGAGAAAGACAGTTGGGAGGTGGGGAACTCAGGCCAGGCCTGCAGGGGAGGACAGTTGGCGGGGGGAGGGGGGGCAAACCAGCAGAGGACAGCAGTTAGGGGTGACAGGCCAACAGGGGATGACAGTTAGGAGTGGCTGGTCTGGCAGAGGTGGGCAGTTAGGGGTGACCAGGCCAGCAGGGAGGGCAGTTAGAGGCAATCAGGCTGGCAGGGGAGGGTGATTAGCAGTGACTAGGCTGGCAAGGGAGGAAAGTTAGGGGTGACCAGGTCAGCAGGGGAGAGCAGATGGGGGCGACCAGGCCTGCAGGTTAGTGCTGCTGAGGGCAATCGGGCCAGCAGGGGAGAAATTAGGTATTGAAAAGGCTGGCTGGGGAGTAGTTAGGGGATGATAAGGCTAGCAGACAGAAGTGGTTAGAGCCAATCAGGCAGGCAGGCAAGTGAATGGTTGGGAGCCAGCAGTCCTGGATTGTGAGAAGTGTTGTGGAGTGAACAAGAGTGAACGACCACTGGAGTCCAGACCAAATTAAAATTTAGGGACCCTTTATTAGCTGGCCAGCAACTCCACACAGGGAGTCCAGAGAGCAGCAGTGACCCTCTGTGTAGGACCACTTTTAAGCAGAGCAAGCAACCTAAGACAAAACAGTTTTTTCTAAGCAATGTCAGAGTCATGCCATTGATGACCATGTTATTTACAGGGTCATCTTATTCTTCAGAAAGCTGACAGTGTTCTATGAAAGAAGGCCTATGTGCTGGAAAGGGGCCATGAGGCTGTGTCTCAAGGTCTGGCCTGATGTCAGCACTGACAACTCTACCTGGGGGATAGTTCATGGCCTCTCAGGAATGGGGCATGCTCAAAAATTCCCACTCTCTAACAAGAAGGATGTCCAATTGCCTGTTTAGGCCCTATCCCACCAGTGGAACATCCTTCAAGGAGTCCCATATTGGAGAGGTTGCAGGCTGGCCTGAGACACACTCACACACACACACACACACACGAATTTTGTGCACTGGGCCTCTATTGTGTCTATAATTTTGCTTTTTATCCAGGCTCTACCCACTTCTGTCTGCTAGCCTTATCATCCCCTAACTACTCCCCTGCCAGCCTTTTCAATACCTAATTTCTCCCCTGATAGCCCAGAGATGTCCCCTTTTTTCTTTCTCCCACCTATAATCTATCACTAATGGATTTCATGTAACCCACTTACTCTCCTCCTTTGACTGCAATGTATAAAACACGGTACAGAACTGCCATTCTCCAGAGCACTATTCCAATATGTTGAGATTCTGCTTGCCGGAAATTGTTGACAGTTTGGCTCAAATAAACTCAGAAAAATTCTTTACAGGTTTGAATATTTTTTATATTAAAACAACAAATGCACTTCTAACAGCTGTTTGTCTCTATATGGATCCAGGAGGCAAATAGCAATGAAATACTTTAAGAACAATGTTTACAAAGAAATCAGATCTAGTAAGCTCTTCTAATCATCCCTGCAAATATTGGTATATTTTGACATTGTAGTTTTAATAAATGCAAAAATCTGCTACAGTTGATTATCTGCTTTGCATTTGAAAAGTTTATTGATCACTTGAATTAACGATGCAAGTTTCTTAATTGGTCAATCAGAAGCAGGAAGCTGAATGTATGTTTAAAAAGAAGAGCTTCTCTTTTATTGACTTCCTCATAGACACTAATGAGATTATCATTTAGGGTAATTTTGCTTCTTCTACTGATTAAAATATTATGATTTACAATATTGACTTTCCTTGATAAGAAAAAGCAATTGAATTATTAAAATGCATTTTAATGACATGAGATTTGCTATGTAGTTTATTGCAGGTAGTCTTGATTATTTTAAGAAACTATATATATTTTTTAAACTAAAAGCTTTATTTTCTACATAGGTGGTCTGAAACACATTGGTTTTATTTGTAAAGTCATGTCATTTAAAATTAAACTATAAACGACACTAAATCCAAAGCATTAGGCCTTCTCTAAAAGGACAATTCTTAAAAATTCCTGGAAACTATGATTGATGAACTGGAAGGTCTTGGTGACTAGGGGGAAAAAAAAACAAAAACAAAAAGAAGAAGAAAAAAAAAGTACATTCTAAGAAAATTAGAAACCATAGTATTGAAGACAATAGAATTTTTATGTCCTTTGAATTTTTACTTCCTTTTTTCTCTTTATCATTCACTGTTTTTATCATTTATAGCACTCTTAACTGCATATACATTTTCAAAAGCATCCACATGTCTGATTTCATTTGTATTTCAATTTGAGGGAGGTGTTACTTCCAAAGATCTTATAAACAAAAGTATAAAATATCAGGTGATTTGATATTGGCTTTAAGTCAGAGTTAGTTGATGAGAGACCTGGAATCAGAATCTACATCTCTTTTCCTCCCTAGATTGCTCCATGGTCCATTCCAGGCTCTTCTCAGCAGTCTACAAATTGATAAAAAGTTACTAGTGCGCTGACTTATATATGCATAACATATGTAGATATTTATATCATACATTTATAAACAAATATTGTTATTATTTCTAGTTGTTTTACTTCAACCCATGTTAATGTATATTTATTGGCTCAAATTGTTCATAATCAGCATTTACTTTCAGATGTAATTTAAAATAAATAAATAGAAATTAGATTTCCATATCATCTCTTTTAAGAAGAGCTACCATTATGGTATGCTAAATAAAAGACTTTCTCCCAGTGATAGATTTTTCACTTTGTTTTTATTTCCAATACAACTATATATTCACTATGTAGTAGAGAGGGGGAAAAATGAGAATTTGGCCAAAATTCTGGTATCTAGGGTTCAGCAAATGTCCCCACAGCATAGAGAAGACATAAAATTAGTTCATTACTTATATTATTTGTGCTTCCTATAAAGCTAAAGAAGTAGGGGGCCTCTGGACTATTCTAATTGCTTTCTAGTCACTACTTTATTGGATCATATTTATGCTTATTAAATACAGTTAATTGAATCACAGAAATCATGTTATGGCATTCATCAAGGGGTTCACACATCCACTCTCCACATTAAGTTATTTCCAGAAGCAAATAGGTGAGTTAAAAAACATTCCTAAAACATAGAAGAAGCAATCTCTGAATTCAGGATCCAAAGCCATTGTAGATAGTTGGTTACCACAAATGAAATGCAAAGTAGCCACAAATGAAATATTGATATAACTAAACCCCAATTTCATAATGCTTTAATTAGACTTCAGATGACCTACATGTTGTATATCTAAAGGACAACGCAATTACTGAAGACTGTTACCCTTAACAGAAAATCATTTTCTTTACTTCCATTAAAAAGCCAAAGTCCTCTTATTTTTGAAAAATCATATTATAATATGTTTTATTATATCTACTTGAATATGTTAGAGATCAAATAGCAGTTCCATTTCTTTGTGTTTTTTTATTCAACAAACATTTATTGAGTTCCTACTCTATTCAATTATTGCTTGGGATCAATCACTAAATAAAACAAAGATCCCTTCTCCCTTCATGTTATATCATCCAGACTAGCAAATTCATATTTGATATATCTAATAAAGCATATGCTGACAAAAGGTGATATACAGGCCATCACCTTGCCATTACTAGAAAAGCCCTCATGTAGAATAAATAGGAAATTTCTAGATATTGTAAAGTAGCAGAAATGATGGGAGGCAGCATAAAATTTCTTTCAGATATATCAGAAGGACTGCATAAATATGGTGAATTGAGAATTTCAGGACTTTAAAATCCCCGGATATGTAGACTTTTTTGACAGGACTTTCTGAATAGCAGAATTATTCATTTATATTGCATAATATTTACCCCACATGTGAAGACCTGACCATTGCAGTAAATGTGAGGACAACTATTTGTTAAGAGTTCCTCAGAGCTGGAAATTTACTCACCTGTAAGACTTGCTGACTATTAGCACATCCCTTTGAAAGACAGACAGCATATTTCACAGACCTAGAAAGAACTCTGCAAAGATTCATCTGGAACAAAAAAAGACCCCAAATAGCCACAGCAATCCTGACAAAGAAGAATAAAGTAGCTGGGATTTCAATACCAGATTTCAAGCTGTATTACAAAGCCATTGTTCTTAAAACAGCCTGGTATTGGCATAAGAACAGATGCATAGACCAAGGGAATAGAATAGAGAATCCAGATATCGACCCAAACCACTATGCTCAATTAATACTTGACAAAGGAAGCATGAACATACTATGGAATCAAGACAGTCTCTTCAATAAATGGTGTTGGAAAAATTGCACAGATACATGAAAAAAAAATGAAGCTAGACCACCAACTTACACCATTCACAAAAATAAACTTCAGATGGATACAACATTTAAACATAAGAGGAGAAACCATAAAAATACTAGAGGAATCCACAGGCAGCAGAATCTCTGACATATGCCAAAGGAATTTCTTCACCGATACTGCTCCTAGGGCAATGGAAGTTAAAGAGAAAATAAACAAATGGGACTACATCAAAATAAAAAGCTTTTGCACAGCAAACGAAACCATCAACAAAACAAGAAAGCCCACTATATGTACATATTTGCAAATGTTATCACTGATAAAGGTTTAATCTCCAACATCTACAAGTAACTTACCCAACTTAATAAAAAGAAGATAAATGACCCAGTAAAAAAATGGGCAACAAACCTAGAGTATTTTCAAAAGAAGACAGAAGGAAGGCCAAGAGACACATTAAAAGATGCTCAAAGTCACTAATTATCCAAGAGATGCAAATCAAAACAACAATGTGATACCATCTCACACCTGTCGGAATGGCAATCAACAAATCAACAAAGGACAAGTGTTGGCGAGGATGTGGAGAAAAAGGAACCCTCTTGCACTGCTGGTGGGAATGCAGACTGATGCACCCACTGTGGAGAACAGTATGGAGTTTCCTCAAAAAACTAAAAATGGAACTCCCATTTGACGTAGTAATCCCACTCCTAGGAATATATCCTAAGAAACTAGAAACACCAATCAGAAAGGCTATATCCACCCCTTTGTTCATAGCAGCACAATTTACAATAGCTAAGATTTGGTAATAGCCTAGGTGCCCATCAGCAGATGACTGGATCAAAAAACTATGGTACATTACACAATGGAATACTATGCTGCCATAAAAAGGAATTCTTACCATTTGCAGCAACCTGGATGGAACTGGAGAGCATTATGCTAAGCCAGTCAATGAAAGAAAAATACCACATGATCTCACTGATTTATGGATAATAAGGAATATTATAAACTGATGAACAAAAAGTTAGGTACAGAGTCAGCAACGCATCAAAAAGACTGTCAAATTACAGTGGGAAGGTTAGGGAGAAGTGGGGTAGATAGGAGATCAACTGAAGGACTTGTATGCATGTATATAAGCATAACCAATGGACACAAGACACTGGGGGGTTAGAGCATGCATGGGAGTGGGTGGGTGCAATGGGAAGATATGAACATATGTAATACATTAATTAATAAATTTTAAAAAGAAGAAGAAGGAAAAAAAAGACAGATGGCAGACCCAAGAAATGTGCCCTCACTCATCAATGCTATATCCTTTCTGATTGAGAAAGCCTGTGAGTAGAACTGGGAATGTCTTTCTAACAACCTCAAACCTAATCCCATTCTTCTTGGACCCAGTGCATAAGACATAGAATTAGTCCATCCTCTAATCGTAATGTTTTACGGAAGATGCATATATTATTTCTTCTCTAACCTTCCAACTTCTTTTCTGTATTTTCCTTTTATTTCTGGACTTAAGCTGCCCTCTTAGTCAATATGCTCAAAGTGTAGTTATTTTTCATACTAGAAATCATCTATTTCTAAACCAACTATTCTTCTATATCTTTTATGCATATTGTGTTTCATCTGCCTATAATAGTGTTCAAAGAATTGGGTTCTATTTAATTACAAACAAAAATGTTTAAAAAGAACATTCAAATGAGGTGCATGTTTATGACTTCTTGCATAATAATAGAATTTTTATTATTAATAATAATTGTTGGGGTCGAGTAAAGAGAGAAAGTCCCACAAATAAAGGAACAAAACCATAAGAAAAATAAATAGTAAATTTTAATATAATTGCCACAAGAAACAAAGCACACCAAATCAGATTATTTCTCCCATTATATTCTAATATATCTTTATGATTTTCCAATAATATCAAATGCAAAATGACATTGAAATGATTCTTCTCAAGTTTTTAGGATAATGAATTGGGGTTGAATATCAGTTCAAAAGGAATCTTCACTATTTCCACTGAGGTAATCTTGCTGATCAAAAACATTTGGTCCAAATAGTAATCAAGCTTCAAAATTATTCAAAACATTCCCTGTTTCTCAAGACTTTCACTGAATTATTTAAAACTCACTGGTGGAAACAAGCACCAGCTGTGGTGTGAAGGGGGTAGGAACTTCTAAATAGGCACAAAGGCTTGGCATGCTCAGTAAGTATAATTCACATAGTTGCACGCCCTTTTTCTGGCTGGACTCCGGTGAAATCACACTGAGACCTAACTGTGAAATACACATCATTTACCCAAAGAGAAATATTCTGTATTCATTTAAAAAGTGTTCTGTCACAGCGTTTTGCCATCTGTTTAAACCTTTCAAGCAATATTATATAATTCCAGTTCATTTGTATGGGTTATGTATTGAAATGACGTTAACTGCACAATGTATTACTGACTGAAATGTATAGCCATGGCATAATCCCAAGTGGCACCAAAGCAAGAATTAACATCATTCCCAAATGATTGTCACTTCATGTATAGTAGTTCATGATCATTTGGTCAATAAAGTTATAATAAAGAGGAAAGCAAAAATAAACAGTTAAGGAGCTATTCCACAATTAGGAATAGCTTCCGGTTATACTAAAAAATGTAGAGACAGCAGAGACTTTGCTCTCTTGGCCCAGCTCTGTCATATAGTAATACGTAACAAAATTCCACAAGTCACCAACTGCAGTTATTGTGATGTTCCTGACTTTGATTCTATCAAAACCACAAGGAAGAATGAAAAGGAGCAACAGAAATGGGAATACATATTAACCTGTTTGTTATATTACTTTATTGACCTATGATCTAAAGAACCACCTATCATATGCTTTAAAGAGGGCAGTAATAGTCTAACATTTTTTATCTTTCTTCCCCTCAGATCACTGGGTTTCTTTTGGTTTTGTTTTTTTTGTTTTGTTTTGTTTTGTTTTTTAGTAAATGTAGGTACTAGTTCTGTGATTCACGTATTTCTCTTGAGTTGGGAGATAGTTAACTTTAATTCAATGTACATACTGTATATCAAACTTGTCTAATGAATGCTAGGGACTTTGGGATACTCAGCAGAATAAAAATAGGCCCTGCCCTATCCAATAGATTTAAAATCTTACCAGTTAACATCATTCATATGTACACTATACTGATCTAGACACCCGAAGCTATTGACCTTTAAAGATTACTGACATTGCTCATTAATTTGTGATAATAAACAAACATTTTAGAATTAAACTTCTTAGTAATATATATTGAAACAGATAAGGAATATATTTTTCTTGTTGACATGTTAGAAAATTTATTCCTCTGTGAATAGGTATAAATCTGTCGAAAAAGGTGACAAATGTTTTCAGACCTCTTTGGATATGAGGGACCATGATAGGAAAATATAGTCAAGCTTGGGTTATTACTCAATTTAAAGATGTTGTTTTTCCTTTCCTCAGTATGACTTGCCAAATCAACTTCCTGCTTTGTGCCTTCTCTCCCTCAATGAAATAAAAAAAATAAGAACTTGAAAGGAATACTGAAAAAGAAATCATTATTGGAAAGAGAGTAGGCACCTTGGACATCTTAAATGGAAAATAGGACAGAAAGATCTGGTAGCAAAGAGAGCTTGGGACAGACATAAGAATTAGTAGATAGGAGTTCAATGATAATTAGCTCTATTCTCAAAACCATCAGTTAAATAAACACTTGGGATGCCTTTTTTTCTGTTGCATGCAACAAAAGGAAATGACACTATTACATGTTATTTTCCAGAGCATGTGTTTAGTCACATATGAGAATTTTGCTTGAAATAATATGGCCTTATTGAAAACACGAGCAGGAAACAAGAAGTGTTTATGTCTCAGATGAGGATTGTCATGAACGTTTTGCACAATTTCACTGTACAGTGTATCTGCTCTAAGTATATGTGACATTTTAAATGGCCTGTGGGAAAGCATAAAACCAAAGAGAAATTAATTTCTAACTAGAGGGAAAGCCTAAGCCTTCACTCATTTTATTTTAGTATTATGAATAAAATTATGTTGCTATATATAAATACAAAATTGTCCAAAGCAAGAAGGATCTGAGTATTTTTATTTTCCAAGCATTATACATTTGCTGTGTGATTTTCAACTTTTAAAAAATAAATATAAGCCGAGACCGGTTTGGCTCAGTGGATAGAGTGTCGGCTTGTGGACAGAAGGGTCCCGGGTTCAATTCCGGTTGGAGGCATGTACCTTGCTTGTGGGCACATCTCCACTGTGTGGCGTGCAGGAGGAGGCTGATCGATGTCTCTCTCTGATAGATGTTTCTGACTTTCTATCTCTCTCCCTTCCTCTCTGTAAAAAATCAATAAAATATATTTAAAAAAAATAAAAATAAAAATAAATAAACATAAGCTTATTGTGGTCAAAATAGTAGAAAAATACTTATATTTATATAATATGTTAAAATTTTCAGTGTAGAGTATCAATGTCTTAGTTTTACTGATAAAAACTGAAGAGATTAAATGACTGGCCCAAGGACCTATAACTAGAGACTGGCAATTTCAGGACCCAACTCAGGGCTCCTAACTCTATGCTCAGTACTCTTTTCCACTACAAATATGAACTTTGTTGCTCTTTTTCTTCTACTTTTATCCACCCCCCCCCCTTTAATTGTTTTTCTCTCCAGTTTTTGCAGGTTTTATCCTCTTGTGCAGGGCAAAATAGCAGATTGAATATTCTAAGCCTTGACCATCTGAAACATGATCCTAGAAGAGTAAACCTGCCCCTTTATTGAGTACTAGAGGCCTTGTGCATGAATTTTGCATGGGTGGAGTCCAACCAGTCCTACCCGGATTGGGGGGGGGGGTAATTGGGGGTGGGGCCAGCCTCGGAAAGAGGCAGCAAGCCATTGACTGGCCAGGCCTGCCCCTGATCAAACTCCCAGTTGAACTCCCAGTCAAACTCCTGGTTGAGGAGACAATTTGCATATCAGCCTTTTATTATATAGGATTTCACACATTTTATGTTAATTATTTAAGAACTAGTTCTAGTTCTTTCATGCACTCTGGGCAGGGTGGGGTGTTCTCCTCAGCCTGGCCTGTGCCTTCTTGCAGTCCAGGATTTCTTCGGGGATGTCCAACTGACAGCCCATATAATAAAAGGCTAAGTGGAGCAGGCTTAAGCCAGCAGTTGGACATCTAACTTAGTACTGCTGCAGAGACAGGGGAGGTTCCTGCCACCACCAATGCCCTGACCAGCCATGAGGCTGGATTCTGGCTGAGCAGTGCTCCCCTTGTGGGAGTGGGGACTACCAGTGGGCAGCTCCTGTGTTGAGCGTCTGCCTCCTGGTGGTCAGTGTGCATCATAGAGACTGGTTTTTCTACCTTTCGGTCAATTTACATATTAGCTTTTTATTATATAGGATGCCAGAAAAAACCTGGCAAAGTAGCTGTCTGACTATACAAATTAAATTTTCCCTAAGGAGACAGGCATCATTGGAAGAGAGCTAGATTTAAATCCTAAAGGTCATACATGATCTTAGATAAATATATACAAAACTAGAAGCCTAGTGCACGAAATTCATGCACAAAGAGGGTTGTCCCTCAGCCCAGCCTTCACCTTCTCCAATCTGGAACCCCTTGAAAGATGTCTGGCCACCAGTTTAGGCCCAATCCCACTGGGATATCCCTCTCACAATCCAAGACTGCTGGCTCCCAACCTCTGCCTGATTGCCCCTAACCGCCTCTGCTTGCCAGCTTGATCACCCCCTAACCACTCCCCTGCAGCCTGATCAACACCTAACTGCTCCCAGCAGGCCCAATTGACCCTAACTGCCCTTCCCTGCCAGCCTGGTCATTCCTAACTGCCCTCCCCTGACAGTGTGCTTGCCCCTAACTGCCCTCCCATGCAGGCGTGGTCGCCCCCAACTGCCCTCTCCTGCTGGCCCTGTCACCCTTAACTGCCCTCCCTGTGTACCTGAGTACCCCCTGTACTGTCCTCCCCTGCAGGCCTGGTCTCCCCCAATGCCCTCTCCTGCAGGCCTTGTCAACCCCACCACTGCCCTCTCCTGCTGGCCTGGTCTCCCCCAACTGCCCTCATCTGCTAGCTTGGTCACCCCTAACTGTCTTCCCTGCTGTCCTCATCACCCCTAACTGCCCCCCTCTGCAGGCCTGGCCCCCCCAACTGCTCTCCCTTGTAGGCCTACCCCCGACAACTGCCCTCCTATGTTGGCCTGGTTACCCCCATCTGCCCTCCTCTGCTGGCCTAGTCACCACTAACTGCCCACAACTGCCTTCCCCTGGAGGCCATCTTGTGGTGGCCATCTTGTATCCACATGGGGGCAGCTATTTTTGACCACATGTGGGTGGCCATCTTGTATCTTGGAGTGATGGTCAATTTGCATATTACTCTTTTAATAGATAGAATAGTAAACACCTCTCTATTTTTTTTATGTTCCATAAAATCCAACTCATTTAGTCTCTTTGGGTCTTGTTTTTTCACCTTCCCTAAGTATTTGATCCTTGTTTTACTCTAAGTCCTATTTTGCTCTGTTTTTAATCTGTTTCTAATGATACATTGTAACTTCATGTAGTATTAGTGTACTGCATTTTTTGCTTCCTATTATACACTTTTCTCCAATCATTAATTCAGTAAATATTTGCAATATAGAAAAATATGTCCCATGCCCTGGGGACACAAATATTAATATAATGTTTTAAAGATTTTTCCCCCAAAATACTTTTCTCTAAACTGAAGAGAAATATAAATACAAGTTGATATGAAACTTGTTAATAGACAATGCAGAAAAGCTTGCAAAATACAGTAAGTATAAGAACTTTGTGAGAAGAGGGATGTGGATCAGGTGTTTGGGAGTTAATATTTGTATATTAACCTTAAAGGTAGAATCTGAGATTAGTAATATTGGCATTCCAGTGACAATTGGAACAATATGTGAAGTCACAAAATTTGAAATAACACTATGATTTTTGAAGGATGGCTGGACTATAGGTATATTTTTAAAAGTGGCAGATGATAAAATTCACAAGACACATAAGAACCAATTGCTAGCTGCTTTGGCACAGTGGGTAGAGCGTCAATCAGCCTGTGGATTGAAGCATTCTGGGTTAAATTCCAGTCAAAGGCACATGCCCAGGTTGCAGGCTCAATCTGCAGTGAGGGGGGTGGGGGAGTGTACAGGAGGCAGCCAGTTAATGATTCTCTGATGTTTCTCTTTCTCCCTCTCTCTTCCTCTTTGAAGTCAATAAAAATATAATTTTAAAAAGAAAAAATAATAATAAGATCCTTTACTCAAAGATTTTTAAAAAGGAGAATAATGTAATAAGCTATAATTGTTTTATAAGCAATAGTTTTGACAGTGTAGAGGATGGATTAGAGAAGGAAAAAATAGGAAGCAGGGGAAAAGAATTAGGAAGTAGTTACACACATCCAATTATGCCATGATGAAAATCTTAACTATGGCAAAAGTTAAAGGTAAACAGTAGGTAAAAGTGCTAAAACAAATCAGAATATAGGTTTGTACATTTGTTGATTCTAAGAAAATGATAGACTCAAGAGAAAGTCACAGGCTATTATAATTCAGTAGGATTAGCAAAGTGAATGACTATCACTTTGGCCGACATTACAGAGGTACAGGATAACATGTGATGAAGCTGTTCTGAAGTGGGAGATAATCTAACATATAAAAGCTTAAGCAGCCATTATGACCAAACCACCAGAATGACCAGAATGACCAGAACGACAGGCCAACTGATCGCTATGATATGCACTGACCACCAGGGACAGATGCTCAATACAGGACCTGCCCCCTGGTGGTCAGTGCATTCCCATTGTGGGAGCACCCCTCAGTCAGAAGTGGTGAGCACAGCTGTGGTGGTGGGAGCCTCTCCCCCCATTGTGGCAGCACTACCAAGCGGCGGTGGTGGCAGGTGCAGTGGGGCCAGGATGAGCTGCAGCAAAACTGTGCCAGGCCCTGGTTAGGGCTCCCCCCTCACCATTTGCCACTTTGGCACTGCTACTTCCCTCAGGCGGATGTCGGACTGCCTCATGGATCAGGCCAAAACCCGGCAGTCCGACATCCCCCTGAATGGTCTCGGATTACGAGAAGGCACAGGCTAGCCTGAGGGACCCCACCCATGCACTAATCCATGCACCAGGCCTCTAGTGTATGATAGAGAAAGTGAAGCTTGCAGGTGGTAAAACAACTGTGAGTCAGAAATTCTTGGTTTCTGGAGAAAAATGTCCCAATGAAGAAAGAATACCTTCTCTTGTGGAATTCCCAAACATAAAGGAAATCTGCCATCTCTTCATTGTCTAAAAAAGGCACCTCTGGCCATAATACATTAGCTAATGCAATAGAGCTAAGGGTACCATCAGTTAAACTGTCAAGAGTTAGGACTGCTGAGTTCTCTTTAGAAGGGAGATACAAGTTTGCACCTTCCTTCACACAGAAGCCACAGAACATACATTATTCATTTAAGAATAAGGCTGACACTTCAGCAGATGATTTAATTCAGAAATCTTACCAGCTCCTACTCCCCCAACCAGAAGTAGGCTCTCAAGAGCCACTAAGAGAAAAATCTATAAAATATCTTAAAGCATTTCAAGAGGGAGCTGCCAGGGTAGAACTAAAAATGAGATTGCTGAGATAATCATGTCAAGAAGTAGACTCCTGCAGAGATCCCACTGAGGCAAAAGCAAAGCAGATGTGTTTGACATATTGGAAAATGGCAGCAAAAGAATGAAACATTGAATTTGTACATTTATTTTTTAAAAAATCAGCTTTCCTATGGGTCTTTGCTCAGGGACTTCTGAGTAAAGTAAGAGAACTTGTTAGAAAGAAAAATGGCATTGTATTTTAAGAGCTTAGGAAAAAAATAATTAATTAAATAAAGCTAGTTTAAAATCATATACTTTTAGAAGTTACTTTGGCATCATTTAGTCTACCAGTATGGAGGGTAGAAATGTTAATAGGGCCCATATGACCAAAAGAATAACTTAAATGGGACAGGTGAGAAAGATATTGTGTATTAAATGGTTACTATGGTCTAAACACATTGTTAGATGTTCTACATATGTTTCCTCATTCAATCTTCATAGTCTCATGAAATAGGAATTATTCTCCCTTTTACAAAGGGAAGGTGATTGAAGCTTAGAGAGGTTAAGTAAGTGTATTTATTTATATAGTTATATTGTCCTAGAAAAGATTTCAAGGATATGAGAAAGATTAATGACTCATGATTTCTACAATATGACAAAAGCAATAATAATTTTTAAATGATGAAACAAATCTAAAATGAAGTGTGGGACAATGTAAAGCAAAGAGAATATAAAGCTTCATTCCTCACTAAATCTACAAATTGCTTATTTGGACACATCTCTGTGATACTTAACGCTAAAGACATGTGATACTTTCTTTTTTTGTGTATGTGACTTTAATTGTCTCAAGAGAATTATTTCTTAGAATTTCTGGAATAGCCCATTAACCATAGTAATTTCTCCAGTTTTTTGTTCATGAGGTTCTTGTGGTGATCCCAGAGCAGTAGGAAAGCAAAGAAGTACTTTAGTACTGGTTATCCATTTAATGGTGCATATAAAGCAAGTTGACTTTTTAACCAAGTTTCCACAGGATTCTTGACAAGTCTGTGGTTGAGTCTCTAGTGGATGGAAAATCATATTTGATTTAAGGGCAATAAAAAAATCTGTGTAAAAAACACAGAAATATTAAGGGGGAAAGCCCTTATTGTTATTTTTAGAAGGCATTTGTGTCTGATCCATCTACGGAAAATAAATGATGGACTGTGACTTAGGGGAATACTAAATAGGTTTTAAAACTGGTATATGAATTGGTATATATCAAAGAATAAAGCACAAGGGAAATTACAAAAGATTGACTAAATGGTAATATAAACAAAAGATATGAATAATAGCAGATGGCCACAAAAGCAACACTTAACAAAAAAATTGTAACTTCAAATTCAATATTAAGAAAGAATACAGCTTTCAAATTGATACTGTTGTAATAACTTATTATTAAACAGAAAAGGAGTAAAAGGAAGACTAGATAATATAGGCATGCCATTTACACAGCTTTGCTAATTTAACCCTCTCCCAGTCTGTTGTTTCCCACAAATCAGTGAAGGAAAGGACTAGATAAAGGCAGTTTAAATGCATGCCCAATAAGGTCTAAGTGTGAAGGTTGTCCATCAGTAACACCTGCGAGTGAGTCGGTGGACAAAGAGGCATGGCACTGCAAGGGAATGAAACCTGAATATTTAAACTTGTGAACAAAGGAGCCTTGCCCTCTTGAGCTCACCAGGTTCCTGGCTCTCCACGGAGCCCACGTGGCCCAAGGCCATATGGTCTGACACAATGCACTGATGGACTGGAGTTAACTGGGGCTGAACTCCACTGGGCTGCAACAGGGAACAACAGCTCTGGACACTGGCCCCCCTTTCGGCTTTGCTGAACACACAGCTGCCTCTCTTTCAGGACCTGTTTAAGGGACATGGGACATTGGAATGTAACTTCATGTAAATAAAGTCTTCTCCTACACCTCATTCTCTGGTAGGGGCTTCTGAAATCGCTCATTTCAGCAGTACCCAGAAACCCCACTCCCACTCATGCCTGGGAAATCCATTAATTCCTCCAGCAACAGAACCAATGACCTAAACTTTTATCTTAATAGTTTGTCCATTTTAAAAAGTAGATTAAACTCAAAAGAACTGAAAGAAAGGTATGAAACAAAACTAATGAAAAAAAAGAATGAAATTAAAAACAAATGAGAGAAAATCAAATCCAAAATTGTTTATTTTTTAAAACAATACAGTTGATAAATCTTTAGGAAAAATATACACAATTTACCACTCTTAAGAATAATGGAAGAGACATCATTACAAATCTTAGACATTAAAAGAATAAGAACCCTAGCCGGTTTGGATCAGTGGATAGAGCAATGGCCTGCGGACTAAATGGTCCAGGGTTTGATTTCAGTCAAGGGCACATCATGTACCTTGATTGCAGGTTCCTACCTGGTTCCAGCCTTTGTTGGGGCTCACGCAGGAAGCAACTAATTAATGTGTTTCTCTCACATCAATATCTCTCTGTCTTTCTGTCTTCCACTCTCTCTAAAAATCAATGGGAAAATATCCTTGGGTGAGGATTAAAAAAAAAAGAATAAGAAAATATTATGAAAAAATTTTATGCCAATAGATTTAGCAATATATATAAAATGGGCAAGTTCTTTGAGAAAACAAGTTATCATAACTAGTTAAAAATATTCCCCAAAAAGTGTTCTAGCTGGCTTAGCTCAGTGGATAGAGCATCAGCCTGTGGACTGAAGGGTTCCAGATTCAGTTCCAGCCAAGGGCACATGCCTGGGTTGTGGACTTGATTCCCAGTAGGGGGCGTGCAGGAGGCAGCCGTTCAATGATTCTCTCTCATCATTGATATTTCTATCTCTCCTTCTCCCTTTCTCTCTGAAATCAATAAAGAAATATATTTTAAAAAATTATTCCCTGAAAGAAAGCATTAGCACCAGATGGTACCATCAAACATTTAAAGAAGAGAGAATACTAATATTACACAAACATCTTACCTAAACTCTTCCGAAAGTCTAAGGAGAAATAATACTTCCCAACTTGTTTCATGAGGCAAAAAAGGGAAAAAGACCCTAGTAGTACATTAAAAGAAAATCAAGTAAAGACCTTATCAGTTAAGAATATAGAGGCAAAATGTCAGCAAAGAGAATCCAACAATTCCTAAGAAAGATAATAAATCCAAATAAAATGAGATTCATTACAAGAGAGAAAAATTTGTTCAATTTTCAAAAATAAATCAATGTAATTGACCACATTAAAATATAAAGGGAAAAATTTATGACAATCTTTATGTTAAACACTAGATGGAAAGAAGCAGTTTTTTGAGTTGGGAAATGATGCATTGAAATGGTGTATAAGGAAGATATTTCTGCTATAATTCAATAGCTGATTGGAGCCTTACATCATTGTAAGCTGGGTTGAGGGTTGTAACACAAATATAAGATAACAAGAAAATCTCATGATGACAAAGATGGTAATTAATACAATAAACCTCAGATGATAAAATGGGCAAATTTGTATGATAATAGAAAGCTAGATCATGGCTTATTTAATCAAAAGAATGAGTATAGACTCCAAAATAAAGGGAGTGTAACAAGAAACAACAATAGCAACCAATCAGTCATGAACATACAGCCAACTAACATTGGTGGATGGTGGCTATGTCCTGATGTTATGAAAAGGGAACCAATTGTCATATAAAATATATTGTGTCTATATAATTGCTGTGCAATGTATCAAAATAATGATTATCTCAAAAAATCATAATTGTTGATAAACTTTCATATTAATTTTAGTAATTTCATAATTGTTTTATGAAAGCTTTTTAAAAAATGTATTGAACAACTGATCTTATTACTAGGAATTTAACATAATCTTTTACTTCTATATAAAATTTTAAGAGTTTGTTTTTTATCTGACATATATTATTTTAGGTTTTCAAAATTAAATGTTGATGCATTATTCAGATTTTGTGTGCACATATATATCTAAGGATCCCTATTTTAAAAGAGAAATATTATCAAAGCTGTATCAATTGTGTTTCAAATGTTTAACATGTATTTCCTCTGTAGTCTAAGTGGCCTAAGAACAATTTATTTTTCATAGATATGTTTCATTACCCCCTTAATTAAATGATGTTTAGCATAGAGTCTGATATAATATCACATAATTCTACTATTAAGTCTCCTTTGATCCTTGCATAAATATTCCTTGTCATAA
This sequence comes from Lasiurus cinereus, assembly GCA_011751065.1. Classification (NCBI taxonomy): domain Eukaryota; kingdom Metazoa; phylum Chordata; class Mammalia; order Chiroptera; family Vespertilionidae; genus Lasiurus; species Lasiurus cinereus. The sequence continues at coordinate 28,869,501 of JAAGEH010000286.1, read as the reverse complement.
ATTGGTTAGTATAGAAATGTTGCAATTGACTATGTGGATCACATACTAAAATATTCCATGCTAGTAAATGTATGTTTATAATAATTATTTAATTTGGAAACCTAATATCATGAAATAGACACTTAAATCCAAATTAATACTACCTTATATTTACCTGCAATGTCTTTCTTATGAATAAAGTCATAGACAAAGATCTTTAACCTCAATGAAGATAAAAGCACCTCTGTAGTGACATACATAGTCCTCCAATTATTGGTATTTTAACAAACAACTGTTACTGCTGACAATGATTAATTATAACACAAATATATTTTTTAAAAACTTGCAATATTTATTGTTGAAAATATTACATATACCCTTTTTATCCCCATTGACCTCTTCTAGTCCACCCCTGCCCTCCTCCTGTCGAGGGCGGTCTCGGTTTGACAAAGTCCCGAGAAGGCAAGCGTT
>JAAGEH010000286.1:28840926-28869041 GCA_011751065.1 Lasiurus cinereus | reverse complement strand
TGTCGAGGGCGGTCTCGGTTTGACAAAGTCCCGAGAAGGCAAGCGTTCACAAAGTGAGCTGCCTCAGCACCTCGACCCCCCCTAGTTTTACTGGAATTGTTTCTAGCTTTGCTTAAGGTTGCTTGCTTAGTTAGCTAAAGCTTAAGGAACGAGGAGATCATAAATGGAGTTTGCTTAACCACGACATTCCATGAGTAAATGATCCTGAGTGTCTATTCTTGCCTGAGGTTAAGTGATTAACAAACTGATTGTCCTGAAACAAAGAATGGCTAAAAGGTCAGATAAGAGAACTGAAACCAAGAGTCTCTGTAATAAAGAAAGTAATGAAAGGCTTGCTAACACGCTAGCATAACTAACATGTATAAATAGTCTTAGAAAAATAAACTCGGGACTGCAGTCTTGAACTGTCAGTCCTCCCGATCCCATCTTTGTGTCTGTCTCTTTTCTTTTCTTAATCCTCACCCCCCTTTCAGGTACTGTTCGACTGTAGTGCCGGCTGGCACCGGCATCCTCCCATCCCCCATCTCCCACCCCAGGGCTTCACCACCCTATTTTCTGTGTCCATGGGTTCTGAATATTTATATACAAGTTCTTGGGTATTTTGGATATAAACAGCCATGAATAAATGCTAATAAGATCTATAACACTCATTACATTGATAACTTTACCAAATGAAGGAAAGAATATCTCCTTACAAAATTCAGAATCTTAACATTGGGAATAGAATTCCTTGGTAGAAAGAATACCTAAACATTTCCTAAAGGCATAATATATAGGCTGTTTGCCATTTTCATATACTGCACTTCTTACCATTTCAATCCACTGCAATCACATGGATTAGATTTAGAATTTGCAGGCTCAGGAAAGAATAATTCCACCCTACCTCAATACAATCTGTTAGTTACAATAAGAATTACTCTTTACTATTGATATATTCCAGTGTTCTCCTTCCCCAAACCAGAAGATTATATCTAAGAAAGATATTATGATGTTGGGAGGAAAAAGGGATCAGGGAATCACATTTTGAAACTGTTTTTAGACCACTCTCTTTGGTATTGCTAAGAAGAAAATCATGTTACTGTGGTTTCAAGAGCTATTGAAACAAATACACTTAAGAAGTCATCAGGGGAAAATGTTGTTACTCATAGTTGTTTCTCTCCATCCCCGTTCCCTGGAAGAAAAGCAATTTGTAGCAGCTGTATGATTTGATTGATGCAAAACTACATTGAATCTCCAGGTTATTCACCATATCATTTGCCAATTGCTATTAGTAAAAGTGTGTCTTGGTTTTCTCAAACATGCAAATGAGGTTACTTTTAACATGCTGGAATGCTCAGTGAAACCACAGACTGGCATTTCGGCATTTCCTGTGCCAGTCCAAAAGCAAGAAATGTTGTTTTGTCTCTTTAGTCACAAAGGCAATGCAATTTTACTGACCTATGGATTTCGCAAAAGTATCACACATTTTGCCAGACTTTTGACAGGTATTGGGAGATCCTATTAGGTTAGAGGATCCTTTGCTAACATGAATCACATTTAAGATGCTACTTTTCACTGAAGGGAAGAAAAGCAGTTATAGTTTAAGAGTTTTATGATTGCAACTCATGGCACACCACAAATGATGCTTCTACTTAGCCAATGCGTCCTTGATTCTGGACTTGTAAATTCCTCCATGGCATAAGTAATCAGACCATTCTCAACTGCAACTATAGACTCTCAAATACTAGCTTTCTTGAAGAGTTCTTTATGCTAAATTCACCTTCCCCAATTAACAAACAAAAATCCTGAAAAAAGTAAATACCTACCAGTTTAATTTATCTTTAAAAGGTCAAATGTAAAAAAATATACTCCTGTTTCAACAGTGGCTATGAGAAGTTCTCATAGGCATGCTTCCTTATTTAAGAGGGCAGTCATTGTCCCTGCACCTTGTATACAAATCTATGCTGAAATCCTTAGTCCACAAGACAGCGACAGTCTCACCATCACCAGGTAACCTTCAGGTATTTGTGAAACTAGAGGAATTGCAATCACTACCACTCTCGACACCCTGGCCATTTCAGAATTTACTACACATCAATTAAAATAATGAGACTGTAAGTAAATGCTTTGTGATTTAAAACAAACAAAATACACTACTACTTATGTTCTCTTCACTCTTCCACAGAGAACTCAGAGCTAGGTGTTTTGTTTTGTTTTTCAGAAGGAGCATGTTTTAAAAGCTTTTACATGTAACATCTTATAATGACCATAGTACTATTAAAAAGGATTTTACTTGCTCCTCTTTTGAAAGCAGCCAAGTACTATAGAAGAGAAGTTAGATGCTTCTATGCCTCCACAATTTTAAATAAATGTCTTGTGGAGATTCAGAATTGATTGATGGAGAAGAAAGAAAAAGGGAACAAAAAATAGAAGTGAACAAAGTAGAGTTTAATCATCAGCTGCTTCAGATTCCTCACTTTTACACCTTGAATAGATTCTGCTAACTCTACAGACATTTTGCAAGTGTCAATACTCAAAATAAATAAAATGCAAAACCAATTGCTTCTTAAATATGAAAAATATTAACATAATTACTGTAATGCAATAGAGAAAGTATACTTATGAGTACACTTTAATCTGAATCACAAACAGTAGCAACTGTTATGTATTCTGTTTTAAGATTATTTCATATAACAAACATCTGGATTAAGAAGAAAATGTCAGGTTTTCCAAGATGGTGGCCAGGAGGATGGCAGCGAGGTAGTGAGGATAAGTGAATGAGGGAGCAAAAGGGGAGTGTGTGGAAGGTGGTGTGTTTGTGTGAGTGAGGGACAGCTAGAACTCACTAGAACCCTTTGGGGACTGGCAGACAGGGCTCTCTTAGCCAGGTAGCTTTTGCTACTTCTGTAATCTCTCCTAGGGTGACTTGCTCTGCTGCATAGGATGCAACATCTTGAAAGAGAGAGCAGCTATGACTGGGGGCCCAGTCTCACCTCCATCCAGCGTGCTCTCAGACACCACCTGGTATCTTATAGCCACTCTGGCCAAGATCTGCTGCCTTGGCTGTCAACCCAGGACTCCAGCCTCCCCAACCGAGGGCTCCCTCTCACCAGCCAGATGCCTTAGCCTCAGGCACCATAACTGCACATGCAAACAGCAGAGCCTCACACAGAGGCCCCAGGCACTGAGACTGCTCCAGCAAACACCCTGATAGCAGCTGCTGCCCCACAACTACACAAGAAATGGCTTTCCTGCGACCTTCCAAGGAGCAGTTGTTGCCCATGATCACACAACCTGCCACCAAGTCCATCACTGCATCCACAGGCTTTTCACAACATGACACCTAGATTCTTTGGTGAGAGCAAAAATGGGGAGAAAGAATAATAACCCCCAAAGGAAAGAAAAGGAGGAATCACCCACAAAAAGAAATTAAATTAAATGGAGATGTGCAAAATGTTAGAAAAAGAATTCAGAATACGGGTCATACAGTTAATAAAAATTGGATGTATATGAAATTCAACAACTTATATAAGAATCAGGAGGAAATAAAAAGTGATACAGCTACAATAAAAAACACTATGGAAGCTTTCTACAGTAGACTAAGAGAAGTAGAGACAAAATTAGTGAATTAGAAGACAGGGAAGCAAAACACACCCAATCTGAAATGCAATTGGAGAAAAAAAATCAGAAGACAGAAAAGCCTGAGGGAGCTTTGGGACAACATGAAACAAAGCAAGATATGTAATAATATTGGTGCCAGAATAACAAGAAGGGAGCAAGGGACAGAAAACCTATTTGAAAAAATAATGTCAGAAAACTTCCCTGATTGGGGGAAGAAAAAAGTCACACAAACACAGAGTCCCAACAAGAGAAATCCAAAAAGACCCACACCAAGACACGTCATAATTACAATGGTTAACAACAAAGAGATTCTAAAAGGAAGAGAGACAGAAAATTACCTACAAGGAATCTTCCCATTAGATTAGCAAATGATTTTTCAACAGAAACACATCATGCCAGAAAAAAACGGAAGGAAATTTACAAAATGATCAAAAGCAAGGGACTGAATCCAAGAATATTCTATCCAACAAGGCTATCATTCAAAATTGAAGGGGAAATCAGGAGCTTCGAAACCAAAAAAAAAAAAAAAAAGACTAAGGGAATTTATCACTACCAAGCCAGCAATTCAAGAAATGCTAAATGGCTACAAACAAGTACTCATCAATAATAACTTTAAACATAAATGGACTAAATGCTCCAATCAAAAGACATCAAGTGGCTAAATGTATAAGAAAACATTACCCATATATATGCTGTCTATAAAAGACCCACATCAGAACAAGGGACTCATACAGACTGAAAGTGAAGGGATGAAAAAATATCTTTCAGGCAAAAGGAAAGGAAAAAAAACTGGGGTAGCAATATTTATATTTGACAAAATGGACCTCAAAGTGAAGGCCTTAACAAGACATAAGGAAGACCACTTTACAATACTAAATGGATTGATAAAACAACAGGCTATAACTCTGGTAAACATATGTACCCGATACAGGAGCACCAAAATACATAAAAAAAACTTCTGGAAGATATCAAAGGAGAGATCAACAGTAATAACATCATACTAGGGGACCTTAGTACCCCATAGTCATCACTGGATAAACCCTCTAGAGTCTAGAGTCTAGACAAAAAAAAAAATCAGCAAAGAAATATCAACCCTAAATGACTCATAGATCAGGTGGAATTAATTGACATCTTCAGAACATTCTGCCCCAAAGCTACAGAATACACATTATTCTCATGTACATGGGATGTTTTCAAAGATAGACCACATAATTGGTCACAGGGAAAGTCTCTCCAAATTCAAGAAGATTGAAATCATATCAAGTATCTTTTCAAACCACAATGGCATAATATTAGAAATCAGCAACAATAAAAACAATGAAAATATGCAACAGTTGGAGGCTAAATAGCATGCTATTAAACAATGATTGGGTTATCAAAGAGATCAAAGAAGAAATTAAAAACATCTTGAAAGCAAATCACAATGAAAACACAACAATCCAAAACCTATGGGACATAGTGAAAGCAGTCCTAAGAGGGAAGTTCATAGCAATATAGGCCTACATAAAACAAACAAACAAACAAAATATGACCTTCCAAATCTCAATCAAGAAAAATAAAAAAATCTCAACAAGCCCATAACTAAGAAGGAAATTGAAGCAGTTATCAAAAAGCTTCCAGAAAACAAAAACTCAGGGCCAGATGGCTTCAAAAGAGAGTTTTACCAAACATTCAAAGAAGAACAAAAACCTATCCTTCTCAGACTATTCCAAAAAATTCAAGAGGAAGGAACACTTCCACACTCTTTCTATGAAGCCAACATTACCCTAATCACAAAACCAGATAAAGACACTGCAAAAAAAAAAAAGAGAGAATTACAGGCCAATATCTTTGATGAACATAGATGATAAAATTCTTAACAAAATCCTAACAAATTGGATCCAGCATTACATTAGAAAGATTATACAGCATGAACAAGTGGATTTATTCTAGGAATCCAAGGATATTACAATATTCACAAATCAATAAAAAAATTGAGAGATAAAAATCACATAATCATATCAATTGATGCAGAAAAGGCATTTGACAAAATCCAATACCTTCTGATAAAAATTCTCAGCAAAGTGTGAATAGACAGATCATACCTCAACATAATAAAAACCTTACATGACAAACCCACAGCCAACATCATGCTAAATGGGCAAAAACTAAAATCATTTCCCCTAAGGATTGGAACAAGACAGGGATGCCCACTTTCACCACTTCTGTTCAACATAGTACTGGAATTGCTAGCCATAGCAATCAGACAAGAAGAAATAAAAGGCATCCAAATTGGAAAAGAATAAGTAAAATTGTCATTATTCACAGGTGACATGATATTATATATAGAAAACCCTAAAGGATCCATCAAGAAACTACTCGAATAAATGAATTTGGCAATGTAGCAGGATACCAAATTAACACCCAGAAATCTATGGGTTTTTTGTACACCAATAATAAATTCACAGAACAAGAAACTAAAAAATACATTCCCATTTGCCATTGCAACAATAAAAAAAATTAAGATAACTCCTCGGTTAAATTAAGAATAAATTTAACCGAGGAGTTAAAGGACCTGTACTCAGAAAATTACAGGATGGTAAAAAAAGAGATAGAGAAAGACATAAACAATTGAAGAATATATCGTGTTCATGGATTGGTAGAATCAACATAATTAAAATGTCCATACTATCCAAAACAATCTATAGATTCAATGCAATCCCCATTAAAATACCAATGACATACTTCAAAGAACAAACTTTCCAAAAATTCATCTGGAATAAAAAAATACCCTGAATAGCTGCAGCAATCCACTGTGGAAAACAGTATGGAGTTTCCTCAAAATATTAAAAATGGAACTTCCATTTGACCCAGTAATCCCATTTCTAGGAATATATCCCAAGAAAACACAAACACCAATCACAATCAATATAGGCACCCCTATGTCCATAGCAGAACATTTTACAATAGCTAAGACTTGGAAACAACCTAAATGCCCATTAGCAGATGAGTGGATTAGAAAACTGTGGTATATCTATACAATGGAATGCTTTGCAGCTATAAAAAAGAAGGAACTTTTACCATTTGCAACAGCATGGATGGAACTGGAGAGCATTATGCTAAGTGAAATAAGCCAATCAGAAAAAGATACTAAATATCACATGATCTCACTCATTTGTAGAATATAATCCTATATAATAAAGAGGGAATATGCCAATTGACTGTAACTTTGCAACAAAGATTGAGGCACCTGCAGCCAATAAGGAGAGAATATGCAAATTGACATAACAATGCAAAAGGTGGAAGGCAACTCTGGCCAGAGTGAAGGCAGTGCTGGCAGCCAGGGGAAGGAAGGCCTATTCTTTGTGCATTTGGGACTCTAGTAAAGAACATAAACTGATGAACAAAAATAGAGCCAGAGTCATAGAAACATGGAACATACTGTCCAATCCATGAGGGAAGATGGGGGTGAGGAGGTAAAAGATCAACCAAAGTACTTGTTTGAATGCATAGGAGCATAACCAATGGGCATAGACTGGGGAGAGGAGGTGACTACATGTGCTGGGAAATGGGAAGGGCCAAGGAGAGGTCAATAAGGGAAAAGAGAGATGTATGTAATACTTTAAACAATAAAGAATTTAAATTTTAAAAAAAGAAAAGAAAATGTCACAGAACATTAGAGATAAGAGGGACTTCAAATGTCATTAAGTACAATCTGCTGTTTCTATGAAAGAAGAAATAAAAACCAATGAAACCTGAGGACATTTTTTTCAGTATTTTGGCTTGAACAGAGTTGTAGAAGCAGTTAGTCATCAGAAGGGAATTAGATGAGGAATAAATTAAGGCTCACTCTTTTTTTTCAAATAGCATGTTGTATTTCTGGTATTTGGGAAATATGCTAATTTTTTCTAGAGGTTAAATGAAGGTCTTGGTCAAATAATGCACAACAAAGTAATTAATTTTAACATTTCACTTACTAACGGGTTTATTAGGGGTTACCTATATATATTAGCTAGTCAACTGAAAACATACTTACATTTACAAGATTATTTGCCCATAACTTTTCAGGAATGCATCTATAATATGAAATGTGGTATGCCCCTGGAGTATCATGATGCAACAAGCAACATCTTAACAACACTCTTGGTAAATCCAATAAAGAATTGGGAACATTTCTTATATCATTCTGAAACCTATGCCTATGGTATTACCTCACAAAAGCAAATTTGAGGTGTTGAGTTAGGACAGCAAAATAATTCAAGCATGGCATTTGGTTTTTATTTAACTCAAAAGTTGATTGTAAATGTTCTGGAGCAGGAATTCTTGACCTGTTGGCCATGGAAGAACTAACAGGAATGTGAACTCACTGTGTATATAATTGTTATTTGATTTTAGGTATCTGACACTCTGAAGAATCTGTTCTAGAATAATGACATCCAACAGAAACATCATGTGAGCCGCATATTTGAGGTCCATATTTTAATTTTTATTTTGCCACATTAAAACAATGTGGGAGTGATTTTGATATATTTTATTTAATCTAATCTGTCTAAAATATTGTTATTTCAATTTGTAATTGATCAATATAAAAATTACTCTTAAGGTGTTTTACATTTTTTATTGCTACTAAGTACTTAAAACCTGGTGAATATTTAATACCTAGAGTATATTTCTACATGAACTTTTCACATTTCAAGTGTTCAATAGCCACATGTGGCTACTGGCTGCTATGTAGGATGATGAATGTCTAGAGATAAAATGCACAAGAGGCATAAGGCAACGCATTATGAATAATCGTTCTCCCTGTTGATCTACGGATAAGTATTGTGTGACAATGAATTTGAGATGATCCTCTTTGATAATTACTGGCATTGCTGTTTGCAGATTAAGTGTCAACTCACAAGACCTTATAGTCAGAAGGATTGGAGTACAATTTTCATCTTCTGAAAAGTGTCATCTTGAGAAAGAAGGGGGTCTGAATGAGCACAAGACCTCCCACAAAAACAGCAGAGACTTACAGTAATTAGGAAAATTGCATTACTGAAATGGTTCTTATTTTCATGAGGAAATCATCACATGGCAAAATGTTTCACATGGCAAAATGTTTTAGTCAGGAAGACTCTCTTTTGGATATATTTAAAAAGCAAAATTCAAAAACTTGTGGATTATTAGTAATTAAATAAGAAATAATTTTCTTTAAAGTAACATTGCAGACATTATAATTAATTTTTGCTTAAATGCAATTTTACTTACTTATATGCCATTTTTATGTGTTTGGAAAAATCCAGAAATTATCTAATAATTGCTTATTTTAATCAACCATATAGAAAGTTAACCTTTTCTCAGTATTTATTGTATCTTCATTTATTTCTTTGTACCATAGTTAATTAAGGCTCCTAGAAGATCTGATGACAGTATCTTCCTTCTTTGTAGAATTCATATAAGTAAAATGTTTATCTGAAGTATCAGAGTCTAAATCATTGTTATGCTATTCTTTTCATTATAATCATTTCTAACAACTTATTATTTTAACCTCAAAATATATTACCTTTCCATGCATGATACTTACTGCTTGTTGCACTGCAATATTTATAATTTGGAAGTGTACTGCTCTGATAGAGTTTTTGTTTCTTTCACTTCAATCAGAAAAATAAAATATGTATTCCCTATATGCTGAAAGTGTAAGAGAATATTCCCTGTCTTGGAAAAATTTAACAGTAAATTGGTTTTACAAATTGAAATTTGTAACAGGCAAATCAAATGCAAATAGGATTGTTATCAGCTTAAAGAACAGTGGAGAGGAGAGACCATTTATTTTTCATTTTATATCAGTGAATTTGGGGGGGAAATTATTTTAAGCTCTCATTGGTGATTTCACACCCATCAGGCAGGTAATGGTATTTTCAAGAGTACAGTTGAATTGTTCCAAATAGAGCCATAAGATAGTGTAGATAGTGCAGATAATCCTGTCTATGGAAGCTGAGAGAAGTGGGGAAAGAATAGCATGGCTTCTCCAGTAGCTCTACCTTCCATTCTACCTCCTTCTCATCCCCATGCTTCCCTTGGACCAATCCTATATTATGTGTATTAATGTAAATGTAGTAGGAGATGAAAATGTATTCAGGGAATCTGACCCATGCTGAAAGACAATCTAAATAATTCAGACACAAATTTGCTTTGGTGTGTGTGTGTGTGTGTGTGTGTGTGTGTGTGTGTGTGTGTGTGTTTTCTCATAAGCAGGTTTTTATTCCTAAAATATGTAGGTCATTTTCTTTATTCTCTATTTAGACACTGACATATTCCTCAAGTTTACCACCAAGTAAGAATGAATCAGCTTTTATTACATGGATCATATTCATGATAGGCTTTGAGATATCCTGAAATATTAATGTCACCAAGTCAGCTCAATTCATTGCATATTAATTTTCAGGTTAATATATTATTTATATCAAGATGGCCACATATATGACCCTATGTGAGTTGCTTGCTATTTTCTTAGTGATCAAAATGCTTACTCTATTTTTCTCATTATTATTTACAATCCCTGAAAGAATAAAATTATATATTATTTACCTTTTTTATATTTAAATACAATAAAATTAGGAGAATTTAAATCTGTTCAAGGGACTTTCTCACTTGCTGATATAAGCCATATGGTATATTTTTTCCTGATTCAGTTTTCTTTTTAAACAACTTATTTTTCCTCTATAAATGATGTAGAAAAGTATTATTTATGCCTACTTACTAGTTTTATATGTATTCATAATGATATGCATTGCTTGCATATTGCTCCCAGATTCTTATATAGAAAATTTCACTCCATTAATAAAATTTCTAAGTGAATAAAGCATGAATCATCAATGTAAATGATCTCCTGTTTTATTATTAGCTTAAAGCACAAAGCTCTGACTAAAAAGGAAAATATACTCCTCGTAGGTACTATAAAATATTGCCACTCATGAGAGTTTGTCTCCCACTATGGAGATATTAAATAACAAATCATAATGAAAAAATATGCATTTAAATCCACAAAACTTGGAAAATAATATGTTCAGACTGATTTCTTAAGCATTTCTTCTACAAAGCAAGTATTAGACAGTATAATAATATTCATTTACACTTTTTTTCAGTAGACACTCATTGAATATCATATATGGCAGGCACTAAATTAGAAATTTGGTATGATAATTTTTGAATAATGGCTCTTCCCTTTAAATAGGTGAATATCTAAGTAATAAAACCTGTCAAAACTGCCCAATAAAGACAATAATAAAATATTACATGTGTATGCACATACACACACACACACACACACACACACACAATTGTGCTGACATGGAGAAATCTACTTAGAGAATAGTGTGGAGGGCTGCAGTTGAAAAGAACTTAATAGAAAAAGAAGTACTTGAATTGAGTTTCAAATGTTGAAAAGGTGATCACTTGGAGAACACATAAAAAGAAGTATAGTTCAGGCAGAAAGGAAAAGATTCACAAGGCACAGAAGCAGGAAACAGAAGGAAGTGCTCAGGATCATAGAGGTACCTGAGGGGGCAGTGATGAATGATGAGGTAAGCAAGGGTCTTATGATGGGGTGTTATGGACAACTTCTTAAAGAGAGATATTATTACACTATATCTCTGCATTTCAAGTAGCTCTCATGTGCTAACCTGGGAAGGTTGTCTACTTTAGGATATTCAGTTCATGGAATAAAACCTGGGGAGTAATCAGTTCTCAGATCACAGCCTGTACCTGAAGAATTTTAATCCATGCATTAAGGATTTAATGAATTAAACATTTTCTGAGAGATTTCTTCTTCAGTTTAGACCATTCCAGAACTCCCATAGGTTCATTTGGGTCTATTCAGAGTAATCTTCAGTTATAATTATCTTGGATGTTAGAGATTTTCCTAAACTTAGATTGAATGTTCCATGACATTTGATGGCTTTTGCTCAAAAATCTGACCAAATCTCCAGTCAGTCCTAAGCATTTCAAGACAGTTCAGAAAGCTGGGTAGTGTGTATGAAACCTGAATGCAACTGTGCCTCCCTTATAATAGTTAGGAGTTCAAATGAATTTAATTTGTGCTCCTGTAATTGTATTTAGCCACTACTGTGTGTTAAAACAGCAAAGGCCTTTGTGGAATAAAACATTGAAAAATTCCTAAATGTTACCCTTAAGGCTCATGATCCCGTCATGTTGGATGGCTCACTCTTATGGGTGACCCTGGTGGTCAGTGGTATTATAGATGAAAAAAGGGGAACAAGGAATCCTTTTCTACTCTTACCTTTCTCTCTTGTGTTTATGAAAATAATAATATTTATGGGCAGAAGTTTTCCAATGTAATAGTGATTTGGAACAATGGTATACAGAGACAGTCTCACCATTAGCTGTGGTCTCTTCCATTTATAAGACTTGAGATAATCTTAAAGTGATCCAACCATGGAATGTAAACCTGTCAGAATGATAAAAACAAAAGAACTCCATAAATAATATAACCAGGCATATCAATTAATTACTGCTATCCAATAATCCAACACAGTGATTTAAAGCACTAACTTTTTTTGGTTCACAGTTCTATGGGTCAAGAGGGTAGTTCATCGGCTGATCTACATTGGGCTCACTTATGCCCTTCAAATAGCTGCTGGGTTGGGTACTCACTAATCTAGGATGGGCTTCCTTAGATGAGTTATCAGTAGACATAATTTTAATCAGGTCATACAAATGATCATACTCTATGTCTCTAATCATTCAACAAGCTACCTTAGTCATAGAGTTCAAAGACAGCGAGGAGACCTAGGAAACCTCTGAAGCCCAGGCACATGAATTACTATGCATTATATTGGCCACAGTCATGCAGTCAGCTCAAATTTAAGAAAAGGGGAAATAGATGTGGTGAGTCATATTGCCAAGGTCCTGAATACAGGAACAGGTAAAGAACTGTGGCCATTTTTGTAAGCTGCCACATCAGAGGATTGAGAAAAATTTTATAGCATTGTGTATACATTTTTTCATCATGTATTCCTAATAGTACTGTATGGTGTAATATGACAAACTTTAAAGTGGCTTGCAGTGTCATAAGAGGGGCTATCTGTGGGTATATTAACTAAGGGCGTGCTTAAAACAGTTAATGTGGCTAATCAAGGAAACAAAAATATTACTTTTCACAGATAATCCATATGATTGGAGAACTCCAACAAAATTTAAAAGTAATAATTTGATATCTAACTATTCTTTGGGCTCCCCTTTATTCTTAGACTTCAGATCTGGTGCAATAATATCAAACATCCCATGTGTGATCTAAAAACTTTCCATGTATGATAAAGAAAAGTTTCTCTTTTAATGTACTTTACTGCAATTCCAACAATATGGCTGGTTGCCTCTTGATTTATTGTCATGACTTTCCTACATGTTTCTGTCCAGTTTTACCATTATGAGTCATCATAGCTCTGAGGGTGTGGCATTCATGTTGCCTGTGTCAAGCCTGCACCCATAACTGGATTCTCCAGCAGTGCGCGAGACAGACAGTTCAGAAACACTTGTACCTTTGGCAATTGTCACTTATTTCAGTCCTCAAATCCTCCAGATTGGCAGAAATGCTGTAATTGTATGTTACTGGTGGCTGCAATTCAGCTGTGGGAGTATAAGGTGGGATGATGGCACTGAGCACATGCAAGAGTCAACTGTGGTGGAGAACTGCAAGGCTCTGCTGCCCCTGTTGATCCCTTTGAGGTGGAAAGAACAAGATGTATTGCATGTCCTTAAAAACAGACCAGCAAGCTCCATGGGCTATTTTCCTGATTAAAAGCATGGATACACACTGTGTACATAACTTGGCCCAAGTAAAATAACTCAGCTGACCCATGTCTACATCTCACTGCTGGAGTCCTGAACACCAGCAGCATGGGCCTGGTGGTGAGTCTTGGCACATAGCACAATGTTTGTATTTTTCTTCCCTTAGTGCATTAGACATTAGATTTCCTTCTGATTTGCATCAGTGTCTGCAGCTGTTCATGCCTGTGGGATGGTAGAGACAGCCCGTCTCGTGCCTCCCGTTGATGGCATTGCTTATTTCATCCATTCTTTTGTTCACCAGGCATTACTGGAGATCCACTAGGAAATGAAGTTGTAGGGTTTTTTTTTTAACTTTCAAGGTATTTTTCCTAATTTTATGTAGCAGATGGACATAGAAACCAAATAAATTTTTCTTCTTTCAATTATTACACCTTTTATTTTGAGACAGCAGGGTGCAGTGGAAGAAGTCTTAGATGAGATTGTGAGATTATTCCTGTAACCCAGTGTGTGCTGGGCATATGGACCATGAACAAAATGCAATTTTAACTCCATCCCCTCTGGTTGTAATCTTCCCTCTGCCTGATGAAAATTTCAACAACTCTATGGCTTTCGTTACCCAACTCCTAGGTAACACAACATCTCACAATCTGTGTAAAAAACAGCTTCACTTACATATGCAGAGCATATATTGAAAAATTCTGTCCTTGGCCTGTCACTAAATCTTCTCTTCCCCAACCCAGATGTGCTTAAGGCTGGACACCCATAGTCATCACTCTGTCCTCCATTTGTCCTGATTAAGATCTTGTATCACTCACCATTTGCAGTTAGTCAAGAGATTAGATGGTGCCATCACATGTTGACTGTCCTCTCTGGTATTGAGGGATAGTAAAAGTCAACTTTTTCTCTTGGCCTCTGCAGTTTCCCTCCTAGTCACCTGTTTTCTAAAGAGCCCTTAGCCCTAAGGAATGAACCTCTGTCCTAGGTAGTTGTGTGATACCGAAACCTCAGCTTCTGGGCATTCCAGAGTCCATCTTCATGTTTCTGCTGTGGTCTCCTTGCCCCTTGAGGTGGCACTGTGAGACAGGACAAGACTCATAAGTCTCATATGGGCTCTTTCATTTTAAATGGCCCACATCTGATCCATAATAAATGGTTGTATATTCTGTGCAAACCCTGAGAATTCAAGCAATCCCAATGCACTGCTCTTCTGACTCTCCCACCAAAAACAGAGGTGGCATATCAAATGGTACTCTCAAATACTCACTCCTTGGGCTTGGGCTTAGAAATTAGAATGTCCACAATTTCCCCCAACATTTTGGAACTCAAAGCAAAACACCAGCCTTATCCAAAGAAATCTCCTTCCCAATCCCTTCCTCTTTCCACTATTTCTGATACCTTTTTATGTTCTTAATTTGGCAGAGGGGTGAAAGAGTCATGTTTTGTGGTTTTGTGTATCTGTGTGTGTGCAATTTCCTTTAAAAATCAGCATATAGGGACGGGGCTGTCTGCACATACTTTTCCTTATGGCATCTCAGTTGAAATCTGAGGCAGGCATATTCCCATATTAACTTCCTATTATACTCACTACATAGCATTGCAAAAACAGTTTAATTTTCTGGATCTGTATTTCCTCCATAAAATGAGAGGGTTGGACTCAATCTCTAGAGGCCTTTCGAGTTCTCAAATTTGGTGGTTTTGTAGTTCAATTTCTATAGACAATATAACAATGAAAAACACATTGAGATAGTTGTCAAAAAATATAAGCCCAGCTGTAATCCTATTAACCAGTTGAATGACCTTAAGCAAGTCAATTTTCCTGGGACTCAATTTTGTAATACTTAAAGGTGGTATTTAGGCTGGATGATTTGTAAGGGCTTTCCCCTCTGAGTTTATTTTTATTTATTTATCATTATTGTTTTTAGAGATTTCCCCAATTACAAATCCTTATTTTGTCACAAACAAAAATAATTAGTTTTTAAACAGGTAAATATTACAATTAAGCATAGTATTTAGCTGAGAAAAGAAAAGCATAATTAAAAATGCAAGGTTTATAATCATTATTATATTGCATGGCTGCATGTGATTGTAACCAGTGGGGCAATTTTGGAGTCTGGAAACTTGGCTTCTAGCATTATCTTTTCCTCTTCCCCAAGTATATGAACACAGCTGTTTCACCAAATCTTTTAAACTCCATCATATATAATAAAGAGGTAATATGCAAATTGACCCTCACACCCTTGCACAAGATGGCCACCCCCATGTGGTCAAAGATGGCCACCACAAGATGGCCAGCAGCAAAGGGTAGTTATGTGTGTCCAGGCTAGTAGGGGTGGGCAATTAGGGACACCAGGCCGGCAGAGGAGGGCAGTTGGGGGAGACCAGGCCTGCAGGAGAGGCCAGTTGGGGATGACCAGGCCAGCAGGGGAGGGTAGTTGAGGGAGACCAGGCCTGCAGGAAAGGGCAGTTAGGGACAACCACACTGGCAGGAGAGGGCAGTTGGTAGTGACCAGGCTGGCAGGAGAGGCCAGTTAGGGGTGACGGGCCAGTAAGGGAGAGCAATTGGGGGTTACCAGTACAGTAGGGAAGGGCAATTGGGGACAATCATACTCGCAGAGGAGTAGGTAGATGTAAATTAGGCTGACAGGGGAGTGGTTAGGGGATAATCAGGCTGGCAGGCAGGAGAGTAACCCACTCTCACACACCTGCTACAACAATTGCTGGTACAGAGCAATTGCTTGGCAGCTATCCTAATAGTAAGAGCCAGCAGTCCCAGATTGTGAGGGAATATTCGACTGCCCACAGGAGATTGGGCCTAAACCAACATTCAAACATCCCTTAAGAGGTCCCAGATTGGACAGGGTGCAGGCTGGGCTGAGTCCCTCCCCCACACCCCATCCCGCCACCAAGTGCACAAATTTTGTGCACCAGACCTCTAGTTCATAATAATAGTAATAATTATTATTGGAACACTGATCTCTTTTCCTTTAGATTGTCAAATAAGGAAGTGACAACAATCAGTACAATATTAGTTGTCCAATAAGAATGAATCAAAATTATACCTATTTTTTGTCAAATTGGCAAAAAATATATTTTTAGTGTTCTGCAAAATTTTAGTAATTAGTTTATGTGTTCCATGAGAAGAAAAGGTTGAAAATTGCTTATCTAATACATCCTAAGATCCTTCAAAACTTGGACATTGAATTCTTAAGTGCCAAGATCTACTACCATACCTAACAGCTTTACCATTGATACATTTTCCTAATAACTCAATTTCTCTTTATCTGACAAGACTAATTGGGTTTATTTGAGGATAATATGACAAATTTGAAAGTGATTTTTAAAGAAAATCATGAAACAAATGCAGGTTGTAATACATAAGTACATTCAATAATGTAGAAGGAAAACAATTACTTTTATACTTATTCAGTATGGTACTGAGAGAGTAACTTAATGATTATCACTAGGATTTATTTACAACCCATAATATAACCAGAAGTAGGGGGAGCATGAAAACTGTGGGCTAGAGGGTGAAATAAACCCTGAACATATTGAGGGATATATTCCAAGGTCTTTGTGATTCCACTAACTAGAAATATATGCCTAGACTGTTGGTTTTGTCTCAATTCACATCTTAGTCAAACAGCATGTTTCCTGAGACTATCCTCATGTGAGTAGTTGGATATTGACTAGAACATTCCAGGCATACTTTATCCTGTTTCTATGGAGAGTGGGCGTATGTTTACTCATATCACTGTCCAAGTCTTCACTAAAATAGACATTTCATTCTTTAAGTACCTAAAACTTCTGCTCTCTGGATAAGAACATCACTTTTTTAGATTCCTTAATATTTGCTTCACTTTTAACCTCAACATTATAATTTATTTTTAGGGGTAATATGAAAATAAAAGAAGCTTGATTTTGTTGTTAGTTTTTCTTTTTGAATCTATTTAGTAACATAATTATTATGAAGCTTTATTTTCTACCTAGGTGATACATTTTCATTCCCTTTTTTAATGTGTCTAAAATTCATATCTTTGCAAAATGACAAATATCATTTAATACAGTGATTTTCAACAAATGTGCCACAAGAACTTTTAAAACATGCAGTACCTGACTATTTAGTCTGGAACACTGATCTCTTTTCCTTTAGATTGCCAAGTAAGGAAGTGACAACAATCAGTACAATATTAGTTGTCCAATAAGAATGAATCAAAATTATACCTATTTTTTGTCAAATTGGCAAAAAATATATTTTTAGTGTTCTGCAAAATTTTAGTAATTAGTTATGTGTTCCATGAGAAGAAAAGGTTGAAAATTGCTTATCTAATACATCCTAAGATCCTTCAAAACTTGGACATTGAATTCTTAAGTGCCAAGATCTGCTACCATACCTAACAGCTTTACCATTGATACATTTTCCTAATAACTCAATTTTTCTTTATCTGACAAGACTCTTTATTCCTTTCTCCTCACAACAACAACCCTGCTTTCTCCCTTTAGCTGATGGTCTCACTTTTTAATCAATTAATTAATTAATTAATTAATTAATTAATTAAGAAAATAGAAGTGGTCAGAATTCCTCCATATTCCCAGCACCAATTATTCACCTATGCAGTGGCTTTGCTCCTGAAATCATCCCCTCCTCCTAATTTCCTCTTCTCTATTGGCTCGTACCCATAAATAGACAAACAGGCTGAATTACTTCTAATCTCAGCAATCCTTCATTTGGAACATATTCTTTTTCTTTTACTGCCTCATTTGTCTATTCTTTTTCTTTTCTAAATTTGTTACCAGTACTTATATTTCCTCCTCTCTCACATTTTCTTGAACCTACCTCACACAGAGTGAAATTCCTACAATGCCAGTAATCTATCCTGGTTAACAATAACCTCCATTTGCAAAGTCAGATAAGTGCTTTTTGTATCCTCACATTTCTCACATGATTCACTTAGTCAAGAAGCATTTTCACTGCTGATTGTTACTTGCTTCTTCAAAACTTGTCTCTTAGCTTCTGGGAAACCACACTCTCTTGCTTTATTTCCTGGCATCTTAACTGTTCTTTCTGTCTTGCTTGTTGACTCTTTTTTCCCAACCTAAATATTATAGAGGCTAAGAGCTGAGCCTTATATTATTTCTCTTCTCTATTTACACATAACACACCCACTAGCATGACTTTAAATAAAATGTAAATGTAGAAATAAATTCATACCCCTGCCTCTAGTTTGCCTTAAAAAGTTTATTGTACTAGCAAAAGAATGAATTTATTCAGGAATATCAGGGAATTGAAATTTGGGACACAAGCTATTGCAAAACAATAGGCAAGTCTGGAAAGCAAAGGAGAGGAATGTCTTTTATAGAGAAAAGGGAAAGATGAGAAAGGCTGTTATAAACAAAGAGTCCAGGGAGAGAACTGGGGGTTTGAAATGTGATGGCTTTTCATTGATTAGGTTGTGACAGTCTCTTACTGATGAGGATATTGTCTGGGGAGGAGAATAGAAAACATCTTCTTGTTGAAGATGCAAAATGTCTCTTCCTATTAAAGGCAACCCATCATGACTGGGAGGCAGAAGTGCACCCATCACAGGCCTTCTCAACTCCAATCTTTCTTAATTTTCACACTTTGCACTGAGGTCTAGACTTACATATCTAGAGGCTACATGATGATTACCATTAAATATAAAATAGGTACCTTGAATATAACATAGCCAGAGCAAGTTTCTTTTTTTCCAACCCATAAACCATTTCTTCCTAGTCTTCCCATCTCAGTAAATGGCAACCCTACTTAGGAAGTTACTTAGATTAAAATCCAGGGAATCATCTATGACTCTTCTCTCCTTCACATCCCACATTGCTTAGCAGCAAGTCAAATTGGCATCACATCCTATCTAATAAAAGGGTAATATGTAAATTAACCATCACTCCATTACGAAGTTGGCAGTGCCCATAGCTACAAGATGGCAGCACCCAGTCTCCTCACCCCGGCCAGAGTCCCCAGACCTGAGAGCAGGCAGTGTGAGTGGGCAGTGAGAGAAGGCAGATGAGCAGCCTGGCGGAATGCTGGCAAGTGCCCCATCCTGGCTGTGGAGAGCCTTTGGTGGAAAGGGAGGTGGGCTCGCAGCCTCCGTGGCAAGTGCAGGCCTGGAGAGGAGATGGAAGGTCTACCTCCTATGAAAGTAGTGTGGCTCCCTCCTAGCTTTCATGGGCACCAGTGGCTTGCTTCCACCTCCTGTGGAAGCCTCAAAGCTCCCATGGAAGCAGTGCAACTCCTGGCGGCTCACTGCAGTTCCTGCTGGCTCCTGTACAAGTGGCAGGTGGCTTACTGAACACTATATCACATGATGGGTTATTAGTTGAGAATATAATTTGTTCATTTCTCTCCAGCTGGAATACATCACTTTAGTCCAGGCCATAAATCCTCTTACTTAGATTTCAGCAATATCCTCCTCACTGGTATTTTTGCTTCTCTACCCTAATCCATATTCAACTCATTTTTTTATTTAGCATGTGACTGATGGAATAACACTTCTTAAGACCTTCTAATACTTTGACATTACTTTTAAAATAAAATCTGTACAAAATAAACAAAGTATATGAGCACAGGTCTGACTGCACTGAACCCCATGAAAAAAAATATATTTTGTTCAAGACCAGATATTAGATATGTATAACTATATGTTTCTACAGATAGTATATGCTACACAAGCTACTAAATAACTATAATAATTCAATGCAACAAATAAAAAATATTTTTCTTCCTTGTAATAAGTTATTACTTTTAATTTAAAGCCAACTGAGAGAGGTAAAAAAATTCAAAATTATAAAAAAAAGTTAAAATAATATGGCATTTCTAAAAGATCATGTAGTTGCAACTAATTTCTTCAGATTAAGTGCCAAAGTTCCTAGAAAAGGCCATTCCTTTACCCACTCTCCCTCTAGTAGAGAGCCGTAGATAGGAAAATATGTATGTTACATATGAGGTAATGATTTGTACTCAGTAATTTTCTTGTTTCAATAATTATTCCTTTTTGTTAGACCCTAATCCATGACTATTTATGTTGTCCAACAGGGGAATGGAAGGGACCCAAAGATGGCAATCCACATTATAAAGCTTTCAAACAAAACCAAAATCCTTATTTACTTACTTTTTCTGTGCATGGTCCTTATAAATTGATGTAAAATTCATTAAAATAAACCTCCCAGAAATCACAAAAAGTGTGAAAACTACTCTTCATAAACAATGTCTTTTTTTTTCATACACATTCCTAGCTCCTGGTGAGACTGAGCCTTTTGTAATCTTCCCAAATGTGGGAATAATGTCACATTATTCAAGGATAAAAAATTCTACCTTCTCAGGCATTTCCATTTGAAATCAAGAACATGTTTCGGTATTTGTTTAGTGACCATCAAATGCCCCCAATGTTGGAAATGATTTCTGTAATACATCTTTGACTGGGCTTTGAGTTAAAAGTGTCCTACCATATATGTTCCCACTGGCCTCCATAAAAAGGGAAATGATTTTACCCTAAATCTTAATTAACAAGGAAATGATTGTAAAACTGCTTAGCCTGTCCATCTTAGACGGATAAAGCAAACAAAATCCACCTCATTTCCACAGGGATAAAAGTCTCTACTAAAATTTACCATTGACTACTGAAATAATGAGAAAGACTTCCCTTTTGGCCAGCCTTTCCCATATCAGATTCTTCACTCCCATGGGAGACAGAGCCAACCACCAGGAAGTAAACCCACTCTCATTCTCCTGCTACAACAATTGTTGGTACAGAGCCATGGAGGGAGCACTGTGGGAAAGCAATCCAAGCTCAGAGTGAATTAATATTCTGCTGTCAGAAAGAAGCTTCATAAATCATGACTGTGAGGAATTGACAAGGAAACCTCCAGTCAAATCAGTTTCTACTCATCAAAGAATCTCCTTAGCCCTGGAAATTATATAAACTTCAAACCCAATCATAAACTGGTTCATTTCCTGTTGCCCAAAGAAATGTCTGCTCAACACATTTCATTTTAATGTTTTTAACAGAAGCGTCATCCTCACCATTGTAAAATAATACATTCAGATTTATAAGATAAACAATAGTAAAACAATTTGGAAGGATATCTTTATAATGTAAAAGGAAATGCTGTGTGAGTATATGTGAGGAGAGAGAGAGAAGTAAAACCTACACAATACAGGAGTTTAGCAGAATAGAAGGATTTCCCAGCTCTCCAAATAAAATCAACTATAAATAAATGTCAAATGATTACCTCAATAAGCAACTCGGAGCCCTGCAAGGCTGATTTGTTAGCACTATAGCATCCTTCTAATACCACTCTATCACTCATCGTAATATCCAAGATGTTCTGAATCAAATGGAAAGAAAGCCTTTCCCAGTCAGTGCATGTGTGACTTAACATTACCCCCTGCACAGGACAATGCATTTTGTTTTACTTGATAATCAATTATCAACTGTTTTTATTTTGTCATTAATTCCTTGTCATTAAAAGAATATATTAGCAAAATGAATGGCACAATAGTTATGTAAAATATGTGGCCATGAGCTGTAATAAAGAAAATTCATTGCAATGCCCACAATTCTATTAGAGTCCAAAAGTACTCAGGAATATAAGGTTCACAGCAGACACACTGTTTTAATTATACATGGTAGTATAGATACCTAAGGGTCTAAGAACACTGAGTGTTATCATTTGGTACTCTCAATGAAGCCTAACAAATTGCCCATTTGGAGTTAAATGTAAAGAGAATGGATTATAGTTGCAGTTTCTACCTATAATGAGGTAATTATATATATATGTGAATACAGGGCAGGGCAAAACATTTGTTCACATGGAGAATAGTACAATCCTATATAATGAAAGCCTGATATGCTGTGTCTGATCATCTGGTTGGCTGTTTAACAAATCAAACTGTAATATGCTAATGATATGCTAAGGTTACTCAACTGCTTGCTATGATATGCACTGACCACCAGGGGGAAGACACTTCGACCGGTAGGTGAACTTTCTGCTGGGGTCCAGCCAATCAGGACCGAGCAAGACAGTCCAGATACGTCCTGGAGCCCTTCTGTGGTCCTCCCTGGCTGACCAACCTCCCACATCCCATCCTGGCCTGGTGGGGTCCCTGTGCTGGCTTGTACCCTCTTGCAAGCTGGACCCCTTGGCAAATGTCAGAGAGCCAGTTTCAGCCTGATCCTGCAGGCCAGGCCAAGGAACCCCACTGGTGCATGAATTCATGCACTGGGCTTCTAGTAATTAATAAATAATAATACAAGAATAAACCCCATGTTTTGCATAGTCACAACTGTAAATCTACTTTTGCCCCACTCTATATATGTTAGTATAGCTTCTTTTTAGTTTATTTTCATCAGTACCATAATCTATAAGCTGAACTTTCTCTAAACTTATTCTGAAATGTAGTACTCATCCATATTTGATATTTTATGGCCTGATATGAAAATATAATCATTTTAAAAGGACATTTTTAAAGGGATAAAAGTTTGCAAGTACTCAGTGAGAGGTGGCAAAGTTCTTCATTGAGTTATCAGGGCTTTAGTACTTTATATGAATCTTCCAAATGAACAGGAACAACCTGGTCAGTTCATTGTGATATTCCTTGGGACTACGCATTCAGTGTTCAATACTGCAGGTTTCATAGATTTAAAAAAAAAATTGGCATATATTAGTGTGACAAATGAAAATCATCTATTTATTCAGATTACTTTTCGGTACAGTAATTCAGCCACACTATAAACACACTCTCAATCTGTCATATCAGTGAGAATAAAATATTTTAACTTAAGTTTATTTAGGGTTGATTCTATCTCAATTTTCCTTTCAACAGAAATGCACTCCCAACATATATTTTATAGTATCATTCAATCTTTGTTGGACCAGCAGCAGTAAAATATAATCTGAGAAAAGAAAAAGAAAACAAACCTTTTTCCCAGAGTCATGCTGACATTGCAACAGTTTTATAGAAACACAGACAGATTGACAAAGTTGAGTGAACCCAAAGATGGATGAATCCTATCCCCAAACACATTTTCAAAGTTGTCACTAAACAAAAAGATAGATGTGTTGATTTTAGCCCTATTCAAAATATTTATAAATCCTTTATAAGGTTTTGTTTCAGGATTCTAAGGGAAACAATAATGTCTTAGCTGAATCTTAGATATTTTCATTTGTTAAAAGTTAACAAGCCTATAGATAAGAAGTATTTATAAATTATAAGAAGAAAAATGAAAGTGTTTGGGAGAAGAAAATGTAAGAGGAAGTTAAAGATCTTAGAATCAGGCCAATCTTAATATTTTTAGTCATAAAACTTTAAGAGCTACATGCCTTTCCTCATCCTTTAGTCACCACTTTAAAAGTGTGGGAAAATAGTTGCTTTGTTTGTTTAAAGGCAGGAGAATTACTGGTATCTCACAAGCTGTGAAGAGACATGTACTAATGTGTAGGCAGCCTCTGGGTTGATTATTCTTCCTTTGAATGGATTCAGTATCCTTTAAGAGCAAACTTAAAAAGAAAATTGAGGACATATAGCATGTCCCATCAGGCTGTTAAAAACACATCAACATATCCCACACACAAAGAGTAACCACTGCATTAGGACCACAATATTAGTTGTTCCATATTTAGATGCAACACAGTCTGCCCCTTTAAAAAATGTTCATGGTTACCCAAAACTATGAGATTGTAAAATAGTACCAAAAATAGCCCATCTACTGTGGCTCTGTGGGTAAGCTTCCACCCATGCACCAAGATGTCCCCCTGGGGGTTGATTCATGGTCAGGGCACATGTCCAGGTTGTGGACTCAATCCCCAGTGGGGAGGCGTGCAAGAGGCAGCTAATTGATGTTTCTCTCTGTCTCTTTTCCTCTCTCTCTAAAATCAATAAAAACATATTTTAATAAAATAAAATATTATCAAAAATTACACTACTATATAATTCTCAAAAGTAAGCTATTAAGTATATAGTGGAGTAACACTGACAGACACTCAATTTGTTATCCTCCGTGCTTGCACTTGGAAGGGAAGGAGTAGTTGAAGAGAGTCAGAAGAGATACCTTTATTGCTCTTGTCATCCATATCCTGAGGGTATAAGGCTACAAATTTAGTGCAAAGAACCTCATCATGATGATTTAAAGGTCCTTTTCAAGGATAATTTTAAATGTATGTGATTTTTTTCCTGTCCTTACTTTAGAATCTAATTTTCTCAGATGTGCGTCTAGCATATTTTGTATTTACCTTAATGTATTCAGATAGTAAGAATTATTGCTTCTTATATTTGCCATCTCAACTGAAATTACTTCTGACAATTACTTGTTGTTAAGATTAGAGAACAAAAATTATTTAGACAAAGTTTGAAATTAAAGAAGGTCCTTCATGTTTTAGGTTTGAAATAGAATATTTTAACTATTGTAACTACTTGGTCAGACTCTTGGAAATCTGTGTTCCCTCCAGTTTTCAGAATTTACATTGTATTTAGAGAAAAATAATCTAGAGTCTCCATTTCAAGGAAGTCAAGGAGCCCCTTTATTTCTCAATATAAAAGAAGAGCCAGGTGGGAGTAGACGATAGTCATCTCTAGTTTCTTCTTTTGCTGAATTCTCATTATTTTTTTTTGTTACTGACCAAAGTGAAGCATTCTATTTCTTAACTTCCCAGTGCCCACCAACCTGAGGTTATGTGCCTAGAGAATTTATATAAAGGTTAGAACAAAATAGAGTGTTATATTTATATCCCTAGGGAAGCACAGAAACTCAAATGCTTCCAAGACTAAATAGGAGGCAACCCAGGGGCAAATATGAGTAGATTGCCCTGTAGAGAATTAGGGGGAGCACGCCTCATCTAGATAGTGGCTACTCATCAGCCCCAGATGCTTATTGTCCTCAGTGAACTTGAGCCCCAGGTTTTTCTTATCAGTTTTTCAAATAGGTTTTCAATTTCCTACTCTTTATCTCCTCCTTGTGGTACCTAGATGATGCAAATGTTGGTATGGTTGATGTTTGTCCCAAAGGCCCCTTAAACTACCATTATTTTTTTTTCTTCTTGCTGCTCTGATTAGGTTTTTTCTGATACCTTGTCTCCAAAATTCCTGATTAGACCTTTTGCTTCATCTAATCTGTTGATTCTTTTTAATATGTTCTTCACTTGAGTTAGTTTATTGATTTTTGACTAGTTCTTTTATGTTTTCTAGCTTCATTTTTATGTTCCATCTCTTTGATAAAATTCTCATTGAGATTACTGAGCATCCATACAACCAGTGTTTTGAACTCTGCATGTATAGATTGCTTGTCTCCATTTTGTTTAGGTTTTTTTTCTGAAATTTTTTTCTGTTCTTTCATTTGGGGCAGGTTTCTTTGTCTCCTTATTTTGGCTGCCTCTCTGGATTTGTTTCTATGTAGTAGGTAGAACTGCTACATCTCTCAGTCTTGCTATAGTGGCCTTATGTAGTCATGTGGGCTCCAGAAGCACAGTCTCTCTGGTCTCCTAAGCTGAGTGCTCCAGGTATGTCCCTTGTGTGGTTTGTGTCTTCCCTCCTGTTATAGTTGAATCTTGGTTGCTCTTAGCACTGCTGTGGGAGGGATTGGCTCTCAGGCTGATTGGCAGTGAGGACTGATTCTGACTACAGTAAAGGAGCTGTTGTTCACAGGTAGACCCCACAGATTAGGATTTACTTTATCGAGCTCTGATCCCTGCTGAGTTTGCCTTTTGGGTATGTCATTTGTGGAGGTGGTAGGGTGGTGCTATGGTGTGATCTTAAGCTAGCAACTGGATGTATTTATTGTAGGACTCTTAGGAGAGGCTCTGGTGCAGCCCACATCCAACCTCTGCCTTTGCTTTAGCAGGAGCCACCTGGTAGGAGCTATAAAGTAAGAGGCAGATATTTATAACTTCTGCTGAGCTTGAAGGTGTCCAGGAGAGGCTAAGCCATGAACTAAGGCCTGCAGCCACTATTTATGGGCGTAGGGATGCCTAGCAAGAGATATGGAGCACACAGAGGCCAGTTGCTAGATTTTAGGAAAGTCCATAGCATAAGCCAAACAGACCTTTTGTATAGAAAAATTACTGAAGGCAACTTGGGAGGACCCAAAAATTGGGTGGTACAGGGGCTCAGGGAATCACCAGGGTAGGACAAACAGCTTTAGTCAAGTTGGTAGAGATTCAAATATGTCACCTGCAGCCTAAATGTGGGGAAGTCTCAACAAAAGAACAATGGCTTCTTCCTGCTCTCCTGTCTGGGAGAAAGCTACCTCTCCAGTCTTCACTCTGAAACCAGACAATTCAGTTCCTCTCTTTGTGTCCCTGGCATTTTTCAATTTGCTGCTCCAGCACTGTACCTCAAAGCAAGTGAGTATGTCAGCAAGTAAGTTGTTGCATGGAATCTTTAAGAGAAACACGAGGACTCTAGCAGCCCTCTGTCTCACTCAGTTACAATATCCTCATCTGCCATCCTGGCTTGTTTTCTCCAGTAGTTATGGAGACTTCTCTTCACAGCACTGGAATCCTTGGCTGAGGACTTGGTGTGGGGCTGGAACTCCCGCTCCTCAGGGGGGACTTCTGCAGCTGATATCCCACCTGATTTGTAACGACCACACATGGGAACAGTGGGTTCCATGCATCTGCCCCTCCTACCAGTCTGGACTTGGCTTCTTCTATATATCCTTAGGGTTAGGACTTGGTTCAGCCAGTCTTCAGGGGATTTTCAATGATAGTTGTCCCATACTTCAGTTGTAATTTTGATGTAGTTGTAGAAGTAGCTGAACACAATGTTTTTCCCGTCCTCCATCCTGACCAAAAGTCCATGAGAAAACAGTCTATTTATAACCTTAATTGTCAGATTTAGAGGACAAAGCATAAATGAAATACTCATTCATGTGTTCAATACCTGGGTGGTACTCAAGGACTTTTCTCTCCCCCACCCAACTCCCTGCCTTCTTCTCTTTAACTTTCTTTTTTTTTTAAATAAATCTTTATTGTTCAGATTATTGCAATTGTTCCTCTATTTTCCCCCTATAGCTCCCCTACACCTGGCTCCCACCCCACCCTCTGCCCTAACCTCTCCCCCATTGTCCTCATCCATATGTGTATGATTTTTGTCCAGTCTCTCCCTGCAACCACCCTCACCTCTTCCCCCTGAGAATTATCAGTCCACTCCCTTTCTATGCCCCAGATCTTATTATATTCACCAGTTTATTCTGTTCATCAGATTTTCAATTCACTTGATTTTTAGATTCACTTGTTGATATATGTATTTGTTGTTCATAATTTTTATCTTTACCTTTTTATTCTTCTTCCTCTTCTTAAAGAATACCTTTCATCATTTCATATAATACTGGTTTGGAGTTGATGAACTCCTTTAGTTTTTTGTTTGTTTGTTTGTTTTTATCTGTGAAACTCTTTATCTGCCCTTCAATTCTGAATGATAGCTTTTCTGGGTAGAATAATCTTGGTTGTAGGTGCTTGCTATTCATCACTTTGAATATTTCTTGCCACTCCCGTCTGGCCTGCATAGTTTCTGTTGAGAAATCAGCTGATAATTACATGGGTGCTCCCTTGTAGGTAATTAACTGTTTTTCTCTTGCTGCTTTTAATATTCTTTCTTTGTCTATTGCTCTTGGTATTTTAATTATGATGTGTCTCGGTGTGGTTCTCTTTGTATTTCTTTTGTTTGGGGTTCTGGCACTTCCTGGACTTGTAAGTCTATTTCTTTCACCAGGTGGGGG
>JAAGEH010000286.1:28793377-28820926 GCA_011751065.1 Lasiurus cinereus | reverse complement strand
GGGGATATGTATATCAGCCCAGCCTACACTCTCTCCAATCTGGGCAGACAGGCAAACATCCCCTCCTGGGATGTTTGACTGCAACAGGCAGTCAGACATCCCTCTCACAATCCAGGACTACTGGCTCCCAACTGCTCACCTGCTTGCCTTATTGATTGCCCCTTACCACTTCTGCCTGCCAGCCTGATCACCCACTAACCACTCCCCTGCCAGTCTGATTGATGCCTAACTGCTCCCCTTCCAGCCTTTTTGCCCCTAACTACCCTCCCCTGTGGGCCTGGTCACCCCTAACTGCCCTCCCTTGCATGCCTGTTCCCTCCCAACTGCCCTCCCCTGCTGGCCTGATTGCCTACAACTGCCCTTTCTTGCAGGCCTGGTCCCTGCCAACTACCCTTACCTGCTGGCCATCTTATAGTGGCCATCTTGTGTCCATATGGGGGCAGTATCTTTTGACCACATGGGGGCAGTGATCTTGTGTGTTGGAATGATGTTCAATCTGCATATTACTCTTTTATTAGATAGGATAGAGGCCTGGTTCAGGAGCTGGCTGGTTTACCCTGAAGGGTGTTCCAGATCAGGGTGGGGATTCCCTTGGGGCATGCATTGGTCTGAAGGAGGGGCTTGTGGTGGTTTGCAGACCAGCCACACCCCCTGGTGACCCAAGCAGAGGCCCTGCTACCTGGGATTTATTTATCTTCTATAATTGAAACATTGTAGCCTTCAGCATGGAAATCAATGCTTACTGCAGCTCTGTAGCTACAGTCACCTTGGTTGGGTTAATTAGCATAATTACTCCTGATTGGATGGTGGGTGTGGCTTGTAGGTGTAGTGTAGGTACAGTCAATTTGCATATCTCTCCTTTAGAGAGGGAGAGACAGAGAGAGAGAGAGAGAGAGAGAGAGAGAGAGAGAGAGAGAGAGTAGCCTACACATACCAGTAGGCCTAACTCAGGTTTACTGCCTCAGCATATATAAGTCCTCATATTTTGGAAGACCAAAATTAGGTTGCCACAGTCTAGTATTAGGTTTCTGTTTTGTTTTGTTTTGTTTTTAAGATATATTTTATTGACTTTTTACAGAGAGGAAGGGAGAGGGATAGAGAGTGAGAAACATTGATGAGAGAGAGACATCAATCAGCTGCCTCCTGCACACCCCCTACTGGGGATGTGCCCACAACCAGATACATGCCCTTGACGGGACTCGACCTGAGACCTTTCAGTCCACAGGCCGATGCTCTATCCACTGAGCCAAACCGGTTTTGGCTAGTATTAGGTTTTAAGAGCTTACCATGGAATAGTTTTCTCATTTGAATCATTGTGTTCTCCATCTCATAGAAAAAGAATTTCCTCCTACCCCCAACATAAAACTCACCATTATCACTCCTTCCTGGGGGTAATCCAAAAAGTACAAATACAGAATATGTATTAAATAATATTTAGAACAAGAATTTTTTGACAATATTGCTTTTTCTTATTGGTTGGCCATATTCTGCTATTGATGCTTACTCTAATATTTTAATTTTTAAAAAATATATATTTTATTGATTTTTTTTACAGAAAGGAAGGGAGAGGGATAGAAGGTTAGAAACATTGATGAGAGAGAGACATCAATCATCCGCCTCCTGCATGCTCCCTACTGGGGATGTGCCCACAACCAAGATACATGCCCTTGACCAGAATCGAACCTGGGACCTTTCAGTCCCCAGGCCAACACTCTATCCACTGAGCCAAAATGGTTTTGGCAAATATTTTAATTTTTTATCTTACATATATTTTAGAACTGTTTCTTTCTTTCTTTCTTTTTTTTTTAGTGGGATTTCATAACATTTATTTAACATCTTTTCTTCTGTAAGTATAGACATGTTTACAGAAGCTAGAAACTCTCCCTAAGTACTCTTGTTTTATTTTAAAAAAATACTTATATTATGTTTTCATTTTATTCATGTAGAAAAATGGTCGCATTTGCCTTGTTATTTATTTTGATCCATGGATTATGAATTAATATGTTGATCAATTCCTCAATATTTGTAAATTTTCAAGATACCTTGTAATTGATTTCTAGTTTAACTCAACTGTTGTCAGAGAATATATTTTGTTTAAGTTGTATTATTTTATTGCAACATTTTTTAAGACTCAATAATAGTCTATCATGGTGAAGGTTCCATGTGCACTTAAAAATAATGTATATTCTGCAATTTTAAATGTGTCAAAGACTATGAAATATCTGAGATTTTATCTTCCTTCCAAAGTAACAAGCATGCCACAGATTTATGAAATCTAGCAAAAGGCAAGAAATTCTTCTGTCAGAGAAAAAATTTATTTTATTACTCAGATCAAGTGTAGTTATTAGCCAGTATACCAGTTTTCTGAGCCCCTATTCCCACAGGGGTAGTTGAAATGTCACTTACCCTGAGGTATATTATAGAAGAGAAACTCTGAGCATACAGAACCTTAATTTTTTATAAACAATAAGCATCCATGCCCTTTGTTTCAAAAGGAGACACTACATCTATATTCCTAATCTATAATAATCCTATCTAATAAAAGCATAATATGCAAAACAATCATCACTCCTCTACAATCACAAGCCATGCCCACCAGCCAATCAGGAGCAAGTATGCAAATTAACCCAAACAAGATGGCTGTGAATGGGAGGCTTGGGTTGCTCTGGGTGATGTAGGAAGGCAAGCCTAGGGCTCCATTCAAGGCTACAAAGTTTTAATTATAGAAAATAAATAAATCCCAACAAAAATGGCTGTGGCCATGGAGCAAGCAGGAGTCTTGGCTCCACTCAAGGCTACAAAGTTTCAATTACAGAAGATAAGTAAATCCCAGATACCAGGATCTCCATTTGGGTGGCTTGGGCGTGTGGCTAGCCTGCAAACCACCACAGGCTTCTCATCCTGGCTGTCCCATGCCCCAAAGGAACCTCAACCCTGACCTCGAACACCCTTCGGGGCAAAAGCAGCTGGCCCCCACCTGTGCACCGGCCTCTATCTTATCTAATAAAAGAATAATATGCAAACTGACCATGACTCCAAACCACAAGATGACTTCCCCCATGTGGTCAAAGATGCCTGCACCCATATGGACACAAAATAGCCACTACAAGATGGCCAGCAGGGGAGAGCAGTTGGGAGGAACCAGACCTGCAAGGGAAGGCAGTTGTGGGCAATCAGGCCTGCAGGGGAGAACAGTTAGAGGTGACCAAGTTGGCAGAGGAGGGAAGTTGGGGGAACCCAGGCCCACAGGGGAGGGCAGTTAGGGGTAACCAGGTCTACAACAGAGGGCAGTTAGGGGTGACCAGGCCTGCAGGGGAGGGCAGTTAGGGGCAAACAGGCTGGCAGGGGAGCAGTTAGGCATCAATCAGACTAGCAGGAGAGTGGTTAGGGGGTGATCAGGCTGGCAGGCAGAAGCTATTAGGAGCAATAAGGAAGGCAGGCAGGTGAGCAGTTGGAAGCCAGTAGTTCTGGATTGTGAGAGGAATGTTCAACTGCCCGTTTACACACGATCCTGGTAGGATCAGGACTAAACGGGCAATTGGACATTTCTCGAGGGATCCTAGATTGGAGAGGGTGCAGGCTGGGCTGAGGGACACATACCCCCATGCACAAATTTTGTGTACTGGGCCTCTAGTAAAAAGAATAATATGCTAATTCGACCAAATAGCCGAACAACTTTCCAGACATCCTTCCAAACAACCTTCCAGACAAAGCTGGGACTATGAGAGCTGAGCTCCTTGCACAAATTTGTGCCTCTAATCTATAATAATCTATAATAATAAAAGCATAATATGCTACTTAGACTGGATGGCTGAATGACCTACTGGATGAAGCTGAGGCAGCAGTAGCTGCTGCAGCTGTGATGGCCAAGTTCCTTGCACGAACTTCATGCATGGAACCTCTAGTGTGTTATATAAATATCTTTGAAAGGTATTCCAGGGTAAAGGTAGGTATACCTCTGCTAGTAGAACATGCAGAGATGTTTAACAAAAAACATGGAGAATTGTCTCTCAATAATACATAGCATCCTGTGAATGTCAGTTAAATCAAATTGATTGATAATGTTGTTCACATCTTTTACATATTCATCTTAAGAATTTTTTGTCTACCTGATCAAGTGATTATAGAGAGAAGAGCATTCAAATATGCAAGAATTTTTATTGATTTGCCTATTTTCCCCTTTATTTTGTCAATTTTGGTTTCATGTGTTTTGAGCTCTGTATTCAGTGTAGTCACATAGAGAATTTTAATTTTTTTTATTGTTGACACTATTAAATATGTCTGCATTTCTCCCTCTTTTCCCACCTCCATCGAGCCTCCAACCCCCTTTCCTCTAGCCTTCACCACCCTCTATGTCTATGGGTTATCCTTATAAATTCCTTGGTTAATCTCTTTACCTGCTTTCACTCAGTCCTTCCCCCTGACTGCTGTCAGTCTGTTCCATGTTTCCATGTCTCTGGTTCTCTTTTGTTCATCAGTTTATTTTGTTTATTAAATTCCACATATAAGTGATATCATATACTGTTTGTCTCTCTCTGACTGGCTTATTTTACTGAGCATAATAATCTCCAGGCCCACCCATGCTCTGGTAAAAGGGAAGATTTCTTTCTCTTTAATGTCTGTGTATTATTCCATGGTGTAAATCTACCACAATATTTTTTATCAACTCCTCTGCTGATGAGCACTTGGGCTGTTTCTAGATCTTGACCATTGTAAATAATGCTGTAATGAACATATGGATGGATATATTCTTTCAAATTAGTGTTTCAGGATTCTTAGAATATACACCCAAAAGTGGGATTGCTGGGTCAATAAGCAGTTCTATTTTTAATTTTTTTTAGGAAACTCCATACTGTTTTCCACAGTGGCTGCACCAGTCTGCATCCCCACCAGCAGTGCACTAGGGTTTCTTTTACTCTCCATCCTCTCCAGCACTTACCATTTGTTGATTTATTGACAGTAGCCATTCTGACAGGTGTGAGATGGTACCTCATTGTTGTTTTGAATTAGCCTCTTTCTGATGGTTAGTGACTTTGAGCATGTTTTCATATGTCTCTTGTCCTTCTGTATGTCCAAGTGTCTATTTAGGTCCTTTGCCCTTTTTTTGATTTGATTGTTTATCTTCCTCTTGTTAAGCAGTATGAGTTCCCTATAAATTTTGGGTATTAAACCCCTATTGGAGATAACATTGGCAAATATGTTCTCCATGCAGTAGGCTTTCTTAATGTTTTGTTAATGGTTTCTTTTCTGTGCAGAAGCTTTTAATTTTGATCTAGTCCCATTTGTTTGTTTTCTCCTTAGTTTCCATTGTCTTAGGAGCTGTATTGGTAAAGATATTGCTATTATACATGTCTGCTATTTTCTGCCTACATATTCTTCTAAGATTTTTATGGTTTCCTGTCTTATGTTTAAGTCCTTTATTCATTTTGAGTTTATTTTTGTTTATGGTGTGATTTGGTGGTCTAGTTTCATTGTTTTGCATGTATCTGTCCAATTTTCCCAGTACCATTAATTGAAGAAACTGTCTTGATTCCATTATATGCTCTTGCTTCCTTTGTCAAATATTAATTGAACATTATGGCTTGGGTTGATTTCTGTTTACTCTGTTCTGTTCCATTGATCTATATGTCTATTCTAGTGCCAATACCAGGAAGATTTTGAAACAGCTTAACTGCCCATAAGTAGATGAGTGGATTAAAAAAAAACCTGATATATCTACACAATGGAATACTATGCTGCTATGAAAAAAAGAAGGAACTTTTACCATTTTCTATAGATAGACCTGGAGAGCATTATGCTAAGCAAAATAAGCCAGTTAGGGAAAGATTAATATCACATGATCTCACTTATTTGTGGAATATAATGAACAACATAAATTGATGAACAAAAATAGATCCAGAAACAGAGAAACACCAAACAGATAGTCAAACCTCAGAGGGAAGGCAGGGGAGGGTGTGTGTGTGGCGGGGAGGTGTAAGAGATCAACCAAAGGATTTGCATGTTAGCATACACATGCATATTATATGCATACATATTAGCATAACCAATGGACATGGACACTGGGATGATGGGGACTTGTCCTGGGAGTGGGAGTGGCCAGGGAGGGGTTCATCATGGAAAAGGAGACATATGTAATACTATAAACAATTTAAAAAAATGTTTTACTGTATATTAAGTCCCAGGTTGAAAAGCATCTTGGTTTTGCTTCCTTTCTTATGTAAGAAGAGACATTACAAAATCTCTCTATTGTTTCTAGTAATACACTTTCCCTTATATTTTACTTTATCTGTTACTAGTTGCCCAGTGCACAAAATTTGTGCATGGTTGGGGTGTTCTCTCAGCCCAGCCTATACCCTCTCCAATCAGGGATCCCTTGGGGTATGTCCAACTGCTGGTTTAGGCCCAACCGATCTCTGACTGTCAGCAGACATTCCTCTCACAATCTGGGACTGCTGGCTCCTAACAAATCACCTGCCTGCCTATCTGATTGCCCCTAATTGCCCCTGATGCCTGCCTGATCACCCTTAATTGCCCTCTCTTGGCAGCCTGCTCTTGCCCCCAATCGTTCTCCCCTGCTTGCCTAATCTTACCCACAACTGCTCTCCCCTGTCAGCCTGATTGCCCCTAACTGCCTCTGCCTTCCCAATCATCCCTAACTGCCCTCCCCTGCTGGCCTGATCTCACCCTAATTGACCTCCCCAGTTGGCCAATTTGGTTCTGATTGGTCAGTTTCTATGCCAGTCAACATCAAAAGTTCCACTTCCTAAGCACCCATTGGCTCCTCACAGTTCATCCAGATTTGGTTCTGATTGGTTGGTTCCTATGCCAGTCAGTGTCAAAAGCTCAGCCTCATAGGCAACCATTGGCTTCTCACAGTTGACTCAGATTTGGTTCAGATTGGTAGGTTTCTCTGGACCTATCTCTAGGCCTGATTAGAGAGGCAGGGCTGATCAACAGTCCCCATGGAATCTCACAGAGATACAGAGTCAAGGATGCTGGCAAAGCCCAGAGAGAAAGAAAGAGGCACTGGCTGATCAACAGCTGCCACGGAGGCTGCAGATCAGACCCTGCCTCTCTCTTCGGGCCTCTCTCTGGGCCTGATGTGCAGACCTCTCAGCAGTTCATGCTGGGTCACTGTGCCTGCCTGCACCAGCGGCAGTTAATGCTGGGTTGCTACAGCAACCCAGGACTGACTGTAAGACTGACTTCCGGTTGGTCGAGCCTTCAGTCATTTTGGGATTTATGGACCCTAGGTTTTCATATATTAGGATGATTATAGCACCTTAGTATTTAATAGCATAACTTTTTCTTATCTTTGTACTTTTAATTTGCCAATGTCCTTAAATTAATGTTTCTTTCTTGTAAACAGCATATAGTATGTATTGCCTTTTCAAAAATATTCACATGCTATTTATTCAAAATTTTATTTATTTTCTATTTATTATTTGTAGTTTGTATTAATCTCCAGGTGCTTGTTGCCTGCATTTGTTGGGATTGGTGGCTGTTCTATTGCACTTTTCTCCTCAAATCTATATTTTGTTCCCCTTTTCTCTCTTATCCTCTTTCTTTTCTCTCTGACATTTTTCCTTTCTCTTTTCTTCTTCTTCTTCTTCTTCTTCTTCTTCTTCTTCTTCTTCTTCTTCTTCCTTCTTCTCCTTTTTATTTTATTTGATTTTGTTTTTTATTTATTTTTCTCTCCCTTCTCCCAATTTGATTTTGGCACTTATTTCTTTTCTTTTTCTTCATTTTCCTCTTCTTCTTTCTCTACTTACCCCTAATTTGTCTTTCATTGGTGCTCACCTTATTTGTGGTTATTAACATCATGAATACATTTCTGTTCAGTGCCTTGTGTGTTGTACCTGGTCAGGTGGTAGTTTGTGCCTTTGAATCAATGAAGGAGAGAGAAGTACATAACCAACCAGACACCTGGAGAAGAAAGACCATGGGCAGAAAAAGAAACAGCCCACAAAAGACAGAAAGGCAGGTTTCACCAGAAAAGGAAGTAAACGAAATAGAACCACAAATAAGCCTACCAGAGAAAGAGTTCAGAGAAATTATCATAATGTGGTTGAAAAGAATGGAAGACAAATTTGACAATATGAGTAAGAGCCAAGAGGAAATGAAGAAGAAGCAAGAAGAAATAAAAAATGACATCACTGCTATAAAAAACTCCATAGAAAGCATCTAAAGTAGACTAGAAAAAGCAGAGGACCACATCAGTGAGCTAGAAGACAAGGAAGGAAAAATACCCAAGTACAACAGCTTCTAGAAAAATAAAATAAAAAGCAAGAGGAGAGCCTAAGGGAACTTTGGAATAACACCAAAAGAAACAACATCCACATAATTGGGGTTCCAGAAAGAGCAGAAACTGAGCAAGGATTAGTGAAACTGTTTGAAAAAAAATGATAGAAAACTTCCCCAATATAGAAAAGAAAATACCCACACAAATCCAAGAAGCTCACAGAGTCTCAAGCAAAATGAAGTCCACAAAACTGACACCAAGGCACATTATAATTAAATTGGCAAACACCAAAGACAAAGTAAGAATCTTAAAAGCAGCCAGAGAGAAACAGAAAGTTACCTACAAAGGAACCCCCATAAGACTAGCAACTGCTTTCTCAACAGAAATTCATCAGGCCAGAAGGGAATGGAATGAAATATACAAAGTCATGCAAAGGAAGAGTCTGAATCCAAGAATACTGTACTCTGCAAGGCTTTTAAACAAAATTGAAGGTGAAATCAGAAGCTTCACAGACAAATAAGGACTAAGGGAATATATTACCACCAAACCAGCAAAACAGGAAATGTTAAAGGGTCTGCTGTAATAAAAAGAAATAGGAAGGGAAGAAGAAACTTGGGGGTAAAGACTAAAAAAGGTGACAAATAAGGACCTATCAATAATAACTTTAAATGTAAACAGAATAAATGCTCCAATCAAAAGATATAGGGTAACCGATTGGATAAGAAAACATGATACATATATCTGCTGTCTACAAGAAACCCACCTCAGGAAAAGAGATGCACACAGATTGAGGGTGAAGGGATGGAACATGGTATTTCAGGCAAATGGAAATCAAAAAAAAAGCTGGGGTTGCAATAATTAATTTGAAAAATTAGATCTCAAAGTCAAGGACATAACAAGAGATAAGGAAGGCCACTTCATAATACTAAAGGGAACAACCCAAGAAGAAGAAATAACTCTGGTAAACATATATGCACCCAATATAGGAGCACCTAAATACATTAAAAAAAAAACTCCTGGTGGATATTAAGGGAGAGATTGACAGCAATACAATCATAGTAGGAGACTTTAATACCCCACTGTCACCACTGGACAAATCTTCTAAACAAAAAATTAGCTAAGAAACATCAATCCTAAATGACTTACTAGACGAGATGGAATTAATTGACATTTTTGGAACATTTCACCCCAAACCCACAGAATATACATTCTTTGCCAGTGCACATGGGTCATTTTCAAAGATAGATCATATGTTGAGTCATAAGAAAAGTCTCTTAAAATTCAAGAAGATAGAAATCATATCAAGCATTTTCTCAGACCACAGTGCCATGAAACTGGAAATCAACTATAATAAAAACAATATAAAGAAATCAAACACATGGAGACTAAACAGCATGCTATTAAACAACGACTGGGTAACCAGAGAGATCAAGGAAAAAATGAAAAACAATATGGCAACTAATGACAATGACAACACAACAATACAAAATCTATGGGACACAGAGAAAGCAGTCTTCAGAGGGAAGGTCATAGCCCTACAAGCCTACTGCAAAAAACAGGAAACAATGGTAATAAATTACCTAACCCTACAACTCAAAGAGATAGAAAGAGAGCAACAAGAAAAGCCCAATGTAGAAGGAAGGAAATAGTGAAGATCAGAGCAGAGATAATCGACATAGAGTCCAAAAAACAATTGAAAAGATCAATAAAATCCAGAATTGATTCTTTGAAAGGATAAACAAGATTGATGGACCTCTAGCCAAGTTCTATGAAGCAGCAAAGAGAGAGGACCCAAATAAACAAAATCAGAAAAGAAAGAGGTGAAATACCAAGAGATCCCATTAAAATACAAAGGATTGTTTAAAAAAAAAACTATGAACAACTCTATTCTAAAAAACTGGACAACCTGGAGGAAACGGACATATTCCTAGAAAAACACAATCTTCCAAAACTCAATCAGGAAGAACCTAAACATCTCAACAGGCCAATAACTATGGAAGAAATTGAAGCAGTCATCAAAAAGCTTCCAGCAAACAAAAGCCCGGGACCGGATAGCTACACAGGAGAGTTTTACCAAACATTCAAGGAAGAATTAAAACCTATCCTCCTCAGACTATTCAAAAATACTCAAGAAGAAGGAACACTTCCAAACACCATCTATGAAGCCAGCATCACCCTAATACTAAAACCAAATAAAGACAACACAAGGAAAGAGAATTATAGGCCAATATCTCTCATGAACAAGGATGCCAAAATCCTCAACAAAATTATAGCAAATTGGATCCAGCAGTACATCAGAAATATCATACACTATGA
This sequence comes from Lasiurus cinereus, assembly GCA_011751065.1. NCBI lineage: Eukaryota > Metazoa > Chordata > Mammalia > Chiroptera > Vespertilionidae > Lasiurus > Lasiurus cinereus. The sequence continues at coordinate 28,810,368 of JAAGEH010000286.1, read as the reverse complement.
CCAAGTAGGATTCATCCCAGGAATGCAAGGATGGTACAATATCCGCAAATCAATAAATGTGATACATCACATAAACAAATTGAGAGATAAAAATCACATAGTCATATCAATTGATGGAGAAAAAGCATTTGACAAAATCCAACACCCCTTCTTGATAAAAACTCTCAGAAAAGTGGGAATAGAAGGATCATGCCTTAACATCATAAAAGCCATATATGATAAACCCACAACTAACATCATACTCAATGGGCAAAAACTAAAACCATTTCCCCTAAGAATAGGAACAAGACAGGTATTCCCACTCTCACCTCTCCTGTTCAACATAGTACTGGAAGTATTAGCCATTGCAATTAGACAAGAAGAAGAAATAAAAGGCATCCAAATTGCAAAAGAAGAAGGAAAGCTGTCCTTATTTGCAGATGACATGATACTGTACATAAAAAACCTGAAGGACTCCATCCCAAAACCAATTGACTTAATAAATGAATTCAGCAATGTAGCAGGATACAAAATTAATGCCAAGAAATCTGTGGCATTACTATACACTAATAGTGAAATTACAGAAAGAGAGACTAAAAAAGCAATCCCATTTACCATTGCACCAAAAATTTAAGATACCTTGGAATAAACCTAACTAAAGAGGTAAAAGACCTATATGTAGAAAACTACAGGACACTGAAAAAAGATAGAGGAAGATGTTAACAGATGTAAAAGCATACCATGCTCATGGATTGGGAGAATCAACATCATTAAAATGTTCATATATTATCTATAGATTCAATGGACTAACCATTAAAATACCAATGACATATTTCACAGACCTAGAAAGAATTCCTCATAGATTCATCTGGAACAAAAAAAGACCATGAATAGCCACAGCAATTCTGAGAAAGAAGAATAAAGTAGGTGCGATCTCAATACCAGATTTCAAGCTATATTACAAAGCAACTGTTCTCAAAACAGCCTGGTACTGGCACAAGAACAGACATATAGATCAATGGAATAGAATTGAGAATCCAGATATCCACCCAAACCACTATGCTCAATTAATATTTGACAAAGGAGGCATGAACATACAGTGGAGCCAAGATAGCCTCTTCAATAAATGGCATTGGGAAAATTGGACAGATCCATGCAAAAAAATGAAACTGGACCACCAACTTACACCAAATACAAAAATAAACTCAAAATGAATTCAGGACTTAAACATTAGAAGGGAAACTATAAAAATACTAAGGAATCCACAGGCAGCACAATCTTAGACATATGCCGGAAGAACTTCTTCACTGATACTGCTCCAAAGGCAATGGAAGCCAAAGAGAAAATAAACAAATGGGACTACATCAAAATAAAAAGCTTTTGCACAGCAAAAGAAACCATCAACAAAACAATAAGAAAGACCATAGAAAACATTATAAACTGATGAACAAAAGGATAGACACAAAAACAGTAAAGCATCAGACAGATTGTCAAATTATAGCAGTAAGTTTAAGGAGAGGTGGGGTTTATAAGAGATCAACCAAAGGACTTGTATGCATGCATATAAGCATAACCAAAGAACACAGACACTGGGGTGTGCCTGGTGGGGGGGAGGGGCAATGGGGAGATATGTATACATGTAACACAATAAAAAAATTTAAAAAAATAGTCACTGATTTCTGGTATAGTAGGTTGGAAAGTTCTTGATTTTCATCTCTTCAAATATATTTTCTTCCACATTCTCTCCTCTCATTCTGAGAATCTACTTACCAACAAATTGGAAACAGCTAGAAATCTTTCCTTTCATGCACATATTTTTGTTTTAGAGAGAATAAATTCTACTGAACTATATTAAATTAATTTATGCTTTCTCTGCTGTTTCCAAGCTCCTATTGTTTGTCTAATGTATTATTTATTTCTGATAATGTTGTCTTTATGCTAGTATTTCTATTATTTTTCTACAGCAGATTTCTCTTCCTCTTGCCTACCTACCACATTTGAGAGCTGCTGTGTGTTTTTCTTCATATTAGCATATATCACTTTTGGAATTTAGTTATTTTTATGTTTCTTTCTATACTCATATCCCTCATGGATTTATAAAACTAGATTCTGTAAGTTATTTAAATTATTTTGGTGATGAGAGTAAATTTCTTACCTCTATCTAAATATAAACTAAACAAGAATGCCATTTTTTTAAATTTGAGGGCATAGAAATATGATATCTATTTATATGATTTTTAATCCTCACCTATTGATATGTTTAAGAGAGGATGAGAGAGGGAGAGAGAAAGATAAATATCAATGTGAGAGGGAAGCATCAATTAGTTACTTTCATTACACACCCTAACCTAGGAGTGACCAGCAACCTGTGTCCTGTCATGGAATGGAACCCACAACATTTTGGCTTATGGAAAGATGTTTCAACTTACCCAACCACTGGCCAGGGCATATGAGTTCATATTTACTTTAACCAATAATTAAATCAATGGTCCTGTAGCTGGAAGAGCATACCAAGAATCTAGAGATTAGTGCTTTGGAACCTATATTGCCACTGATTACCTGTGTGGCTTGGGAGAATACCTTTACTCTTGTTTCCATTTGCAAATAAATGAAATATATGATTACCACTTTTTACTGAAAGATCAATTTCTTTGAAAATAACATAAAGAAGGAACATGAAACAACTATGACATAATGCTAATTATTTTTATTTATAGAAAGTCAATATATTACCTTTGTAATTTTCCATGGTTTTAAAATATATTTCAATATTTGATAATGTAAAAATAATACTAACACAAGGTCCCAACCAGTGTATCAACAAATGATACTAAGGAAAAATGTACTGATTGTATGTCAATCAGAATAAGGGGTGTAATAAAGAAAAACTAGCAACTCAGGTACTATATTTGTTAGCAGATACAATTGTGAAATTACTACAAAATGATAACAAAAATATTTCTGTTTGAATTATTAAAACTTTGTAGAATCCCAAGGATAGCTCTTCAAAATGTATTAGATATATATCTATATCATCTATATCTATATCTATATCTATATCCATATCTATATCTATATCTACTATATATATAAATATATGCATATTTATATAATATATATAATTATTTATATTATTATATATATAATTTATATAATTTATATAATTATATATATATTATTTATATATAATTATTTATATATATTATATATTTATATAATATATATAATTATATATATGCATATTTATATAATATATATAAGAATATTATATAATATATAATATTCTACTTATAAGTGAAATCATATCATATTTGTCAGTATTTGTCTTTCACTGGTTTGTTTTACTTAGCATAAGTCCTCTACCTTCATCCAGATGGCTTAAAATGGCAGAATCTCCTTCTATCTCATGATTGAATCATATTCCATTATATATCTCTCTATATATATTATATATACCTACATATATATAATATATATATATGTGTGTGTGTGTGTGTGTGTGTGTGTGTGTGTGTGTGTATACAGTGGTACCTCAAGATATGAGTTTAATTCATTCTGTAACCTTGAGGTGTGGGAAACTATGAGACGCTGGAGTCTCGGTAAACTGGTGTGTCGTGTGCTGCCAGCCGATCCGCACGATAACTCCTATCTCAAATGTTGCTCTTATTTCAAAGCAAAAAATCACTCACTAGACAGCTAGTATCTCAAAAATCTCGTATGTTAGGGCACTCATATCTCAAGGTACCACTGTGTGTGTGTATGTGTGTGTGTGTGTGTGTGTGTGTGTGTGTGTATCCTATATAAAAAAAGCATAGTATGCAAATTGTCCACTCAACCAGGAGTTTGTCTAGAGTCTGATCAGGGGGCAGGGCTGGCCCAGGGAAGAAAGGATGGCCCTGGCCGACAGCCATCAGCCAATAGGGACCCTACCAGTGCATGAATTTTGTGCACTAGGTCTCTTTATACATTCACCTGTCAACAAGCATATAGATTGTTTCCATATTGTGATTATTGTGCTTCAATGAACATTGGGGTACAGATATCCCATCAAGATAGTGATTTCATTTCCTTTAGATATATGCTCAGAAGTGAAATTGCTGTATCATATGGTACATTTTTTATTTTGGGGGGAACTTTCATACTGTTTTTCATAATGGCTGCAAAAATTTATATTCCCACCAACAAGAGTTCCCTTTTTTTTTATTATCCTCACCAACACTTGCTAATGCTTCTTTTTTTATAAAAGTCATCTTATCAGGTGTGATGTGATATCTCATTGTGATTCAGAATATAATAATGGCTTCCAGGGGCTGGGAGTAGGAGAACTAGGGAGATGTCGGTCAAAGCAAGTCTTCAATTACAAAATGAATAAGTTCTGGGGATCTAGTTAGTGTATAGCATGATGACTACAATTAATAATTCTGTGTTGTAAACTTGAAATTTACTACCACGTATCAACTTAAGAATGTTCTACACACACACACACACACACACACACACACACACACATAAATAGCAACTATGGTAGATGTTAGATGTGTTAATTAACTTGATTGCGGTAATCATCTCACAAAGTATAAATATATCAAATCATTACATTGTATACTTCAAACTTTATACAATTTTGTTTGTCAATCATATTCAAATACAGGAAAAACAAGAAATTTAAGCAATGCAGCAAAGATGCATAGTCCAGAAAAATAGCAGGCATTAGTGGTATTTAGCAGTCACACAGAAACACATGAAAAAGCTTAGATAGTTGTGGTTCATCACATTCATTTTAGATAAGAAATTAAGATCTATAAAATCATCACACACTGGAAGTTATTAAAAAATAAAGGTCTAGAAATTTGTTCTTTTAGTCTGTTCCTTTCTGCACCATTCCACAGACTTCTAGACAAGTTCCACTATAAATTTGAAGGAGAGCCTTAATAATCCTTACTCCCTCACTTTTGCTTCTTCCCATCAGCAACCAAACTTTATTAATTTTTCACCTCAAAAAACAAGTATTGCAATTTCAAGATATATTTATATTTTAAGTACCAAAAATATGAGTAGAACTAATAAAAGTATATACAGTGTACATTCAAATAATTATGTAAATTGTGAAACAAAACCACCATTCAATGTAGTCTGATATAATGATCATGTTATTAATCAACATAGAAAATAAAGCCTCACAATTATAACATTCAACAGATTGGGTTCATTCTTGCTAAGCATTTTAAATATTTCAGCTTCAAAATGTATTTTACTTTTGTCTTTTCTTAAACACTATTTATCTGAAATAGTCCTCTAGTCACTATTTCATTCTTGCTACCTTACTCTTTAAAGGTATTCATTACATTCCAAATATCTACACACACACACACACACACACACACACACACACACTCACACATGCTTGCACAAATGTATACATACACATCCTAAAATGCTCTAACATGAAATATAAGAATTTCCATGAAGTAAAATTTGGAATCAATTATTTTGTTTTTCCAGAGAAAAAGTGAAGACTTGAAGAGTAAAAACTCACATAAATAAACCCCAGATGCTTAATTTAAGACTAGGACTCTAATTTGGGAAATTACCCAGATCAGGAAAAAAAAATACTATGAGGGTTATTGTTTAAGCTCACAAAGCAGTGACTAGAAGAAGGAGTTAAACCTTGTACTACAGCTTAGAGCTAACATATCAGGAAAGGATATTCCACAGTGTATCTAAAATCCTCAGCCTATTTGTGCTTGAGAAACTGAGCCATCAATCATTTTCACTTTTTGAATAGAAAAACTTCTCTTCCTATTATCTAAGACACTGTCCACTAATCATCATAGATGGGCCTATCCCAGCTAAGCTCTACTTCACTAGATACAGCATGTTATCACTGCACACCCAGCGAAGTAGAAAAAAAAAAAAGATCAAATTGCATGTGCTTTGGAGGAAGGGGATTTATATGACAAATGTTGAATCAGTAATTATTGTTAGAGAAAATGATTGGACATTTGCTATTCCTTATTAATATACTCAATTAAGGGATGGTTGGTGGAAGAGTCCACCCAAGCCACAGGAAATAAGTTCCCTAAAGGAAAGAAAAATGCTTATATCATACACAGAGGAAAAAAGAAAAGAAATTGTTTTGGACATTATACTAACCAATCTATTGCAAAGCACAAAATAAAATTTAAATGAGAATTTGATAAGATCTACATTTTCTACAAATTTATTATTGCAACCGAATCGTTTTTAAATATACACAATTAAGCATAAACATTTCAGTGTATATAAATCATACAATAATCAGATTCTACATCTTCTAAATATTTTTGTTTTGAACTCTTGGCCATCTTTTTTATTTTCTTAGTTGCAACTGTTTAATACTTTTGTTTAGTAATTAATGTTGATACTCTTCAAACTATTCATTTGGTATTGTGTGGCTTTTCTTTACTGAGCAAATGTAAACATAAATTTGTCATTCTCTATCTTCTCCCACTGAAGATGGCAATGATAATAAGATTTATTGGACACTTACTATGTGCCAAGCCCTGTTTTAACTAATGTCTATGTTTTAACTATTTAAAACACTTATTGTAATGCAAAGATGGCACAAGTTTAGAGTAATTATTTGGTTAATTTGGCATTAAAATGCAAAATTGGTTCTCATATCACAGTGCTGCTTAAATTTAACAGATTTTTTTTCATGAAGCTTTTCTTTTTTTTTTTTTTTACAAACTCATCTGCATGTGTGAAATTTTGCTGTGAGGCTGCATAAAGTGGAATTTAAAATAGATTTGGTGTGTGTTACATTCCTACCGCATGAGAAAGACCTAAATAAACTCCTCAGGTCTGTCACACCCTTCAGTTACTTAAAGAACAGAACTAAATGTATGTGTTCAGCTATGATATCTCTTGTCAGGACATCCGACAGTGTTCAATATGAGGCATCTGGTGTGTGCACAGAGCACAACAAAATGGTGATGAGTCAGTTAAACTTGTGCAACACAAAGGCAGAAGGCTTTATGTGTCGATTTAATATATAAACAACTTATGACTGAAACAAAGTGAAAAGACTTTTGTAATAATGACAATCTACAGACACAAAACATGAAAATAGACAATGTATCTACTCCATGGTTGTGGAAATCACACACCTCCTATTTTTTTTTTTTATGTCAGCCTAATTAAGCATCCAAAGTAATTCTCAGAGTTGCTTCCATTTGGACAAAGATGATTAAGTACTTCTATGTTGGAAGAACTGAAAAAGTGGGAAATTATGTTCTGATACACACTTATGAAAAATTACTAGGAGGAGTTCTACAATGAAAAAAGGCAGATGTCCTTTATAGAAATCACATTTAAATTCATAATATGTTTATATCAAAGTTTGGAGATAAATAATTATGAAAAATCCAATAAGTGAATATGCTGACCATATTTTCTTTCTGTTTTTTAATATATTTTATTGATGTTTTTTTTTTTTACAGAGAGGAAGGGAGAGAGATAGTTAGAAACATCGATGAGGGAGAAATATCGATCAGCTGCCTCCTGCACACTCCCTGCTGGGGATGTGCCCACAACCAAGGTATGTGCCCTTGACAGGAATCGAACACGGGACCCCTCAGTCTGCAGGCTGATGCTCTATCCACTGAGCCAAAATGGTTTCAGCATTGACCACGTTTTCTGAACTAATTATTCAAAGATATACAGTAACAAAGGAATTTACTTCTCCTTTTTATTCATTTAAAAAAAGAAGTCATAAAAGGAAAAAATACAACTGATTGTTTCTGTTTAAAAATATAATCATATTAAATTAGAACTATATTATACACACTGTGTCTGGAATCCCTCTTCTACAGAAGTTTTTTTTTTAAATATTTTTGAATATTATTGTCATTTCTATTCATTTTTCAATCAAAGCCATACTTAGGAGAATATTTTTGCTTCTGGACATCTTAGAACAATATAGGGACTGAATTCAATAAATGGTGCTAGAACAGTTGAATATCCAAATGCATATAATTAGAAAATTTTTGCCATATACACATAATATATTAACTAGAAATAGATTGGTCATAAATCTAAATGAAGTCCTAAAACTATAAAATTTCTAGAAGAAAACAGAACAAAACTTTTGTAACCTTGGGCTTAGTAAAGACGTGTTAGGTAGGACTAAAGGTCCTAATCATAAAATATAATATTAACAAAATACCAAAAGTAAAGTATTTTTCACTTTAAAAGACAAGCTAGAGACTGGGAAAAATATTTGCATAACATATGTCTACTAATCATAAAGACCTGGTATGCAGAAAGTTGCAAATAACTCATAATAATGAGACAAATTATCCTGTAAAATATGGAGAAAATATTTGAATAGAAATTTTTCAAATATGACATCAAATAGCAAATAAGCACATTAGAAATTGTCAATATAACTAGTCAACATGGAAATGCACCCACTGAAATGGTTATAATTTAAAAGGACTGACAAGTGCTGGTGAGGATATAGAACAACTGGAACTCATACATTGTTAGAGGAAATTCAAAAAGGTATGCAATTTGAAAAACAGGGTGACACTTTCTTATCAAATTAAAACTACACTCCCACAACCTCCTAATTCTACTCCTAGATATTGCCCCAGAGGGCTTATGCCTCTACAAAGACTTTCCCTCTGATGTTAGGAGCTTTATTCAGTATAAGACAAAACAAGAAACACGCTACATGTTCATCAACTGAAGAATGAGTAAATGTGGAAATAAAGAGAAACTAATGATATGCAAAAGGGTGTGGATGAATTTTAAATCATCAAGCTAAATAAGACAGACAGTGCAGATTATGTACACACTATATGATTCTATTTAAATGACATTCTAAAAAAGGTAATAACTAGCATGGATTAACTTCAAAGGGGAAGAAGTAGTTTTAAGGATACTGATTGTGTTCTGATAATATAATTGTGCTCATTTTCCCAACCACATTACTTTATACACATACAATTGTAAACTTTAAGTGTACAGAGATTATAACTCACTATTATGGATTGATTGTTTGTGTGCCCCTCTCAAAATTTGTATGTTGAAGGCCAAACAACTCCTAATATGATGTAAGAAAAGGTTGGGTCTTTGAGAGGTAATTAGGTTTAGATGAGAGTGGAGCTCCCATGATGAAATTAGTGCCCTTATAAGAAGAGGGAGAAACACAGAGCTTGCCAATTCTCTGTTACATGAGGATAAAACAAGAAAGTGGCTATCTGCAAGCCAGGAAGAGAGCCTTTACCGGGAACTGAATTGGGTAGCACCTTGACCTTGGACTTCTACAGAACTGCAAAAAGTATGTCTGTTGTTTAAACCATCAAGCCTATGGTATTTTGTTACAGCTGACTAAACAAACTAAGACACTCACTGAAGCTTATTTTAAATAAATAGACAAACCAACCAACACATGTGTGTACTGACCTAAAATTATTGGAGATATGGGACAACATTTATTTAAGGCACTAGTCAGCAAACCGTGGCTCGAGAGCCACATATGGCTCTTTGGCCCCTTGAGTGTGGCTCTTCCACAAAATACCACAGCCTGGGAGAGTCTATTTTGAAGAAGTGGTGTTAGAAGAAGTTTAAGTTTAAAAAATTTGGCTCTCAAAAGAAATTTCAATTGTTGTACTGTTGATATTTGGCTCTATTGACTAATGAGTTTGCCAACCACTGATTTAAGGTATACGTGGTACCTCGAGATACGAGTGCCCTAACATACAAGATTTTTGAGATACAAGCCGTGGAGCGAGCGATTTTTTGCTTTGAAACACGAGCAACATTTGAAATACTAGTAATCATGCGGATCGGCCAGCTGCACACAACCCACCACTTTACCGCGACTCCAGTGTCTCATAGTTTCCCACGCCTCAGTCAGTGTGCTTGTTTACCTCTTTGTTGAAGCATCTTTTGTGCATTTACATACTGTATCACATTTCTTTTTATAACCATGGGTCCGAAGAAAGCGAGTGTAAAGGTCAGTGCTCAGAAGAGGATGATGTCTATTGAATTAAAGCATGAAATCATAGAAAAATATGAGCAAGGTGTGCTAGTGGCTGACTTGGCGAGGCAATACGGGCGGAGTACTTCAATGATATGCACTGTGCTTAAACAGAAGGAGTCGATAAAGGGTATAACGCCAGCTAAGGGCGTTACAATAATTTCTAAGCTCCAAAGCTCTCTCCATGAAAAGATGGAGAATCTACTGATGGTGTGGGTGACAGAGAAGCAGCTTAAAGGAGATACATTAACACAGGGCATCATATGTGAGAAGGCGCGAGTGATTTATGGTGATTTGCTGGAGCAGACCCTGTGCACTTCCACGGACGAAGTATCAAAAGACTCATTTAAAGCCAGTAGAGGCTGGTTTGATAACTTCAGGAAAAGGTCTGGCATTCACTCCATCATCAGGCATGGTGAGGCAGCAAGTTCAGATGTAAAGGCAGCTGAGGATTACCTTAAAACTTTTTCCAAACTAATAGAAGCCAAACGATATATCCCCCAGCAAGTTGAAGACTTCAACTGTGACAAGACAGGGCTTTTCTGGAAGAAGATGCCGAATAGGACTTATATAATGGCAGAGGAGAAGGCGATGCCAGGCCACAAACCCATGAAGGATAGGCTAACTCTCGCACTGTGTGCCAATGCGAGTGGCGACTGCAAGATCAAGTCTCTGCTCGTATACCATTTGGAAAACCCCAGAGTCTTTAAGTCACATAAGATTTTAAAAGATAAACTGCAAGTTATGTGGAGGGCAAACCCAAAGGCATGGGTCACCAGGCAGGTCTTTGTGGAGTGGGTAAACCTGCTTTTCGGCCCTTCTGTTAAGAAATATCTACAGGAAAACAACCTAACCATGCAAGCCCTCCTCGTCCTCGACAATGCTCCTGCTCACCCACCGAACCTCGAAGATGAACTCCTTGAAGAGTTCAAGTTTATAAAGGTTGTCTACCTACCTCCCAACACCACTCCTATCCTGCAGCCCATGGATCAGGAGGTGATTTCTAATTTTAAAAAGCTGTACATCAAGCACCTGTTCCGGCATTGCTTTGAGGTGACGGAGAACACAAATCTCACCCTTCAAGAGTTCTGGAAGAACCACTTTAACATCGTGATGTGCCTCAGAATTATTGATCAGGCCTGGCTGGGTGTTACAAGGAGGACTTTGACCTCTGCATGGAAGAAGCTGTGGCCTGAGGCCTTAGCCGAAAGGACCTTTGAAGGATTCAAACCCGAGGTGCCAGTGGAGGAGGAGAAGATAGTGTCTCTGGGAAAATCCATGGGCCTGGAGGTGGATGAGAAAGATGTGGAGCTGGAGACAGCCAGGCTTGGGTTGCCCAGGGCGATGGAGGAAGCCAAGCTTCCCACCCATCCTGGCTGGCCCTGGCCTCCATTCAAGGCTACAAAGTTTCAATTACAGAAGATAAATAAATCCCAGCTACTAGGGACTCTGCTTGGGTAGCTAGGGGTTGTGACCAGCCTGCAATCCACCACAGGCCCCTCTCCCAGGCTGCCCCATGCCCCAAGGGAACTCCCACTCTGATCCAGGACACTCTTCAAGGCAAACTAGCTAGTCCCCACCCATGCACCAGGCCTCTATCCTATCTAATAAAAGAGTAATATACAAATTGCCCATCACTCCAACACACAAGATGGCTGCCCTCATGTGGTCAAAGATGGCTGTGCCCATGTGGACACAAGATGGTCGCCACATGATGGCCAGCAAGGGAGGGCAGTTAGGAGTAACCAGGCCTTTAGGAGAGGACAGTTAGGGGTTACCCGACCTTCAGGGGTGGGCGGGTGAGGGGTGACTATACTTGCAGCGGGGGGGGGGTAGTTAGGGGCAAAAGGCTGGCAGAGGAGCAGTTAGGCACCAATCAAGCTGGCAGGGAGTCATTAGGGGATGATCAGACTGGCAGGCAAAAGTGGTTCAAAGCAATCAGGCAGGCAGGCAGGCAAGCAGTTGGGAGCCAGCAGTCCTGGATTGTGAAAGGGATGTTCGACTGCCCATTTAGGCTCGATTCCACGAGGTTTGGCCCTAAACAGACAATCGGTCATCCCTTAAGGGGTCCCAGATTGGAGAAGGTGCAGGCTAGGCAAAGGGATACACACCCCTGTGCATGAATTTTGTGTACCAGGCCTCTAGTTCTATATAATAAAAGGTTAATATGCAAATTGACCAAATGGCAGAATGACCAGTTGCTATGATTCACACTAACCACCAGGGGCTGATGCTCAATGCAGGAGCTTCACCCTGGTGGACAGTGCACTCCCACAGGGGGAGTGCTGCTTATCCAGAAGCCTGGCTCACAGCTGGCAAGCATAGCCATAGTGGCGGGAGCCTCTCTCACCTCTGTGGCAGCGCTAAGGATGTCCAACTGACAACTTCGGTCTGCTCCAAGCCTAAGCTGTCAGTTGGACAAACCCTGAGGGCTTTCAGACTGAAAGAGGGCACAGGCCGGGCTGAGGCACCCCCTCTTTCATCATACACTGGGCTTCTACTAGTATAATAAAAGTAGTCTGCCTTGAGAATTATATTCCTGAGCCTTCATTCCTCTGGTTTCTGGAGCAGAAATAGTTTCCTGTAGCTAATGACTACTCTAACAGAGAAAGCATATTCAAAAGTCTACTGCCTGGGATGTGAAGTGAAAATTCCTTAAATGCTCTATTTTCCTGGGAATATGAAACAAGCAAAGCCATTTTTTCTCTTCTCCTTGCACTTCCCTTCTTTTCCCCATTTTCCTCTCATTTATATCTCCTACTCTAAGAACTAGGTTGGACTTGCACTAGACACCCAAAGCAAGTTGGAATAGTGCCCATGTTGTCATTGATGATAATAAATAGGGGAGCATTCTCTCATTGGAAAATATATGTCCATTCTAGTATTCTCTAATGTAATCCAATCTGAACACAAAATATGATGGAGACAAGTATACATTATTCTATATCATATCATTTGGAAAATTGGGAGACTGAGTTTAACCAATTTAGCAATTTTCATCTTGAATATAAAAGGTTAAAGCATTTATTCAGCTCTTATAGTATGTTGTCTGAAAACTATTGGGGAAAATATTTTTTAGAATTTAATTTACTCAATGTCATCCAATATGAAGAAATCAGATATATGCATGCCCTTATTCAAGCTGGTGTTCAAAGGTGAATACCACATGTGCACATGTAAAAACAAATGAAAATTATTGAATTCATGGAAGATAAATATAAATGTTAACAGTATATTTTAACCAACATACATATATATTTTGTCTTTTATTTGAAACATTAAATATTTAAACTTATAATTCAAATTTGTTTTAGGTATTTCTTATTTATAATAAAAATTACTCTAAACAACTAACTTTATGTTTTAGGAGCTATCATACTTCCTGAGTTATCAAACAATGTGTATAATTATAAGATCCTAGTCCAAGTTTTACTGTTATGAGTTATTTGGGCTTAGAGATCACTGCCTCTAAGATGTAATTTTCTCATCTGCATTATAATAGAACAGCATGAACAATCCTATTTACAATAACATATGAATAGTCATTATTTTTTCTTAAAAGTAGAATATTAAATTTATTTTTAAATCTTCTGTATTTAACATCTAAAAATAAAAAGGAAGAGATATATGAAGTGTTGTGCTTCAAATGTATTGTTTTCTGTCTCCCTGAGGCATTGATTGTTTTTTTTTTGTTTTGTTTTATACTCTGTGTAATGTTATTGAAGGTTTCAAATGTTTATATATTCTGGTGTTGGAGCAAACAGTAAATGAGAGTTGCAATTATTCATACCCTCAATAAATATTTCCTGAGAAATATTTACTAGAAAGAAAGTTATAATAGGGTAAGAAGGTGGAGCAGGGGGTGTAAATCACTGTGGATTTGAAGCATAGACCATTACCCCTACCTTCCTGTGAACCTGACTAGTGCATCTTCCTCATGGAAGATTCACTGGCCCCACGGTCCCAATTCCTGGCAATTCTGTCCTACCAAGGACTGGGCAGAATCTAGGATAGACCAAGTTGTGAGGCTCTGGGGCAGAGGTCACTCCTTCAAACTTCCCCAACCCTGACTGTCTTTCCTAGATTCTGCCCAGAGTCTGATCCTGTGAGATCAGACTCTGGGCAGAATCTAGGAATAATAGTAATGTAGCTGTAGGACAAGGTCATTTTTTCTATTATATGCCCAATCAGTGCAGATCCTTCCCTTCACAAATAGTGGCTGTTTGGGCCTTATAAATTCTGCTGGTCTCACCCTGACAACTATAGCAGATCTACCTAATACATAGAAACAAACACAAAGAAGCAGCTGAAATGGAGAGACACAAAAACATGCCCCAAATGAAAGAACAGAAGAAATCTCCAGTAAATGAGCTAAATGATATGGGAGGCAAGCAACATATCAGATGCTGAGTTCAGAAAAAAAAAAAGTTTTAAGGATGCTCAAGGAATTTAGTGAAAATTACAAGGAACTTAGTAAGAGCTATAGCAGCATGAGAAAGAGCATAGAAACCATAAAAAAAGAATTAGTCAGAAATGAAGAATATCTGAAATGAAGAATATACTGGAAAGAATTTACAAGTTGTACCAACCAGAGGATCAAGTCAGCAATTTGTAAGACAAGTTAGAAAAAAAGCAACCAAACAGAAAAAAAAATGTGGGTAGTTTAAGGGGCTGTTGAGACAAGATAAAACATAACAACATCTGTTTCATAAGGGTACCAGGAGAAGAAAAAGAGCAAGACATCAAAAACCTATTTGAAGAAATAATGACTGAAAACTTCCCTAACCTGGTGAAGGAATAACACACAGAATTCCAGGTAGGACAGAGAGTTCCAATCAAGATGAACCCAAAGAGGCCCACAAAAAGATACTTATAATTAAAATGGCAAAAGTTAAAGAAAGAGAAAAATCTTAAAAGCAGCAAAAGAAAGATAGTTACCTACTAGAGAGTTCCCATAAGGCTCTCAGCTGATTTCTCAACAAAAACATTTTGGGCCAGAAGAGGTTCAAATATTCAAAGTGTGAAAAGCAAGGACCTAAAACCAAGACTACTTTACCAACAAGGCTATCATTTAAAATTAAAGGAGAGAAAAAAAGAGCTTCCCAGACAAGAAAAAAAATAGTTTGTTACAATGTAACCAATAAATGTTAAAGGGTAAAGAAGAAATAAGAGGAGGAGGAGGAAGAAGAAGAGGAGGAAAAGGAGGAGAAAACAGAGAACTTAGTTAAATGAATAAAATGGCAATAAATATCAATAATCATTTAAACTTATATGGCTTAAATGTTCCAATCAAAAGATATAGGGTAGCTGAATAGATTTTTTTAAAAAAGAACAAGACCTATATATATGTTATCTACAAGAGACATATCTCAGAACAAAAGACACACACAGACTAATAGTAAAGGGATGGAAAAATATATTTAATGCAAATGGAAAGGAAAAAGAGCTGGAGTAGCAATATTTATATCTGACAAAATAGACTTGAAAACAAAGTAAGAAATAAGGATACCACATAATAATAAAGGGAGCAATCCAACAAGAGGATATAACCTTTGTAAACATTTATGCACCCAACACAAGAGCACTTACATATGTAAAGCAAATCTGAATGGACATAAACGGAGAAATTGCCAATAATACAGTCATAGTAGAGGATTTTAACATCCCATTGACATAAATGGATAGATCTGCCAGACAGAAAATCAACAAGAAAGCAGCAGCCTTAAATAACACACTCAATCAGATGAATTTAATAGATATCATCAGAGCATTTTACTCCAAATCAGCAGAATATACCTTCTTTTCAAGGGCACATGGAACATTTTATAAAATATAAGACATGTAATGTCACAAAAGGAGTCTCAACAAATTTAACAAAATCAAAATCATAACAAGCATTCTCTCTTATCATCATGGTATGAAGTTAGAAATCAATCACAAGAAAAAAATTGAAAAACACACAAAGACATGGAGGCTAAACAACATGTTACTAACCAATAAATAGTTTAACAATGAGATCAGTGACAAAATCAAAAGATACTTTGAAACAAATGAAAATGAAAACACAATAATCTAAAATCTATGGAACATAATAAAAACAGTACTAAGAGAATTCCTAGCCTTACAGGATTATCTCAAGAAACAAGCAAAATATCAAATAAACAACTAACGACACTTAAAAGAACTTGAATAACAACAATAAACAATGCCCAAAATGAGTTATTTTTTAAAGGAAATAATAAAGAGCAAAGCAGAAGTAAATAAAATAGATTCTAAAATAAATAAATAAATTACTCAAGCCAAGAGCTGGTTCTTTGAAAATATAAACAAGACTGACAAACTTTAACCAGACTCATAGAGAAAAAGCAAGAGTAATCAAATAAATAAATCATAAATGAAATAGGAGAAGTAACAATTAACACCAAATAAATTATTATGAAAAACTCTATGCTAACAAATTTGACAATCTGGACAAAATAGATAAATTTCTAGAAAGATACAACCTTCCAAAACTGAGGAAGAATCAGAGAATCTGAATAGACAGATTACAACTAGTGAAATTGAAGTAGTAATCAAAAACTCCTATCTAACAAAAGTCCTGGACCAGATATTTTAGCAAACATTCAAAGAACTAACACCTATCCTTCTCAAACTGTTTCAAAAAAATTCAAGAGAAGGTAAGACTCCCAACTTCATTTCACCAGGCCAGCATTATCCTAAGTCCAAAACCAGATAAAGACACTACAAAAAAAGGAAAGCTGTAGGCCAATATCCCTGATGAGCATAGATGCTAACATCTTCAACAAAATATTAGCAAACCAGATCCAGTAATACACTAAAGAGATCATACACCATGATCAAGTAGAATTTATTTCAGGGATGAAAACTTGATACAATATACATAACTAATAAATGTGATACACCACATAAACAAAATGAAGGATAAAAACAAAAACAAAAAAACAACATGGTCATATCAATAGAT
>JAAGEH010000286.1:28775179-28793277 GCA_011751065.1 Lasiurus cinereus | reverse complement strand
ACAATTAACACCAAATAAATTATTATGAAAAACTCTATGCTAACAAATTTGACAATCTGGTTAGCTAACAAATTTGACAATTAACACCAAATAAATTATTATGAAAAACTCTATGCTAACAAATTTGACAATCTGGTCATTTAGCTTCATATATATATGAAGCTAAATGACCATCTCATCCAAAACAACTGAACAGAAGATCAAACAGGCTGCATGGGGCGACCAAGCCAGCAGGAAAGTTCGTGAGGGACAACCAAACGACTGAACAGTAGGCTACATAGGGTGACCAGGCCCATAGGGAGGGCAGTTGGTGGTGACCAGACTGGTGAGGGGGTAGTTGGAGGCATCCACACCAGCAGAGGGGGAAGTTGGGGGCAACTATGCCTGCAGTGGAGGGCAGTTGGAGGTTACCAGGCCAGCGGGGGGGGGGGGGGGTCAATTAGAAGCCAGTTGTCCCAGAATGTGAGAGGAATGTCAGACTGCCATTTTAAGCCCTGTGAATCAGGTCTAAATTGGGGTCTGACATCCCTGAGAGGTCCTGGATTGGAGAGGATGCAGGCTGGGCTGAGGGGATCCCCATGCATGAATTTCTTGCACTAGGCCTCTAGTGCTATATAATAAAAGGCCAGTGACTATAAGGGCATCGTGACCTAATGACCAGTAGACCAGATGCTCAATGCAGGAGCTGTCCCCTGGTGGTCGGTGTGTAGGGTTCCCACAGCAGGATCATCTGCTCAAAAGGTGGGTCCACAGCCACTTGGCTGACCAGGATCAGCTATGCTCTCACAAAGGGTGATCCCCACAGGCTGGCCCCCACCAGTGCACAAATCACAGCACGAAAAGCTGGCGGTTGATTACTAAGCATTGTCCTTGTGGCAGGAGAAGGCCAGGGACTCTACACAGAATCTCAAATAATCCCAGAACTGCTTCACAGCGTTGACTTAAGAGTATCTATTCATAGCTTTAAGAATGGAATGAGATTATCAGCTTTTAAGTAGTTGAGGGGAAAACACACACTGGTCCTTTTTCATCCTCTTTGTCCTGCCTTTTTGTGAGAAAAGGAACAACTGGCTCCCAGGCCCCGCCTTGAGTGCTGTGCTGAGAGCTCACCAGCCCTTGGCTCCAAGAAAGACTGTCTTCCAATGGCCTTTACAGCTAATGCCACTGCCTGAGCATCTTACTCAGCCTGTATCACTGACTGAGCCCGCACTATGTCCTAGGTGATGCCCAGGAGCTTGCAGCCACCCTGTCCCACTGAGCATGCATTCTGCCAGGAGAGGACCTGGGTGCAGGGAGGAAACAGCCTCAAACAGACGTGAGGTGCAGCCATTAGAGGGCACGGGCACCATGAAAACATGGGAATGAAGCACATAGGAGTTCCATGAGGAAGGAACAAAGAGAAGCTCACTGGGGGAAAGTGAACTGATGGAGGAGAGCCAGGCGGATGCCTGGAAAGGGCATCAGGCAAAGAGGACAGCCAATGGAGGGGCAGCAGGAGGAGCAAGAGGGAGAATGGAAGGGGTCAAACCTGGGTCAGAGTGTACATCCTGCAGGGATGGAAGGCCAGTGAGAATCTGGTGTCCCCTGAGTGTAGGGGAGGTGCTGGGTCTGCAAGTAAGGACCCGCTAGGCTGACACAGTGGGGACAGACCTTGTGGCTTCTGTGTCAGGAGCAGACTAAAGGGGAGAGGAAGCAGGGAGACAGCAGGAGGCGACAGCACCCTGCCGTGGCAGCTGAGGAAACTGTGGCAGCTGAGGTAGCAGCTTTGGGGTGTGCTGGAGGGAAGCCAGAGCCTGAGGGAAGATGTGAGGGGAAGGAGGCCCCATGCTTGGCTCAGCACCTGGAAAGGCAGGGTCTCTGGCAGCTGCAGACAGGTGTCCTGGAGTAAGATCCCATGGTTCTGAGGGTCAAACTTTAAAAACCAGACCTTAGTTTGAGCTCCTCACAAGGGATATGGAATGTTCATGACCAGCCTTCCATCTTGAGATCCAGGAGGTGAATCATTCCCTTCTGGCTGCCCTAATTCTCCATGTCCTCCCACCCCCAAGCTCTCTTCAGTGATGACAAGTACTCATTGGAAATAAGGAAATGGTTTTGTTTTTGGTACAAAAATAAAAATAGAATGCACAGTATTATAGAAAGCAAATATTGAAAACTAGGAAAATGAAGCCCCTTTGTGGACACATAGATGAGCTGTGTCCAGAACCGGGTCAGGCATGACACAAAAGAGCTCAGGGTCCCATGCAAAGGGCTTGCCCAGGCGTTCCAACTCCATCCTTATTCCAATTTCCAGTGCAGAGAGGTTCCCGCACCACAAAACAAAACGGTCAAGACCAGCCCCAAGTCCTGTGACCTAAGGCAATGCTTGCAGTGCTTCTGGAGAAAAAAAATGCTACTGAGACACTGGGATAGGGCAATCAGCATCCAGATCACTGCCTCTAACTTCCACACGGGGTCTGTGGTGCTCCCAGTTCAGCCCCTCCCTCTCCCTCTCATGTCCCTTCCCAAGTGAACTGCAGATGACCCTTCCGATCCTCTACTTCCTCAGCACCAATGGCAGATAGGGAGGGTGGGGCGTCATGTGGGGAATCTGAGGGCCTTGAGAAAGTGCCACTTGAAGAACCAGAGACAGCATCTGTCCATCTGCCCCCCTGGATGAACAGATTAACACAGAGGCCTCATAAGTGCGTGTTTAGAACCAGTCCCTCTTCCTCCCCTGACTCTACCACTGTGTAACTTGGCTGTTTCGGGCAGGTTGACCTCTGGAGTGTTAATTCTCTCTCTTTTAAAATGAGAACAGGAGCCCGGCAGGCATGGCTCAGTGGTTGAACGTCAACCTATGACTCAGGAGGTCAAAGTTTGAGACCCAGTCAGGGCACATGCCCAGATTGTGGTCTTGATCCCCAGAGTGAGTTCAACCACTGGCTATGACTTGAGCTGACCACCAGTGGGTGGTACAGATCATGGCAGGAGTCGGCAAAGAGGCACTGGCAGTGGGCTGCAGTAGAGGCATTGCCGGCCCCAATGGGCTTCCAGGTGAGCAGGGCAGCAGCTGCCAGGATTGTAGGGACTGGTCAGGCTCATCATAGGTTCACCCAGGAGCTGGTCTTTCAAGGCCAACTGGAAGAGAGCTCAATGCCTGCCTGGCTTCCATGCGACATTGCTCAGCAGCCCACAGGCCCATGTTGTACCTTGGCCCACAGTGTCTGGCCATGCTTACTGTATCTCCATGTGGGGACTTGAGTGCTGTGACTCAGGCAGAAAAGGATACGCATGGGCCCAGGTTTCCAGGTGCTGCCCAGAGCCCAGAGATAAGCTGGGACCTGCCCTTCCATGCCAATGTTTTCACTTCAATTTCTGGCCAGGCCTAGGGACCACACCCATGCATGAATTTCATGCACTGGGCCTCTAGTTTGTGATAAAAGACTTTCAGCAAAGTGGGAATGGAGGGAATATATCTCAATGTAATAAAGGCCATACATGACAAACCCATAGCCAACATCAAACTCAATGGGCAAAAACTAAAAGTGTTTCCGTTAAGATCAGAAACAGGAAAGGATATCTGCTTTCACTTCTTATTCAACATAATACTGGAAGTCCTAACCACAGCAATTGGACAAGAAGATATAAAAGACATTTAAATTGGAAAGTAGGGAATAAAATAATCATTATTTGTAGATGACATTACTGTATGTGGAGAGGATGCAAAATTAACATCCAAAAATCAGTTGCATTTTTAATACACCAATAGTGAACTATCAGAAAGGGAAACTAAGAAAACAGTCTCATTTACAATTGAATCAAAAACAATGAAATGCCTAGGAATAAATTTAAACGAGAATTTAAAAGACCTGCACTTAGAAAATTGTAAGAAAATGGGGAAAGAAATTGAAGA
Organism: Lasiurus cinereus; assembly: GCA_011751065.1. NCBI lineage: Eukaryota > Metazoa > Chordata > Mammalia > Chiroptera > Vespertilionidae > Lasiurus > Lasiurus cinereus. The sequence goes on along the minus strand of JAAGEH010000286.1, from coordinate 28,789,382 downwards.
AGATATAAATAAGTGGAAATATATACCATGTTCATGTCTAGAAGAAATAATATCATTAAAATGTTTATATTACCCAAAGCAACCTATAGACTCAAGACAATTTCTATCAAGATACCAATGGTGTATTTCACAGAACTAGAAAAAATATTCCAAAAATGTATATGGAACCACAAAAGAACTTGACTAGCCACAGCAATCTTCAGAGAGAAAAACAATGTTGGAGAAATCATGCAACCTGATATTAAACTATAATGCAAGGCCATAGTAATCAAAATAGCATAGCACTGGCATAAAAACAGACATATAGCTCAATTGAACAATATGGAGAGCCCAGAAATAAACACACATCTTTATGGTCAATTTGGTCACATTTGACAAAAGAAGCAAGAACATACAAAGCATCGGAGAAAGATAAGTATCACATGATGTCACTCATTTGTGGAATATAATGAACAATATAAACTAATAAACAAAAATGTATCTAGAGACATAAAAGCATAGAACAGACTGTCAAACTTCAGAGGGAAGGCAGGAGGCGGGTATGAGTAAGAGATCAACCAAATGACTTGTATGTATGCATATAAGCATAACCAATTGACATAGACAGTAGTGGGTGCGGGCCTCTACTGGGGGGGTGGGAGAGAGCTGGGAGAGTCAGTGGTGGAAAATGGAGACATATATAACACTTTCAACAATAATTTTTTTAATAAAAATAAAATAAAAGTCTTAAAAGAAAAAAACATACATTGAGGTAAGGATATTCTATTCAATAAATCAGGTTGGGTAAATTATACAGATACGTGCAAAAAAATAAGAACAGACAATCTTCTTAAACCATACACAATAATAAACTCAAAATGGATTAAAAATCTTAATGTTAGACTCAAAACCATAAAAATCCAACAAAAATATAGACAATAAAACTTCAGATATCTCTTGTAGCAGTATTTTTTTCTGATGTATCTTCTTGGGCAGAGGAAACAAAAGAAAAAAAATAAGACTACATCAAACTAAAAAGTCTTTGCTCAGCAAAGGCAATTAACAAAATGAATGAGAGAACATATTCACTGATACATCTGACAAGGAATTAATATCCAAAATTTATAAATAACTTTTAAAACTCACCACACACACACACACACACACACACACACACATACACACACAAAACAAGCCAATTAAAATATGGGCCAAGAACCTCAATAGACACTTCTCCAAAGAGAATATACAGATGGCCAATAGACATACAGAAAGATGCTCAACATCACGAATCATCAGAGAGATGAAAATTAAAATCACATTGAGACATCAACAAGTAAACAAACAACAAGGGCTGACAAGGATGTGGAGAAAAGAGAATACTAGTTTGCTGCTGGTAGGAATGCAGATTGGGGCAGCCACTATGGAAAAATATAGTTATCTCAAAAAATTAAAAATGGAACTGCCTTATGACTCAGTGATTCCACTTCTGAGAATATACCCAAAGAAACCTGAAACACTAATTTGAAAGAATATATGCACCCCTATGTTTATTGCAGATTTTCTCTTTTTTAAATTTTTTTCTTTATTGATTAAGGTATTATCTATGTGTCCTTATCCCCCCATTGCCCTCCCCCATCCCCCAGCTCATGCCCTCACCCCTTGGTGTCTGTGTCCATTGGTTAGGTTTATATGCATGCATACAAGTTCTTTGGTTGATCTCTCCCCTTACCCTTACCCTTTGCTACCTTCCCTCTGAGGTTTGATGGTCTGATCGATGCTTCTCCATCTCTAGATCTGTTTTGTTCATCAGTTTATGTTGTTCATTATATTCCACAAATGAGTGAGATAATGTGATATTTATCTTTCTCTGACTGGCTTATTTTGCTTAGCATAATGCTCTCCAGTCCATTCCATGCTTTTGCAAATGGTAAGAATTCCTTCTTTTTTTACCACATCGTAGTATTCCATTGTGTAGACATACCAGAGTTTTTAATCCACTCATCTGCTGTAAGGGCACTTAGGCTGTTTCCAAATCTTAGCTATGATAAATTGTGTTTCTATGAACATAGGGGTGCATATATACTTTCTGATTGGTGTTTCTAGTTTCTTGGGATATATTCCTAGAACTGGGATCGCTAGATCAAATGGAAATTTCATTTTTAGTTTTTTTAGGAAACTCCATATTGTTCTCCACAGTGGCTGCACCTATCTGCATTCCCACAAGCAGTGCATAAGGGTTCCATTTTCTCTGCATCCTCGCCAGCACTTGTCATTTGTTGATTTGTTGATGATAGTCATTTTGACAGATGTGAGATGGTACTGCATTGTCGTTTTGATTCACATCTCTCAGATGATTCGCATCTCTCAGATGATTAGTGACTTTGAGCATGCAGCATTATTTTCAATAGGCAAGGTTTGGAGTATCCCAAGTATCCATAAGTAGATGAATGGATTAAAATTCTGTGGTACATTTACATAATGGAACACTACTCCACCATAAAAAAAGAAAATCTTACTTTTTGTGACAGCATGTATGGACCTACTTAGCATAGTGAAATAAGCCAGTCAAAGAAAGACAAGTACCATATCATTTCACTTACAAGTGGAATCTAATTAACAAAATGAACTGACAAAATAGAAAAAAATTCTTGATGCAGAGAATAGACTGAAAACTGTCAGAAAGGAGCAGGGATGAGTGAAAAGGGTGAAGAGATTAAGAAAAAGAAAAGAACTCATAGACACACACACAAAACAAACAAACAAACAAACAAAAACAGTATGGTGATTCCCAGAGAAAAGGGTGTCTGGGGAGGTAGAAGAAGGTAAAGGGGAGAGGGGATAAATGCTTATGGAAGGAGACTTGACTTTGGGGGTGAACACACAATACAGTATACAGATGATGTACTATGGAATTGTACACCTGAAACCTATAATTTTATTAGTCAATGTCACCCCAATAAATTCAACAAATAATTAAATACTAAAATGAACTGAAATTAAATTAAGAAAAAAATTTTAAATGTTCCCTTTAAATCATCATAAAATATAGTTTTAGGGTAGATAAAATACTATTATGGTTAATAGAGTGAAATAGAACTGGCAGCTTGATTTATAAGATTAGGGTTATCAGAGTTTCAATTCTACTCTACTGCTTTCTAGTAATACAATCTTGAAGTTATTCAAACTCTGCAACAGTTTTCCCTTCAGTAAAATGAAGAGGCAGAGCCACTGCTTTTATTGTATTCTTGTGACTAGTAAGTGATATATGTATAAAGCAGCCAAAAGTATGCATAAATAGCAGAAGCATAAATGGATGTCAGCTATTTATTTTTGGACCAATATTTATGGAGTGATTACATGGTCTGGGCATTGTTCTAGTTGCTGAAAAAGTAGTGAACACAGGAAATTAAAATAACTTCTTTCATGAAGATTACATTCATGAAATGGAAAGATGGATAAAATATTTATTCCGTTTGTGAAAACTACTGTATAGAAAAGAGACAAGAAATCTTAGAGTGAGGGATGCAACTTCAGACAAAATGGCTAGGAAAGTATCACTGAAAAGGTGGCACATGTGAGAAAAGACTTAAATGAGAGAGCAAACCACAGAGGTTCCTGAGAAGGCAGAGAAAACTGCAAGTGCCAAGGCCCTATGGGAGAAGTTTGACCTGCGTGTCTGGGATGGCGTGAGGTAGACGGTATATAATACATGTGGTCAGAGAGGTGAGGTGCTGCTATGAGTCAGTAGCTGGAACAGGAATTGGATCCCATCGGCCACTGAGGTGTGTAGTAACTCAGTAACTTATAACCTGAGTAATACGGGAAGTTGTTCTAGTTGTTCTAGCATGGTCTCACTTATAGTTTACTAATATTCCTGTAGCTGATAGACAAAAGTGTCCTCCAATCTTAATACCCATCTAAGCTTCTGTGCCAATCCAGTTAGAGAACAGCTTCCCGTAACTCTCTTCCAAAGCTTTAAGGGTTAATTATAAAGAGCTCTATACTTCCATACCCTGCCACACTTTAGAAGATAATTCATCATTCACACACAGCACTTCGGACCTCTGACTTCTAGTTGTTATACAACTATAATCATTTGAATATGTTAGATTCTGAAAAGTATACATAGTTTTTATTATTCGAACTTGAGAATATCAAAGGACTAAGAGAAAATATTCCTTTAGCCATATGTAAATACTCAGGTAAATTTTGTGGCTTATTTATTGGTAATATTCACAGCTCAGTCATAACTCAATATCCTTACTCCTTCAGTTGGCAAGCAATAAATATCCAAGAGGAGAACATCAGCCAGTATGGGTTCCTAATGGCAGTTCACCTCACAATGAGCTAGTGCCCCTCCTGTGTCTCAGGAGCTAAGTCACCAGGAAAGCAGAGAAGTCAATCAGCCAATGGCTTGTGTGGCTTTCATTACATGCCTACAGAGCATTTAAACTTTCCGAGAAGAGGGAATTGTCTCTGGCTTCAGCTTATACTCTCCTAAAACCAGCTGTACACCAGCCATTCTCCGTGCTTCATAAGGCACCAAGCTTAGAGAATTCCACTTCTCCCTAAAGATCAATCAAAGCTGCCAGGAAAGACAAGCACTTCAAAGTCACACAGAGGTCTGGTGAATGTTCACATCACTTCAGAAAGCTCTTCCCTGCTCATAGATAAGGATGGGGGTGGGAAGCTGCAAGATTCTGAAAGCTTGCAGAATCAGCGTATCCCTCACCTGCTCTTCTGTTTTGCCAAGAAACTTAAATCAATCATGAAGCATGCTGCTTGCACAGTTGAGCACAAATAACAACTGGCTAAGAAAATAAAACAGCAGAAATGTTCACTATTCTGATTCAAGGGGGCTGGAGCATGCATGTGAAACAGATGTAGTACCAAAGACTATGACTTCCGGGTCTCAGAGATCTTACAGTGCTTTGACTGCCAAGTATGTAATTGGCAAGACTGGCTTCTAATCCATTTTCTCAATATAAGACACATTTCTCTTTCCCTTTTACCTTTTATGCAAATAAATATTTCATTTTCCCTGAATGGAAACTACCCAAATTTTCAATTCAGTGCTTGTAGTTATCTCTGAAATCTCATCAATGGGAAGGAGGTTATCTAGAAGATTATCTCTGCTTAGGGACTGGCAACGCTGGCTCCTTTGTTTCATAGAATGAACATTTACTCTCAGTTCATATAATGTAAGCAATTATATATATATAGATTTCCTTTCCAAAGACATCCAATAAGGAAGACACTCTTATGGTACTTGTGGGTTGTCATTTTCTGTGGCTAGGCTTACTCAAACCAATTCACTAAGAATACAACTACTTTTAAGTTAGTCGTATGAAAATTAAAGTTAAATTGCCATCATTCACATAAAAATTCAATAATATCCCCAAATGAGAAAACAACTGGTACTAAACAATTTCTACTTTATCAGTTAATTTAATGCCATAAGCAAAAACATTTTCTTTTAAAAATTGTCTGTTCTCTGTCTTCAGAATCTTCCTGCCAAATCTTCTTCCCACGCTTATTAAGCCACATAAATCTTACACAGCCCCCATTTCCCCACACCTAAATTATTTGATTTTGCCTGACAGGCACATTAAATGTTAATCAAAATAAAGCCATCTTTTTTTTTCTGAAGAGAGTGATGCCTGGCATTTCTCTTTTCTCACCACCTCGTCAAAGAACTCTCCTTCAGCAGACAATCAAACCTACCCTTTTTTTAAAAATCCTTTCCATCAATTACCCGTGGTTTACATAATTTATGTTGATTTGGACTATTAAAAGACACAAATATTTGTCATTTAAATATGTTTTAATTCAGGGACAATTGGGTGTCCCTAATATAACAGTGCATTGGCCTGTAGCATTAAGAACAATATGATATAGCTCTCTAAAAACTTATAGCCAGTTAACGAGCAAAAAAAAGTGTTTTGCCCCCTTCTTGACTGTCACCTCATCCCTCGCTCCATCTGTATTCTCATTCTGCTCTTAAAATCTCATATACCCATCCATAATTCTCTCTCTCAATCCATCCATAGTGTCTATTCCACCCATTACCCTTTCACTCATACTCTCTTACCTGGTCAAAATGACAACCTCCATTAGGTTGAATTCTCCATTTTGGTATTGAATATGCATATCATAACCAGGATAATCATTAATATTCCATTTTTATGGTGTTGCCCAATTTATCTTAAGAAATCTTAAATTCATAATTATAGTATAAAAGGACTTCAAAACCATATTTTTTTTCAATCATTCAACCCAGACCACTTGTTTTTGGACATCTATCAATGATCAAACTCCTCAGCTCATGATATATCTATTTGTACATGAAAGTATCCTCACATATACTACAATTTTATTCTCTCCTTCATTTCTTTTTTTTATATATTTTATTGATTTTTTTACAGAGAGGAAGGGAGAAAGATAGTTAGAAACATCGATAAGAGAGAATCATCTCTCAGCTGCCTTCTGTACACCCCCAACTGGGGATGTGCCCGCAACCAAGGTACATCATGCCCTTGACTGGAATCAAACCTGGGACCCTTCAGTCTGCAGGCTGACGCTATATCCACTGAGCCAAACTGTTTAAGGTTCCCCTTCATTTCTGATATCAGTCTCATTTTCCTCTTTTTTCAATGGGTACCCATTACAGTATAGGCCATTGAGTATCTAAGTATCTTTGAAAAACAGTAGAATTCTATGTGATTTAAATATACATAAAACCACAGGTTTATGGTACTAAGTGTTTTATTTTATGTCATGTTTTTCTTTCCATTGGGCACAATCCTTGTAAAGTATAAGAACGTTGCTATGAATATATTTCATTCATCACTTCTGGCAATGGAATAGTATTTCATAATATACACTGAGTGGCCAAGTTATTATGATCTCTAAATGCATAATAATCTGGCCACTCGGTGTGTATATATTAGAGGCCTGGTGCATGAATTTATGCGTGAGTGGGGTCCAGCCAGCCTGGCCAGGGGAAGGAGACATAGCCCGTTGGCCAGCCTGCCTGCTAGCCAAACTCCTGGTCAAGGGGATAATTTGCATATTAGCCTTTTATTATATAGGCTATACACTGAATGGTCAGATTATTATGCATTCAGAGATCATAATAATCTGGCCACTCAGTGTATATCACCATGCTTTGCTTATTTATTCCCTATGACAGACAGCTAGGAGGTTTCCATCAGTCAACTTTAAGAAACGTATAAAATTATCACTCAAATAAGACAATTTATAGAATAATATTGACAAATGGACTATTTTTAAAGGGTATGGCTAGGACTGAGGGGAACCACAAGATAACTCAAGGTTAGAAGCAGCAGAACTTCTACAACCTCCAGCTTCAAAAGAGGACAAGTGCAGGGAGGAAGGGCTAAATCCTGACAAAAGAGAACTATGCTGAAGCCTGCAGCATGAGAGGAACAGTGGCCTTGGAACACAGCCATTTCAAGCTTCTCTCTCTAGTCTATGAGGCACTATTCACTTTTCTCCTCCTCCTCCTCCTCCTCCTCCTGCTCCTCCTCCTCCTCCTCCTCCTCCTCCTCCTCCTTCTTCTTCTTCTTCTTCTTCTTCTTCTTCTTCTTCTTCTTGTAATCTTTATTGTTGAAAGTGTTACTTAGGTCATCCTTTTTCCCCCATTTAGCTCTTCCAGTCTGCTCCCATCTCTACCTCCAGACCCTCATCACCCCATCATCTATGTCCAGGGATTATGCACATATGCATATAAATTCATTTGTTGATCTCCACCCCTGCCTTCCCTCTGAGGTTCAACAGTCTGTTCATGCTTCTATTTCTCTGGGTCTATTTTTGGTCATCAGTTAATTTGGTTCATTAGATTCCACATCTGAGTGAGATCATGTGATTCACTTTTCTTCTTTCTTTTCTTTCTGTTCCTCAAACTAGATAATCTCCATCAATCTATACTGGTTTGTCAATATTCTCTTCTGCCAGCTCAAATCTGCTGTTGAGCCCTCAAGTGAAATTTTCATTTTAGTTTTGAAGATTTTAACTCCAGAATTTCTACTTGTTTTTTTAATAATTTTTATGTCTTTATTAATATTTTCTATTGGTAAAACATCATCCTCATACATTAGATATGGTTGCCTTTAGTTCTTCGAACACACTACAAATAAATGATATAGAAGGCTTTTTTTCTAGTATTACAATGTCTGGACATCTTCAGAGCCAGTTTCCATTCTACTGCCTGTATTCCCCCGTCCCATTCCCAGTATATAGGTTTTACTTTCTTGTTTCTTGCAAGTCTTATGATTTTTAACTAACATATAGACATTTAAAATGCTATAATGTGGTCACTCAAGTTCTACCCATCTCTCAGTGTTATATTGCTGTTGTTTGTTTTATTGTTGGGGCTGCTATTTGTTCAGTCACTTTCCTGAACTAAATTTCCTGAACTTGTCATATATAATCACAGAATTCTCTGCTTGATTAGGTTAATGGTCAGCTAATGATTAAACAGATTTCCTTAAATGTCTTGAAGAATTTCACCAAGGGTCTACTACATGTGTGTGTTGTGGCATATCTTCAATGATCGACCTAGCAGTCAAAATTCTGTCTTAGCCATTACTTTCTACTTGCATAGAGCTTCAAGGTATGTCAAAGATGAGAGATAAAAGACTTGCATACTTACATATATAGCCCATCATGTTTATGCTGCCTTTTAGACTCCCAAGACTTTTTAAAGCTTTTCAAATATCTCTATGGCCATATCATTTCACAGCAAAGATTCCTTTTAAGCTTTTTGGTCAGCTTCTTGTTGATCCCGTTATTACTACATCAGGCAGCTTCAGTGTTAAGAAATTACCACTGACAGTTTTTAACAAATACCTCAAGGAAGAGAACTGTTTACAGTGATTAATGTATTAGATTGAATAAAGACAAGTCCTGCAAGTGGGAATTTCTAGGGAATTACCAGAAAATTCACATAATGATAATTCTCAGGGACAAAGTTTGGGGCAGCTCCAGATTTATTCTGCTCCCTTGACTGGTTGCTTGGCTACTAATTTCATGACTAATGTTGTGAAATTGTTGGTTTTCAAAGCTACTACAGGACTTTGTGGGGGAGGGGAAAAGGGGATGCGCTGGGGAAATGGGACTACAGCGTGTTAAAATACCAAACCCATTTTTCTTTCTGCAATCTAGCCTTTTTCTCTTCAATAAATGCTCTTCCGTTTGTTGCAAACCTTTGAATGATTTCCAAAGTTCTGAAAAACTTAAAGTGGCTCTTTTAACCAGTACGTAGTCTCATTGCTTTTACAAATAAGAGGCTTTTCAGAGCTTCTTATTCTGCAATCTCTCCTTATGTCATTACTTGTTACATTTTTACTTTAAATTAATTTTTTTATCTTTCATCCATCTGTTATTTATCCAAGGTATACTTTTTGGAATTGAACTCATGGTTTCAATTGTGATGAATGATCTGTTTATGCTTCTTTAGATCAACTATCAATTTTCTTTATCCTCCTTTGTGACCCAAGAAGTTGATCTTGATGGACTGGCTCAGTCTCTCCTCCTTTTCAGGTATATTCAGACAATGGGAGGCATCAACATGAGATTGGATAGCAGCAGGAAAGAAAAATAAAGGAAACAGTTATTTCCCAACTTCCTCCCTTCCAGACTTTGATTTTGCAGTGTCTGCATTCTTCCACCATATCCCCCTGTCACAGATGCAGTTCTGAGTACCTTCTGATAAACATTCCTTCTTCCTTCAAGCCTATGAATGATAAAGGCTACTCACCATTAATTAACTCCAGGTGCTTCATCAAACTTCATCCCTTAAATCTGCAGATTTTGTAAATAGCTTCTCCATTAAATGTCCTTTGAATTATATTTAGATGTAGTTAAATCTCTCTCTCTCTCTCTTTCTCTCTTTCTCTCTCTCTCTCTCTCTCTCTCTCTCTCTCTCTCTCTCTGTGTGTGTGTGTGTGTGTGTGTGTGTGTGTGTGTGTGTGTACATGTGATGTGTGTTTCTGAAAGATTATGGTTAAAAAAAAACTCTTCTCACAACTCAAGTACAAAGAATTATCTTCCAAAATTATCTGCTACTAGTTTTATTCCATTTATTATTTTATGTACATGTTTTAATCTTTTTATTTTTTATTTTTTTTAAACATATTTTATTGATTTTTTACAGAGAGGAAGGGAGAGGGATAGAGAGTTAGAAACATCGATGAGAGAGAGACATCCATCAGCCGCCTCCTGCATGCCCCCTACTGGGGATGTGCCCGCAACCAAGGTACATGCCCTTAACAGGAATCGAACCCGGGACCCTTCAGTCCGCAGACCGACGCTCTATCCACTGAGCCAAACCGGTTTCGGTTGTTTTAATCTTTTTAGCATTCACCATTATATATGATTAGAGGAAGATGTATGTTTTAGTTTCCTATTTCTGCTATAACTAACTACCATGAATTTACTGTCTTAAAATGATACCAATTTATTTCCTTATATTTCTAAAAGGCGGATATCTGAAATGGGCTGAAATCAAGGTGTCAGTAGAGACTTATTCCCTCTGGGGATTTCAAAGGAGAATCCATTTCCTTATATTCTTCGCTTCTAGATGTGTACTCATTACATTTTTTGGCTCATGACTCCTTTGTCCATCTTCACAAACAATAGCAGCGCCTTAAAATCTCTCTGTTTCCATTATATTTTCTTTTACAAAGACTTATGATTACATCCATCCATTTAATAACCTGAGATAGTCTTCTCATTGGAAAACTTTTAATACATGCAAAGTCCCTCTTTACTCCTTTTTCTATAGCTTAAGAAGCAGAAATATTTGAGTAGACCATTATTCAGTAGACCTTATTTTACTCTATATGTGAGTCAGTTTTCTTAATTTCCTCTATTTATCTTTCCCCCATGCCTTGGTTTATAGTGCCAATTTCATTTAAAAAAAAAACATAGCTTTACTTTTTAGCACTGTAATCCAATGGTTCCCAACTAGTGGCAAACTTCACCCCACTTCCAGAGGACTGGGAAATACCCAGACAAATTTTTGCTTGTCAAAAAGTGGGGTAGAGGGAATCCAGTGAGTAAAGTTGCTGGTATCCAGTGAGTAAAGTCCTAACATCTAACAATGCACAGAACAACCTCACCCCAATCCCCAATTGTAAATTATCTGGCTTTAAATATCAAGAGTGCTGAATTTGAGAAACATTGCTATAGTCTATTCCAATGGTCTGTATTCTGTGGCTGCCCCAATGCCAAATTATTTTCATTATTTTGTTTTGTATATCTTCATATCATTTAGGATATAGGCTCCCTCTCTTTAAAAAAATAGGTAGTGCTATATTAATTTTATATTTTTGGATTAATATTGACAGAAAAATATTTTGATAATGTTAAGCATAAGAGACAACTGTGAATGGCCTGGAGATTACTTCCCTTCTCTCTATTATAAGCTTATCAGAGAACTGGCTCAGCCTTTGGCTCCTGTCAGATCCTGGCATGCAAGGATGTTCCCTCAATATGTAGACCTTGGACATCCCATATAGATAGCCCTCAAGATTTCTCCTTGATTAGACAATCCCTTGAGATGGTTCTTCTTATTTAGAGAAGCTAAGGATTCCCTATCATTCTTCAAGTAGTTTAGAGAGATGTAATGAGATTTGATGGCAGAACTTGTTCATACTCTTGGAGTATTCTCAGTTGCATATCCATCTACAGGCAAAGGCAGAACACTCTCTGTGAGATCATTGGCCATTGTATACAAAGACCATCAATATACTCTACCTAGACTGGGATTCATCAGGGTTTAGGAGACTACTACTCTGCTGTAAATGTTACTCCAATAAACTCTATATTGTATATGAACCACATGGTTCTAGTAGTGCATGAGCAAGACCTACTGCATGGACAGATAAGTCATCCTCTCCATGAAAAACTACATTTCTTTACTGATTTTAAATATTCCTTTTAAAAATTGGATAAGTTGTCCTAGCTGATTTGGCTCAGAGGACAGAGCATCAGCCTGCAGACTGAAGGATCCCAGGTTCTATTCTGATCAAGGGTAGATGCCTGAGTTGCAGGCTCCATCCCCAGTAGAGGGTATGCAGGAGGCAGCCAATCAATGATTATCTCTCATCATTGATGTTTCTATGTCTCTCTCCCTCTCCCTTTCTCTCTATAATCAATAAAAAATATGTTTTCAAAAATTGGGTAAGTTCCTAAATCTCTTATACATTACTATTTCTATTATAAATTTTTTATTATATTTTTTTCAGTTATTTTTAACTGATAAAAGGAAATGTTTGGTTTTTATAGATTAATATTGTGTACATCTTTGCTGTATTTTGTATTACTAACAAAAGTTTATAAATAGATGTTTTGAGTTTTATAAGCAGATTATCATATCACCGCAATAACAGTTTTGTCTATCTATCTATTAAAAACATATATATTGTATTTCTTCACATGCTCTATATCTTATTGTGTTAATCATAGACTTCAGCTCCAGGGGAAGCCGGGGAACTGCTGGAAGGGCTCTCCCGGCCAGGCAGCCCCACTGCCACAGGGTTTTTGTCTGCCGGAGCCACCAGCGCAAACTCGGAGCCCGAGCCATCTTGCAGTGGGAGGTGGATGTCTGCGGCGGTCTGAAGCCTTCGGCTGGGCACCCATCGAGCAGCCAGGGACCCGGGGACCCAGAACTCTGCTCTCCAATTGGCGCAGACACACAGCGGAATCAGAGTTCCACAGAGCACACGGAAAGTGCCTTGTGTGCTGTACCTGGTCGTGTTGTAGTTTGTGCCTTTCAATCAACGTAGGAGAGAGCACTACATAACCAGACACCCAGAGAAGAAAGACCATGGGCAGAAAAAGAAACAGCCCACAAAAGACAGAAAGGCAGGTTTCACCAGAAAAGGAAGTAAACGAAATATAACCAAAAATAAGCCTACCAGAGAAAGAGTTCAGAGAACTTATCATAATGTGGTTGAAAAGAATGGAAGACAAATTTGACAATATGAGTAAGAGCCAAGAGGAAATGAAGAAGACGCAAGAGGAGATGAAGAAGCAGCAAGAAGAAATGCAGAAGAACCTAGAGGAGGTGAAGAAGCATGAAGAAGAAATGCAGAAGAAACTAGAGGAGGTGCAGAATAAACAAGATGAAATGAATAATGACATCATTGCTATAAAGAACTCAATAGAAAGCATCAAAAGTAGACTAGAAGAAGCAGAGGACCGCATCAGTGAGCAAGAAGACACGGTAGGAAAAAATACCCAAGTACAGCAGCTTCTAGAAAAAAAAGTTAAAAAGCAAGAGGAGAGTCTAAGGGAACTTTGGGATAACATGAAACAAAATAACATCCGCATAATTGGGGTTCCAGAAAGAGTGGAAACTGAACAAGGATTAGAGAATGTATTTGAAGAAATAATGACAGAAAATTTCCCCAATATAGAAAAGAAAAAACCCACACAAATCCAAGAAGCTCACAGAGTCCCAAGCAAAATGAACCCCAACAAACCAACACCGAGGCACATTATAATTAAATTGGTAAACACCGACGACAAAGTAAGAATCTTAAAAGCAGCCAGAGAGAAACAGAAAGTTACCTACAAAGGAACCCCCATAAGACTAGCTACTGACTTCTCAACAGAAACTCGTCAGGCCAGAAGAGATTGGAATGAAATATACAAAGTCATGCAAAGGAAGGGCCTGAATCCAAGAATACTGTACCCTGCAAGACGCTCAATCAAAATTGAAGGTGAAATCATAAGCTTCACAGACAAAAAAGGACTAAAGGAATATATTACCACCAAACCAGCAATGCAAGAAATGTTAAAAGGTCTGCTGTAATAAGAAGAAAGAGGAAGCGAAGAAGGAACTCGGGGGTAAGGACTAAAAATGGCAACAGATAAGTACTTATCAATAATAACTTTAAATGTAAACGGATTAAATGCTCCAATCAAAAGACATAGGGTAACCGATTGGATAAGAAAACATGATCCATATATCTGCTGTCTGCAAGAAACTCACCTTAGGAAAAGAGATGCACACAGATTGAGGGTGAAAGGATGGAACATGGTATTTCAGGCAAATGGAAATGAAAAAAAAGCTGGGGTTGCAATACTTATATCTGACAAATTAGATCTCAAAGTGAAGGACATAACAAGAGATAAAGAAGGCCACTTCATAATACTAAAGGGAACAATCCAACAAGAAGAAATAACTCTA
>JAAGEH010000286.1:28674732-28766172 GCA_011751065.1 Lasiurus cinereus | reverse complement strand
TTTTATTTTATTTTATTTATTTTTTACAGAGAGGAAGGGAGAGGGATCAAGAGTTAGAAACATCAATGAGAGAGAAACATGGATCAGCTGTCTCCTGCACGCCCCCTACTGGGGGTGTGCCCGAAACCAAGGTACATGCCCTTGACTGGAATTGAACCTGGGACCTTTCAGTCCGCAGGCCGACTCTATCCACTGAGCCAAACCGGTTTCAGCCGTTTCAGATTATATTAATGGAGGAAAAAAACCCAACAGATATAGCATAGCCCTGCCAGAGTGTCTCAGTTGGTTGAGTGTTACCTTATACACTGAAAGGTTGCCAGTTCCTGGTCAGGGTATATACCTGGGTTGTGGGTTTGATTTCCAGGCAAGGGCATGTATGTCAATTGCATGTTCAATCCCTGGACCTGTTGGGGCTAATGCAGGAAGCAACTAATTGGTATTTCTCTCTCACATCAATGTTTGTTTTTGTTTTTTTTTTTTTTTTTTAAGATAATCTTTTTTTTTTTAATCAATACAAACAAAATAAATCAGAGGACTATAGAAAGAGTAGAGTAGGAAGCATCAGGAATATCCTTCTACCTAGACACCAATGGTACTGGCAGAATCTGTCTGCTGTAACTATTTTGGAATTCTGGCTTTAGTTGAAGGCAACTTTTATAGGAAAACTAGAAGGGTAAATTGTGGTCAATTTCAGCTCTTAGTACAGTACCAGCTACTCATCCACCACACCCAGCCATGGCAAGCAGCTGTGTATTTGTTTCTACAGAAGTTTACGTATAGCTAGTGGGACTCAGATAGGCAACAGACTGTCTCCCAAGTATTGGGAATGTGTGCTCTGATTTCTGATTGCTGCTTCTGATCTCAGAGGTGCAAAGATGTGGACACTGTTGCAAGCTCCTCTTACCTCTGGCTGAAGTAACTTCCAGGAAATTTACAAGACTCCCCAGTGCCCTTTTATTTTTCCTTCATTTTTCACTTTTGCCCTTTGAGGAGCCAAACATCAAAGAACAGGACATTAAAAAACAACAGCATATATTAGCTAAATTAGAAACAGACTATATAACCTAGGGAAAAGCTCAGAAAAGACATAAAAATACATTAAGTTTATACCTCAGGTTGATCCTCAGCATAGAGACAGCATACACCAACCGAAAACAATAAACAAAAGCAGTAACAACAACTAAAAAAAGCAAAGCCTGGGGTACGGGAAGAATGATTTCTGGAGTTACCATATAATTAGATTCAAATATTCAGTGTTCAACAAATAAATCTCAAGGCATATAAATAAACAGGAAATATGTCTCATTCAAAAGTAAAAATATATTAAAAATAACTTGTCCCTAAAAAGATTTAATGGCAGATATAGCAGGCAATGACTTTAAAACAATAACCTTAAGGATACTCAAAGAACTAAAAGAAGATGTAAAGAAAATGTTTTAAAACTGTGTGAACGAAATGGAAATACCACTGAAGAGACAGGAAACCTAAACAAACAAAAACAAAAAACAAAACCACCAAAAAACAAAACCCACAAATTCTGAAGCTGAAAACTATAATAACTAAAATGTAAAATTTACTAGAAGAATTTGGAAGCAGAAAAAATAATTAATGATCTTGAAGATAAAAAAAGTAGAGTAGAAAGATAGAAAGCCCTGGCCAGTGTTTGCTCAGTGGTTAGAGTGTTGGCATGTGCTCCACAGAGTCCTGGGTTCTATTTCAAGTCAAGGGCACATAGTTAAATTTGCAAGTTGGATCTCCAGCCCCAGAGGGCGTGTGCAGGAGGCAACCAATTGATGCGTCACATAGATACTTCTCGCTCCCCCTCTTTTTCCCTTCCACTCTCCCAAATCAGTGTTTCTCTCCCCCCCTTTCTCTCTCTCTGCATATTTTCCAGTGAGGATTTAAAAAAAAATAAAGCATATGCAATAAATAAAGTGAAAAACCAATAGATTTTTAGGGTTTATCATGAGATCTTCATCTGAGATGCTGATAGGTGCCAATGTTATAATTGCATGGTCTTTTCCCCCCTAATTTTATACACATTTTTTTGCATTTAGTTCATGGAAAGTAGACAGATACATGATGAACTAGCGTTGATAATTATAGGTTAACTTTAATTGGCTTGGCACTTTTAACGTATGTGATGAAAAACAATTTCTTACCATCAGCTGGGAATTTTTAAAAATATATTTTATTGATTTTTTTACAGAGAGGAAGGGAGAGGGATAGAGAGTAGAAACATTGATGAGAGAGAAACATTGATTAGCTGTCTCCTGCACACACCCTACTGGGGATGTGCCCACAAGCAAGATACATGCCCTTGACAGGAATCAAACCTGGAACCCTTCATTCTGCAGGTTGGCGCTCTATCCAAACGGTTTAGGGAAGATGTGAATTTTTAAGGAAGATTCTTACTTACTTTCATAGCAATTTGATTCTACTTTTCTAATTGCTTTTATTATCAGTCCTGCTTATTCAGTGTAACAGATAAGACAAATGCATTTAGAGAAGAGACAATCTAAATTCCCTTTGTAAACACTCAGTCTATACTTCATCAATATATTTTGTATTATACATTATGATAAATAAAGCAGATTTATTAAAAAATATCAAATGTACAAACTAAATAATATTTTCAAATATGAACAAAGATAAAATTTTGTATATAGTATTACTACTCTTCAATTTTTCATGTTAAAAGTGTTTGAACCCTTTATAAAAATGGGTGTTAATTAAATTGGTCATACCATTTAGGCACTGAGATCAACTTATATATCCTACAGTTAAGGCAATAAGAAACATACTTCGTAGAATGATTTAAATTTTCTGGCAAAGAATACAAAATCAACTGCAAAAATAATATTTTGGGAGGTGAAAAAAATACTTCTTGCCAGGTTTTCTTACTTAAACACTGGTTTCCTTGGCAGTTTCTGTTTACAAATATCTCCAGTAAATTGAGATTCATTGTGTTAGCCTGTCTGTCCAATATTTGAGGCAGTGGTTTGTCCTGTGACTCCTTTTCCCCCTTACAGATCCAGGAAGAATTCTTGATTTTTTCATTCTTTTCAGCTATTTATTTCATCTTAGAATGGAGTGATGACTTCCAAGTTCCTTAAATGCTCAGGATTTTGTTACATTAACATTTGTTAGGTAGAGCCCCTGCATGCTGGATGGTAAGCTTGGGTCCTGAAAGACCACAAGAGATTGTGTGCCAGGGCAGGGTACAGGCTGAGAGAGCTGCAGGACCTGGGTACTTGCTTTTATTAGGGTCTGTGGGTGATATTCTTCGGTGTTCTCAGGCTAAGTTCACATTGGTCAATTTAAACCAAAAAGAGGAGTTTTGTTAAGTTCCACCACGGTCTTTTCTGAAAACAGGCCCTGAAAGCTCAGCGAGGGATAGTGTTGAGCACAGGGCCATTGGGGAAGTCATATCAGGAACTTACATTTACTTATAATTCTGCAAGCAGTTATCTAGAGCATGTGCTTGCATGATGGCTACTGTCTGTTTAAGGTCCTCCACAGGTCCCTTGGCCAAACAAAATGAATGTTGAGGCAGCAGTACCATGGACTAGCTTAGCTAAACTATAGACAAAAGTGGAACTGGAAATGGGCCCCTAATACATTTTCAGTATATTGGTTTTACATGATCTTGAACACATGTGCTTCTAGAATAATTTTAAGGGAATAGGCCAGGAAGCAATTAATTATTGGAATGTTAGATATTCTATTAAATTTATAAGCCAATTTATGATAATGAAGGGATAGGAACTTACTAAGTTAAGACATTTTTGTATCAAATATGCCCTAAATCATTGAACTATATTTTGAAGCATCATTGTAAAAGATTCCTACTTACACTAAGATTATTAATTACTCCTTCTCCCAAAATATCTAGAAGAAATCACCATTGAAGAAGAACATGGATTGTACAAATGTATTGACTTATCAGATCAGGGCTTTGACCATAGATTGGGAGTATTTGTTATTTGTTTTCTTCTAATCTGAATGTATAATTGGAAACAAAAAAATAATGTATACAGTAAGTAGAGATTAATTTATAATCTAGAGTTAAGAACTTACCCTATTGTAGTCTTTTAAATTTATTCAAGTTTTCTTGGATTTTTTTTTTCTCCCTTGCCACATCTGTCAAGTCAGAGTCTCTTTTTATTTTTTAAGGTATTAGTTGGCAAATAGTGCATTGTGTCAGAAGTATTTATTTAACATAACAGTTTGGTATTTTTATTATTCTTCCTCTATATAGATTTTTATGGGAAGCCTCTGCCTCCGCTGGCAGTGCGACAGAGACCAAACAATGATGCTCATGACATTATCTCATAACCAAGTCGTATGGATGAGCCGTCTTACTATCAGCAAGATGAACTAGAAGATTTTCTTTCTCAAAAAAGAGAAACCCTGTACACTGGTGACTGGAGCAAAATAACCATAGCAATTTCAGTGAGGAGATTGATAACCAAAGATCTCGCTGATCTGATAATTACTTATCCATGTTATTCATGGTTTAATAAAAATTAAAAAAAAGAAGAAGAAGCAACAGCAGATGGAATGAGCATTATGGACCAAATTATCAAGAGTTAGTATTAACTCTGGTTTATACATCCCTACTCATGGGCATATTCCTGAAGGAAAACTTTTCAGAAAAAGCCAATGGATTTTACACACTTTCATTACTATTTGTTTAATAGTCTTTATTTCTGTACCGTAAACCTTTTTTGTAAGATACATGTGCATAGAAGGGGAACTCTTGGGAATTTATAACCTAAATTTTTAACTTTTTATATTTTTCTAAAGCTTTTGTTTAAGAATTTTAATTTCTATGATATTGACTGTATACTTTTCTACAGATGCTTTGTTTAAATTGTATCTGGAAAATAGAGTTCATATACTGGACAAACATTAACTATACAAATGATATATTTATATGTTTTGAGGTATGTTTTATAATAGTGTTGTTCTTGAAGTATACCTATTAATTTGGCCTAATTTTAAAATAATATTTTTAAAAATAAATTCTCAGATCTTTATTCTAACAAATTATATTACTTGAAAGCACTATCCAAGCAAAGAGTTGAATTTTTTGTTATTTTTTTTGATGATTCTAATAAAAGAGACTTGAAAAAATAAAATAAAAATGTTATGCAAAATATTATTAAAGGCCCAATAATCCCTTTTAAAAGGTAAAACCCTTCAGAGATCATTGCTCCTTGTCACTTCTTTGTCATCAGCAGCTGCAGTGACTCATAGGTTATTGTAATTCTTTAGTGCCTTGACGTTAAAGGCAAAAAGACCAAAAAAGCTCCTGAAGGTTCAGAAACTTGTGTTTCATAACAGGGATATACTTGGGTAATAAAGCAAGAATAAAGAAACAATTCCAAAGTAATTTTTATAAAGAAATAATTCCAAAATAATTTCTCAATTTAAAATAATAGCATTTTTCTTGCACTGAAGAATGGCTGGCATCTATAGGATTCTCTATTTGTCTGGCTTTTAGATGTATGTTTTGAGGAGTAAATTAAAATGTTGTATTTAATTGAAAGCACATATTCCTATCAAGGTAAAAATACTACAAATGGTATGACTCCTATATAACCTTGTCAAAATTGATCAGCTTGGTAACTTGTACTGACAACAATAAGAGAAGTATCTTAAGGCAGTGTAGTGTGATTATTTGAAAGTTTTTCTTAAGAGCATCACTTTTTATTCCAATTTTAAACTTTCTGAACTTTCATTAATCAGTTCACTTATTACTCTAGTCAGCTTTATTAAGTTTTGTATATGGAACCCACCTAGCATTCTACTTTATATAAAATTCATAATATCCTAAATATGATAGGCAGCTGAAATGTAAGGAAAATAAACACAAGGAGACAAATGTAAATTTTGAACTAAATTTTAGAGAAAAAAACTCATTTGTACATCTTTTTGGTTTCTTTTGTAACATTTATATTTCTTCATTTAAAAAAGAAACAACTCATACTTTTGCCATCTTTTGAAAATTCATCTAGTTTGAGAATAAATATTTTAAATTTGTGATTACTGTTGTATACAATAATCACTGAGCCCGTTTAATTAAAATAAGTTTTGAAATTAAATATTTAATGAAGCGGGATTCATGTTTCGTATATCTCAAAACTTAATTTGTATTCTTAAAGTATTCTAAAAATACTTCAAAAGAAATTTTATAAACCCAGGTGGCTTTTAATAGTTAAATGCCTATTTTGTTATATCCTGCATTTTTATTCTTAATATATCATAAATTATGACAATTTCAACAATAAACAATTTGTAAAAGTATTCTGTTTTCTCTTGTCATTTGATAAATTTAAATTATTTGGGGTAAAAAATAATAGAAAGATTTTAAAATATAATTGTTGAAAGATATTTTAAGTAGATAGATTAAAATATTTTTTGCTATTTTACATTGAAAAACTTTGCAAAAGTTTTCACATATGTGGGAAATAATTTAAAGACAGTTAAAAATCAGATCATATCTTATGATTCTCTATGACTTGATGTCTGTCATTTGTTAAGTTAAAGATACTAAAAGATATGTTTTTACTTATATAAAAGGTAATTACATATGCCTTTATATGCCAAATGCATGTATAACATATATATAATTCTATATAATAAAACCCTAATATCCAAATCAACCGAATGGCAGAATAACCAAGAAGATAACCTGTTGCTATGATGTGCACTGACCACCAGGGGGCAAACTCAATACAGGAACTGCCCCCTGGTGGTCAGTGTGCTCCTAGAGGGGGAGCACCGATCAGCCAGAAGGTAGCTTAAGGCGGGTAAGCACAGCGTTGGTGGCAGGAGGTGAGGAGTAAGGGGTCCTGGACTGCGAGGGCCCCAGACTATGAGAGGGCACAGACTGGGCTGAGGGACACTCTCCCCTCCTCCCCGCCAGTGCATGAATTTCATGTACCAGGACTAAGACAACATTTTAGTTTATTTGGTTCTATATGCCAAGCTATCTATGTTATTCAATTTCTCCCATTCCACACTAAAGAAATCCAGTGCTTCTAGGTAGCAAAAATTTATCAGGACTGAAACTTTATACATATAAAGATGTAACTTATAAATTGCAATACTTTTTGCTTTAATTCATAAGTTTTTCTGTAAGAGGAGTATGTGTTGCAAATCAGATTCTGTTAATACTGATATTTAATTTACCAAGAAATAGAGTCCAAAAAATATATAGTCCAGCTGATCCAAATAACAGAAAATTCAGATATTTCAAAATGCATAATAAAGTGTGGTATAAATGAACAAAATACAGGGGTACCTCGAGATACGAGTGCCCTAACATACGAGATTTTTGAGATACGAGCTGTTGAGCAAGCGATTTTTGCTTTGAAATACGAGCAACATTTGAGATAGGAGTAATCTTGCGGATCGGCTGGCTGCACAGGACCTACCAGTTTACCGCTACTCAAGCTACCAGTTTACCACGACTCGAGCGTTTCCTAGTTTCCCATACCTCAAGGTTATGGAACGAATTAAACTCGTATCTCTAGGTACCACTGTAACCTTGCTCGTATATCAAGTTGCTTTTATCTCAAAGCAAATTTCCCCATTGAAATCAGTTGAAATGCCGTTAATCTGTTCCAGCCCCCAAAATGCCACCCCAGTTCTTGTTACATGTTTTTGAATAAGAAAAATGTATTTATAAATGACAAATATTGTATAAAAACACAATAAAAGAGAATGTAAAGGAATAAACTGGTTTTATAAAGTGTATTTACCTACTCGTTACACTCTTAATGCTACACTTTATCCCTAAACTGAATGTAACTTAACGAATCTTCACTGAACGTAATTGCTACTGGTCTTTGCATTTTTGGCCGATTTAAAAAAAAAACACGTGTCCAACGAGGTTTGCCTCTTCCTCCCTTTCAGAATGTTTCTGAAATGGGTGAGGCAAGTTTCATTGAACAGCTCTGATGCACGACCAGTAGCAACTTTTTCGGGGTGTTTCTTTCCCACGAAGTGTGACACCCTCTCCCACATTCCTAAGATCTCCTTTATCTCACTTGTAGAGATCTCCTCCACCTCTGGCTCCTCCTCGAAACCAATTTCCTGGAGAACCTCCACATGTTGCTGAGACTGCAACTCTTGTAACTCCTCCGTGGTGAGTTCCAGAGAGTACTCCTCGATGAGCTCATTCACTTCTCTCTCATCCACCTCCAGGCCCATGGATTTTCCCAGAGACACTATCTCCTCCTCCACTGGCACCTCGGGTTCGAATCCTTCAAAGGTCCTTTCGGCTACCGCCTCAGGCCACAGCTTCTTCCATGCAGAGGTCAAAGTCCTCGTTGTAACACCCAGCCAGGCCTGATCAATAATTCTGAGGCATATCAGGATGCCAAAGTGGTTCTTCCAGAACTCTCGAAGGGTGAGGTTTGTGTTCTCCGTCACCTCAAAGCAGCGCTGGAACAGGTGCTTGATGTACAGCTTTTTAAAATTAGAAATCACCTCCTGATCCATGGGCTGCAGGATAGGAGTGGTGTTTGGAGGTAGGTAGACAACCTTAAAAACTTGAACTCTTCGAGGAGTTCATCTTCGAGGTTTGGTGGGTGAGCAGGAGCATTGTTGAGAACGAGGAGGGCTTGCATGGTTAGGTTGTTTTCCTGTAGATATTTCTTAACAGAAGGGCCGAAAACCAGGTTTACCCACTCCACAAAGAACTGCCTGGTGACCCATGCCTTCGGGTTTGCCCTGCACATAACTTGCAGTTTATCTTTTAAAATCTATGTGACTTAAAGACTCTGGGGTTTTCCGAATGGTATACGAGCTGAGGCTTGATCTTGCAGTCGTCACTCGCATTGGCGCACAGTGTGAGAGTTAGCCTATCCTTCATGGGTTTGTGGCCTGGCATCACCTTCTCCTCTGCCCTTATATAAGTCCTATTTGGCATCTTCTTCCAGAAAAGCCCTGTCTCATCACAGATGAAGACTTGCTGGGGGATATATCCTTTGGCTTCTATCAGTTCGGAAAAAGTTTTGAGGTAATCAGCTGCCTTCACATCCGAACTTGCTGCCTCACCATGCCTGACAATGGAGTGAATGCCGGACCTTTTCCTGAAATTATCAAGCCAGCCTCTACTGGCTTTAAATGAGTCTTTCGATGCTTCGTTCGTTGAAGTGCGTGGGGTCTGTTCCAGCAAATCACCGTAAATCGCTCTCACCTTTTCGGATATGATGCACTTTAAGCTGCTTCTCTGTCACCCACACCATCAGTAGATTCTCCATCTTTTCATGGAGAGAGCTACAGAGCTTAGAAATTATTGTAACGGCCTTAGCTGGCGTTATTCCCTTTATCGACTCTTTCTGTTTAAGCACAGTGCATATCGTTGAAGTACTATGCCCATATTGCCTCGCCAAGTCAGCCACTCGCACACCTTGCTCATATTTTTCTATGATTTCACGCTTTAATTCAATAGACATCATCCTCTTCTGAGCACTGACCTTTCCACTCGCTTTCTTTGGACTCATGGTTATAAAAAGAAATGTGATCAAGTATGTAAATGCACAAAAGATGCTTCGACAAGGAGGTAAACAAGCACACTGACTGAGGCGTGGGAAACTATGAGAAGCTCAAGTCCCGGTAAACTGATGGGTCCTGTGCAGCCTGCCAATCCTCGCGATTACTCGTATCTCAAATGTTGCTCGTATTTCAAAGCAAAAATCGCTCGCTCGAAGGTTCGTATCTCAAAAATCTCGTATGTTAGGGCACTCGTATCTCGAGGTGCCACTGTACTGATATTTTGAGTGTCAAGAGTCTCAAAATCATGTTGCTTATCATTAAATATTAGGGGTCACCTTAAGCACTGATTTTCTCTGTTAGGTTGCTGATTGTTGTTACAAGGGAGCAATTAAAGAGTAACACTTAAAGAAAATTAAACTGCTGTCCTTCACCTGAGAACCAGTAATAGTGCCCTTAGCACAGGTGGGGGAGGTGGCCAGTGCCTAGGGCCATTTCGACCTTCAGGCCTTTGGTATCAGAACTTGATAATCATAAAGATCATGATAGTGAAAATAACACACAGCAGCAGCTAACATTTGAGCGTTTACTGTTTCCTAGCCTTTGCGCTAAGCGCTGTACTTGTTTATTTTAATCAATCTGGTCATTTAAACCTCCTCATTAAAAGAAAAAGATATCCCAATTGGCCATCTCTAGGAAATGTGACAATTTCTCTTTCACCATATCTATCCTTTTATCTTGAGTTCTGCGTATCTGGGCTTAAGGGGACGTCTGAGATTTGGTAGGTTAATTCCACTAGCTTGGCCTCTGAGAACATTTAAAAACAATTTTACGCAGTTCCACGAGGACAGACGCCAAAGAGGACTGGGCGCGCCGCCTGAGGTCTAAGGCGGGCTCGCCCAGGGGCCCCGGCCACGCCCCCGGGAGTGGGCTCCGCCTCCTCCAGTCTCGGCCGGAAGGAACTCCGCGAGTACCTCTCGCGGGACCTACGCCCCTTTGGCGAGATTTCTATGACGCTGACAAAGCAGTGTCTCGCGAGAAGTTGAAATACGTCGAGGAAGAGGATTGCGGTGAAACTCGGAAGCCGGGCGCTTTTGGTTTTTTAGTGCTTTAGAGGTTGCATCGTGTGGGCCTCTTGTTCGGCATCTGCTTGCGGGATGGTGCTGACCCGGGTGAGGGTCGGGCTGGACGCTCATTTAAGGGCCTGGGTGGGGCCGGAGCGGACCGGGACTAGGGAACTTGGGGGACCTCTGGGTTTCTCTGGCCTCAGTGTCCAGAACGCTAGCTCGAGAGCGTTGCCGGTGCTTTTCTTCCGAGACGCCCCTCCGCCTCGGTAACCTGTGTGCCTTGCGGCGCGCAGACGCGAGTCCCTGCTCCCTGCAGCTCCCGCCTAACGCCGCCGCCTCCTGGGCTGGAGCTGTGGGTCACGGCGCTGTCCCGGGAGCGTGGAGCGGTGCCTCTCACATAGTTGGCCCCTGATACGCTTTTCTTGGATAATTAAACGAAACACAATGGCAAGGAAGTCTCCGAGGAAAGCAGAGTGACTTTTCTTCTAAGTGAACTTTATTTTGGAATAATTTTACATGTACAGAGACATTCCAAAGATAATACAGACTTCCCGTATGCTTTTCACTCAGTTCCCCCCCATGTTAACCTCCAACATGACTTACCTAAGTTGGCTTTCGGTGTTAGCAACACTAGACTCTGCTTTTACCATTGCTTCACGTTGGAGCAATAGCCAACCGGAGAAACACTTTTTTAAAAGTAAGTAGGTAAAGTGCGGTAGCACAGTTTGCTTGTGTGTAAGGTACTGCTCCCATTGCAAAACTAGTGGTTATCTAAAGTGTCCTTAAGAAAAAAGGCCGCTAATGTTGAAGTTCAATAAATTTGTAATATCGGAGTGTGTCAGCAACTTTTTCTTGTCATCATAGCTGAAAGCAAAATCAGAGGGGAAGCTTACAAAACAGATTTGCAAAGTTGTACTGGACCATTTTGAAAAACAGTATTCCAAAGAACTTGGAGATTCCTGGAGTGCAGTAAGGTTAGTATAATTCATCTCTGATCTTTGCCTTAGACTAAGAAAGCAGCCATCTTGGGGGAGGGGCACTGTGAGGATAAAAGAGGAATAGATTTCTTCCCAGGCTACCCAAAAGGGAAGAACTAGGAGGAAATAGATTAAGTCACAGGAACACACAGTCAGGGTGATGAAAAACTAGTGACAGTAAACAAAAGTTGTTAATGCCCTTGCCTTGAACAATTGCTTTGATCTTTGAAACAGGAATGCTCACCAATCTGACAAAATTAATTATACTGTAACAAAAACCTTTTTTAAGCTTTTGAGAATATTTGAACTGTTTCTGAAATTCAGAAGATAATACAGCACACCTTTAAAGCCAACACTTCTTTATCCCAATTAAAGTCATTTTTGGCAATCATATTTCTTCCCTCTATATGGCTGGCTATGTTTTGAACACGCATGCGCGCTTGCACACACATATACAGTATACACAAGATTCCTTAAGTGTATTATAGAAAACAAATAAGCATTTAACCCATAGAAGTAAGATTTGTTTAGTGAGTTTTTCCTTTGTCGGGATGTTCCTCTATGGGCTCTTCATACTGAGTTCTTCACATCCCTGAGGGATGCAAAGGGCAAGATAGTCTCTATCTTCAGTGAGCTTTTAGTCTGGTGTTCACGGGGAGACAGGACATGGTTAAAACTTTGTAAACCTCAGATTCCATAAGTATCCTAATAGAGATAGGCAGGGGTACCTGGTCTTATCTGATGGTGCCAGCAAAGGCCTGAGAAGTGAGGTCTTAGTGACTTATAGGGTTACCTGGGCAAAAGAGCCAGACATTTTAGACGGAAGAGAGCATTTCTTGTGAAGCCAGGGACAAAAACCTGGTGCATTTTGCTCAGGGAAGAAAAGTTACATGGCTATAGGTAATGTTTGGAACTTGATCACATGGCTGTCTTAATCATTTCTTGTTGGGCCAACTCAATAACAGTTCCTTCTTTACAAAGGACAGTTTAAAGCACTTTTTAAAACAAAGAGATTAAGTCTTGACTATTGAAGTCTGAGGTGATTGTGAGATAATTTTAGGACAAATTAAGTAGGTTTTATAACTTGTAATACGAAAATATACTTTATTTTTGTGCCTTTCTTCCCAAAAAACCTGGATTTTAAAATGGATATTTTCTATCACAGAGAAGAAATGAGAAAGAATGGATAGTGTATAGTAAATTCATAGGTTTTTAGTATGCAATATATTCAACCAAATAACCAAATTCCTGTGCCACCCAATACTAACTTTGTGATCCTCAGAATAAACTTATGAGATTTGTTTCCCATTTTCCAACCTGAGGAAACTGCATAGAGTTTAAGTAACTTTCCTACGTTCATCTATTTGGTAAGTGGCAGAGCTGAGATTAGTGTCCATGCTCTCTGCTTCAAGAACTCCCAATGCTAACTTCTATTCTGGATGCTTCTCGTACCTGTGATGTGATTATACATACATGGATGATTTCTTACTGGTAAAAGCCCACAGATTTCAGGAGGTATATTGTCTTCAGACTTATAGTAATCTGGCTGCCCATACCCTGTAATGAGTTATTTTTGTCTTCAATATGCTCAGACATATTTATAAATTATTACTTGACCCTAAACAAAATGAGCAGTGAACCTCGAATCCATTTAATTAGCTGTGCCTTCTGCTTCATCTACCTTTTTGTTGGGTTTTCATGGTAATTTAAGTTTTGCATAAACATGTGCTAAATTTGCCGTAGGCAAAATAAAGGCTTTCCTCAGCTTAGAAAGTAGTCTGAGCATGAAAAATAGCATGGGGGAAGAAAAAAATATTTTTGTTTTTAGACGCTATTTGCAAGACATAATGTGTGCAATCTAGTTTGCAGTTTACTTCCAGAGAAAGATGAGGGTATTTTAGTCCTACCTAGAAAGTAATTTACTCAATATTTTCAGTTTCCTGTGTGGTAGAGGAAAAGATTTAATATTTATTTTAATTTTATTGTTTTGTAATGAACTTTCTTGCACAATCACTTTCTGGGCAACCCTTTAAACGTGAAGTCTACCCTGGTTCAGTTTTTGCTCTACCTGTTGCCTTCATGTTCTCCTTCAGTGAGGCCCCTTATGGCATGCCTATCAACTTCCTTCACTACGCTGTCATTTCAAGCTATGCAGATCTTCCTAAGCTTCAAACCCATACTTCTGGTAACTTCACTTAATTTTATGCCAAGCAAACTCAAAAGCATCTTATTATTTTTCCTTTCCAATTCTAATTTGTTATTTGCTATTTGCATACTCCATCTCAATTGAAGGCATTCCCATCCATCAGTTTCCTCTCCTTTCTATACCTTCACTAACCTTTGCAGTAAAGAATGACCCTTACTCAAAAACAGGTCTGACATTTCTCTTAGGTCCTTAGAGGTAGTTTCTAAGTTCTTGCCATACCTTGCCTAAGAGTACCCTTGTTTTCCTGGGGGCTTGAGCCACACCGTAAAGTCTAACAATATGATTTATGGTGAGGGCTTTGGGCCACGACATCAGCTTGGCCTGTGACCTTTGATCTCCAACCTCTGGAGGGGCCTCAGATCAGCCACATAAGGCTGTCTATCATCTTCGTATGGCTGAGGCAAAATAAAATGTAAACACTGAGGCTCTGGTGAGCCTCCATACATTGTGTATTATCACACACTGTGGCAAGGAAAAGTTATCCTTACCCAATATAGGGGCGCACATATCCTTTCTGATTGGTGTTTCTAGTTTCTTGGGATATATTCCTAGAAGTGGGATCACTGGGTCAAATGGGAGTTCCAATTTTAGTTTTATGAGGAAACTCCATACTGTTCTCCACAGTGGCTGTACAGTCTGCATTCCCACCAGCAGTGCACATGGGTTCCTTTTTCTCCGCATCTTCGCCAACACTTGTCCTTTGTTGATTTGTTGATGTTTGCCATTCTGACAGGTGTGAGATGGTACTGCATTGTTGTTTTGATTTGCATCTCTCTGATAATTAGTGACTTTGAGCATGTTTTCATGTGTCTCTTGGCCTTCCTTTTGTCTTTGAAAAGTATCTAATTGGATCCATTGCCCATTTTTTTCTTTTCTTTTATTAATGTATTACATGTGTACGTATCTTCCCATTGCTCCCCACCCAATCAATGTCTTCCTAACCCCCCTGTGTCTTGTGTCCATTTGTTATGCTTATATGGATGCATACAAGTCCTTTGGTTGATCTCTTATCTACCCCACCTCTCCCTAACCTTCCCACTGTAATTTGACAGTCTGATGCTTTACTACCTCTGTATCTATCTTTTTGTTCATCAGTCTATAATGTTGCTTATTATCCATAAATGAGTGAGATCATATGGTATTTTTCTTTCATTGACTGGTTTATTTCACTTAGCATAATGCTCTCCGGTTCCATCCAGGTTGCTGCAAATGGTAAGAATTCCTTCTTTTTAATGGCAGCATAGTATTCCATTGTGTAGATGTACCACAGTTTTCTGATCCAGTCATCTGTTGACGGGCACCTAGGCTGTTTCCAAATCTTAGCTATTGTAAATTGGGCTGCTATGAACATAGAGGTGCATATATTCTTTTTGATTGGTGTTTCTAGTTTCTTAGGATATATTCCTAGGAGTGGGATTACTGGGTCAAATGGGAGTTCCATTTTTAGTTTTTCTTTTTTTTTTAAAATTAAATCTTTATTATTCAGATTATTACATTTGTTTTTATTTTTCCCCTCCATAACTCCCCTCTACCTAAATACCACCCTTTCCTCTGCCCTTACCTCCCTCCCATTGACCTCATCGATAGGTGTATGATTTTTGTCCAGTCTATCCCTGTACACTCCTGATACCTTTCCCCCTGAGAATTATCAGTCCACTCCCTTTCTGTGCTCCTGATTCTATTATATTCACTAAATTATTCTGTTGATCAAATGTTTAATTCACTTAATTTTTAGATTCACTTGTTGATAGATATGTATTTGTTGTTCATAATTTTTTGTCTTTTACCATTTTCTTCTTCCTCTTCTAAAAGAGTACCTTTCAGCATTTCATATAATACTGATTTGGAGTTGATGAACTCCTTTAGCTTTTTCTTATCTGTGAAGATCTTTATCTGCCCTTCAATTCTGAATGATGGCTTTGCTGGAGAGATTATTCTTGGGTGTAGGTTCTTGTTATTCATCACCTTGAATATTTCTTGCCACTCCCATCTAGCCTGCATTGTTTCTGTTGAGAAATCAGCTGACAGTCATATGGGAACTGTTTTTCTCTTGCTGCTTTTAATATTCTCTCTTTGTCTTTTGCTCTTGGTATTTTAATTATGATGTGTCTTGGTATAGTCCTCTTTGGATTCCTTTTATATGGGGTTCTGTGTACTTCCTGGACTTGTAAGTCTATTTCTTTTACCAGATATGGGAAGTTTTCAGTCATTATTTCTTTAAATAGGTTTTCAGTATCTTGCTCTCTCTCTTCTGGCATCCCCACAATTCTGATGTTGGTATGCTTGAAGCTGTCCCAGAGGCTCCTTACATTCACATTTTTGGATTCTT
Organism: Lasiurus cinereus; assembly: GCA_011751065.1. NCBI lineage: Eukaryota > Metazoa > Chordata > Mammalia > Chiroptera > Vespertilionidae > Lasiurus > Lasiurus cinereus. Next base: position 28,750,083 of record JAAGEH010000286.1, on the reverse strand, counting down.
TTCTCTTCTTGCTTTTCCAGTTGAGTGTTTTCTGCTTCTTTATATTTCAAATTTTTGACTTGATTCTTGCCTTTCTCTAGTCTGCTGTTAGGACTCTGTATAATATTTCTTATTTCAGTCAGTATATGTTTAATTTCTAGTTGGTCCTTTTTCATCTCTAGTTGGTCCTTTTCCATCTCTAGTTTGATCTTTTGCATCTCTAGTTGGTACTTTTTCATCTCCTCTTGGCTCTCGCTAACTTTATCCAACTTTTCTAGGATATTCTTGAAAAACCTTATAAGCGTGGTTTTGAACTCTATATCCAGTTGTTTGTTTTCCTCCATTTCTTTTGTTTGTGATCCCTTCCCTTGTCTCGGCATTTTCACTATGCCGGGAGAACTCTGTGTTGGATTCAGCCTTATGATATCAGACTTGCAAAACTGCAGAAGCCCCTCTGTTGAGCTTGGGATGGGTGGAGTCTCAGGGCTTAAGGGACCTCTTTGCCTTCCAGTCAGCCCCGCCCGCCATGGACCCTGAGTCTCAGGTGACTGGGTAATCGCAGAGGCGATCCTTGTGCACGCGAACAGGGCCTCTAGACCACTGCCTTTCAGGCTCTCCTGCACTCCAGGACCACACAAGTCTAGGTCTCCAGGGTTTCACCCGAAACTGGGGCTTAGTGGAGTCAGAAGTGGCACAGTTGGGAGGGTCTGTCTCCCGCCCACTCGCGAAAGCCAGCGGCACAATCAGCAGTCTGTCCTCTGCACCCAGTGCCGTGCATGCCACCAGACCTCTGATCTTTTGCGACTCCCCTAAATTTCCGTGCACCTCTCCCTTTTCACAGTCCAAACTCCCCCCGTATGAGTTTTGGCTGGATCTGGGGTTTAGTGTCATAGGATAAGGGGTTCAATGCCATTGAGAGTCTCTGTCTCTCTCCCGCCAGAGAAAGCCAGCCAGGTACTCCGGCACCCGCTCTCTCCACGCACACGTCTCTGTACCTCAGCTTTTTGCAGCTCCTCTGGGTCTCCGTGAGCCCCTCTGTTTCCCTCTAGTTGTAGAATTTCCACTCAGCCAGCTTTCCTGTGGTTCTGGATGATGTCCGTTCTGTCTTTTAGTTGTAGTTTTGAAATAGTTGTGCGAGGCAGCAGTGTAGGTGTTTACCTATGCCGCCATCTTGGATTCTCCCCCCATTTTTAGTTTTTTCAGGAAACTGCATACTGTTCTCCACAGTGGCTGCACCAGTCTGCATTCCCACCCGCAGTGCACGAGGGTTCCTTTTTCTCCGCATCCTTGCCAACACTTGTTGGTTGATTTGTTGATGATTGCCATTCTGTCAGGTGTGAGATGGTATGGCATTGTCATTATGATTTTCATCTCTCTGATAATTAGTGACTTTGAGCATGTTTTCATGTGTCTCTTGGCCATCCTTTTGTCTTCTTTCGAAAAAATCTATTTCCGTCAGTTGCTCATTTTTGCATTGGATCATTTATCTTCCTTTTATGAAGTTGTATGTGTTCCCTGTAGATATTGGAGATTAAACCTTTATCAGTGATAACATTTGCAAATATGTTCTCCCATACAGTGGTCTTTCTTGTTGTTCTGTTGATGGTTTCTTTTGCTGTGCAAAAGCTTTTTATTTTGATGTAGTCCCATTAGTTTATTTTTCCTTTAGCTTCCATTGCCCTAGGAGCAGTATCAGTGAAGAAGTTCCTTCGGCATATGTCTGAGATTTTGATGCCTGTGGATTCCTCTTGTATTTTTATGGTTTCCCGTCTTATGTTTAAGTTCTGTATAGTGTAAGTTGGTGGTCTTGTTTAATTTTTTTGCATGTATCTGTCCAATTTTCCCAACACCATTTATTGAAGAGACTGTCTTGACTCTATTGTATGTTCATGCCTCCTTTGTCAAATATTAATTGAGCATAGTAGTTTGGGTTGATATCTGGATTCCCTATTCTATTCAATGATCTATATATCTGTTCTTGTGCCAGTACCAGGCTGTTTTGAGAATAATAGCTTTGTAATACAGCTTGAAATCTGGTATTGAGATTTCACCTTCTTTATTCTTCTTTCTCAGAATTGTTGCAGCTATTCGTAGGCCTTTTTTATTGCATTTGAATTCTTGGAAAGTTCTTTCTAGGTCTGTGAAATATGCTGTTGGTATTTTAATGGGGAGTGCATTGAATCTGTAGATTGCTTTGGTTAGTATGTAATTTTCCGTGTATAGATCTTTTACCTCCTCAGTTAAGTTTATTCCTAGGTATCTTAATTTTTTTGGTGCGATGGTAAATGGAATTGATTTTTTAGTCTCTCTTTCTGTAAGTTCACTGTTGGTGTATAGAAATGCCATAGATTTCTTGGCATTAATTTTGTATCTGGCTACATTGCCCAATTCATTTATTAAGTCTATTAATTTTTGGATGGAGTCTTTCAGGTTTTTTATGTACAGTATCATGTCATCTGCAAATAAGGACAACTTTACTTCTTTTCCAATTTGGATGCCTTTTATTTCTTCTTCTTGTCTAATTGCAATGGCTAATAGTTTCGGTACTATGTCAAACTGGAGTGAGAGAGAGGGCATCCCTGTCTTGTTCCTGTTCTTAGGGGAAATGGTTTTAGTTTTTGCCCACTGAGTATGATGTTAGCTGTGGGTTTAACATATATGGCTTTTATTATGTTGAGGTATGATTCTTCTAGTCCCACCTTGTTGAGAGTTTTTATCAAGAAAGTGTTGGATTTTGTCAAATGCTTTTTCTGCATCAATTGATATGACTGTAATATTTATCTCTGCATTTATTTATGTGATGTATCATCTTTATTAATTTGCAGATATTGTCCCATCTTTGCAATCTTGGGATTAAATCCTACTTGGTCATGGTGTATTATCTCTCTGATGTACTGCTGTATCCAATTTGCTAGAATTTTGTTTAGGATTTTGGCATCTATTCATGAGGGATATTGGCCTGTAATTCTCTTTCATTGTGTTGTCTTTATCTGGTTTTGGTATTAGGGTGAAGCTGGCTTCATAGAAGGAGCTTGGGAGTGTTCTTTCTTCTTCAATTTTTTTGAATAGTCTGAGGAGGATAGGTTTTAATTCTTCCTTTAATGTTTAGGAAAATTGCTCTGTGAAGCTGTCTGGCCCTGGGATTTCGTTTGCTGGAAGCTTTTTGATGACTGTTTCAATTTCTTCCAGAGTTATTGGCCTATTGGGATGTTTAGATTCTCCCTGATTGAGTTTTGGAAAATTACATTTTTCTAGGAATATTTCCATTTTCTCCATGTTGTCCATTTTGTTGGAATAGAGTTGTTCATAGTATTTTTTTTAACATTCCTTTGTATTTCGGTGGAGTCTGTTGTTATTTCACTTCTTTCATTTCAGATTTTATTTGGGTCCTTTCTCTTTGCTTCTTGCTGAGCCTGGCTACAAGTTCATCAATCTTGTTTATCTTTTCAAAGAACCAGCTCTTGGTTTTGTTGATCTTTTTAATTGTTTCTTTGGTTTCTATGCCGTTTATCTCCACTCTGATCTTTATTATTTCCTTCCTTCTGCTTAAACTGGGCTTTTCTTATTGCTCTCTTTCTAGTTCTTTGAGTTGTAGGGTTAGGTAATTTATTACCATTGTTTCTTGTTTTTTGCAATAGGCTTGGAGAGCTTTGGACTTCCCTCGCAAGACTGCTTTTATTGTGTCCCATAGATTTTGGATTGTTGTGTTTTCATTGTCATTTGTTACCATGGTGTTTTTCATTTCTTCCTTGATCTCTCTGGTTACCCAGTCATTGTTAAATAGCATGCTGTTTAGTCTCCATGTGTTTGATTTCTTTGTATTGTTTTTATTGTAGTTGATTTCAAGTTTAATGCCACTGTCATCTGAGAAGTTGCTTGATATTATTTCTGTCTTCTTGAATTTGAAGAGAATTTGCCTATAACCCAACATATGAATTTGCCTATGATCCAACATAATCTTTGAAAAAGACCCATGTGCACTTGAGAAGAATGTATATTCTGTGGCTTTGGGGTGAAATGTTCTGAAGATATCAATTAATTCCATTTTGTCCAGTGAGTCATTTAGGATTGATGTTTCTTTTCTGATTTTTTGTTTAGAGGATTTGTTTAATGTTGATAGTGGGTTATTAAAGTCTCCTGCTATGATTGTATTGCTGTCAATCTCTCCCTTGATATCCTCCAGTAGTTTTTTATGTATTTGGGTGCTGCTGTACTGGGTGTGTATATGTTTACCAGAGTTATTTATTCTTGTTGGATTGCTCCCTTTAGTATCATGAAGTGGCCTTCCTTATCTTTTCCTTAAGCCCTTCACTTTGATATCTAATTTTTCAGATATAAATATTGCTACCTCCACTTTTTTTTTCATTTCCATTTGCCTGAAAAACCGTTTTCCATTGCCCATTTTTTGATTGGGTTGTTTATCTTCCTTTTGTTACGTTGTGTGTGTTCCCTGTAAATGTTGGTGATTAAATTCTTATCAGAAATAACATTAGCAAATATGAACTCCTATGCAGTGGACTTTCTTGTTGTTTTGTTGATGGTTTCTTTTGCTCTGCAAAAACTTTTTATTTTGATGTAGTCCCATTTGTTTATTTTCTCTTTAGTTTCCATTGCCCTATGAGCAATATCAGTGAAGAAATTGCTTTGGCATATGTCTGAGATTGTGCTGCCTGTGGAATCCTCTAGTATTTTTATGGTTTCCCATCTTATGTTTAAGTCATGTATTTATTTTGAGTTTGTTTTTATATATGGTGCAAGTTGGTGGTCTAGTTTCATTTTTTTTGCATGTATCTGTCCAATTTTCCCAACACATTTATTGAAGATACTATATTGTATGTTCATGTCTCCTTTGTCAAATATTAATTGAGAAGAGTGGTTTGGGTTGATTTCTAGGCTCTCAATTCTATTCCATTGATCTATATGTCTGTTCTTGTGCCAGTACCAGGCTGTTTTGAGAACAGTGGCTTTGTAGTATAGCTTAAAATCTGATACAGTGGTACCTCGAGATACGAGTTTAATTTGTTCCATAATCTGGCTCGTATATCAAGTTGCTCGTATCTCAAAGCAAATTTCCCCATTGAAATCAATTGAAATGCCGTTAATCCGTTCCAGCCCCCAAAATGCCACCCCAGTTGTTCTTGTTACCCGTTTGTGAATAAGAAAAATGTATTTATAAATGACAAATATTGTATAAAAACGCAATAAAAGAATGTAAAGGAATAAACTGGTTTTATAAAGTGTATTTACCTACTCGTTACACTCTTAATGCTGTACTTTATCCCTAAACTGAATGTAACTTAACAAATCTTCACTGAACTTAATTGCTACTGGTCTTTGCATTTTTGGCCCATTTCAAAAAAAACACGTGTCCAACGAGGTTTGCCTCTTCCTCCCTTTCAGAATGTTTCTGAAATGGGTGAGGCAAGTTTCATTGAACAGCTCCGATGCACGACCAGTAGCAACTTTTTCGGGGTGTTTCTTTTCCACCAAGTGTGACATCCTCTCCTACATTCCTAAGATCTCCTTTCACTCACTTGTAGAGATCTCCACCTCTGGCTCCTCCTCAAAAACCAATTTCTTGGAGAACCTCCGCATGTTGCTGAGACTACAATTCTTGTAACTCCTCCGTGGTGAGTTCCAGAGAGTGCTCCTCAGCGAGCTCATTCCCGTCTCTCTCATCCACCTCCAGGCCCATGGATTTTCCCAGAGACACTATCTCCTCCTCCACTGGCACCTCGAGTTCGAATCCTTCGAAGGTCCTTTCGGCTACGGCCTCAGGCCATAGCTTCTTCCATGCAGACGTCAAAGTCCTCATTGTAACACCCAGCCAGGCCTGATCAATAATTCTGAGGCATATCACGATGTTAAAGTGGTTCTTCCAGAACTCTCGAAGGGTGAGGTTTGTGTTCTCTGTCATCTCAAAGCAGCGCCGGAACAGGTGCTTGATGTACAGCTTTTTAAAATTAGAAATCTCCTCCTGATCCATGGGCTGCAGGATAGGAGTAGTGTTGGGAGGCAGGTAGACAACCTTTATAAACTTGAACTCTTCGAAGAGTTCATCTTTGAGGTTCGGTGGGTGAGCAGGAGCATTGTGGAGGACGAGGAGGGCTTGCATGGTTAGGTTGTTTTCCTGTAGATATTTCTTAACAGAAGGGCCGAAAACCAGGTTTACCCACTCCACAAAGAACTGCCTGGTGACCCATGCCTTCGGGTTTGCCCTGCACACAACTTGCAGTTTATCTTTTAAAATCTTATGTGACTTAAAGACTCTGGGGTTTTCCGAATGGTATACGAGCTGAGGCTTGATCTTGCAGTCGCCACTCGCATTGGCGCACAGTGCGAGAGTTAGCCTACCCTTCATGGGTTTGTGGCCTGGCATCGCCTTCTCCTCTGCCCTTATATAAGTCCTATTCGGCATCTTCTTCCAGAAAAGCCCTGACTCGTCACAGTTGAAGACTTGCTGGGGGATATATCCTTTGGCTTCTATGAGTTCGGAAAAAGTTTTGAGGTAATCCTCAGCTGCCTTCACATCCGAACTTGCTGCCTCACCATGCCTGACAATGGAGTGAATGCCGGACCTTTTCCTGAAGTTATCAAACCAGCCTCTACTGGCTTTAAATGAGTCTTTTGATGCTTTGTCCGATGAAGTGCTTGGGGTCTGTTCCAGCAAATCACAGTAAATCTCTTGTGAGTTTTTGGATATGATGCCCTGTGTTAATGTATCTCTAAGCTGCTTCTCCGTCACCCACACCATCAGTAGATTCTCCATCTTTTCATGGAGAGAGCTACGGAGCTTAGAAATTATTGTAATGCCCTTAGCTGGCGTTATTCCCTTTATCGGCTCCTTCTGTTTAAGCACAGTGCATATCGTTGAAGTATTACGCCAGTACTGCCTCGCCAAGTCAGCAACTCGCACACCTTGCTCATATTTTTCTATGATTTCACACTTTAATTCAATAGACATCATCCTCTTATGAGCACTGACTTTTCCACTCGTTTTATCCGGACCCATGGTTATAAAAAGAAATGTGATAAAGTATTTAAATGCACAAAAGATGCTTCGACAGCGAGGTAAACAAGCACAGTGACTGAGGCGTGGGAAACTATGAGACGCTCAAGTCGCAGTAAACTGGTGGGTCTTGTGCAGCCGGCCGATCCGCGCGATTACTCCTATCTCAAATGTTGCTCGTATTTCAAAGCAAAAAAATCGCTGGCTCGATGGCTTGTATCTAAAAAATCTCGTATGTTAGGGCACTGGTATCTGGAGGTACCACTGTATTGAGATCCCACCTACTTTGTTCTTCTTTTTCAGGATTGCTGCAGCTATTCGTGGTCCATTTTTATTCCATTTGAATTCTTGGAGAGTTCTTTCTAGGTCTGTGAAATATGCTGTTGGTATTTTAATTGGGATTGCATTGAATATATAGATTGCTTTGGGTAGTATGGACATTTTGATGACGTTGATTCTACCATTCCATGAACACGTTATATTCTTCCATCTGTTTATGTCTTCCTCTTTGTCTTTTTTCCAGTGTCCTGTAGTTTTCCGCAAATAGGTCTTTTGCCTCCTTAGTTAAATTTATTCCTACGTGTCTTAGTTTTTTTGCTGTGATCGTAAATGGGATTCTGCCCTTTGTGTTTCCATTGCTATTTATTGATACAACTGTTATAGTTCTTTTAAGATTGAATTCTCATAATTTGGTAACTTGCTGTCTCTTCCCTGCCAAGGGAGTTGTCTTTAAGAACCAATACCTTATGATTTGAGCAGATCATCTACTTATTCACAATTTAGTGTTTATATACCAGGTATTTTGTTAAGCACTGGGGATACAACGATGGATTATATATTCTGCCTTCAAATATATATGAGGGGAGAATTAATTGGGAGTGTTATGAATTTTTGAAATTTTAGTGGTCACTTTGTAGAAAGCATGGATGCCAGGGAAGAAAGCATGGCTGGGGTATAGGGAAGCCTTTGTTAAGCGTAGCCTGTCTGTAAATATTTTTTATTTGGATACTGTCTTCACCAAACCAGAATTCACATAGTTCACATTTAGAGGGGAAAATATTATATAACCAGATTGCATTGTCTGAATCTGAAGCATGTGGGGGTTGGACTGGAGTTAGGTAATTGGGAAAAGCAGAAATGATTAGTTGTTTGGTTTCTGTTTTGTCCTTATGTTCGCTCTATGTACATTTTCAGCATTAATCTGTGCAAATCACTGGGAGACAGTAACTGTCAGCCCCTCATAGTCAGAGGTTAGAAAAGTTACCAGGTGTCTCAGTTTTTGGCTAATCAAAACCTGTGACTCAAAAGTTTGTGCCTTTTCTTCTACTAAATGTGCTGCGAGGAAGGGTCTGTAGTCCCAGTCTTGGGAGAATATTCACCTTTCCCTTAGAGATCGGACTCTTTGTGTGCAGTGTTTTCAGTCTTGCCATCAGAAACAAAAACCTTCACGCAAGACTTCTTATTTGAGGTACTGTGGATAACAAATACGGACATAGGTTGCCCTTCTATGAGAGATAGGAAGAAACAATGCCAAGAAAGAGTAGGAGGAAATTCTCATCATTAGGACTTTTGAAGAATAAAAACAAAATGGCTAGAAAACATACTTAGGTGCATGAATCGATTTATTCTTCATTTCTAATCCAGACTTTAAAAGTGAGTGAATGAGCCCCCTCTTGTGGATAATAATAGTAATAAAACAAAAGGAATTAAAATTTTTTTTCTTTTTAAATTTAAAATGTATTTCTGAATGAAATTAAATGAAAATATTAAATGAAATTAAATTAAAATGTGAAGTTATTATTTTATTTAACCTTTTACTTTTAGAATTAACATTTTAGTACAGTTTTAGAAAGCAGCCAAAGTTCTACAAATGCTGGCCACAAGTGGGTGAAAGCAGAGGTCATTCTAGGCAGAGGGAACACTCTATATTGCTGGTAAAGACTGAAGAAAACTTGGTATAGGAAATTCAAGAAATTCAGTAGGTGCTAGGTGTGAGTTAGGAGGCATTGGAAAATGTATTTATTCTCAGTAAGGCTTTATTTTGATGGTGGTGTTAACGAATGATAAAATCCTATCTAATAGAAGAGTAATATGCAAATTGACCATCACTTCAAGACACAAGATGGCCACCCCCATGTAGACACAAAATGGCTGTCAGAGGAGGGCAGTTGTGGGCAGTTAGGGGTGACCAGGCCAGTAGAGGAGGGCAGTTGGGGGAGACCAGGCCAGCAATGGAGGGCAGATGTGTGTGGGGAAACCAGGTCAGCAGGGGAGGGCATTTGGGGGAGACCAGACCAGCAGGTGAGGGCAGTTTTTGGGGGACCAGGCCAGCAGGGGAGGGCATTTGGGTGGGCCTGCAGGGCAGGGTAGTTAGGGGTGACCAGGCCAGCAGGGGTGGGAAATTAGGGGCAATTGGGCTGGCCTGGGAGCAGTTAGGCATTGATCAGGCTGGCAGAGGAGTGGTTAGGGGGTGATGAGGCTGGCAGGCAGAAGCAGTTAGGGGCAATTAGGCAGAGGCAGGTGAGCAGTTGGGAGCCAGCAATCCTGGATTGTGAGAGGGATGTCCTAGATTGGAGAGAGTGCAGGCTGGGCTGAGTCCCCGCCCCCCCCCCCACACAAATTTTGTGCACCAGGCCTCTAGTACTTTCAGAATATTCTTGCCTTCCTCTGCCATAAGCACTTGTTTTTAAGTCTAATGAACTTCCCCCCAAACTCTTCCAATGACTTCCTATCCCTTAATAATATACAATTTTAAAACTTTATCATGTTATAGTTGACCCATATAACTGTCTCTCACAAACTACAATGGATTGCTTTTAATTCCCCAAATGCACTGTCCTCCATACATTGTGCCTAGACATGTGCCACTGCCTTCACCCTGGAATTTCCTTTCTCACTGCATCCTATGGCTAATTCCTCCTCATCCTTCAACATAGTGGATGATACACAAAAATCGGTAGTGTTCCTAAGCTAACAATCCTTCATACAATAAGGCTAAAAGGAAATATGCAAGATTAATAACCTTTACTAAGGGATCTGAAAGAAAGGTAAATACAGTGGTACCTCGAGATATGAGTTTAATTCGTTCCTTAACTTTGAGGCGCGGGAAACTGGTGGGTCATGTGCAGCCGGCCGATCCGCACGATTACTCCTATCTCAAATGTTGCTCGTGTTTCAAAGCAAAAATCGCTTGCTTGAGGGCTCGTATCTCAAAAATCTCGTATGTTAGGGTACTGGTATCTCGAGGTACCACTGTACTGTGGTTAGGTTTGGAAGTTCTGTATACAATAAAGATGTTAATTCTCCCCAAATTTAGTGTATTTAATATAATTCTAATCAAGGTTACTATCTAGCTACACAAATATTTTATAATTATTTTAAACTGATTACCTGATTTTAAAGTTCATCTGAAAGAATAAACATAAAGTAGTTTTGGAAATTATGAAGAAAAAAAATAGAATGGATATTTGCCCTGTCAGATATTAACCAATTGGAAGTTTCCTACCCTTGTCAGTTACGGGATGGGCACAAGATGTAAGCTAAATCACTCTAGTCTGTATTAATTATGTTTCTAACTATTATTTCCTTGTTACTATATGATTTAAAACCTTGGGTAGATTTTTACCCAGTTTGCAGAGTAAGATTAGGTTGGACTTACATAAATTTTACATTAGTAGTATTCACGGATTTCCTTTTGAGGTGCAGTTTTTTGCAGTGGTTCCCAAGGTGTGGTTTTGGGATCGAGGTATCAATATCACATGACACCTAACTAGAAATACAAATTCTCAGGCCCCACCTAAGACCTACTGAATCAGAAACTCTGGCATTAGCGCCCAGCAGTCTTTTATGGACACTTGATGCATGCTAAAGTTTGTGAAACACACTATTAAAGAAAGGGTTTGTCATCCTCTAGAATATTGAAACAGATGCATTGGATGCACCATCATAATAAACAGGAGAAAGCAGATTTACAAATAAGCCACTGATGGAAATTCATGTGGCACACTTCAAGTCACAGGTGTTATATTTCAATTCAGCCATTCCTCACATGGACAACTCCAGTGTGAGCAGCAGCTGGAATTTATTTAATTGAGGATGGTTAATGAGGCTGCCAAATAACTCGGCTAGAAAGGTCAGCTGGTAGATCAATTAAATATTTCCTGCTGTATCATCTGCCGGTCATTGTGAACCTGTGATTGTCAAGAGATCTAACTATTGGACTAAATAAAACATTAAAAAGTTAAATTTGCTGCAGGAAGGGGTGAGAGCCTGCATCATACATAAGTGATTTTTAAGCCATCCACTGATCATTTCATTAACTCTGTTACTGTACAGTTCACTGTAGTTAGCTTTCCATGCTCTTATCTTCATAAGGAAAATTTTAACACTCATAATTTAAACACTCTTTAATGATAGTAATTTTCCTTCTGCTATTTATAGTCTCAGGTTTTAAATTTTGTCTCTAAGAAAAACACTTTCTTGTGCAAAGAATGATTGACTAGAATTTACTTTGATGGATTTAGAGGTATGTAAAGGCAGGCCATATATATATCTATATATATATATTTGGCAAGATATTCTGCAGAAGGGACTGAGCTGAGGCAAGTGAGGCATTCCTCAACCATGCAGAATTTTAAGGGCACCTAACATTTATCTATATCTATCTATCTATATCTATATCTATATCTATATCTATATCTATATCTATATCTATATCTATATATGTATCTATATATGTATCTATATCTATATATCTATATATGTATGTATCTATACATCTATCTATATCTATCTATATATATGTGTGTGTGTGTGTGTATATATATATATCTAAAGAGATAATATGCAAATTTGTCCAGGACGCCCTAACAGTCACTACTGACATGGCTCGGAGCACACCCCCACACCAGAGGACATGCACAGGGGTGCCTCTGCATGTGCGCTGCAGAGAAAACACCTTTTTTGACCGCTCATTGGCTAAGCTCCTTGTACGCCACTGGTAATATTCTTGGCCACTTGGATACTAAGAATCCAGGAAAGTGATCTAGGGTTTTTCCACCACACTCCTGGAGGTAAAAACAAAGGTCTGCTGCTGGAGGGGCTAAGAAATGTCATATCCTGCCCTAGCCAGTTTGGCTCAGTGGATAATGCTTCGGTCTGTCGATCGCAGGATCTGGGTTTGATTTTGATCCAGGGCATGTACCTAGGTTGCTGGATCCTCCCTATCTGGATCCTCCCAGTTCAGGGCTCATGCAGGAGGCAACCAGTTGAAGTGTTCTTCTCACATTGATATTTCCCTCTGTCTTTCCCTCTCTCTTCCCCATTCTCTAAAAATCAGTGGAAACATGTCCTCAAGTGAGGATAAGAAAGAAAGAAAGAAAGAAAGAAAGAAAGAAAGAAAGAAAAGAAAGAAAGAAGGGAAGAAAGAAAGAGAAAGAAAGAAAGTTATATACTATGAAAAACACATCTTGAAAATGCCTGAAGAAAGTTGTCATTTTTTCATGGTGAGGGGCCTGGAATCCATGTTGATGAAAACACCTTGGTGGCTGTGGCGGCCGGCAGTGGCAGCAGCAGCTGGGTGATGGGGTGTGGCACCTTCCCCTGATCAGTCCAGTCATCTCCTTCAGAGAGAGGCCAGAATGCAGCTTAGTCCCGCTCCCCGTCAGTAGGATGTGCCTGGAGGGTTCCAGATTGTGAGAGGGGGCAGGCTAGGTTGAGGGACTCCCCGACCCCAGTGCATGAATTTTGTGCAATGGGCCTCTAGTTTATCTATAATCAACATAAATAATATTTTAATGGCCAAAATTGATATAAAAGGAAAAACTAAAGGTGAACAAAATGTCAAAGATTTAAAGACAGGATTATAAATGCTGGGTTGAGTCATATTGGAGTCTGAGGCAAAAGGAAAGTCAGTAATACTGATCTTGGCTCTGAAAATCTCAGGTAAGTAAAATGTAAAACTAGGACCACAGTTCCTAGATTAGTAATATAAAATTCTATTAGTGTTTATAATAATATCCTTTTGGTTTTTTATTTCTAGGGATATACTAACATCTCCATCATGCTGGCAACATGCTATCCTTCTTAATCGATTCAGTTACCCTTTTGAACTGGAAAAGGATTTACATTCCAAGGGCTATCACACACTCTTTCAGGGATCTTTACCCTATTATCCTAAATCAATGAAGTGTTATCTTAGTAGAATTCCCTACCGGATGCCTTCAGAAAGACACCAAATTGGAAGCCTAAAAAAATACTATCTCCTGAATGCTGCCTCTCTTCTCCCAGTACTGGCTCTTGAATTAAGGGATGGAGAAAAGGTTCTGGATCTGTGTGCTGCTCCTGGAGGCAAATCAATCGCTCTGATGCAGTGTGCTTATCCAGGTATTATGCTTTTTTTTTCAGTTATTAACCACTTTTCAATGTCTACTGTATAAAGTGCTTTTAAAATATCTGTGGAAGAAACATAAGATTGAGTTTGCGGACTTTGAAAGCATGAAAACCAGGACAATATGGAGAGAATGGCAATTTTAGCTGAGGAAATCAGTGTAAATAATATTTTTCCCTAGTTACTTAATCCTAATAGGTAATTGGGAACAAAATTAAATTTTGGGAATAAAAACCTATCAGATAATATGAATTCTGATAAACCAATAACAAAGATTTTAAAAATTTTATTACATTTATACTTAAGAGTCATATTGACTTCCTTGTCATACTAGTATGAAGCAGAAACATATACCTTTAAAATCATCTTTTGGTATCATTGGATCATATGGTTCTATGGCAGTTCTGTCCAATCCTATATAATAAAATGCAGCAGCTGAGTAGCAGAATGGTCAGAACGACTGGTCAACCAGTTGCTATGATGCATATTGACCATCAGGGGGCATACGCTCAATTCAGGGGCTGCCCCTGGTGGTCAGTGTGCTACCACAGTGGGAACGCTACTCAGCTGACTGGGATGAGTGGCTGCTTCTGCTGCCAACCACAGGCTGATGGTCAGGGACCTAAGCTGTGATCGTTCTCTTCACCCCAGTGTCCTCCTCCTTGCTCTCTGCTGCCGCATCCAGATGCCTGCAGGCTGCATAGTGCTGTCACTGGGCTCACAGAGCTAACCTTGGGGGGTTCGTGGCTGCCACGGGACTCTGCTGCCTCTTAGTGCTATTTATCCCTGTCTCCTGGAGAGGTGAGTGCTCCGGCTCCACAGAAGATATTGGACCAGGGAGCAGCCACTCAGATGGGTCCACAGACACTTGGCTGACTGGGATAAGCAGCACTCCCACAGCAGGCCAATCCCCACAGGCCATGCCCCTCACCAGTGCATGAATCCCATGCACCGGGCCTCTGGTAGAAATATAAAGTGACATTTCCATATAATTTAAAACTTTGAGAAATCTTTATGGGGGCTAAACAAATTTATATTTTTTCCCAGTTAATAATTGTGAGAAACACTCACCTGTCCAAATTCAAATAATGGACTTGGAGACAGAGGAATGGCGAAAATAAGACTTTTAATGTGTTCTTGCAAGATCAGGTGTCTGGTTGAACAGGAGTGGTGATCACAGGCTATTTATAAGTTTTTATGTCCTAGTATGTGAGAGTCCCTACCCCAGTTCCTTATTGGTTGAGTACTATGGCGTTAATAGTTTTCCCCATATGTTGCCAAGATCTGTTGTCTCCCATTGGGTTATCTCTCTCTCTCTCTCTCTCTCTCTCTCTCTCTCTCTCTAAGAAACTGTTAGGACCAGTTGATCAAATGACCTGTTGACCGGTTGTGATGATGTGCACTGACTACTGCGGGAAGATGCTCAATGCAGAAGCTGCCCCCTGGTAGTCAGTGTGCTCCCACAGCCAACCTCCTGCAACCAGCCAACTTCTCGTGTTTGCTCCCCCCTGGACTGGATGAGACAGTCCTGATTAGGTCTGATCGCTGGCAAGGCTGAGGGACCCCACCCGTGCACAAATTTATGCACTGGGCCTCTGGTTTAAAAATACATGGGTTGAGGCCTTTTTTAGTTCTCTCCACCTCCCTTTGTTTAGTTGTTGTGGGTCTTCTTGGAAAATATGCTACTGGTCACATATATAGTTCTTTGTTCTTATTCCCTCTCCCCTTCTCCCTACATCCTGTTTGCCCTGGGAACCTTCAGTAACCAACTGGTCACATGCTATTAGTTTTCTCTAAAAGTGGTCTATGCTGAAGATGAATCACAGAGGCCTATTTCCTACAATAATCAAATGAACAAAGATAGGTTAACAGGAGGAAATGTCCAAAGTTTATTATAGATGTACATGCCAGGGGTTGTCATGAAATATGAGACCCCAAAATGCATTGGGATATTGAAGTTTATATATCTTTGTGGACAATGGAGAAAGGGGGTAGGAGTCTGAGATTTCACAGCTAGTTGAGGAAGAGCAGAATAAGCATTGTAGGTGCCTTCTTTTTTAATATATTTTTATTGATTTGAGAGAGAAAGGGAGAGAAAGAGGAGATAGAAACATCAGTGATGAGACAGAATCATTGATTGACTGCCTTCTGCATGCCCCATACTGGGGATCGAACCCCAAATGAGGTATGTGCTTTGACTGGAAATGGAACTATGAATCCTGGTTCATAAGTCAATTCTCAACCACTGAGCCATGTCGACACATTCTTACTGGGCAACCCAGAATCTGTGGAACACAAGGAGTAATATAGTTGCCGGTCCCCTGCTTGGAGCCCTTCTATCCATCATACTTAATTCAAATTAGAGTAAGATGAATAAGGTAAGTCTTTCCATCTGAATCTTATGGACAGGAAAAGGGTAAAGTCAGGTGGTTATTGTGCCAGGGGTGGAGTCCTTATAATATCTTAAGGAAAATAATTTTCTGAGATTCGCATAGGAGGATAAGTGATTTTTATTTGCATAGATGTACATCTCTGTGTTTCAAACATCTCAACCAAGAAGAACCAAGAGAGCAAACTCCTTTGCTTTTGGGGATTAAATAGACCAAATTTTGAGCTTTGCTGTGGCTGTGCCCATTCTGGCCAATGACCTGTTCCCAGGTATGATTGACAGACAAGTACCTTCCCTATTTTACCCGGACTTTACTGGGCACGTGCCTATTCTCCCCCTGGCAACTCCCTTCCCCCAGCAATCTGTGGGGGAATAGACTACTGACCTCACCCCAGTTAAACTGCAGCTCCCTGACAAAGCCGCACAAATGGTACGCCTATAATATTTGGCCATTCTTTTTTTTTTTAAATATATTTTTATTGATTTCAGAGAGGAAAGAAGAGGGAGAGAGATAGAAACATCAGTGATGAGAGAATCATTGATCGGCTGCCTTCTGCACACCCCCTACTGGAGATCAAGCCCCAAACCAGACATGTGCCTTTGACCAGAATCAAACCCTGGGACCCTTCAGTCCTCAGGCCAGTGCTCTATCCACTGAACAAAACTTCTTTTGCTCCTTTCCTGTTATTAATAACTAGGTTAATTACAACAGTAGCAATATGTTCTTTCTGAGTATTAAAACCAATATCCCAAAAGTCAGCTCTTGCTTTGCAAAACTTCGGTCCTTTTCATCTCATTAAAAAGATAGAAACAGATGAAGTTAATTTTTATAATACATTCTAATCCAGTACATCCAAAATTTCATTTCAACATGAAATCAGAATAAAAATTTTAATGATATATTTTGCATTCTCATTTTCTTAGAAAATTTTCAAAAGTAGTGTGTATTTTATATTTACAGCACATTTCACTTGAACCAGCTCACAAGTGGGACATTGCAGTTCTAAAAGATTTAAAGTTCTTTTGAAGTAAATTGTCATTTACCATTATTACTAGTACAAAAATGATGAAATGTATGTAATGTATATTTTCATAAATATTTGTTAAAAGTAATTAGTCAACATTCATTATCATTTTTTTAATGAGACCATGGGACTTAAAAAATTACTTATAGCTAGATGAGATGGGGTTTAGCATCAATTCTATCTTTTTTGCTTGCTTGATGGTTTTCCTTTTGTAAATGAAAATGCTATTGTTCACATAGGTAAGAAGATGGGAGTTGTGTTATATAGTAGATTCACTAGTTTTTTAAATTCTTGAGTTATAACCCACATCACACAGTTAACTTTCATCAAGCTTTATTTTGATCAACTAGGTGAACACTCTCTAGGTTCCTTTTTTATTTTGTTGAAGGCAAAGTATTGGAACCATCTCAATTACAAAAGGCTGTGTCTGTCACCTAGTTGTTGAACTCATTCACTTTCTCAGCCAAGGTTCCAATGTGTTGAAACTTCGGTGCTTTGGAGGTTTCTACACTCTAACACAGTTGTTTCTCATCCGTCCGTTTTCAGTAATAGGATTCTGAATGGGTAGGAAGTTGGTTCCTCATATGTAAAGTTGGTGAAAGGCCATTGGGAAAGGAGGTGCCCTGACTCAAGCCTTCTCCTCCTTTGGGAAGTTGATCTGAAAATTTATTCTTACTAAACTGTCTAAGCCCATACGTATATCCCTTAGAACACTGTATGTATCCTCAGGCCATGCATATCCCCGTTTGAAGACTGCTAATTTATATCTCTATTTGAGAGCATTCCCTGTTGAAACAGATTACAAACATTTTAATGAGAACAGGAATCCAGTTGTACTAAGTAGCTTTTCATCTAAGTACGTATGTACAAATATATAGTTAGTAGTATATTTAGGAGCAAACATCCAGTGTGTTTCAGAATTGTGGTTAAAACTGATATTGCAGCTTGCTGGATTTTTATGTAAGAAATAACAAAAGAAATTATTTTGTAATAATTTAAGCTGATGTTTTATGGAATCATGTGTCATAAGGAGTATTGCACTTTACTTTCACTCTGTATTCTTTGACAGTATTCTTATTTTGGCTGTTATATCAGTTTTGAAAATAGAATTTTAAGTTGTGGAAAAGAAATGTCAATTTTTCGTACCATTTTAAAGAGAGGGCATTTTAACCTTAAATTATCTGTATTAGTAGGCTGTAAATATTTCACATGCTTATGATAGGGAAGATGATTTGAAGGTGATTGAGGAATGCTAAGACAAACTGATATATTCTAGGACTTTGAAATGGAGAAGAATCTTCTGTTCTTACATAAAGGGTAATGAACTACAGGCAGTGGTCCAAGTAAAGTAGCTTTTCATCTAAGTAGGACTAATGATAATGGTTAACTAAGAAGTACAGATGTCTTCATGCTGATGCTCAAAGCCCAAATTAGATTAGCTACAGTGCTTGAATTTGGAATGCAGAAGCAATGCTAATCAAAGCTTTTGTAAGCAAAATTTAAAATGATGGCTTGGCTAAATGTGCATTTATACACCAAATTTCTTTGGATCACTACTGAACCTTATTCTGGGCCAAGAGGCTTACAGTTTTGAAGGATTAAAAAGCTCATGTTTTAGGTTGATTAAAAAAATTATTCTACTTCTTTGTTGGTCCAACTATATGCACAGTGACAGACTATCCATTGGTTTTGTTGTTGTTTGTTTTGGTCAACACAGTCTGTGATAAGTCCTGGTCTTGATAGAAAAAGAGGAAATAGTTCAGATTCAAAACAGAAAAACATTAATACATGAAGAATGACCCACCTTGGCAGAGTGGCTTAATCAGTTTCATGCTGTATCTCTCTAGGCATGAAATTCTCTTTGCTGTTAGTGATCTTTTTTTGACATCAGATTAACCTTTGGTGATAGAGAAGATTAAAAATATTCCTTTTTTGTGAATTGCTCTTGGCTTCCTTCATACCATATAGGTGCTATCTCTCCCCCTCTTCTGCTAACTTCTTTACATTCTTCAGGTTTTCACTCAAGAATCCACTTCTCTAAATTCCCTGCATTAGATGCATCTTCTTTGTGGGATAATAAAAATAAAAACCAACTTGGAACACTCAGTATGTGCCAAGGACTATATTAATCACATTACATAAGTCTGTGTTTTTCAAACATTTTTAATAGTCTTTGCTTTCAGCATCTTAGATTGAATCTCTTTATAAACCACTTTCTGAAGTCCTGGGGCTCTGAGGAACACAGTGCATATGATCTCATTTAATGCTACAACTCATTATTTGGGCATTGTCCCCATTTTAAACAAAACAAAGTTGCCTAAATTGCCCTAGGTGAGTGGCAGAGCTGGCATCTGAACTCAAGTTTTCACTAAAATATCTCTTGCTCCTGTTCTACATTCTCCCAGTGTTACTCAACTGCTGTCTTGTCCAACATCCTCCATTAGTCAGCTCCTGGAGGCTTACCTTTGTATCTGTAACAGCTAGCACTGTGCCCAGTCCATAACAGGTGCTTAATAAACCAGAACCTTAAGATTTTTATACTCTCAAATGTATTTTAATATTCGTTATTACCATTTTATATTTTTGTGTAAATTTGTTACATTGTTTCCAGATAGCCCTTTCAGCATGTTTACTTATGGACTGTATCATTATTCAAATGTTTTACATAGAAAAGGACATATAAAACAATCATATTATGAGGAAACACCATACTGTTTTCCACAGTGTTACTTCAATCTGTATTCTCACAAATAGGGCATGAGGGTTCCCTTTTCTCCCCATCCTTGCCAAAACTTGTTTGTTAATTTTATTGATGATAGCCATTCTGACAGGTGTGAGGTGATATCTCATTGGGGTTTTAATTTTCATTTTTCTGATGACTAGTGATGTTGAGCATCTTTTCATATTTCTATTGGCCATCTGTATGTCTTTGTTGGAGAAGTATCTACTCAGATTCTTTGCCCATATTTCAATTGGATTATTTGGGGGTTATTTTGGTGTTAAGTTTTAAAAATTATTTATAAACTTGAATATTAACCCCTTATTAAATATATCAGCTATTACGTTCTCTCATTCAGTGAGTTATATTTTTATTTTGTTGATTTTCATTGCTTTGCAAAGACTTTTTAGTTTGATTTAGTCCTTTTTGTTTATTTTTTCTTTTGTTTTCCTTGTCCAAGAAAAAATATTTCTATAAGAGATGTCTAAAGTTTTACAGCCTAAGTTTTTTTTAAATTTAATAAATCTTTATTGTTCAGATTATTACAATTGTTCCTCATTTTTTCTCCCCATAGCTCCCCTGTACCCGGCTTACACCTCTCCCTCTGCCCTTAGCTCCCCTCCATTGTCCTCATCCATAGCTGTACGATTTTTGTCCAGTCTCTCCCTGCACCCCCCTCACCCCTTTCCCGCTGAAAATTGTCAGTCCATTCTCTTTCTATGCCCTTGATTCTATTATATTCACCAGTTTATTCTGTTCATCAGATTTTTTATTCACTTGATTTTTAGATTCACTTGTTGATAGATAAGTATTTGTTGTTTTTTTGATGAAGTCTTTGGGGTTCTTTGTGTATAGTATCATGTCATCTGCAAATAAGGACTGTTTTACTTCTTCTTTTCCAATTTGGGTGTCTTTTATTTCTTCTTCTTGTATGATTGCTATGGCTAGTACTTCTAGTACTATGTCAAACAGCAGTGGTGAAAGTCTTGTATCGGTTCTTAGGGGAAATGGGTTTAATTTTTGCCCATTGAGTATGATGTTGGCTGTGTGTTTATCATATATGGCTTTTATTATGTTGAGGTATGATACCTCTATTCTCACTTTGCTGAGCATTTTTATCAAAAAAGGGTGTTGGATTTTGTCAAATGTTTTTTCTGCATCAATTGATATGATTATATGATTTTTGTCTCTCAGATTGTTTATGTGATGTATCACATTTATTGATTTGCGGATATTGTACCATCCTTGCATCCCCAGTATAAATCACACTTGGTCATGGTGTATGATCTTTCTAATGTATTGCTGAATCTTATTTGCTAGAATTTTGTTGAGAATTTTAGCATGTATGTTCATCGAGGATATTGGCCTCTAGTTCTCTTTTTGTATGGTGTCTTTATCTGGTTTCCTCTTGAATTTTTTGGAATAGTCTAGGGAGGATAGGTGTTAGTTTTTCTTTGAATGCTTGGTAGCACTCCCCTGTAAAGCTGTCCAGACCAGAGCTTTTGTTTGCTGGAAGATTTTTGATCTCTGTTTCAATTTCTTCAGCCTATTCAGTTTTTTTTTTAAAATTATTATTCTTGGTTGAATTTTTGGGAGCTTGTATTTTCTAAGAATATGTCCATTTCATCTAAGTTGTCCATTTTGTTGGAATAGAGTTTTTTATAGTATTTTTTCATAATTGTTTGTATTTCTGTGGGATAGGATGTTATTACAGCTCTTTCATTTCTGATTTTGTTTATTTGGGTTCTCTCTCTTTGCTTCTTGGTGAGCCTGGCTAGAAATTCATGAATCTTATTTATTCTTTCAAAGAACCAGCTCTTGGTTTTGCTGATTTTTGTCATTTACTATTAATAACTTTAAGGGAAAACTGAGGTATTTGTTGTATATAACAGGTTTTTACTTCCAAAATTAAGTTTGAATGAGTAAATATTGAGAGAAGCTGCATAAAACCAAAACAATGTTTTATTAGTGTGTGTTTCTTTTTTTATTAGAATAATAATAATTACATTTGAGCCCTATTTCTACATAAATATAATTTATTTCTTTTTAAATTTAGTCAACCAAAAGTAGAAGCTTAACAATTCCATTGCATTCATTTTAAAACTTTTAAATTCTTTATCTTTAGGTTGTCTTCATTGTAATGAATATGATAGTCGGAGAATGAGGTGGCTGAGGCAGACATTAGAATCTTTCATCCCAGAGTCTTTGGAAAATATAATTAAAATGTCTGAATTGGATGGCAGAGAAATGGGTAATGCCCACCCTGAAAAGTTTGACAAGGTACTTTTATTACATTGTGACAAACTGATGGACTCCCAGTGATACCACTGTTGTGTTGTTGTTGTTTTGTTTGTTTCCATCTGTTTCCAGATACAGTTTCTTAGTACCCTGGGAAATTCTGATAAAGTGAGCCTGGAATTAGTTTTCATCTGATGGTCAGCATGGTTCAAAGGAAGCGGTAATATTGGGATTGGAGATTATAGAATGTTTTTTATTTCCAGGTATCTCAAAAGATATTTAGGAAAAGGTCAGATATTACTTGTGTCAGTACACAAACATGTGCATTGTATTGTTCTAATTTGGTAACATTTCATATCAGAATATGATAGTTGAAGAAAAAGAGCATTTCAGTAAACTGAAATTGAAATATTGGTTCCTAAAAATAAATGCTGAGAATGCAGAAATATAATATCTGTTTAAAATGAGTCACTTTTATAAAATATTTTGCTATAGTTGTCAAGAATATGGAATATTAGGGGACATTAGTAAATTTTTAGTTCTCCCCTCCCCCCATTCCAAAAATCTAAACACTGAAAGTGTACAGGAAATTTCATTGAAAAATATTAGTAAAGAAATGTCATAAAGAATAATTATAGTGTATTTTTGGCTTTAAAAGAAATGTCTTTATTTGCTATTTTTGGTCATGTTTTACAGAGCTTCCCTATATACTTTGTGTCCGAGGATGTATTTTCAGCACATATTTGCATCATGTATCCTCTTTTTCCCTAGGTGTTAGTTGATGCTCCATGTTCAAATGATCGAAGTTGGTTGTTCTCTTCTGATTCTCAGAAGGCAGCCTATAGGATAAACCAAAGGAGAAAGTTGCCAGTTCTACAGATAGAACTCTTAAGGTAAGGGCTGTTAATGCAAACATTTATTTTTGTTCTAATGTAATTTAAACAGATGTGACAAAACATGACATAAGAAATTCCCCAAATAGAAGGTTTCCTATGTAAATGTCCAAAGACTGCACCTAGAAAATTCTTAATGTTATTCCTCCAAAGGCTGCATCCTCATAATCCTCAATCTTGCTCCTTTAGAGGCTGCACCCAGGTAATTATCAGTCTTTTTCCTCCAAAGACTCAGGTAATTTTCAATCTCTTCCCTTCAGCTCTCATGCTGGAATGTTCCTTTTGACCCTGGCCTGTTAATGAAATACAGTATTACTGTGCACTGTCTTTTAAAAGGCACAAATGATTTTACTGTGGTTTAAATTGTTTTCTTATTGGGACCATCCCAAACCTAGGTTTCATCACCCTATTTTTTCATCAGGATTTGAACTATAATGCAGTTTTGGATCCTATATATTTTTTGGTTTTCTTTCTATTGATACACTTAATATGCTTTTAATTAGCTTATCCCACAAATTTTGGGTTTTCTTAAGCAACTGATGTTAATTAGAGCTCTTTTCTATTTATCAGTTGGCTTCAACTGATATAAAACACTATCTCCCAAATAAGGGTCTAAGCTCAGATCTTTTTCTTTTGTCTCAGAACTTTATATTCAATACTAGAGACCTGCTGCATGAAATTCGTGCACGGGGGTGGGGGGAAGTAGAGAGGGTGCAGGGGGGAGTATCCCTCAGCCCAGCCTGCACCTTTTTCAATCTAGGACCCCTCGAGGGCAGTCACACATCTCTCGCATAATCCAGGACTTCTGGCTCTCAACTGCTTGTCTGCCTGCCTGCCTGATTGCCTCTAATGGCTTCTACCAGTCAGCATGATCATCCCCTAACTACTCCTCTGCCAGCCTGATCAGTGCCTAATTGCCCTTCCCTACTGGCCAGGTCACTCCTCACTGCTGGCTTGGTTGTCCCTAACTGCCCTCCCCTGCCGGCCTAGTTGGCCCCAACTGTCCTCCCCTGCTGGCCATCTTGTGGTGGCCATCTTGTGTCTACATGGGGGTAGCAATCTTTGTCCACATGGGGGCAGCAATCTTTGACCAGATGGGGGCAGCCATTTTGTGTGTTGGAATGATGGTCAATTTGCATATATATATATTTTTAAAGAAAGCTTTTTTAAAAAAAATATAAATCTTTATTGTTCAGATTCTTATAATTGTTCCTCCTTCCCCCCCCAATTTCCCCTCCACCCAGTTCCCATCCCACCCTCTGCGCTTATCCCCCCGCCCCACTGTCCTCATCCATAGATGTATGATTTTTGTCAGTCTCTTCCCACACACCCCCCACCACACCTCTTTCCCTCTGAGGTTTAGTCCACACCCTTTCTATGCCCATGATTCTATTATATTCAGCAGTTTATTCTGTTCATCAGATTTTTAATTCACTTAATTTTTAGATTCATTTACTGTTCATAATTTTTATCTTTACCTTTTTCTTCTTCCTCTTCTTAAAGAATACATTGCAGCATTTCATGTAATACTGGTTTGGTGTTGATGAACTCCTTTAGCTTTTTCTTATCTGTGAAGCTCTTTATCTGATCTTCAATTCTGAATGATAGCTTTGCTGGGTAGAGTAATCTTGGTTGTAGGTTCTTGCTCTTCATCACTTTGAATATTTCCTGCTACTCCCATCTGGCCTGCATAGTTTCTGTTGAGAAATCAGCTGACAATCATATGGGTGATCCCTTGTAGGTAATTAACAGTTTTTCTCTTGCTGCTTTTAATATTCTCACTTTGTCTTTTGCTCTTGGTATTTTAATTATGATGTGTGGTCCTCTTTGGATTCCTTTTGTTCGGGGTTCTGTGTGCTTCCTGGACTTGTAAGTCTATTTCTTTCACCAGGTGGGGGAAGTTTTAAGTCCTTATTTCTTTAAATAGGTTTTCAGTATCTTGCTCTTTCTCTTCTTCTGGCTCCCCCATAATTCTGATGTTGGTATGCTTGAAGTTGTCCCATAGGCTTCTTACACTGTCTTCAAATTTTTGGGTTCTTTTTTCTTTTTGCTTTTCCAGTGGTGTGTTTTTTGCTTCTTTGTATTTCAAATCTTTGACTTGATTTTTGTGTTCCTCTACTCTGCTGTTAGGTCTCTGTATAATATTTTTTATTTCAGTCAGTGTATGTTTAATTTCTTGTTGGTCCTTTTTCATCTCCTCTTGGGTCTCACTAAATTTATCCATCTTTTCTAGGAAATTCTTGAAAAACCTTATAACTGGTTTTAAACTCTATATCCAGTCCTTTGTTTTCCTCCATTTTTTTGTTTGTGATCTGTTCCTTTGTCTTCACATTTTCGCTGCTTCCCTGAGTTGGTAGCGTAGCTTTGTGTGCTAGGTAGGTGTCCTTTATGGCCCAGTAGCTTTGCCTACCTAGTTACCTGAGTTGTACTCTCTTGGTGCATCCCTTTGTGGACTGTGTATATAGCCGTGTTGTAGTTAAGTTTTGATTGTTGTTGGTATTACTGTGGGGAATTGACCTCCAAGCCATTTGGTTGTGAAGATCAGCTGTGTCTACGCTGGGAGAACTTCTGTGCTGAAGTCAGCCTTATGATACAAGACATGCAAAATTGCAAAAGCCTCTGTGTTCAGCTTGGATGTGGTGGAGTCTCAGGGCTGAGCAGACAGCCTTGGCTTCCCATCAGCCCTGCCCTATGTGGTCCCTGGGTTTCAGTGTCCCGCGGTAATTGCTGCAGCCCTCTCTGTGTGTACTTGTGCTCATGCACCTTCAGACCTCTGCCTTTCATGGCTCCCCTGAGTTTCCATGTACTCCAGGGAGCCATATGAGTCTGGGTCCCCAGGGTCTCACCTGAAACTGGGGTTCACTGCAGTCGGAACTGGATTTCAATGCAGTTGGGAGGTTCTGTCTTCCTCCCACTAGAGAAAGCCACTGGCACAATCAATAGTCCGTCCTCTCTTTGCGCATTCACGCTCCTCCAGACATTTGCTTTTCACGGCAGATGGTTCCATGCACTCCTTGCTTTTTCTGACAGTCCAGACTCCCCCAATATGAGTCTTGCCCAGAACTGCTATCATTTTATTTCCCCAAAGGATTGGCTTTAACACCACATCACTATAGTAGCATATTCACAGGGCACAAAATTTGACATCTCACTCACAATGTGTGTAGGTTTTCATGCAGTCATACGTGATGGGGAAAGACCATCATCCCAGCCATCACCCATTCTTTTCCTTGAGAAGCTAAACTATATTCCTTGACTCTGATGCCTGGTCTGTGTGAGGTTTTGGAGCCACTTGAAGCATCTAGAACTATTGAACCCCTTGGCTGTATGATTATAATGATAAAGGGGATAGTGGGGATATCCCAGCTGTAGGCACATAAAATGGTTTTAATTCTGTGAAATCTACAAGTCTGAGGGTTAAAAATATAATGAGACAAAAATAATTCCAGCCACAATCTCTCTTTTATCTCCTGACTCAAAAAAATGAAGAAATAAAGTCTATAGTATTTTTCTCATCAGGGATGAATCTATCACTGTATCACATACAAAAAAAGTTTCTCTTTCTTTTGGATTGATAGTGGATATTCATTTGCATTTGCAAAGAAAAATTAGAAAGCTAGCAAGTAACTACTCCCTAACCTGTATTGTTGACAGAAGATGACACTCAGAGGGAGAAAAAGAATGGAAAGGATATTTGAAAGACAAATAAGGAAAACTTTTAAAAAATATATTTTTTAATTGATTTTAAAGAGGAACATCAATGATAAGAGTTTGGCTGCCTCTTGCACGGTCCCAATTGGGCATGCCCTGACTGAGCCATTACCTCCTGGTCCATAGTTCGAAACTGAGCCACTCTGGTTAGGTGGAAAAACTTGATTTTTTTGAAAAATTTTTTTTGTTTTTTTAAAATATTTTAATGATTTTTTTTACAGAGAGGAAGGGAGAAGGATAGAGAGTTAGAAACACCAATGAGAGAGAAGCATTGATCCTATTGGGGATGTGCCTGCAACCAAGGTACATGCCCTTGACCGGAATCGAACCTCGGACCCTTCAGTCCCCAGGCTGACGCTCTATCCACTGAGCCAAACTGGCTAACGCAGGAAAACTTTTTGATTGGCCTAGACTTGTATCTACTTTTGTTTGCTGACAAATGTGGTATTCAAAGGCAATTGATGCTCTCTATGGCTCTATAATTATTTACCTAATCAGAAACCTTCATATTTATGGTAAACTAGTGGCCCGGTGCACAAAATTTGTGCACACTGAAAGGGAATTAATTAGAGGCAATATTTTAATATTGCTATTTGCCCTTACTCTATAATAAAAGTATGAGAGATAAAAGGAAATGAGTACAATGTATATGAAAATAATACACAATTTTATTAATAAACAATAACAATGAAATAACAATAACAAACTCATGATGTAAAAACAACGTTTATGCAAATAATGACTGATAAAGTGATTAAACTTATCTAATATCTCCCTGTGTACCACATTAAGAGTGAAAACACGTTCAGAGTGCTTGACTAATTTCCCTCGGGATAAAGTATTTACAACTTTAACTTTAACGTCATATACTCTTTGAATTCAAGAGAAAGCAACATATAACTGACCATGTGCAAAAACGGGTTCAGGTAGGAATATTCCTACTCATCTAGAGTTTGTCCTTGTGACTTATTAATAGTTATTGCAAATGCTGGAATCATGGGAAACTGTCATCGAATTAATTTAAATGGGAGGCCAGTGTCAGATGAGGACAATTCAATTCTTGAAATCAGAACAACCTCTCCCTCTGCGGATTCTGTTAATACTTCAGCTTCGATTATGTTAGGTCACAATCTTTTGATAATAAATCTGGTACCATTACAAAGACCCCATTTATTATTAAGATTTCTCAATAGCATGATGATTGCACCCACTTTCAATTTTAATTTATGACACGGCATTCCTGAAGGAGTAATACTATTAAGAAATTCAGTGGAAAAAGTTTCCTTTTCAGCATCATCTGTTGAGTCAATGGAATCATCACTCAAATAGGTTTGAAAGTCCCCATTGAGTATATCCAACATTTCTTCACTTAATTTTTGAACATGCTCATATTTTAGACAAAGAATTGCACATTTAGATATATTTTTAATATTATCTATAGATAAACTATTTCCAAAGATGGCTTCAATAATAAGTCCATTACAAATCATTTCATGGGGAATTTCAATAATATCCATTCCTAAATGAAAACTGCTATCAAGTTTGCCATCTCCAAGTTTTATTAACCATTTGCTATAAGCAGAATCCTCTGATCTCATATTTGTTTTAAGAGACAACTTTCTGAAACATCCCCAAATATCACAGTACTTTAAACTCATTTGTACTATGGCTGATCGCATAGCATGTAGCAAAATACTGAGACATTATTGAAAATCCCCTCCGAGAAGGAGAACTTTTCTACTAAATGCAATACTATTTCCAGTGGTCACATTGTGAAATTCTTTTGGATATCCCTTTGAACATTTTCCATTTTCCATACATGGACTATTTGGATTTTGTATTCAACATGGTCCATGTACCATATTTGATTTTACAATTTGAAAAAGTCGAGGACACTGGTCCTCATCTGGAATTTCTGCCTTAACTATACAGTCAATGTGATCTTCTGAACATAATTTGGACTCACTATCTAATACTATCAATAATATGTTTGTATGAGGCAGTCCGTGTTTCTGACATCAGTGATATGAATCTTAGCTATTGCTTTTCCAAATAAATGGAATTTACATACATCATTTAAAAGAGCGTTCAGCTTAGTATTAAAAACTCTGGCTACCAAGTCAGGTCTGTTTCCAACTTCTTGCCAGTGTTGTAAATTGCTTGTAATATCTACCCATTTGGGGTGGCATGTTATGGTTATAAATAAATCAGGCTTGCCATACTTCGTTACAATTGTCATAGCATCCTGATATCGCTGTTGCATATTTCTGGGACTACCCTCAAAAGATGATGGAAGTAGTATAATTTTACCAATTGGTACATTATCATTTTCAGATCTATATGTGAGATAATCCATCAAACCACTATATTTTCAACTCTCAACTTAGATTGGTTTGCTCTGATGAAATTTATCCAGTTGGCCTCCATTTTTGAAGATGAATCCACAATAAACTGTTGAGTTAATTTCCCTGCATTTAAAATAGGATTGAACGTGTCCCACACAGAGAGAAGAAATGCATAATACTGCATTTGTGTGACTCATGTCCTTACATTTCATCTAATATTATTATTAAGTACAGTGTTGTCTCTGAGTCTTAATGCAATATCTGTTCCCCAGCCTTTTTCACCATGTGGAAAAAGAATAGGATATGTCATTGCATCTAATGTAGGAAAGAGGATACTGATTTGTTCCATTTTAGTGGCACTTGGATTATTGGGATCTGGTTTACAGTGAATGAGCAAGTCCCTTTCAAAAGGAGGTTCTCTATCTTCATTTCTGAATATCATAGCAACCTCACCTTGGATCCGGCTGGTGGCATTGGATGCTGCCTCACTCTGCCTGCCCTGCTCCAGGATGGCGGCTTGGATCCAGCTGGCGCTGCTCCCCTGCAGCCTGCGTGATCCCCCATTTTGGCTTGGATCAGGCTTGGCGGCATTGGGCACTGCCCCATGCTACTTGCCCGGTCCCCCATCGCGGTATGGACCCAGGCAGGCGGTGCGATTGAGGCTTGGATCCAGCCAATGGTGTAAGGCACTGTCCCCTGCTGCCTGCCCAATCCCCCATCTAGGCTTGGATCTGGCCAGTGGTATTAGGCGCTGCCCCATGCCGTCTGCCTGGGTTGGCGATTGCGGCTTGGACCTGGCTCAGGGCGGCGGCATCAGGCACTGCCCCCCGCCGCCTGCATATGCAAATTTACCCACCATCTTTTCTGGGTTAATTTGCATAGCACCCCTGATTGGCTGTGGGCATAGCAGAGGTATGGTCAATTAGCATAATACTCTTTATTAGATAGGACTAGAGGCCCGGTGTGCAAAATTTGTGCATGGGTGGGTGTCCCCTCAGCCCAACCTGCACCCTCTCCAATCAAGGACCCCTCGGACACCTCTCTTACAATCCTGGACTGCTGGCTCCCAATTGCTCATCTGCCTGTCTGCCTGGTCATCCCCAAATGACCCCCCTGCTGGCCTGATTGCCCCTCACTGCCCTCCACTGCCAAACAAGTTGCCCCCAACTGCCCCATCCCTGCCGGCCTGGTCACCCCTTATGGCCCACTTCCCCCGTGGCCTGGTTGACCCCCCCCTCTGCCGGCCTGGTTGCCCCTAACTGCCCCCCACTACTGGCCAAGTCTCCCCCAACTACCCCATCTTTGCCAGCCTGGTCACTCCTAACTGCCCCCCCACTCCTGCTGGTCTGCTCACTTCTTACTGGCCCCCTGCCAGCTTCTTTGCCCCCACTGCTCCTTCCCTGTTGGCCTGGTCACTCATAACTGTCCCCCCACCCCCGCTAGCCTGGTCACCCCTTACTGCCCCACCTGCTGGCCTGGTCGCCTCTCACTGTCTTCCCTGCCAGCATAATCACCCCAACTGCCCCCCTGCCAGCCTGATTGACCCCAACTGATGCCCCTGCTGGCCTGGTCGACCCTCACTAACCCCTCTGCCGATCTAGTCACCCCGCACAGCCTGCTGTTCAGTCCTTTGGTTGAACCTCACTAACCCCCCTTCTGTTCTGGTCGTAGGCAGCCATCTTGTGAGGGTGTGATGGTAAATATGCATATTACCTCCTTTTTATATAGGATAGGCAGCCTGCATAGTATTCAGAATTTTAGCTTATGAAAACACTATATTCTACAACCAAGTATTAATCTTATATATATTTTTGTAAATGTGATACTTAAATGAACATAGATACTTTATTTATTAGAAGTTTCTTGATGTTAAATTTTTTAAAAGGAATTATGTTAATGGTTATGGTACAGTAAAATATATGTAATAATCTTTCAAAAATTCTTTTAAAAATTAATGTATGTATAGAATGTATATAATCATGAAAATTATCTAACCTGATATTTTAACATGAAAAGTGTACTGGAAGGCACAGGGATGACAAGAGAAAGACTTCAAAGCAGATGAGCTCATTGTATACTTATTAAGGATTTTATGATTTGTCCACACAGAATCTTCCAAATTTGGACAAATCTAACTTTGTTCAAAGTTAGAATCTTCTATTAACTTGATAAAACATGAAGAAAAAAGTTATATACAACTCTCTCAAACATCTGTTATCCAAATCATTTTCAGAAGATGAGAATGTGGGAAGGTATATAAGGAATAATTGAATAGAAGCCAATTCTAATTACAGAGTGCCAATTGAAACTTTTATTATCTCTCAAAATAATTTCTGAGACCATTTCTGTTACATATATACATATACATACTACATAATCAGATTTTCTGCTTCATTTTAAAATTAAATATATTAAGAAAAAAAGTGGGAAAATATGCTATAAATGATATATATCTAGTCTTTT
Source organism: Lasiurus cinereus (assembly GCA_011751065.1). Classification (NCBI taxonomy): domain Eukaryota; kingdom Metazoa; phylum Chordata; class Mammalia; order Chiroptera; family Vespertilionidae; genus Lasiurus; species Lasiurus cinereus. Next base: position 28,718,924 of record JAAGEH010000286.1, on the reverse strand, counting down.
TAGAAAGTGACCATGATTTCTGTGCAAGAAAAATTTACATGATTTTTAGGTGGGAAAGTATGAATTGAAGAGTATGATTTATAACAAAAATATAGGTATCTTATTGCAGTAATATATCATGTCATCCATTTCCTCAGAGGAAGTCAGTCACATTTAAAATACTGACCCCTTCAGGTTTTCTTTTCTCATCAATTGACAAGTAAAATCCAGTTTGTGAACTCATTGAAAAAGGAAGCTTAGATTATTTTATAACATTTTGAAAATTCATATAAGTCATCCATATAACAGTCCTTAAAAAGTGGTTCTTTGACAATGAAAATTGTATTTCAAAAGAAATATTGAAAAAACAGCACCAACATTGCTTCTGTTATGCTCTTCTGCTAGAGATACCTAGTGACTGTGGAGCATGGGCCTTCATCATTCATCAACACAGCACCCAAAATGTAGATGTGTTCATAGTGGGAAATAATCTTTACACATATAATTATATTAGAATGGAATATTCCCACCACTCTTTCAGATATGTATATATTTTCTTTTTAAAATTAACTTAATTAGTTAACTTTGTATACTATAATCATATGCTTAGTCTTATGTTTGAAATCTCTAAGACAAAGGCAAACCACTGTTACTACTACTACTACTACTACTACTGTTGTTACTAATTCTCCTTCCTTCATATTTTTCTTCTGTTTTCTTTAAATTAGGTGTCAGGAGTCAGAGATTCAGAAATTAGAAGTCTGTAATTTGGGCAAAGTACATTCTTTTTTCAGTAAGAGTATACAGATCAAAATATTCCACATTAAGTGAAATTATAAAAGATTGAGGAGACATCCAGAGCTAAAATGTGTAGCGATTGTATTTTCTGTCATAAAACTGTGTCAAATGTAGATTAACAGTATGACATGCAATCCTATCTAATAAGGAGGGAATATGCTAATTGACTGTCATGCCCTCAAAGATGGCAGGGTCCACAGCCACAAGATGGTGGTGCCCAGTCCTTTCAGCCACGCCGGGGCAGCAGGCACACCTAGGTGCCTTCCTCTGGAGTCCCTCATTTCCCTCAGCTCCCTAACTTCCCAGGGCTGGCCCAAGGTGCAGTCAAGCCTCGGATGGCAGCTGCCCAGCCGATGCCTGAGGCATTGGCAAGCCTTAGATGCCGGCTGCCCAGCCGCCCAGGGCCACCCGAGGCACAGGTAACCAGGGCCAGCTGAGGCTTGCACTGCCGTCAGTGGCAGCAGCAGAGGTGTGATAGGGGCAGGCTGGGCTGAGAGACCCCCCCCCCTCCAGTGCATAAATTTTCATGCACCAGGCCTCTAGCATCCTATATAATAAAGACATAATATGCAAAATTGACCCTCATGTCCTCGCACAAGATGGCTGCTCCCAAGTAGTCAAAGATGGCTGCCACACGATGGCCGGCAGGGAAGGGTAGTTGTGGGTGATCAGGCCAGCAGGGGATGGCAGTTAGGGGTGACCATCCAGCAGGGGAGGGAAGTTGGGGATGACCAGGCTGGCAGGGGATGGCAGTGAGGGGCGACCAGGCTGCCAGCGGAGAGCAGTTGGGGGCAACCGGGCAGGCAGGGGAGGGCAGTTGGAGGTTATCGGGCCAGCAGGGGAGGGCAACTGAGGGCAATTGGGCCAGCAAAGGAGCAGTTAGGCATCGGTCAGGCTGGCAGGGGAGTGGTTAGGGGGTGATCAGGCTGTCAGGCAGGCAAGCAGTTGGGAGCCAGCAGTCCTGGATTGTGAGAGGGATGTCCACTTGCCTGTTTAGGCCAGCAGTCAGACATCCCCTGAGGGGTACCAGATTGGAAAGGGTGCATGCTGGGCTGAGAGCCGCCCTCCAGTGCACGAATTTCATGCTCTGGGTCTCTAGTTTAAAATAAGAATTTATCAGCTTTATTAATTTATCCAACATATATTAAGTATCTATTTTGTATTAGGAATGTTACTAGGAACTGCAGATATTAAAATATATAGAAAACTAAAGGCCCATTGCACGAAATTCATGCACTTTCTCCAATCTGGGAACCCTCGAGAAAAGTTGGACTTCCCTCTCACAATCCAGAACTGCTGGCTCCCAACTGCTCCCCTGCCTTTCTTCCTGATTGCCCCTAACAGCTTCTGCTTGCCAGCTTGATCACTCCCTAACCACTCCCCTGCCAGACTGATTGATGCCTAACTGCTCATCTGCCAGCCTGATTTCCCCTAACTGCCCTTCCCTGCATGCCTGGTCACCCCCAACTGCTCTCCTCTGCAGGCCTGGGTCACCTTTAACTGTCCTCCTCTGCAGGCTTGATCACCCCCAGCTGCCCTCCCTTGCAGGCCTGGTCCCTCCAAACTGCCCTCCCATGCTGGCCATCTTGTGGCAGTAATATTGTGTCCACATGGGGTGGCCATTTTTGACCACATGGGGGCAGCCATCTTTGTGTTGGAGTGATGGTCAATTTGCATATTACTCTTTTATTACATAGGATAGAGGCCTGGTGCATGGTAAGGGCCAGCTGGTTTCCCCTGAAAGGTGTCCTGGATCAGGTGATGGTTCCCTTGGGGCATGGGGTGGCCTGGGTGAGGGGCCTGTGGTGGCTTGTAGACTGGCTATGGCCCATGGTGACCCAAGTAGAGGCCTTGGTATCTGGAATTTATTTATCTTCTGTAATGAAACTTTGTAGCCTTCAACAGAGGCCTGGGCTGGCCAGGTTGTGCAGTAAGCTTGGCTTTCTCCTTTGCCAGGGAAACCCAAGCTTCCTACTCGCTCCCTGGCCACAGCCATCTTGGTTGGGTTAGTTTGCATACTCATTCCTGATTGGCTGGTGGGCGTGGCTTGTGAGTGTAGCAGAGGTATGGTCAATTTGCATATCACTCTTTTATTAGATAGGATGATCCTTGTTCTCAAGGTCTCCAGGGCAATTATCATAAATGTAGTAAGAATGTAGGAATAGAAGAAAAAGGGTGCAGAGGGAGCAAGAAGGAGGGACACCTAACTTTGCTGAGGATAAGGATATGGTATGGGCCTAAGAAGGTCTATTTTACCAAACAAGAAATGGGTATATATTTAAACTGACAAGATATTTTCTAATGTTTCTTTTTTTAAATCATGAAAGTAATATAGTTTCATAAAGCCTTGGGAATATTCAAAAAATATAAAGAATAAAATAAGCCATCTATTGAAAGAAACTTATTTTACTGACTTATTTCCTTTGACTGCATATAGTATTTATACAATAGAAATCAGAGTGATATACAATTTGATATATTTTTCTACTTAATTTATTAGGAACATTTCATGATTAAGTAGTCTTTGAAATCATACTTATGAAATGATACCATATGAAATCACTTCATTCATTTACTTATTCAGGTAGGACTATGAAAGACTGCTTTTTCTAATAATAGAATCTCTTTGATATAAGAAATATTTACATAACATGTCTTAATGAAGATTAAAACATGAGTTTTTTTAATTATCCAAGCAAGAGCCTGATAACCTTTTGGGGAAGGAGTTAACAGGTGGCCTGTTAACTTTCTCTTTTGATTTCCCAGGAGACACTCACATGGAAAGAAAATAGGTAGGTAACCCACTTAAACATGTTGATAGCTGACCCTTTGGTAAATAAACTAATGAATTTTACCAAGAAGGAAACTCTTAAGAGGAAACCTCTTGCTTATAGCATGCTTTGAGGAGGATTTCCTTGGTTAGAACTGCCTGTGATAAACACAGCTTAGAATCTATATATTTTATGAAGCATGGCTTCTTGGAGAGTATCCTATAAGCTATTCAACTTTTGAGATGTGACAAGCTAAATGTTTACCATGTATGAGGTGATCAGTGAACTTTTCTTAGAGAGCTCATCTATTATTACTGACTAGAAAACATTCTGTGCTAGAAACAGGATTTAGGAAACCTTATTGAATGTCCCTGCTTCTCTTGTGACACTTGGTTACTTGTATACTTGAGATTATTAGTTAAGCGTGATAGTAGTTAAGATCTCTGCTTCATGAGAATCTGATTTGACAATCCAATCCTTAGTTTTATCTCACACCTAAATCCTAACTAGGTACCTCTAATGAAGCTAAATTGAAAACATGATTTGGATCAGAGTCCCAAGTGAAAACCTCTTATTCCAGCCTCAAATCTAAATCTTGGAACTCAATCATCTCATCTAGCCAGCTGCTAGGAACATGATTCTATCCTGTACATGGAATCATGATTAAGAGGATGAAGGGATACGGCCTGTTGCACCAGAGCTCAGGTAGGTCAAAGAAAACAAGAGGTCATTAATGTTAATGAATAATGACCTTATCCATTTGATCTCCATCTACTAGTCAGATAATAACAATGGATGCCATTCATTGACTACATTAGCTACTTCTTTTTCTGGCAAACACCATACTGCTGATTGTGTTCATGAGTTTCAGTTTTACATCCCACATATGAGTGAAATCATATAGTTCTTAGTTTTTTTTCTGAGTGACTTATTTCACTTAGCATAATGTTCTCAAAGTTCTTCCATGTTTTTGTAAATGGTGCTATTTCATTCTTTCTTATGGCTCAGTAATTTCCATTGTGTATATGTACCACATCTTCTTTATCCAATTATCTTTTTTAAGACACTTTGGTTGTTTCCCTGTTTTGCCACTGTGAATAATGCTGCAGTGAACATAGGGATAGCTATATCTTGGCAAATACATGATTTTGAGTTTTTCAGGTATATACCCAAGAAAAGGATTGCTGGATTATGGAGCTCTATTCTTAATTTTCTGAGGAATCACCAGACTGCTTTCCATAGTGGTTGTACCAATGTACACTCCTACCAGCAGTGAATGAGGGTTCATTTTTTTCTGCACAACCTAACACTTTTATTGCCTGTCTTGTTGATATTGGCCACTCTAGCAGGGTTAAGGTGGTATCTCATTGTAGTTTTGATTTGCATTTCCCTAATTGCCAGTAAGGCTGAACACCTTTTTTTATATATCTATTGAACTGTTCCTGTGTCTTCTTGGAAGAGGTGTATTTTCAGGTCCTCTGTCCACTTTTTGATTAGGTTCTTTGTTTGGTGTTGAGTTTTATGAGTTCTTTATATATTTTGGAAATTAAAACGTTATTGGAGATATTATTTGCAGATATTATCTCCCATCTGGTTGGCTACCTCTTTGTTTTGTTGTCAGTTTCTTTTGCTGTGAAGAAGCCTTTTAGTTTGATATAGTCCCATTCATTTATTTTTACCTTTACTTTTCTTGCCTTTGAGGTCAAGTTCATAAAATATTCTCTATGAACAAGATTTATAAGTTTGATATCTCTATTAACTTTTATGTAACTTACTATTTCAGGTCTTATATTTAGGTTTTTGATCCATTTTGAATTAATTTTTGTGCCTGAGGATAAACTGTAGTCCAGTTTTATTGGTTTACATGTGGCTTTCCATTTTTCCTAGCACCATTTATTGAAGAAACTCTTTAGTCCATTCTGGCTCCTTTGTCAAAAATTATCTGTCCATATACATACGATTTTATAGCTGGGCTCTCTATTCTATTTCATTGATCAATATGTCTGTTTCTTTGCCATGCATGCTGTTTGTATTGTCATAGCTCTGTAGTATAATTTGAAGTCAGGTAACATGACACCTCCACTTTTGTTCTATTTTCTCAGGATTGTTTTAGCTATTCAGGGTCTTTTGTGGCTCCATACAAATCTATGATTTCTCATTCTATTTCTTTAAAAAATGACATTGGGATTTTGATGGGGATTGCATTAAATCTGTATATTGCTTTGGGTAATATGGCTGTATTAACTATGTTGATTCTTCCCATCTATGTACATGGGATATTTTTTCGTTTTATTGTGTTTTTTTTCAATCTCTTTTAATAATGCTTTGTAATGTTCAGTATTAAGATTTTTTCACATTCTTTGTTTCAAAAGGAATTTTTTTTGTTCATTTATTTTTCTGAAGTTTTGTTGTTAATATACAAGAAGCCAATGGATTTTTGCACATTGATTTTGTTTCCTGCAATTGGACTGTATTTATTTATTGTTTCTAATAGTTTTTTGGTGGAGTTTGTAGGGTTTTCTATATATACAGAATTATATCATCTGCATAAAGTGACAGTTTGATTTTTTCCTTCCCTGTTTGCATGCCTTTTATGTCTCTCTCCTTTTGTCTTATTGCTCTCGCTATGACTTCCAGCACTATCCTATCAAATAAAAGAGTAATATGCAAATTGACCATATCTCTGCTACACCACAAGCCATGCCCACCAGCCACACGCACCAGCCAATCAGGAGCAAGTATGCAAATTAACCCCAACCAAGATGGCTGTGCCCACGGAGAGAGCAGGAGGGAGGCTTGTTTCCCTGGCGATGGAGGAAGCCATGCTTTCCGCACACCCAGGCTGGCCCAGGCCTCCACTTAATGCTACAGTTTCGGTTATGGAAGATAAATAAATACCAACAAAAATGGCAGCAGCCACAGAGCTGGAGAGAGCAGGAGGCTAGGGTTGCCCCTGGTGATGGAGGAAGCCAAGCTTTCTGCAGTCCTGACCTGCCTTGACCTCTGCTTAAGGCTACAAAGTTTCAATAGAAGATAAATAAATCCCACATTCCAGGGCCTTTGCTTGGGTCTCTGGAGGGCATGGCCAGCCTAAAAACCACCATAGGTCCTACCCCTAGGCTGTCCCACACCCTAAGGAAACCCCCACCTTGATCTGGGACACCCTGTAGGGCAAACCAGCTGGCCCCCACCCATGCACCAGGCCTCTGCCCTATCTAATAAAAGTAATATGCAGATTGACCATCATTCCAACACACAAGATGGCTGCCCCAATGTGGTCAAAGATTCTGCCCCGATGTGGACATAAGATGGCCTGCAAGGGAGGGCAGTTGTGGGTGATCAGGCCAGCAGGGAAGGGCAGTTGGGAGGGACCAGGCCTGCAAGGGAGGGCAGTTGGGGGCAATCAGGCCTGCAGGGGAGAGCAGTTAGGGATGACCAGGCCAGCAGGGGAGGGAAGTTGGAGGGAACCCAGGCCTGCAGGGGAGAGCAGTTGTGGGGTGGAGACCAGGCCTGCAGGGGAGGGCAGTTAGGGATGACCAGGCCTGTAGGGGAGGGCAGTTAGGGGCAAACAGGTTGGCAGGGGAACAGTATCACTGAGGCTGGCAGGAGAGTGGTTAGGGGTGATCAGGCTGGCAGTCAGAAGCAGTTAAGGGCAATCAGGAAGGCAGGCAGGCAAGCAGTTGGGAGTCAGCTGTCCTGGATTGTGAGAGGGATGTCCCATATTGTAGAGGGTACAGGCTGGGCTAAGGGACACCCCTCCACTCCCTCCCCCTCCCCCCCTGTGCACAACTTTTGTGCCCTGGGCCTCTAGTACTATATAATAAAATCCTAATATGCAAATCAACAAAACAGCAGAACAACTGGTCACTATGATGTGCACTAACAACCGGGATGCAGATACTCAATGCAGGGTGGTCAGTACACTCCCACAGAGTTGCTCAGCAAGAAGCCAGGCTCACAGCTAGTGAGTGCAGCAGTGGAGGTGAGAGCCTGTCCCGCCTCCACTCCAGACAGGTGGTAAGGAGCGAGGAGTCCAGACTGCTGGAGAGGGATCAGGCCTAAGCTGGCAGGTAGATATCCCCTGCAGGGTCCTGGACTGTGAGATGGCACAGGTTGAGCTGAGGGACACCCTTCCCCCCCGTGCAAGAATTGTGTGCACCATGCCTCTATAATTGAATAATATTGGTGAGAATGGACATCTTTTTCATGTTCCTGGTCTTAGAAGAAAAGCTTTCAGTTTTTCATCATTAAGTATGATATTAGCTGGCCTTTATTACTCCTTCTATTTCTATTTTATTGATGTTTTAATCATAAATGGAAGTTGTATCTTATCAAATGCTTTTTCTGCATCTATTGATAAGATCATATGAGATATCTCTCTATATAAAAAGCCAGCAACTGGAATGACTAGAACGACCGGTTGCTATGATGCCCACTGTGGCCTTCAAATGGCCCAGTTGTGGGATGGGGCCAGCAGGCTCTGTCCCAGATCGGCTCTGCCCTGGATCAACCTCTCCCACCCTTATTGAGGGCGGGGAGGCTGGCCAAACCCCTGCGGCTCTTACCTCTGTGCAGCCCAATCCCTGATCAGCCACCACTATCCCAATAGGCCCACAGCCTCTCCCCTCAGCCATCTCTGCCCCTGCTCGTCCCTACACACACTAATCAGGGTGGGGCTGATCAGCCTACCACACACAGCCCGTCCCCACAACTGGCCCCACCTTCAATAAGCCCTCTATCCCAATTGGGAGTGGGGCCCTCCAGCCAGTTGCCCACAGCCTCTGCCTACTGCTGTCCTGCTCCTGATCGGTCCCTGATCGGGGGCGGATCAGCTGGCCAACCTTCTGCTGTCTCCTCCTCCCAACAGGCATGGTGGCCTCTATTTTTTTGTACTGATTTCATAGAGGAAGCTAGAAGGAGAGAATCATTGATGAGAGAGAATCATTGATCATCTACCTCCTTCATGCCCCCTACTGGGGATCAAGCCCACAACCCAGGCATGTGCCATGACTAGGAATTGAACCGTGACCTTCTGGTTCACAGATTGCTGGAAAACCACTGAACCATGCAAGTTAGGCCCTCTGCATCTGTTCTTAATTCCTATCTTAGATATCAGTAGTTCTCTATATTTTTGATTCTGTTTCTATTCTCAGTATTTTATTCTTAATCTCCTTAATCGTATGCTAGTTTCATTCTCCTAGGTAAAGTACTTGTTTTGTTCATTGATTGGTTTTCTTTGTTTTTTTTAATACATCTTTATTATTCAGATTATTATTTTCCCCCGATAGCTCCCCCCCAACTGGTTCTTCCCCCCCCCCAATATGCTTACCTCCCACCACTGTCCTCATCCATAGGTGTAATATTTTTGTCCAGTCTCTTCCCACACCCCTTATGCCCCCTACACCCTCCCCTCCCCCAAGAATTGTCTGTCCATTCCCTTTTTATCCCCCTGAATCTATTAATTCACCAGTTTATTCTGTTCATTAGATTTTTTACTCACTTGATTTTAATTTTATTATTTATTTAAATTAAATCTTTATTGTTCAGATTATTATATTTGTTTCTCTTTTTTTCCCTCCATAGCTCTCCTTGACCCAGCTACCACCCCTCCCTCTACCCTTACCTCCCCCTGCATTGACCTCATCCATAGGTGTATGATTTTTGTCGTCTCTCCCTGCACCCCTCTCACCTCTTTCCCCTGAGAATTGTCAGTCCACTCCTTTTCTATGCCTCTGGTTCTGTTATATTCACTCGTTTATTCTGTTCATCACATTTTTAATTCACTTGATTTTTAGATTCACTTGTTGATAGATATGTATTTGTTGTTCATAATTTTTATCTTTACCTTTTTCTTCTTCCTCCTTTTCTTAAAGAGTACCTTTCAGCATTTCATATAATACTGGTTTGGTGTTGATGAACTACTTTAGTTTTTTCTTATCTTAGCTCTTTATCTTCCCTTCAATTCTGAATGATAGCTTTGCTGGGTAGAGTAATCTTGGTTGTAGGTTCTTGCTATTCATCACTTTGAATATTTCTTGCCACTCCTGTCTGGCCTGCATAGTTTCTGTTGAGAAATCAGCTGACAATCATAGGGGTGCTCGCTTGTTGGTAATTAACTGTTTTTCTCTTGCTGCTTTTAATATTCTCTCTTTGTCTTTTGCTCTTGGCATTTTAATTATGATGTGTCTTGGTGTGGTCCTCTTTGGATTCCTTTTGTTTGGGGTTCTGTGTGCTTCCTGGACTTGTAAGTCTATTTTTTTCACCAGGTGGGGTAAGTTTTCAGTCCCTATTTCTTCAAATAGGTTTTCAGTATCTTGCTCTCTCTCTTCTTCTGGCTCCCCCATAATTCTGATGTTGGTATGCTTGAAGTTGTCCCAGAGGCTTCTTACACTATATTCACATTTTTGGATTCTTTTTTCTTTTTCCTTTTCCAGTTGTGTTTTTTCTGGTTCTTTGTATTTCAAATCTTTTGACTTTATTTTTGCGTTCCTCTAGTCTTCTATTAGGTCTCTGTATAATATATTTTATTTCAGTCAGTGTGTTATTAATTTCTAGTTGGTCCTTTTTCATCTCCACTTGGGTCTCGCTAAATTTATCCATTTTTTTCTAGGAAATTCTTGAAAAACCTTATAACCATTGTTTTGAATTCTATATCCAGTCATTTGTTTTCCTCCATTTCTTTTGTTTATGGTCTGTTCCTTTGTCTCTGCATTTTCACTACTTCCCAGAGTTGGTAGAGTATCTTTGTGTGCTAGATGTTCTATATGACCTGGTAGCTCGGCCTCCCTAGTTGGTGCACCCCTTTGTGAACTGTGTATACAGCCCTTGTTGTAGTTAAGTCTTAATTGTTGTTGGTATCACTGGTGGGAATTTACCTCCCAGCCAATTGGTTGTGAGAATCAGCTGTGTCAACATCAGGAGAACTTCTGTGCTGGACTCCACCTTAAAACTTGCAAGACTGCAAAAGCCTCTGTGCTGGGCTTGGATGGGGCAGAGTCTCAGGGCTGAGCAGATAGCCTTGGCTTTTCATCAGCCCTGCCTTATGCGGCCCCTGGGTCTCAATGCCCCTTGGTAATTGTGGCAACCCTCTCTGCACAGGTGTTCATGACTCCAGATATTTGCCTTTTTGTGTGCTTCGGCAACCTGTATGAGTCTGGGTCCCCAGGGTCTCGCCTGAAACCGGGGTTCCGTGCAGTCCGACCTGGATTTCAGTGCAGTTGGGAACTTCTGTCTTAGATAGGGTGGAGTCTCAGGGCTGAGCAGACAGCCTTGGCTTTCAGTCAGCCCGTCCCTACACAGCCCCTGGGTCTCAAGTGTCTCTCAGTAATCTCTGCAGTCCTCTTTGTGCACATGCATGCGTGGCTCTAGAACTCTGTCTTCCCTTTTCCCTTGAGCTCTGGGACTCGTATGAGTCTGGGTCCCCAGGGTCTTGCCCGAAACTGGGGTTCAGTGCAGTCAGAAGTGGAGTTCAGTGCAGTTGGGAGGCTCTGTCTCCCGCCCACTAGAGAAAGCCAGGGGCACAATCTGCAGTCCATTTTCTCTGCATGCAGTGGTCTTTGTGCCCCCTGCCCTTTCTTGGCTTCCCCAAATCTTTGTACACTCCTCCCTTTTCACGACAGTCCAGACTCCCCCCTTATGAGTCACACCCGGAACTGGAGTTCAGTGCACTAGGATAAGGGGTTCAGTGCGGTCAGGAGTCTCCATCTCCCTCCTGCCAAGAGGAAGCCAGCCAGGCACTCTGCCGCCCGCTCTCTCCATTCGCGCATCTCCATACTTCAGCTTTTTGCTGCTATTCTGAGTCTCTCTGAGCCCCTCTCTTTCCTTCTAGTTGTAAAATTTTCAATCAGCCAGCTTTCCTGTGGTTCTGGATGATGTCCGTTCTGTCTTTTAGTTGTAGTTTTGAAATTGTTGTGCAAGGCAGCAGTCTAGGTGTTCACCTATGCCACCATCTTGGATCCCCCCGTGCTGATATCTTCTTAAAGCTCCTATGGGAATGTGGCTTCAGCTATGGGTGCAGCCATCTTTGTGATGGACTGATGGTCAATTAGCATATTCCCTCTTTATTAGATAGGATATTTAATCCTGGCCCAGCCGAGATCCGGACCTAACTATCTCATGCAGCCTCAGAAAAGACCAGACCGAAGGAAGCAGAACCACACGAAAGAAGTGTAGATTCACTTGTTGATAGATAAATATTTTTTTGTCACTTTGTTGTTCATAATTTTTATCTTTACCTTTTTCATCTGGTTCCTCTTAAAGAATATTCTTCAGCATTTTATATAATCCTGGTATGGCGGTGATGAACTCCTTTAGCTTTTTCTTGTCTGTGAAGCTCTTTTTTTTTTAATTTTATTTTTTTTAAATTAAATTTTTATTATTCAGATTATTACATTTGTTTCTCTTTTTTCCCCTCCATAGTACCCCTCCACCCAGCTCCCACCCTTTTCTCTGCCCTTAGCTCCCTCCCATTGATGTCATCCATAGGTGTATGATTTTTGTCCAGTCTCTCCCTGTACACCCCTCATCCCTTTCCCCCTGAGAATTATCAGACCACTCCCTTTCTGTGCTCCTGATTCTAGTATATTCACCAGTTTATTCTGTTGATCAAATTTTTAATTCACTTAATTTGTAGATTCACTTATTGATAGATATGTATTTGTTGTTCATAATTTTTTGGCTTTTACCTTTTTCTTCTTCCTCTTCTAAAAGAGTACCTTTCAGCATTTCATATAATACTGGTTTGGAGTTGATGAACTCCTTTAGCTTTTTCTTATCTGTGAAGCTCTTTATCTGCCCTTCAATTCTGAATGTTAGCTTTGCTGGATAGATTATTCTTGGTTGTAGGTTCTTGCTATTCATCACGTTGAATATTTCTTGCCACTCCCGTCTGGCCTGCATCGTTTCTGTTGAGAAATCAGCTGACAGTCTTATGGGTGCTGCCTTGTAGGTAATGAACTGTTTTTCTCTTGCTGCTTTTATTATTCTCTCTTTGTCTTTTGCTCTTGGTTTTTTAATTATGATGTGTGTCTTGGTGTGGTCTTCTTTGGATTCCTTTTATATGGGGTTCTGTGTGCTTCCTGGACTTGTAAGTCTATTTCTTTTACCAGATGTGGAAAGTTTTCAGTCATTATTTCTTTAAACAGGTTTTCAGTATCTTGTTCTCTCTCTTCTTCTGGCACCCCCACAATTCTGATGTTGGTACGCTGAAAGCTGTCCCAGAGTCTCCTTACATTATGTTCACATTTTTGGATTCTTTTCTCTTCTTGCTTTTCCAGTTGAATGTTGTCTGCTTCTTTATATTTCAAATTTTTTACTTGATTCTTGCCTTTCTCTAGTCTGCTGTTAGGACTGTGTATGATATTTTTTATTTCAGTCAGTGTATGTTTAATTTCTATTTGGTCCTTTATCATCTTTAGTAGGACCTTTTCCATCTCTAGTTGGCTCTTTTGTATCGCTAGTTGGTCCTTTTTCATCTCTTCTTGGGTCTCACTAAATTTATCGGATTTTTCTAGCATATTCTTGAAAAACCTTATAAGCGTGGTTTTGAACTCTATATCCAGTCGTTTTTTTTTCTCCATTTCTTTTGTTTGTGATCCCTTCCCTTGTTTCGGCATTTTCACTATGCCGGGGAAACTTCTGTGTTGGATTCAGCCTTATGATACCAGACGCAAAACCTAAGAAGCCTCTGTTGAGCTTGGGAGGGGTGGAGTCTCAGGGCTTAAGGGACTGCCTTGCCTTCCAGTCGGCCCCGCCCTCCACAGCCCTTGAGTCTCACGTGACTGGGTAATCCCTGGAGCGGTCCTTGTGCGCGCGCGCACCCACAGTGTCTCTAACCGCTGCCTTTCCAGCTCCCCTCAGCACTAGGACCACACGAGTCTAGGTCCCTAGGTTTTCGCTCGAAACGGGGTTAGTGGAGTCAGAAGTGGCACAGTTCGGAGGGTCTGTCTCCCGCCCACTCGCGAAAGCCAGCAGCATAATCAGCAATCTGTCCTGCGCGCAGCATCGTGCGCGTGCGAGACCAGACCTCATCCTCTGCGACTCCCCTAAATTTCCATGCACCTCTCCCTTTTCACAGTCCAAACTCCCCCTGTAGGAGTTTCGCTGGATCTGGGGTTTAGTGTCGTAAAATAAGGGGTTCAATGCCGTTGGGAGTCTCCGTTTCCCTCCCGCCAGAGAAAGCCAGCCAGGTACTCCGGAACCCGCTCTCTCAGCGACCGCGTCTCAGTACCTCGGCTTTTTTCCTCTGGGTCTCTGTGAGCCCCTCTCTTTCCTTCTAGCTGTAGAACTTACACTCCGCCAGCTTTCCTGTGGTTCTGGATGATGTCCGTTCTGTCTTTTAGTTGTAGTTTTGAAATTGTTGTGCGAGGCAGCAGTGTAGGTGTTTACCTATGCCGCCATCTTTGCAGACTCTCGGTTTTCAGTATCTTGCTCTCTCTCTTCTTCTGGCACCTCCATAACTCAGATGTCGGTATGGTTGAAGTTGTCCCATAGGCTCCTTACACTATCTTCATACCTTTTTGTTCTTTATTCTTTTTATTTTTTTGATTGGGTGTTTTTTGCTTCCTCATTTCAAATCTTCGGTTTGAATATTGGGGTCCTCTAGTCTACTGTTGGATTTCTGTATATTATTCTTTATTTCAGACAGTGTATGCTTAATTTGTGACTGGTCCTTTTCAATTTTTTTTTCTTTTTGGCATTGTCATTAAGATCCTTGAAGGTCTCACTAAATTCCTCGGTGAGTTTCTTGGTGGTTTCTAAAAGATTCTTGAGTAACCTTATACAGTGCTACCTGGAGATACGAGTTTAATTCGTTCTGTAACCTTGAGGCTTGGGAAACTATGACACACTCAAGTCACAGTAAACTGGTGGGTCGTGTGCAGCCGGCCGATCCGCGCAATTACTCCTATCTCAAATGTTGCTCGTATTTCAAAGCAAAAAATCACTCGCTTGACGGCTCATATCTCAAAAATCTCGTATGTTAGGGCACTCGTATCTCGAGGTACCACTGTAACTGGTTTTGAACTCTGTATCCAGTAGTTTGCTTTCCTCCATTTCTTTCATTGGCGATACGTTTCTTTGTCTCCACATTTTGGCGGCTTCCCTCTATTAATGGGAGTGGCTTTATGTGGTAGGTAACATATAGGGTCCAGTGGCTCAATCTCACCAGTTAGCTGATATGGACACTCTTGGTATACCTCTTTGTAGACTGTGTGCACAATCTTGTTGTAGTTAAGCCTTGATTGCTGTTAGTACACTGGGAAGAGTTGACCTTCAGGCCAGTTGGCTGTGAGGATCAGCTGTGTCTGTAATGGAACAACTGCTGTGCTGGAGACACCCTTATGGAGCAGGACTTCCTTCAATGGGGCTTTGCTGCTCACTGAGTCTGCCTCTTGAGTGTGTCACTTATGGATGTAAGGAGTTGAAATCTGATGTCGTCTCACACTGACCACTAGGTACCTGGCTCCTTGATCTTCAAGGAGGTGCAAGTCAGCTACTGTCTGAGGCCACCCAGCATGAACTACAATGAGATCTGCAAATTTCTCTTCTTTGTTTGGGGTTTGGAAGTTTTGGAGCTGTCTGACTCCTGCTGCAAATTTGATAAGTTGTGAAAGGGAAGGCCATTCATATGCAAAAGCTGCTGGGCACAGTTCAGGTGGGTTTGTAAATTGGGTGGGATGGGGTCTCAAGGAATCACTAGGGCATGGCAAACAGTGATGGCTGCCATTCAGCTTTCTCTGTGTCTCTGCGTTTCCGTGACCCCAGGTCTAGAGCCCCAGCTCATTAAACAATGATTCATGCGTGCACCTCTGCAAGAAAGCCATCCTGACTTTCCGACATGATGCCAAACAGCCCAGTTTCTCCCATTAGGAGTCTGGGTCCCCAGAGTCTCGCTGGAAACTGGAGTTCAGAGCAGTTGGGAGCTTGTGTCTCCCTCCCACTTGAAAAAGACAGATGCGTACTGAGTTGCCAGCCCTCTCCATGCGTACCTCCATACCTCTACTTTTCAGCGCCTTTGGAGGTCCTACACAGTCTCAATGTGTTTTTTTCTTTCCTTCTATTTGGAGAACTTCCTCTCTGCTAGCTTTCCAGTGGTTCTGAGTGATAGTCTTTTTGTCTTTTAGTTGTAGTTTTGATGTGGTTGTTTAGAGGCATGTACAGGTGTATACCTTATGCCTCTATCTTGGTTTCCTCTCTCATTTGATTGGTTTTCTGAGTGCACTGAATTGCCTGTCAGTATTTTCTTGCATCTCATTGAGTATTTTCAGAATTGCAATCTTGAATTCTTTGTCATTTATATCTCATATTGCCATGTCTTCCAGCCTGCTTTCTGGGGATTTTTCATTTTTTTTCTGGTCTCATTATTACTGTGGCTCTTCATGGTATTTACTGTCCTCCTTTGATTTTGCATCTATCTTCAAAGAGATCTTTCTACTCTTTTCCAGTAGATGGTGCTGAATCACAAGATTTTTAACTATGTGGTCTCTCAGTCTTGAACCTCCATGGCTTCCATAAGACAGTTCAGCCCTGCTCATTGTGGGTGGGGTTTGTTTCACCTTGTAGTAATGGCAACTCCTGACCTTTGTGGAGTCCTGCCCCAAACTGCCCTCCTGCAGATCAGTTGCAGAGAGAAACAGCTATTCCATTGTCACAGCTCTTAGTTTACAGATAATATGCAGTGACAACAGCAGGCGAGTTTTGGGAGTCCAAGCAAAGGCAGGTCTCTGTGGTTCCATTTCTTTGTCTGAAACACTACCACCCAGCCCGACAGTGGGGAGCAGTACAGCAGAAGTCCACGCTGTCAGGCATCTGCTGACTCAGACATTGTTCACTCTTCCATTTGCCACTCACCCTGCTAGGCTGCCCCTGCCCTCCCTTCTGCAGCTCTCTGTTCTACTACAGGCTTTCTCTACCTCTCCCAGCTGAGCCACGAGCTCCCAGCTGCAAGGCTGCGTCTGCAGGCCTTCTACACTTTCCTCCCTTCTCATCTCTTAGCCTTTAAATGTTTAACTGCATGGGTCTATCAGGCATGCATCTGTGTTGAGCAGGGATTTCTTTTTGAATTGTATAGATGGTTAACTTGTTGAAATGTCAGGGGGAAAGGACAAGTTGCACTCTTGTAGCAGCCATTCCTCTGACATCTTAATGAGGTAATTAACTGTGTGAAGATGTATTAAACTAGGGATCTCCAAGTAGAAACTGATTATAAATATGCAAAAACTTGTCATTTTTAATCAGTATCAAGAGTATCAAGTATCATTATTCTGTTTTACCAGATACACTTCTTCAAGGTAAAAACTTATTGTTAGTGGAGAAAGATAATTATCAGCATTGTTTTTGTTTCTTAGGTTGACAAAGGAATCGCTGCTAGGTATGGTGTCTCTGAAAATTGCAAAGCGGAGTCATGTTTCTCTTAAATTTACAGAACTTCTTCGAGAATAAACAGTTCAGTATCTAGAAATGTTTTTCCCTTTTTAAAAATGGAAATAAATATTTTTGAATCATTTCTTCATACATATGTTAACATGAAGAAACATTCAAACCTATAAAGGATTTTTGTGAGTTTATTTGCTGGGAAGCAGAATATCAATGAATTAAGATAATGCTCTGTCGAATCTGGAATTTTGATAACTTACTGTGTGAGCACAGTAAAGAGTACTCTCAAGGCTTATAAAATACTTTTAAAACACAGGACCCAGCCAGTGTTGCTCAGTGGTTGAGCATTAATCCATTTACCAAGAGATCACTGATTTGATTCCATGTCAGGGCACATACCAGGGTTGTGTTTCTTTCTCATTGATGCTTCTATCTCTCCCTCTCCTTTCTTCTCTCTCTAAAATCAATAAAGAAAATATATTAGGAAAAAACATACACAAAACAGAAAAACAATGCTAGCACTAGGTAACTATCAACCCGGAAATACAATATCTGTTTTACATACTTATAGTACCTGAAATTTAATTTTAAATCTGTATTTATTTGATAGATTATACATGAACTTCTACTTTCACCTTAATGTTTTCTTTAGTTTTAGTGTATAGTAGTGGTAGGAATTTTTTATTTGCTTTCGTTCCCAGACTGCTGTTTACCAGCAGAAATAGTAACTTATACACATGTATCAAATGAATGAAATGATGAGAAACAAGCAGTGGAAAAATGAAAACTGCTGAAAAGGAACAAAAATAGAAAAATTGGAAAGGAATACTAGAAGCCAACAATATAACAGAAAAAATTACATGGAATGGTAAGAAAAAGTAAATGGAAAAATCTCTGAAACACTGAGAGGGGAAAAAAGATATGAAATGTAGAGTAATAAACATTTAGGATGAAGTGAGGCAAAAAAGAACAACTTAAAAATAAAAGCTTTGTCTCATAACAATTAGCTAAAGGTGTAGTTTTACCATTTGTTAAGTTATCTTGTAGTAATTAAAATATATCTATTGGGCCCTAGTCTATTTGGCTCAGTAGGTAGAGCATCAGCCCACGGACTGAATGATCCTAGGTTTGATATCAGTCAAGGGTTTATAACTCGGTTGCAGGTTCAATCCTCTGCCCTGATTGGAGCATGTGTGAGAGGCAACCAATCAATGTGTCTCTCTCAAATCAATGTTTCTTTCTCTCTGTCTCCCTCCCACCCACTCTTTAAAAATCAATGAAAAATTTCCTTGGTGAAGATTAACACCCTCCCCCCCCCCCCCCCCACAGGTACATCAAAAATTAGGCTAATAATTTTTTTTAAAGACTAGATTTATTTTATTTCTTTTAAATAAGATTGTCTACTCCCTACATAAACCTCCTCTGTTAGATTTCCTTTGTTTCCAGAAAGGTAGTGTTGTGGGAATAACGTTTGTTTTTAAATTTATCTTAATGGAATTTTTGATATCTAAAAAGTATTCTGGTACAAATTCCAATGTATTGGTGGAGAGTTTCCCCTAATACTTCCAAGTAATTTCCTTCAACATCAGCTGGGTAACCTACGGTTTAACTATCTACCAGGAGATAGTGTCAGATCCCACAGGTTAAAGAGTCAAGTCAGTCCTAACAGATTGTCACCACCCCACTTCAGGAGACAATTGCAATTTCAGGGTGACCTGTATTTCTGAGCTGTCAACTGTAAATCAGAAGTTCCCAACACCTCCTCCCTGGGTTTGGTTAATTTGCTACAGCAACTTACCTGGCTTAGAAACACAGTTTACCTACATTTACTGGTCTTCTAAAGGATATAATAAAGGTTACAGATAACATCCAAATGGAAGAGATGCATAGAGTAACATACATGAGAAGGGGCACAGAGCTTCCTTGCCCTCTCTGGATATGTCACTTTCCCAGCACCACCACCTGGTCAGCAACCTAGAAGCTCTCTAACCCTCATCCTTTATGTTTTTTTTATGAAGGCTTCATTACATAGTATGGCTGATTAAATCATTGACCATTAGCACTTGATTCAACCTCCAGCCCCTTTTCCTCCTCAGAGTCAAAGGATTGATTTGAAAGTCTTCTAGTCCTGTGATTATTTCCCCTGGCAACCTGTCCCCAAATTTAGGTGCCCTCCCAGAGTCACTTGCTAGCATAACAGAAAACAGTTTTGTTGCTCTCATCATTTCGGAAATCCCATGGTTTTAGGAGCTGTGTGCAGAAAAGGGGATGAAGACCAAATATATATTTCATATTATGAATCACAGTATCACAGTACCACCTATCTCCAATTAAAAGTAGTGGCCATAGTTGTCATAGAGTCCATTTCACTTTCTGAAAGTTACCAAACTTTTCAATTCAACCAAAAATGAGACTATAATGTCTAACCTTCATTAGCAGATTGTTTTATTTCTGTAGGAATTCATCTATGTCCCATATTGGCAAGAGAAAAAAAAAAGTTTCTCACTTTTATAAATTACTTGTTGACAAAATTTTTATTTTATTTTTTCCTAATAAAGCCTCTGGCTTCTATAATTTTTATGTGTTCTAAAATTAAGAGTGGTAGGTTGTATGAGTTGTTCCCTATTCAGAATTTTTGAGTGTTAGATGCTTGCTATATTGCCAGTAGAAATGGTGTCCTTTCACAGGGTCAAGAGAAAAGCATTTTGAGAGACCCATGCATGAGAGGTTATGTTTTCATGGTAAGACTTATTAAGGTGGAAATAGAAGAATGCCCCTAGATTCCCAATATTCCATTGTTGTCAGCAGTAGGAATGGCACCAGGTGTCAGATCTGTGGGATCAGACTAGATGTGGGTTCAGCAACCTCTGTACTTGAGTTCTGGCTAGGAAAGAATTCAGAGCCATGAATCAAACTGTAAGAGGACACCTATATATATAAAAAGCCAGTGACCATAATGAACATAATGACCAGTCGCTATGATGCCCACTGTGGCCAGTGAACTGGCCAATCAGGGGATAGGGCCAGCTGGCCAACCTTTCGACTCCTCCCCAGATCAGACTCTCCCACCCCAATCAAGAGCTGGCTGCTGGCCAAATGCCTCCTCCCTTTCCCCCTGCCAGCTGGCCCTACCACAATAGACCTGCAGTGCTTCCCCCCAGCCAGCCCTCTGATCAAACCCCCCCACCAGGTCCCACCCCAGATTGGCCTTCCCCACCCCCATCAGGGGTCTTTATTCAGTGCCGCTTGATCTGAGGTGGTGCTGATTATCTGGTGGTGTAGCTTTTCTGGGCCTGGAGCTGAAATACAACTGAAACCTGGAGGTTATTTCTAGGGAAAAAGGTGAAAGTCTAAACTATAAGACCAGTGTTATGCTAGGAGAGGAAAGGTTGCCCTTGGGATGAGATCCTACCCTATAATTGTCTGCTGCTAGGCACCTGGAGGCTTTCCTCCCTGGTGACCGCGTCTGTGCCTGGCTCTTCATGCTTGCCTTGCTCATGTCTGTCTAATTGCTTACCACAGCATCCCCGTATGTCCCCTCATGGAAAAGTATAGCTCTGTCTTCATCAAGTCCAGTATAAAGGCCTAGATCCAAAAATTCTATGCCATTGTCACTGCCCAACTATCTTTGTCTGGATTCTCAGCTGCACTCTGTCTGGCTGTGTCCAGGCCCACATTTGGAACCCTCGAGGCCAGATTGCAGACCCCAGGCAGTAACTAGTGCCCACATGGCTGCTATGGAGACAGAATACACAAACGAGGTGAGTGCATGTTATCAGGCAAGAGGGCGTGAGAGCTGTTTCTTGAGTTTGGGTTATATTATCTTGGGCTTGAAAAGGACCAGGCACTTCTTCAAACTAACCAACCATCTTCCCAAGCTTTCTTGGCTGGCACTGGATTCTCCAATCCATTCTCTAATCCATTTTCTAGATCTTCCAGGGTCCTGTGTCCCTTATCCAATCTAATACTTTTTCCAGGCTATACTCACAGGTCTCTCAGGTCATCAACTTAGCTCCTATTGCAAATGTGTCATAGTAGAAGCACCTCCAATGTGCTTCTACTGGCTTTGTGCCCAGCAGAGGAGTTTACCCTTTATTGTTTTAATCCTTCTCCCACTCCACCACCCCCATCATCTGTGGGGAATGAGCATTTGTACCCTGGGGAGATTGGAAAGTTGGTCTTCTTTCCCTACACAGGGAGGGAGGGGTATTAATCTCCTTGTTAGAGAAATGCTGAGGTGCCTATGAATGCTGCAACTTCCTAGGAAAGCAGGCTTATGCTTCCTAGTTTATTGGACTTGATGTCTGATTCCTTTTGCTCTCTTCCTTTATTAATATCTAGCTACCTATGCTAAAAGATTTATCCCTTTGTTTTACACTGAAAAATTCTCTGCCTGACCTGTCTCTTAAAATAGCACTCATTCATTTACTTGTTTAATAAACCTAATTTGGGAACATTGTTTCTAGTCATGTTACATATAAAAAATACAATATAAAAAAAATACAAAAATAAGCCGTTTTCAAGAAGCTAAAAATGTATCACTTGGGAAATTCTATGGGGAGTCAGGGAAGGTTTTAGAGTCTACGTGAACTTTGGGTCTAGAAAGACGAAGAATAAAAGTTTGCCTGGTCAGAAGGAAATTGAAAAATAATTATGTAAGCATGACAACTTGCTAAGCATCAAGAAAGATGAGGCAAATAATGAATTTTAATTCCTTGATTTGATAATTAATTATACAGCTGTGTCTCTCTTACTCTACATGGGGCAGAGGTATTGCTGACTGTCAGGATTTGGTCAGAGAGGAATCCCTGCTAGGGGTGTAAGCAATTTCTTATAGGAATTAGATTTTAATCATGGGATCTGGTAAAGCAGTCTATAGAAATTGTGTATATAATTGTTCCCTACTTCTGGTGTGGGCCTCAAAGTTAGCAGGATCAGTGGCCAGCACATGAAGTGGAGGGTTGGGGAAGACAAAGGCCCACTAGAACCCAGAAGGAGAGAGAGAAGCCATGCCTTTTTATTGTGGGTATTGAGAAATTTTAATACTTTCCCTCCTGCCTTTTAAGTTCTTCTGACTGGGCTAATACTCAAATTTAACAGGGAAAAATATGAAAATTTTAATACATGTGCATGGGTCATCCCATAAAAATTTCCAAGACAGTGATAAGAAATTTTTAGACAAGGAAAAAATGGGGGGAGGGTATTAGATATAAGTGAGGATAGACTATTTAAAAGTAATTGAGGAAGAGCGGAACATGTATGGCAGGAAAATTCTTGCTGGGCAACTCAGAAACAATGGTACTAATGGTTAACAAACTTGGGAATCTTTCTGCTAGGGTGAAGTTTCTTAAGGTAATTAAACCAAAGTCCCCCACCCCACCCAGGAGGTGAGCAGTGGATCTGTAAAAAAATGTGGGTACACTAAGCTACATATCAATTTCAAGGAATGTTGACAGTTACATAGGCATATTTAACCCACAACCTTATCAAGTATAGGACATTTTCACCACCCCAGAAAGATTCCTGGTGCTCTTTCAGAATCCATTCACACTATTCACCAGAGGCAACCATTGCTCTGATTTCTCTTACTGAAGATCAACTTTGTCTATTCTCAAACTACATAGAAGTATAATCAAATTTGTATTCTTTTATCTGGGATTTTTCACTAGGCATAATGTTTTTGAAGTTTATCATATTGTGTGTATCAGAAGTTTGATCAATTTTATTAGGTGAGGTATGAAAGCAACATCTTTGCTTTGAACTGAATCCTCTTGTCCACACAAGAACATTTACTCAGAAATGCTTGAGCAGAGCTTTGGGCCACCATCTTATCTCTGTAAGAGCTGCCTCCTTAAGGATACCTTTTCATCACAGCTTCACTTTGGGACACAGAACCTTTTGGTTTTTCCAATCCTACAAGGCCCAAATTCCTGAATTTGTAGTTGATTTAGATTATAATCTACAGGCTGTATTCCTTCCATCTCTGCTTTCAAATTCCCAAGATATTGCCTGAGCCTTCTCTTATTGATACATGCTAACATTTTGATATTTTCTTCTAGTTATCCTAGAGTTATATAAGCTTTGTTTAGCATGTGATCTGTCTTTCAATATATCATAAATAGTGGTTTTTAAAATGTTTTTCCATGGCTGTATTAGGATTATCCAGAGAAACAGAACAAAAGGGTGTGTGTGTAAAGGGATTTTTAAAGGGAATTGGCTCACATGATTATGGAGACTGACAAGTTCAAAATCTGCAGGGTGGGCCAGTAGTCTGCAGATACAGAAAAGAGTCTATATTGTGGGTCAAGTCCAAAGGCTATCTGCTGGCAGAATTCCCTCCTGTTCAAAGGAGGTCAGTCAACCTTTCTTTTCAGACCTTCACCTGACCGGATGAGGCCCACCCACATCATGGAGGGCAATCTGCTTTACTCAAAGTCCACCAATTTAAGAGTCATTCATATCCAAAAATACCCTCACAGGAACATCCATAATAATGTTTAAGCAAACAACTGGGCACCATAGCCCAGTCAGATTGATATATAAATTAGTAATCACTGGCTTTCTAGCTGTAGTATATGTTTGACTTTATTATCTAATGCCTGCTGACTTATTCCCTAATAAGTCAGGTCTGCATTTTATTATTTATTTATTTTATATCTTTTTATTGATTTCAGAGAGGAAGGAGCGGGAGGGAGAGGCAGAAACATCAGTGATGAGAGAGAATCATTGATCAGCTGCCTCCTACACACTCCCTACCAGGGATTGAGCTGCAACTGGGGCATGTACCCTGACTTGAAATGAAACTCTGACCTCCTGGTTCATAGGTCAACGCTTAAACACTAAGCCGTAGCAGCTGACCACCAGTTCTGCCTTTTATATCCTGCTGAAACAATTCCACATTTGGTGCCAACTTCAGTATCAGTTAAGTTTTTTATTTTTTATTTTTTCCCTAATATAGCATACAGAGAAAGATAGGCAGAGAAAGACACAGAGAGACTCAAAACAATAGTGACTTAAGTAAAAGTCTGAGCAGGTTTCTCAGGGTTGCTCTGGTGATCAGTAGATTGCCAGACTTCATTATTATCAGGAATTCAGGCCCCATCTGTCTTCCACCTCATGGTCTGGGGTTGCTATTCCAACTCTTGCTCTTTAAAAGAGCATACTGCACATTATTTTCACTCACATCTCATGGGTCAGATCAGTCATATGGCTATCTGTAGTGAAAGGCAGTTTAGGAAATTAGCCTTAGTTATGCCCAATTAAAAATCTCATTACTACTAAAGAAAAATGAGAACAATACTGAAGAATAATTGAAGTATCTGTCACAAGTTGGAAATCCCTTGATCAGAGAACACTGAAAATTAATAAGAAAACCAATTTGAAAGAAGTAGATGACAAAGGTCTCATGTGGACATATTTTCAATGGAGAGTTAATTAAATTTGATAATTGATTGGCTCTGGAGTGGGAAGGAAAAGAACGTGTCAAGGATAACTGTGGCTAAGCATGCTATGTATAGCTCTAGTGTCCAGATTTGAATCCTGGTTTGGACACTTACTAACTGAGTCGACTTGTACAAGTTGCTTAACTTTCTTACCTGAAAAGTAAGACTGATAATTCATTTCTCAAAACTTAATTGAAAGATTGAATGAAATAATATGTACAGCATCTAAGTTTAGGAAAATAGGTAAAGTAAGAATAAAGTTCTAGGGAAAGCAGGTAATTAAGGGATAGGAAGAAGAGGAAAGGTACAGCCCTAACTGATTTGGCTTAGTGGATAGAGCATCAGCCTGCGGATTCAAGAGTCCTGGGTTCGATTCTGGTCAAGGGCATGTACCTTGCTTGTGGGCACATACCCAGTAGTGTGCAGGAGGCAGCTGATAAATGTCTCTCATCAATGTTTCTGGCTCTCTATCCCTCTCTCTCCCTCTCTGTAAAAAATCAATATAATTTTTTTTTTTAAAGAGGAAAGGTATAGAAGGAGGCCAGAAGAAAGCTTCAGAAAAGTGGAAGATGGACTAAGAAAGAATCACAACCAGGAAGCCAAAGTGGTACAAAGTTTTGAAGTGGAAAGCCCAATAGTATAGTTATAGTAAGGCTGAAAACAAGTCTTTTAACTTGGACTGGTTTGTACTGGTTTTATCAACAAGTTTCTGAGAAAAACATCTACCTTTTAGAGTTGTGGGAACAAAATTTGGTTAAATGAATTAACAGATTATTTGGAATTTAGAATCATTACCAAATTACTCCAGATTACTTGGAATGTTAATGAAGTAACTATCTTTGAGTTTCTAAATTCTTTAAAACTATGATTTAGATGCCAGTCTATAATGAAAAGCCTCAAATTGTGTCTCAGCTTGAGGTATCTACTTTCATTTATCTCATCATAAATTATGTGCAATAGCACTTTGATAGGTAAAGGTTGTATGCTCTATAAAAGAAGCAGGTAGCCCAGATTCTCAGGGAATAGCTTCAGAACTATTAATTTTTAGTTCTTTACTAGGATATTAAAAGTGCCTAAAAGTACGTAATTATCCTTTACTTTCAGTGAGTATTAGGGACAGTTGAGAGAATAAAATGTATGCATATAGCATCCTCTTTCTTATTGCCACAGATTCCATCTTATTTTAGCAGTGGTAATATTTGCTTCAGGATATGTCCCTTTCCTGGTATTAGATTAGGTTGGCAGTCTTTGTGCTGAATTAATTGGCTGTGTAACTTCAGACAAGTCTTTGTGACTCTCCATTTGATAAGTTGGGTCAGACTGTTCACCCTGTGCACCTTATAAGGTTTTATTAAGATTCCATGTATGAAGCACTCTTTAGATTAAGCACCAAATAAACATAAAGTAACGGTCTTAATTAGGTTGATCACCTGTCCCTCATTCGATAACATCAGCATCTCATTTTATTCCTGGATGAAATCCATATTCCCATTGATTCAGGAATATTCTGTTCTACTAGAGGCCCAGTGCATGAAATTCATGCACGGGGGTGGGGTTGGGAGTGTGTGTCCCTCAGCCCAGCCTGCACCTTCTCCAGTCTGGGATCCCTCAGTGGATGTCCAGTTGCCCATTTAGGCCTGATCCTAGTGGGCAGTCAGACATCCCTCTCATAATCCAGAACTGCTGGCTCTCAACCACTTGCCTGCCTGCCTGCCTGTTTGCCCCTAACCACTTCTGTCTGCCAGCCTGATCACCCCTAACTACTCCCCTGCCAGCCTGGTCAATGCCTAACTGCTCCCCTGCTAGCCCAATTGCTCCTAACTGCCCTCCCCAACTGACCTGGTCACCCGTAACTGCCCTCCCCTGCTGGCCTGGTTGCCCCTAACAGTCGTCCTTTGCAGGCCTGGTCCCCCACAACTGCCCTCCCCTGCAGACCTGATCTCCCCACCCCCCAACCTACCCTCCCTTGCCAGCCTGGTTGCTCCCAACTCCCCTCCCCTGCAGGCCTTGTCCTTCCCAACTGTCCTCCCCTTCTGGCCTTGTCCCTCCCAACTACCCTTCCCTGCAGGCCTGGTCACCCCCAGATGACTTCCCCTGCAGGCCTGTTAGCCCCCAATTGCCCTTCCTTGCAGGCCTGGTCCCTCCCAACTGCTCTCCTCTGCTGGCTTGATCGCCCACAACTGCCCTCCCCTGCCAGCCATCTTATGGTGGCCATCTTGTGTCCACATGGGGGTGGCCATCTTTGACTACATGGGGACGGCTATCTTATGTGTTGGAGTGATGGTCACTTTGCATATTACCTCTTTATTATATAGAATTTTATTCTATTCTATTCTGAAAATAATAATTTCCTCCTGGAAGAATGTGGGCAGTGTCCTCTATAAGCATTTCACCTTCTTAGTTTTGGATTTAATTAAATTGTCAGTTAAGATACAAAGACTGCCCGAGCTTTCATACATTTTTTTTTCATTTTATTAATTATAAAACTGTTTTCCTCATAAGTTGTTACCTTATAAAGTAGCTTTATATAGAATCTCTGAAATATCAATTGAATTAAATGGTTACAAAGAAGCAGTTGCAGGACTGATGCTCCTATGATTTTAAATGACTACAATCATATTTAGTTTTAAAAAATGTTTAGTAGCAGAGTTTCTAAGATAAGGGGGACAGGGACAGGCTTGTTAATTAATATTGTGACCATAAGGAATCTTTGTCTATTTCACTTGTTTGCTTCCTCATATTTACATCTGAAAGAATGGTAGCTGTTGCCTTGATGCTTTAATTGTAAAAGAAAAGGAAGAAAGATAAAGAATAAATATATTAATTGCAGTAATGTTTAGCTGTAATCTTAAACTTTTTACTATAGGCATGTATGATTGCTTCACAAATTATAGGAGAGACAGTAGGTATAGCTTGAAACATGTTACAAGGAAGACATAAAAAGAAGTTATATATCTCCTGATGATAAATCATGAACAATTAATGAAAAGGGGGAGCATTATGTTAAGTGAAATAAGCCAATTAGTGAAAGAAAAATACATGATCTCACTCATTTATAATAAAGAACATTATAAACTGATGAACAAAAAGATAGATACAGTCAGACTGTCAAATTACAGTGGGAAGGTTAGGGAGAGATGGGGTAGATAAGAGATCAACCAAAGGATTTGTACGAATGTTTATAAGCATAACCAATGGACCCAAGACACTGGGGGGTTAGGGCATGCATGTGAGTTGCAGGGGGTGGGGGGCAATGGGAAGATATATACACATGCAATACATTAATAAAAAAAATAAAAAATAAAAGAAAAGGGGGAAAAGTTACTTTCTGCTTTGGACAAAAGATGGCACTATTGCTGTGCTAAGATTTTCTTCTGTAATTTGGGCTCAGTCTTTTTAAATGCAGAAAACAGTAAAATTTAGTAAACTAATTTATACTGACCCTCCCAATAGAATGCCAGATTTCTAATCAAGAATCTGAAGAATGGACCAGAAAAGTGGTATTTATAT
This sequence comes from Lasiurus cinereus, assembly GCA_011751065.1. Taxonomy (NCBI): domain Eukaryota; kingdom Metazoa; phylum Chordata; class Mammalia; order Chiroptera; family Vespertilionidae; genus Lasiurus; species Lasiurus cinereus. The sequence continues at coordinate 28,691,050 of JAAGEH010000286.1, read as the reverse complement.
TTCAAAAATTGTTAGCTTGTTTTAATAGCTATGTATAAAAATAACATTCTCTGAGACTCAGAGATATGCCATAGGTACAACAGGATACGTTGCCTCATGTTTTCAGTTATCATTAAGTTTGAAATACCCTCCCTCTGGAACTTAGATAATTGTCAGGGTTCCAAGATGTTTTAGTTTTTTGTTTGTTTAGTTTTTCAAGGTCATTGAACTTAATGCTTTCATTGGGATAATACTTATTTTCTTCAAGTTATTACTATTAGGTAATTATTTTTTTTTATCTTCCTGGGTCATTATATTTTACTTACTTGATAGTTGGAAAGCTGCATGGACTGTAAATCTGGAAATATAAAAGTAATCTCTCTTCTGCTGGGAAAGCAGCACTTTCTCATGTTGTTTCTGAGCCAGTATCTTAAATGACTCTTGGGACTTAGTTCTCTGTTTTTTTCTAAGCAGATCTTTCAAGGATGGAGAAATTTAGTGAAAGCACTGAACAAAAAGACAAAATTAACTCCTGAAAAAATGGCTTTATTATTGATTGTACAAACTGTTCTTTAAAAAATAACATATTGCCCAGCCAGTGTGGTACAGGGGTTGAGCATGGACCTATGAACCAGGAGGTCACAATTCGATTCCCAATCAGGGCACATGCCAGGTTATGGGCTCGATCCCTAGTAGAGGGCTTGCAGGGGACAGCTGATCAATCTCCCATCTCTCCCTGTCCCTTCCTTCCTGAAATCAATTAAAAGGACATTTAAAAATAGCAAACATAGAAATTAAAATACTTTTTTTTGGGGGGGGGGGGCGGGTTGGAGGAAGTTGCAGAGGAAGTCTTGATGCATTGAGAGAACACAAAACAATCCAGTTTTCCTTCTTACTTTGTGTTATAATAAGAAAACACTGATGGATTCCTGCATCTAGACTGCAGATTTGTGTATCGGATGCTTTTTAAAGTTAACACTTCATTAACTTTTAAAAAGTAATTAAATTAAGCTTTCATTATATAACTATGTGGCTAGGTTATTATGTTGGTAGAGTATATAATATAGGTATAACTCATTTGAATCTAAAATGCAAGTATAAAATCTTATTCTTAACTTTTGAGGCCAGAAGTGTTTCAAAATCCCAAATTTTGTTTTGTTTTGTTTTTCAAAAGGTAATGACGATCGTATTTGGTGTATCACATCACCAGCTTCCTCAATAGTGTCTAGGGCAGCAAGCATCCTGAAATAAAAAATAAATATGTTTTCAGTAAAATGTATGAAGAGTTATACCACAGGAGGTAAGTCTTGATCATAAATAGTTTTTACATCAGTTTAGGTCAGATTTTGAGGCTAAATGAGTCTGCCACAAACTTAAGAAAAAAACTAGGTTGCAGAACTTTTTGGCCTTCATAACAGTATGTAAATACTAATCAGTGTACTCTGCAAACTGCCAAAAATCAGTAAGGTTTTCTGTTTGTAAATAGGGAAATTTTAATTTAATGTAATATTATTTAATTTTTTTTTGAATATGTGCTATTTTGTTTTATTAACTAAATGGTCCAAGCACAGAATATGTTTCAGCCAGTTCCATTAATACTTAGAGACAGTCAAAGATTTGGGAGAAATGTGTACAGCCAATCTGCCATAAAGTCCGGCCTGCCCCCATAAAGCAAAAGGATATCAGGCTTATATTCTGCTGCAAGAAAACCATCATTCTTTTTCTGTTAGGAGTACTTTGGGTAAAGCACTTCCCATCCTATTTTATGCTCTATTATTAATCAAGTTAAGTTTTATTTCCTGCAACAGTGGTGTGAGGTAGAATCTTATTTCTTATTTCAAGTAGGGCTAAGTCTAATCAGCACTTAAATAAGAGGCTTTTTTTGGGGGGGGACCATATATGTTTCAGGAAAATAAATGAAGGATTGTATTATGTGGCAAGTCTGCTTCCCCCAGCCCTGTATTACAATTGGACATTGTGTATTGAATAATGTATATTATAAAATCTGAGATGATGTCTACTAGTTCCCATTTTTTAAAAAATATTAGGTTTGTCTTCTCCCTAATCTGATCATAATAATACTTTTGCTTCATCTACTGTAGTTAGTTATGAAATCTTCTGTATGATTAGAAAGCTCTACTAATCTCTCTTTTTAGCATCACTCATAATTAAATGGTAAATAATTCCAGTCATAATACAACTTGTTATTTAGTAATTTCATGAATATAGTTAGTAGTGTAGTACAGATGAATAAGAATCCATTACTCAGGATCTTCTTAAGCCATAAAACTTATAGTCATTAAGAAATTGGGGGACATGGCTCATTTGGAGATTAGCAGAAGATAGCATTATGCCAAAATGGATGTTGCTTAGTCATTGGTTTTCTTTCCTCTTATTTAAAAACAAACAAACATAAGAATAACTTTGTATGGCACAGAAATTGACACAAGCATTGAGAACTCTTTGCCTTATTTGCTATCAGAACCCAAATCCAACATGTCTTATTTTTCTTCTGTGATCTGGATTTACATTTTCATATGGTCACTAGAGGCCTGGTGCATGAAAATTCATGCACTGGATGGGGGTTCCCTCAGCCCAGCCTGCCCCCTCTTACAGTTCTGGAACCCTCAGGGGTGGAAGGCGACTCAGCGATCAGGGGAAGAAAACACCCCATCACACCTCCGTTGCTGGCAGTGCAAGCCTCGGCCGGCCCTGGTTACCTGTGCCTTGGCCAGCCCTGGGTGGCTGGGCAGCTGCCATCCGAGGCTTGCCTGTGCCTTGGGCCAGCCCTGGGTGGCTGGGGGCTGAGAGGGCTGGGGGATTCCAGAGGCAGGTGATTGTAGCCTCTCAGTCCTCTCAGCCACCCCCAAGTGGGCCCAGCCTTGCCATGCACCTTGCGCTCCAGCGGGGCTGAGAGGACTGGGTGCCGCCATATTTGAGGGTGTAGCAGTCAATTAGCATATTCCCTTCTTACTGGCTGTGGGCACCGTCATCTTTGAGGGCAGGGCAGTCAATTAGCATATTCCCTTATTGGCTGTGGGTGCCACCATCTCTGGGATGGTGTGAGGGTCAATTAGCATATCCCCTCTTTATTAGATAGGGTTACCACAACTTTGCCAGAATATTAGTGCTACTCCAGTCTCTAACTTCTGTGTGTCTGTGTTTATTTTTTTTACCTTCCAGAATTGTTAATTTCTTACGAGTCTGTTAAGAACTACTAAGTAGTATCTTTCTTCCATTCTTACCATTTCTCTCCAGAGCAACACAAGCTTTCTCACACCCTACGCCTATCTTGCAAATACATATACAGTCTTCTTTTTATGATTTGGATGAAACATATAATAATAGTTATTAGATCTGCTGGACTGTTTGAAAACGTGTGAATTGTTATGGAAGCAGATGATTTATCCTAGGCATTACTGTAGTGGGCAAAGTATTATATATTTAGGTACTTGTATTTTAGGCATGTATTAGTTTTCATTTAATATATGTAGAACACATACTACATTTACCTTTTTTTTGTAAGAGAACATTTATTGGGTAAATTATAGAGGTAGAACAAGAAATTTCTAGAAGAAATGGGCTTAGAAAACACATTATGCATGTAAAGGATGGGCCCTGGGAGCTTGGGAGTGAGAAAGCTTATGGTAAGAGGCCTTGGGGATGGGGAAAAGAAGGGTAGGAAAAGACAGGGAATGCCCCCAGAAGGGAGAGTGCATGGGAAATCCTTCCTAAGGATTTTAAGGGTGGAGGTTTTAGGGGAGGTTCTAGAGAAGATCTCAGTAGAATATGCAGCAGTTTTTTATGTGTATCCTCTCAGGGTTGTGGTCTCTACTGATTGATTTGCTGACACCAGGGCAGGGGGTAATTATTCAATGCAGCTGGTCCTGACATCAGCAGTGGCTGGTTTTTCTGCCTTTTAATTTTTATTGGAATACCAAAGTATTGGGTTTAAATCATTTGATTATAGAGTGGTTAGTACTCTAGCCTTAATTAAAATTGAGTACCTAGTGCCATTTATGTATCAAAAGCAAAGAAACTCTTATGTGTATTTTTTTCTTTTTATTGTTCAGATTTTTACAATTGTTCCTCTTTTTTCCCCCCATAGCTTCCTCCACCTGGCTCCCACTCCTCCCTCTGCCCTTACCTCCCCCCCATTGTCCTCATCCATAGGTGTATGATTTTTGTCTAGTCTCTCCTGCACCCGCCTCACCCCTTCCCCTCTGAGAAGTGTCAGTCCACTCTCTTTCTGTGCTCCTGATTCTATTATAGTCACCAGTTTATTCTGTTCATCAGATTTTTAATTCACTTGGTTTTTGGATTCACTTGTTGATATATATGTATTTGTTGTTCATAATTTTTTTCTTTACCTTTTTCTTCTTCTTCCTCTTCTTGAAGAGTGCCTTTCAGCATTTCATATAATACTGGTTTGGTGTTGATGAACTTCTTTGTTTTTTTCTTATCTGTGAAGCTCTTTATCTGCCCTGCAATTCTGAATGATAGCTTTGCTGGGTAGAGTAATCTTGGTTGTAGGTTCTTGCTATTCATCACCTTGAATATTTCTTGCCACTCCCATCTGGCCTGCATAGTTTCTGTTGAGAAATCAGCTGAAAATCATATGGATGATCCCTTGTAGGTAATTAACTCTTTTTCTCTTGCTGCTTTTAATATTCTCTCTTTGTCTTTTGCTCCTGGTCTTTTAATTATGATGTGTCCTGGTATGGTCCTCTTTGGATTCCTTTTGTTTGGGGTTCTGTGCACTTCCTGGACTTGTAAGTCTATTTCTTTCACCAGGTGTGGGAAGTTTTCTGTCATTATTTTAAAAAATAGGTTTTCAGTATCTTTCTCTCTTCTTCTAGCTCCCCCATAATTCTGTTGTTGGTACGCTTGAAGTTGTCCCAGAGGCTCCTTACACTATCTTTACATTTTTGGATTCTTTTTTCTTTTTTCTTTTCCAGTTGAGTGTTTTCTGCTTCTTTGTATTTCAGATCTTTGACTTGATTCTTGCATTCCTCTATTCTGCTTTTAGGTCTCTGTATAATATTTTTTATTTTAGTCAGTGTATGTTTAATTTCTTGTTGGTCCTTTTTCATCTCCATGAGGGTCTCACTAAATTTATCTATCTTTTCTAGGAAATTCTTGAAAAACCTTGTAACCGTGGTTTTGAACTTTATATCCAGTCATTTATTTTCCTCCATTTCTTTTGTTTGTGATCTGTCCCTTTGTCTCCACATTTTTGCTGCTTCCCTGAGTTGGTAGAGTAGCTTTGTGTGCTAGGTGTCCTATATGGCCCAGTATCTCTGCCTCCCCAGTTACCTGAGACGGACTCTCTTGGTGCACCTCTTTGTGGACTGTGTGTACAACCTTGTTGTAGTTAAGTCTTGATTGTTATTGATATCACTAGGGGGAATTGACCTCCTGGATAATTGGCTGTGAGGATTAGTTGTGTCTATGCCGGGTGAACTTCTGTGCTGGAGTCAGCCTTATGAGACAAGATTTGCAAAATTGCAAAAGCCTCTGTGTTTAGCTTGGATGGGGTAAAGTCTCAGGGCTGAGCAAACAGCCTTGGCTTCCCATCAGCCCTGCCCTATGTGGTCCCTGGGTCTCAGTGTCCCTTGGTAATTGCTGCAGCCCTCACTGCACACACTCACATGCGTGTGCCTCCAGACCTCTGCCTTTCCAGCTCCTCTGAGTTTCCATGTGCTCTGGGGTCCCATATGAGTCTGGGTGCCCAGGGTCTCACCTGAAACTAGGGCTCAGGTCATTTGGAACTGGATTTCAGCACAGTTGAGAGGCTCTATCTTCCTCTCACCAGAGAAAGCCAGCAGCACAATCAGCAGTCAGTCCTTTCTTCACGCACTTTCGCATACCTCCAGACCCTTGCACTCCATAGCTCCCCTAAGTTTCTGTGCATTCCTCCCTTTTCACTATAGTACAGACTCCCCTGTATGAGTCTCGCCTGGAACTGGGGTTCAGTGCAACCGGAACTAGGGCTCAGTGCAGTTGGGAGTCTCTCTCACTCCCGCTAGAGAAAGCCAGCCAGGCACCCCACCACCTGTCCTCTCCACATGTGTGTCTGTATACCTCAGCTTTTTGCAACTCCTCTGAATCTCCGTGAGCCCCTCTCTTTCCTTCTAGTTGTAGAATTTACACTCATCCAGCTTTCCTGTGGTTCTGAATGATGTCCGTTCTGTCTTTTAGCTGTAGTTTTGAAATTGTTGTGGGAGGCAGCAGTTTAGGTGTTTATCTATGCCACCATCTTGGTTTCTCCCTTATGTGTATTTATAAATGCTAATGTAGAGATAGATTTACACTTTCTGCAAAACCAGTGTGGACCTCAGTGTGAATTTGTTCAACTCATGAGAAAAATGCCTTCTATGGCATAACATACATTTCTAAGTATAGAAAAGTCTTGGCTATATGAATCCTGGGAGTAATTTTTCCCCCTCACATTGCCTATTTTCCTTGATCTTTGAATACAAATTGTGGTATTTTTAAAATGTATAAGTACTACCAGTAAAAGTATAGAAATGGTATTTAAAAAACAGTCATGAACAGCAAAACAGCAACAACCATTTGACAGGAATCCCTAAAATTTGCCCTAGGGTGTTGAAATTAACCTAATTTGTAAAAAAAGCCTTTCCTTGTTTAGAAATTAATGAGACCAATTAAGTTATATCACCCTAATTTTAGAAAGAAAAATTATGAATATTGGAATGAAAACAAAGCAGAAGAATTAGCCTACATTGGCAACATTATAAAAATTTATTTAAATTTGCATCAAACCAGAATGATGAGGCTTCTGTATACTTTTGTATAACTGTAATGAGAAAGAATTATACTTAGTTGATTAAGGACAACTGGCTTTGCTAATTGTGAAACTAGGATTTAAAAAAAAAAGCCTTTTTACTATATGTTTCAGTTATCTGTATTCATATCTCCCTATATTCCTTATACATTACTTTAACTTTTTAAAAGAAAGTCTTTTGTCCATTGCTGTAGTCAGTTGAAAGTGATCTAGATTGAGTGTAGCTGTAACTTATACAATTGTAGAAAAATATACTGATGCCTTAATATATCATTATTAAAAAAACACACTCACATCATCAAGTGTATTTGTTTCTTATTGCTTCTATAATAGATTACCACAATTTTAGTGGCTTAAGATAACATAAATGTATTATATTACACTTCTAGACGTCAAAACTTTAAAATCAAGGTGTTGGCAGAGCTGTGTTCCTTCGGGAAGCTGTAGGGGAGTACAATAGACAGAATGTTTGCGTCCTCTCCAAATTTATATGTGGAACTCTAATCCCAAAGGTGATGGATGGTATTAGTTAATGGCGACTTTGGGAGGTGATTAGGTTATGGAGGTGGAGTCCTCGTGGATACGATTAGTGCCCTTATAAAAAGAGCCTAGAGCGAAGTTCCTCTCCCCTTTCACCAAGTGAGGACGCAGTGATCATCTGTGAACCAGGAAGCAGGTCTCCAGAAGATGTCAAACCTACCACTATCTTGATCTTGGACTTTCCAAATTACAGATCTGTAAGGAATAAAATTTTATTATTTAAACCACCTAGTCTATAGTATTTTTGTGATAGCAGCCTGAACTGACCACACAGTTGATAATAATTTGATAATTAGCCGGTTGATAATAATTTTCTTACCTTTCCTAACTTCTAGCAATAGCCTTAATTCCTTGGCTCCTGGCCTTTAGCCAGCTATCCTGCCATTCCAACCTTAGCACCAGTTATTGCCTTTCTTTCCTTTACGTTCTTACTTCTCTTTTCCATATCTTTGTGAATACATTAAGCTCACACAGATAATCCAGAATCTTTCCATCTCAAGAACCTTAATTTTATCACATCTGCAAATATCCTTCTGCCATGTAGATCTTTATTGTTAAATCTCAGTTATTGGGGATATGCACTAATTGTTTAAATATAGATGTGAAACATGGTGCTGACTGGACTCAAATCCAGTAGACCAGTGATCAGCAAACTCATTAGTCAACAGAGCCAAATATCAACAGTACAATGATTGCAATTTCTTTTGAGAGCCAAATTTTTTAAACTTAAACTTCTTCTAATGCCACTTCTTCAAAATAGACTTGTCTAGGCCATGGTATTTTGTGGAAGAGCCACATTCAAGGGGCCAAAGAGCCGCATGTGGCTCGCGAGCTGCAGTTTACTGACCATGGCAGTAGAGGTTATGGAATATGATTTTTTTTAGGTTACTGATTAGTAATTGCTCACCACAGCATCAAGATTAAAAAATTTTTAGTTTTATGTCTCAGTAGATCACCTTGCCTCTCTATTCTTCTTATTGAGGCTATCATGAACTTCCTTTAAAAAAAAGTTTTTTTGATTTGAGAGAAATAGAAACATCGATAAGAGAGAAATACCAACATCAATGCGCTATCTCCAGGGATGGAGCCCACAACCTGGGCATGCGCCCTGACAGGGAACCAAACTGGCAACCTCCTGGCTGGTGTGGCTTAGTGGTTGAGCAGAAGATGGTGCAGATGGTGTATATTCTGTATAATAAAATTGCATGAGTTGAAGCTCAACCACTAAGCCACACCAGCCAGGCCTGTCATGAACTTTCATTACCTTAAAACATTTTGGTTTCCTATCCATGCTCCCATCCTGTTTCTTATGAAGAACTGAACCCCATCTTTTCAAAAACTAACTTCTCCATTTGTAATCTGAAACCTGGTACTGCCCTTCTCCTGAATCTGCATTTATAAATATTTGTAAGTCTTCTCTTTCAAATAAACAAACAAACAGACAGATAAATTTTTATCCCTATCTTTTCCCTGAAGCTACTCTTTCATCTAGTGAAGACTTAATTTCTTTTTTAAATTTTTGTCTCCTTTTAAATAGGCGATCTTTGAGGGTCTGTCTTTAGTCCACTTTTTCTTTTCATGCTCTTTTCCTGGGAAATCCTACTTAGTCCCATGACTTCAACTATCACTGAGCACTAATTTTTTCCCTGAAGGTCATACTACTCAATATAGTAAAAAATAAACTCATTTTTTCATCATGTTCTGTCCCCATCTTCCTATCCTTAAAAGATCAAGAGTAAACAAATACACTCTGTCTTTCCCGTGTTGATTGATTTGATTACCATTTTCCTAGTTACCCAGAGATAGTTAGAAATAGTTGTGAGGCTAGAAAACATCCAGAGTTAGTGCAGTCTGAGTCAGGATTGCAAAAAAACTTTAAAGTATATAAGCTTCATTGCCCTCAAACTCCATAGCTTGCTTTTAATGTACCTAACCAATCTAATGCATTTTCCTGATTATATGCAGGTCTGCAATTAAGGCGTTGCGTCCTGGAGGGTTACTTGTGTACTCTACATGCACCCTTTCCAAAGCAGAAAATCAGGATGTGATCAGTGAAATTTTAAATTCCTGCCGTAATATCATGCCTGTGAACATAGAGGAAATGGCAAGAACTTGCTCCCAAGACTTCGTATTTGCTCCCACTGGCCAGGAGTGTGGACTCTTGGTGATTCCAGAAAAGGGCAAAGCATGGGGCCCAATGTATGTAGCCAAATTAAAAAAATCATGAACTTGGTGATGTGTATTTTGGAAACTGTCAATGTACTGTTGTATTTATTTTTTGGGCTCTCTACATGTGAACATTTAAATAATTATGGAGTCAGTTTCCCTGGATCTGTTTTGGAATCCTACTTTGTACTTTAGCATCTCAGAGTTTAGGCTTGAGAATTTTCCAGATGTATATATTTTTCCTAGAAATACATCCACAGCATGATTTAAGGTGGTGCAGATGGTGTTTATTCTGTATAATAAAATTGCTTTTACTTGGCATTTTGAGTTAAATTAATCTACATGGTTTTGTGCATAGGATGTTTAGAAGTACATTCTATCCATGAGGTTGATACTTTGAACCTTTAAAAATGCACATTTGCTGTCCCTTTTATAATTCTTCTTATGAAATATACAGATTCTTTGAGAGTTTTCTTCCCCCTTTTTCTTCAGAACTGATTGGTATTCTGAGACTAACTTCTTAAGCAGCTCTATTTCTAGTTCTAGCAAAATATGTTTCCTACTTAAGTTGTTTTTGTTAAGGAGCTGTCTTCTGTTTACTGCAAAGGTCAGTGATTCTACTGACACCAGCTTTATTTCTCCACATTTTTCTATTCACAAATACAAATTGAAAGGGGAAATTATGTTGAAAGGCCATTAAAAGAGCAGATTCACATGCACATGTTTGACTTTAGACATTCAGCTTGTAGAATAATGGAGTCTATCCAGCAGACTATAAAGCAAGTGCTTGAAACAAAACCAGAATGATTAATAACTGTAATAACTGAACTATATTTGGAGAGTTTTGTTACATAATTGCAGTTGTAATGAGCACCACAGAATCTGATTATCTTACAGTTGCAATCTGGAGGGGCTTTTTATTTCACTCTGTTATGAAATGTTATAAGAGAGTATGATGTCACAAGTTAATACACAAGAGGGAGATACGTAATGAGAGTGGGTTATACTATTTCCAAAACTCAGTACATTTACTAAGTGGCTCTCCCTGTTTACATATATCTTGAGAATGTACATATTTCTGTATATGTATTTAGAGTTTTAGTTTCAGGGTGGATTATGTGTTTTCTCTAGAAATTGCTTTACTTAGAGTCCAAACATATTTTTCCAACTGTTAAGGAAAAGCATTCACAATTCAAAAGATTATATCATTTTGGAAATAGGCATTTAAAAAAACACTTCTGACTATCCTATCTAATAAAAGAGTAATATGCAAATTGACCATACCGCCACTATATTCACAAGCCACGCCCACCAGCCATGCCCACCTACCAATCAGAGCAAGTATGCAAATTAAATCAACCAAGATGGCTACAGCCACAGAGAAAGCAAGAGGGAGGTTTGGGTTGCCCATGGCGATGGAGGAAGCCAAGCTTTCTGCATGTTTCAATGGCTGCCGCCTCTTAGTGAGGCTTGGGGTGCCCCTGGCAATGGAGGAAGCCAAGCTTTCTGCACACCCTCGCTGGCCTCTGCTTAAGGCAATAAAGTTTCAATGGCTATGTGAGCAGAAGACTTGGCTCCACTCCAGGCTAGGAGCTACAAAGTTTCAATTATAGAAGATAAATAAATCCCAGATACCAGGGCCTCCGCTTGGGCTGCCGGGTAGTGTGGCCGGCCTGCGAACCACCACAGGCCCCTCAGCCAGGCCTCCAAGGGAACACCCACCCTGATGCAGGACACCCTTCAGGGCAAACCAGCTGGCCCCCACCTGTGCACCAGGCCTCTATCCTATGTAATAAAAGACTAATATGCAGATTGACCATTACTCCAACACACAAGATGACTGCCCCCAGTCAAAAGATCCTGGCCCCATGTGGACACAAGATGGTCATCACAAGATGGCCAGCAGGGAGGGCAGTTGGTAGGGGCCAGGCCTGCAAGGGAGGGCAGTGGGGGTGATCAAGCCTGCAGGGGAGGGCAGTTAGGGGTGACCAGGCCAGCAGTGGAGGGAAGTTGGGGGTGACTGGGCCTGCAGGGAAGAGCAGTTGGGTGGGACCTATGCCTGCAGGGGAGGGCAGTTAGGTATGACCAGGCCCAGAGGGGAGCGCAGTTAAGGGCAAACAGGCTGGCAGGGGAGCAGTTAGGCATCAATCAGGCTGGCAGGGAAGTGGTTAGGGGATGATCAGGCTAGCAGGCAGAAGCAGTTAGGGGTAATCAGGAAGGCAAGCAGGAGAGCAGTTGGGAGCCAGCAGTCCTGGATTGTGAGAGGGATGTCCAACTGCCCATTTAGGCCCGATTCTACTCTAATCGGGCCTAAACGGGCAGTTGGACATTCCTCAAGGGGTCCCAGATTGGAGAGGGAGCAGGCTGGGCTGAAGGATATCCTCACCCTCCCATGCACAAATTTCGTGCACCAGGCCTCTAGTATAAATATAAAATTCTGCTGAAGTTGAATCTTTTTGAATTGTTTATTCTATTCTTTTCATGTAAATAGACTATCAATTAAATTTTTTTTTATTTTGCAAGCATATATTACTGGGTTACTGTAACTGGGAAGTCCAAGGAAGAATGTTTATTCTATACCTTCATTCCACTAATCATTTTATTTTTTTAGAATGCTTCATGAATTTGCATCCTGGCATAGGGACCATGCTAATCTCTGTATTATGCCAATTTTAGTATATGTACTGCTCAAGTGAGCACAACCATTTTTTTCTTTATATCTATTCAATGTGTTTAAAGAAAAGCTGGATCTTTTAGACTCAATCAGATATACTGGGTTAATGAAGATTAATGATAATGGAAAAAGATATTTGTAATGTGCTTAATTTTTTTCAATATGAAATCCTATCTTTAGATATTATAGGTTTAAAAAGTGCATTCATTCTGAGTAGGTTAATCACAAAGTAAAATTTCACAGCACACTTCATTGATTGTCATTGTTTCACCAACAGAATGCCATGAAGTCCATTCTGAGTACTCAATGTGCCATTTGATTAGACCTTCCTATGTACTTCAAAAATGCAACTATATATAAATATCTCTATTATTAACAATCATTATAATGAAACAGCTGACATATACTTATTGACCGCTGAATATTTGATTAAGTATATATAACTTTAAAAAATATAGCTTTTTTTGATCTTTTCAACAGTCTCAGGAGTGATCATTGTAACTACCTTTTGTAGATGAGAAAACCAAGCTGAGTGCTATTCTTGAGTCCAAGATTAAAACTAGCTCCAAAGGTCAGGCCCTTGTCCCTCTCTACACTATGCTGTCTCATAGGATATAGGTTATAAGAACCCTTAGTGTTGCCCCTTGACTTTACCCTTATTCTCCATTGCTCAGTTTTCTAAAACAATTCCTTATCCACAGGGCTTCTATTTGTTGTTGTTTTGTTTTGTTTTGTTTTATCTCAAATATTTCAGGGTATGTTCTAAAGAAGTACTTCTTGTGATTGTCATACCCAGAAATATCCCAAGGACATATTCTGTGCCTTTCTTTTCTTTGCAGATACTGAACTGAAGAACAGAAATTTGGGGCAGCCTTGCAATGTCAATTGAAAAGCAAGGAGTAATTGATACTACTTTCTGTGGCATTGAGTTACTTTCGAAATAGCTTTATAAAAATTTAGGTTGCTTACCAACACATTAACTTCTCTCTGCCATCATCACACTGAACAGCCACTAGTTTCAGAAATAGACTATGAATAAATTTAATGCATTGAAATGGTGTGTACTGAATTTTTAAAGCATCAGATACTATCTGTGGTTTGGAATCAAGGCAGTCTGCAGTCCTTTTATCCAATTATATATATCCATCTAGCCTTATGCTCAAGATTGCATGTTATCCCCTTAGCAATATTGTGAAAAAAATATCCTTTTATACAGGGTGAGTAGACATAAAATAATAGAGACCAAACCACTGGCTATGTAACTAAATAAAATTATCAAAAATCTAATAGGCCCTTATCCAACTAGACTGTGTCTTGAGAGATGAGTATCAGATAATCTGCATAGGCTAATATAACTCAGATGGGAAACAAAAAATTGGAACCAATAGCAACACTTATTAGATACCTGGAAGTCCTTAAATGCAATTGAATGGGCTACTTGTATTATGTGCTAGGTAAATTTTACTTTGGGGACAAATATAACAGCACAATTTATTTTCAACCCATTTATATGGTTCAAATCAATGGTTTATAGTTTCCCTTTCCTTGCCTTATTACTGCATTGTGGAGGGAAGAGAGGATGGTGCCCATGAATGATGCAACTCTCAGGCTGACATTGAGCTACATATCACCCAGGTCCCATGGGTGTCTGAAGGGTATTCAGATGAAAGTTCATAAGTTAACTAATATCTGCTGATAACCTACTTTTCTTTCTTTTTTATTTTATTTTATTAATTTTTTATACATATCTCCCCATTGCCCCTTCTCCCTCCCAGGCATACCCCAATCCCCCAGTGTCTATGTTCATTGGTTATGCTTATCTGCATGCATACAAGTCCTTTGATTGATTTCTTATCTACCTCACCTAACCTTAATATTCCTGCTGTAATTTCACAGTCTGTTTGATGCTATCTGCCTCTGTATCTATCCTTTTGTTCATCAGTTTACAATGTTCTTTATTATCCACAAATGAGTGAGATCATGTGGTGCTTCTCCTTCATTGACTGGCTTATTTCACTAAGCATAAGGCTCTCCAGTTCCATCCAGGTGCTGCAAATGGTAAGAGTTCCTTCTTTTTAAGGGCAGCATAGAATTCCATTGTGTAGATGTACCACAGTTTTCTGATCCACTCATCAGCTGACGGGCACCTAGGCTGTTTCCAAATTGTAGCTATTGTAAATTGTGCTGCTATGAACATAGGGGTGCATAAATCCTTTCTGATTGGTGTTTGTGATTTCTTAGGATAAATTCCTAAGAATGGGATTACAGGGTCAAATGGGAGATCCATTTTTAGTTTTTTGAGGAATCTCCATACTGTTCTCTGCAGTGGCTGTACCAGTCTGCATTCCCACCAGCAGTGCACAAGGGTTCATTTCTCTCTACAGCCTGACCAGCACTTGTCATTTGTTGATTTGTTGATGATAGCCATTCTGACAGGTGTGAGATGGTACTGCATTGTTGTTTTGATTTGCATCTCTCGGATGATTAGTGACCTTGAGCATGTTTTCATATGTCTGTTGGCCGTCCTTCTGTCTTCTTTCAAAAAGATTATTTTAGGTCCATTGCCCATTTTTTTTATTGGATCATTTGTCTTCCTTTTATTAAGTTGTATAAGTTGCTGTAGATGTTGGAGATTAAACCTTTATCAGTGATAACATTTGCCAATATGTTCTCCCATACAGTGGCCTTTCTTGTTGTTTTGCTGATGGTTTCTTTTGCTATGCAAAAGCTTTTTATTTTGATGTAGTCCCATTTGTTTATTTTTTCTTTAGCTTCCATTGCCTTTGGAGCAGTATCAGTGAAGAAGTTCTTTTAGCATATGTCTGAGATTGAGCTGCCTGTGGATTCCTCTAGTATTTTTATGGTTTCCCTTCTAATGTTTAAGTCATGTATCCGTTTTGAGTTTATTTTTGTATTTGGTGTAAGTTGGTGGTCCAGTTTCATTTTTTTGCATGTATCTGTCCAATTTTCCCAACACCATTTATTGAAGAGGCTATCTTGGCTCCATTGTATGTTTATGCCTCCTTTGTCAAATATTAGTTGAGCATAGTGATTTGGGTGAATATCTGGGTTCTCTATTCTATTCCATTGGTCTATATGTCTGTTCTTGTGCCAGTACCAGGGTGTTTTGAGAACAGTTGCTTTGTAATATAGCTTGAAGTCTGGTATTGAGATCCCACCTACTTTATTCTTCTTTCTCAGAATTGCTGTGGCTATTCATGGTCTTTTTTTGTTCCAGATGAATCTATGAAGAATTCTTTGTAGGTCTGTGAAATATGTCGTTGGTATTTTAATGGGTAGTGCATTGAATCTACAGATTGCTTTGGGTAGTATGGACATTTTAATGATGTTGATTCTCCCAATCCATGAGCATGGTATGCTTTTCCATCTGTTAACATCTTCCTCTATCTCTTTTTTCAGTATCCTGTAGTTTTCTACATATAGGTCTTTTACCTCTTTCGTTAGGTTTATTTCTAGGTATCTTAATTTTTTTGGTGCGCTGAAAAATAAGATTACTTTTTTAGTCTCTCTTTCTGTAATTTCACTATTAGTGTATAGAAATGCCACAGACTTCTTAGCATTAATTTTGTATCCTGCTACATTGCCGAATTCATTAATTAAGTCAATTAGTTTTGGAATGGAGGCCTTTGGGTTTTTTATGTACAGTATCATGTCATCTGCAAATAAGGACAGCTTTTTCTTCTTTTCCAATGTAGATGTCTTTTATTTCTTCTTCTTGTCTAATTGCAATGGCTAATACTTCCAGTACCATGTTGAACAGGAGAGGTGAGAGTGGGCATCCCTGTCTGGTTCCTGTTCTTAGGGGAAATGGTTTTAGTTTTTGCCCATTGAGTATGATGTTAGCTGTGGGTTTATCATATATGGCTTTTATGATGTTGAGGTATGATCCTTCTATTCCCACTTTGCTGAGAGTTTTTATCAAGAAACAGTGTTGGATTTTGTCAAATGCTTTTTCTACATCAATTGATATGACTGTGATTTTTATCTCTATTTGTTTATGTGATGTATCACGTTTATTGATTTGCGGATATTGTACCATCCTTGCATTCCTGGGATGAATCCTACTTGGTCACGGTGTATGACCTTTCTGATGTACTGCTGGATCCGGTTTGCTAGAATTTTGTTGAGGA
>JAAGEH010000286.1:28664015-28674722 GCA_011751065.1 Lasiurus cinereus | reverse complement strand
GGGTATTAAAGTCTCCTACT
Source organism: Lasiurus cinereus (assembly GCA_011751065.1). NCBI lineage: Eukaryota > Metazoa > Chordata > Mammalia > Chiroptera > Vespertilionidae > Lasiurus > Lasiurus cinereus. Next base: position 28,674,702 of record JAAGEH010000286.1, on the reverse strand, counting down.
ATGATTGTATTGCTGTCAATCTCTCCCTTAATATCCTCCAAGAGTTTTTTTATGTATTTAGGTGCTCCTATATTGGGTGCATATATGTTTACCAGAGTTATTTCTTCTTGTTGGATTGTTCCCTTTAGTATTATGAAGTGTCCTTCTTTATCTCTTGTTATGTCCTTCACTTTGAGATCTAATTTGTCAGATATAAGTATTGCAACCCCAGCTTTTTTTTCATTTCCATTTGCCTCAAATACCATGTTCCATCCCTTCACCCTCAATCTGTGTGCGTCTCTTTTCCTGAGGTGGGTTTCTTGCAGACAGCAGATATATGGATCATGTTTTCTTACCCAATCGGTTACCCTATGTCTTTTGAATGGAGCATTTAATCCGTTTACATTTAAAGTTATTATTGATAAGTACTTATCTGTTGCCATTTTTAGTCCTTACCCCCGAGTTCCTTCTTCGCTTCCTCTTTCTTTTTATTACAGCAGACTTTTTAACATTTCTTGCATTGCTGGTTTGGTGGTAATATATTCCCTTAGTCCTTTTTTGTCTGTGAAGCTTTTGATTTCACCTTCAATTTTGATTGAGAGGCTTGCAGGGTACAGTATTCTTGGATTCAGACCCTTCCTTTGCATGACTTTGTATATTTCATTCCATTCTCTTCTGGCCTGACGAGTTTCTGTTGAGAAGTCAGTAGCTAGTCTTATGGGGGTTCCTTTGTAGGTAACTTTCTGTTTCTCTCTGGCTGCTTTTAAGATTCTTACTTTGTCGTCGGTGTTTACCAATTTAATTATAATGTGCCTCGGTGTCGGTTTGTTGGGGTTCATTTTGCTTGGGACTCTGTGAGCTTCTTGGATTCGTGTGGGTTTTTTTCTTTTCTATATTGGGGAAATTTTCTGTCATTATTTCTTCAAACACGTTCTGTAATCCTTGTTCAGTTTCCAGTCTTTCTGGAACCCCAATTATGCGGATGTTATTTTGTTTCATGTTATCCCAAAGTTCCCTTAGACTCTCCTCTTGCTTTTTAACTTTTTTTTCTAGAAGCTGCTGTACTTGGGTATTTTTTCCTACCGTGTCTTCTAGCTCACTGATGTGGTCCTCTGCTTCTTCTAGTCTACTTTTGATGCTTTCTATTGAGTTCTTTATCGCAGTGATGTCATTATTCATTTCTTCTTGTTTATTCTGCACCTCCTCTAGTTTCTTCTGCATTTCTTCTTGTTTATTCTGCACCTCCTCTAGTTTCTTCTGCATTTCTTCTTCATGCTTCTTTACCTCCTCTAGGTTCTTATTCATTACCACTTGGCTCTTACTCATATTGTCAAATTTGTCTTTCATTCTTTTCAACCACATTATGATAATTTCTCTGAACTCTTTCTCTGGTAGGCTTATTTGTGGTTCTATTTCGTTTACTTCCTTTTCTGGTGAAACCTGCCTTTCGGTCTTTTGTGGGCTGTTTCTTTTTCTGCCCATGGTCTTTCTTCTCTGAGTGTCTGGTTATGTAGTGCTCTCTCCTACGTTGATTGAGAGGCACAAACTACAACACGACCAGGTACAGCACACAAGGCACTGAGTAGAAATGTATTCAAGATGTTAATAATCACAAATAAGGTGACCACCAATGAAGGACAAATTAGGGGTAAATAGAGAAAGAAAAAGAGGAAAATGAGGAATTGATCTCTGAGACAAAGCACAGGACGTCTCTAGGCTGTGCTCAGATCCTGCTACTCTGTGGTTCCCAAAACCAGTTTGTGGGGGTTTTGCAGCCTGGACACTGCAATAACTCCCAGGTGGTCCCTCTGCCCCAGAGAAAAAGAAAAAAAAAAAAGAGTCGTTGCCAGAGCTCTCCTCCTCTCCTCTGTCAACAGCTCAGAGGGTTTGCCTTCACACTCAGGGAGCTCGCCCTGACCACCTCCTCGGACCTCTCCAGAAGCAGCTTTCCCGAAGCCCGGCTCCCACAGTGTGCGCGTCTCTGCCCTTCGGGGGTAGGAGACCGCACCCTGGCCCAGGCGAAATCTGACCCTTCCTTGCGCGCGTGCGCAGTGTGGATTTCTGAATCCTCCGCCTGCGCGTCTGTGCCGCCTGGGAAGCAGCGCTCTGGGTCCTGGCTGCTCTGTGGGTGCCTCCGTCAGCCGCAGCTTTCAGACCTCGGCAGACATCCACCTCCCCCTTAAGTCAGGCGCAATCTGACCTTTCCGTGTGCTCTGTGGATCTCTGATTCCGCCGCGTGTCTGCGCCGATTGGAGAGCGGAGTTCTGGGTCCCCGGGTTCCTGGCTGCTCGATGGGTGCCCAGCCGAAGGCTTCAGAGCGCTGCAGACATCCACCTCCCACTGCAAGATGGCTCGGGCTCCGCGTTCGCGCTGGTGGCTCCGGTGGACAAAAACCCCGTGGCAGTGGGGCTGCCTGGCCGGGAGAGCCCCCTCCAGCAGTTCCCCGCCTTCCCCTGGAGGACAACTGACTCCTAGCTTGCCAACAAACACTCCCAATGCAACTCTCAGCCGCTTTCTCTCCCTCTGCCCAGCGACAAAGCTCCAGACGCGTCCGTCTACTCTGCCGCCATTTTCTCCTCCCTCGATGTCTCTCTTTCATTGATGTTTCTGACTTTCTATCCTTCTCCCTTCCTCTCTGTAAAAAATTAATAAAATATATTTTAAAAAAAAGTAAACAGTCTCTGAGGCCTCAGTGTTTTATCAACTATTTAAAATAGAACGGTATGTTAAATTCTGCATGTGTATAGTTTTATACAACTCTAAAGCCCACAAAACCTTTACAAGGTTTTTAAAAGTTGAAATTAAAAGAAGTACTTTAACAACTCAGATGATACTGTCCTGTTGAAATTCTAGTACTACTTGAAATCCAAACATGGTACTTATTTTATAGGGCTTTGGAATGTAGTATCTGAGCTACCATGCATCATATAATCTCTCATTTCTTTCATCAATTTTCTCTCTTTGGACTGTAGAAAAAACAAACCTTCATTTTTGAGGCATTCTATTTGTCTCCAACTTTTCATGAGTACAGAATTTATATATTAAGAACACTTTCGGGGTTTTAAAATTATTATGTAACATATATTAAAATAGTACTGCTTGATTTAACTAGACGATGACAGAAACATCTGTAGGACTGTAATATTATTGTAATCATCTAGATGATGCAGAGTATGCATACATCTTATTTTTTAAATTTAGAATAGCTTTAAATGGAGTATAAAATCACCCAAATTCTTATAGGGAGCTCAGTTACATGAGAATATCTGAGAACCATCAAGTCCATGAGCTTCGGTCTGAGAAACATTTCTCTGATCTTTATGAACACTTCCGAATAGGAAAATGTGGAGTATACTCTGACCAGTATGTCTCAGAGCATTTGCCAGGAGAAAGAAATCACAGGAAAATTATTAATTTGAATAAAAGGAAAAACATATTTTGTACACAGCCTTTCCTTACAAGTTTTTTTCCAAGCCAGGAGCATTTTTTCTTGATAATGGAAAAGGTGGTCATATAATTTATTGTATAACCAGGATATTTTTGAGTGGAAGGGCAAGCTATTAATAATGGGCAACTAGCCCTAACCGGTTTGGCTCAGTGGATAAGAATGTTGACCTAAGAACTGAAGGGTCACAGGTTTGATTCCAGTCAAGTTCATGTACCTTGGTTGCAGGCACATCCCTAGTAGAGGCTGTGCAAGAGGCAGCTGATCGATGTTTCTCTCTCATCAATGTTTCTAACTCTCTATCCCTCTTTCTTCCTCTCTGTAAAAAAAATCAATAAAATATATTTTAAAAAGTAATGGACAACCAGTGGAACTAGGACTGTCATGGGAACACAGATCAGGTGGTTTCCCCAAATGAGCATGGGCAGGGTGGGGGGGGGCACTCATTCCTTTGAGTAAATCAGTAGCTCTCATGCTTCATGAGAAGGACTGGTGTCCTTCCTGCACACTTTTCTACAGTCCCCTTTCTGCAGAAATAAGATGCTCCCCCATCTGAGCACAAATAAAAACCACTTTAATTATAAAATGACTTATTTTCCACTTCTCTGCCTGAAATTTAAAGCATGAGGATTTCCTTTTAATCAACAGCTTAGATACTACACTCCAAGCACTCTCTAATAACTTTGATGTTATTTTTTTAAGGAGCTTTGACAAGATCCCAGCTGAGATAATTGATAGTCAAGATGAATAGTCTCAGCTAGGGCAGTGGATTTCAAACTTTTGTAAAACGATGTGAACACATTTGCAAAATGACACACACATGCAAACCCATAAACATATAAAAATTTCTATTCCACAATATCCTTAAATTTAAGATATACATGCCCATATGGAATTTTAAAAAAAAATAGTGTGTGCGACTCATTCAGTTGGATTCATGACCCACTAATGGTTTGTGATTTGCAGTTTGAGAACACTGCTAACCATTCATTCCCTTCTGTGTGAAGTTAAGTAAAAGGGTACATATGTTAATTGATTTCCATGTGTCCTTACAGAACTTCGATTTACTCTTTTGTCCTTGGTTTAAGTAAGAGTCACTTTCAAACATTAAAAAAAAAAAAACCTTCATATGACATGGTGCATTATCTCATTCAAAGTCCTCCCCATGTAAGGAACCTTATTATGAATTTCAATGAATGTTAGATTTCAATGAATGTTTTGAGGTTAGAAAGCCTATGTAAATTAATTTACTTTTTTCTCATTTTGCTTGGATGGTGAGAAAGATAGCTAACTACTATCATCAGTTGCAACAGGTATTTTTATCTCCCTTCATATACCCCATTCTCCACCTGGCTTTTATTCTCCATTTATTCTCCTTTTTTAATAAAATGATCATATTTTGGAAGATGTATTGGCTAAGGCAATAGTACCAGAGTTAAACAGCTGAGTTTGTGATGTTAGGCAACCTCTTTGTATCTTAATTTTCTCATCAGTAAAATTAGGATACTAATAATATCTATATAATGTAAGTTTTGTTATAGCTAAATGAGATAATAATTTTAAATTCTTAGAACATTGCTTAGCCTATAATAAGGAGATAATGAATGAAGCAATTACCAGTGCCATCTAAGGTCTTTAGAAGCAAATATACAATTAGTTAAGGATTCCTTATTTCCCAGTGTTTCAGAATCAGGCAAGTCCCATGAACACATGAGTGAGCCTATAAATGTGTCTCTGTATCTAATTTTATAAATGTCCTTTTTTCAAATGAATTGTTCTGTCTTGGATGAATGTTTTGTCTTGGAATCTTGATTACTTCTTACTCCTTCGTTATATTTATGTCTGAGTTTATTTTCCCATCAGTATGCAAGAAACTTAAGGGTCAGGGACTATCTTACTAATTTTTGGATTCCCCTGGCTCTTCATTCAGTGTTTTCCTATAGTAGGTGTTCCATAAATCTTTAATCAAATTTATTAATTAAACAGGTTCCTTTCAATGTCAATAAAGCAAAAACAATCTCAGTATAAAAGGAGTGAGAATCCCCACAGAGTTTGATGAAAGCACAGAGAATTTGATATTTAGAACATTAGCTGACACCATGAAACCAAAGGAGAATGCTCAACTTTCCTATCAGCCATGTTTAAGAACAGGGGCTTTGTTAGTAAATCTGGATACAAAATCCTTTCTCCATCACTTCATAGTTATGCAAACATGGGCAAGTTATATAACTTTTAAATGTCAGGTCCTTTACACTAAGGACAGTTAAAAGATCATGAATTTAAAGTGCTGAGCACTATGTCATATATAAAAAACAGATATATTAAGTTTTCTTTTACTATGTCACAAATTATTGCAAATTTAACAGCTTAAAAAACAAAAATTTATCATCACAGTTTTCATGAATCTGGAGTTAAGCATATTTTCCTTGGGCCGTCTGTATATGCTTTCAAATGGCTAAAATGAAGGTATAAGCCATGTCTAGAGATTTGACTAGGGAGAGATATATCTCTAAACTCCCTTAGATTATCGATGTAATTTTTATGCTAGCTGTCGGCTCGAGAACCACTCTCAACAGCTAGAAGTCACTGATAGATTCTTGTCACATGGCCCCCTCCATAGGCCCTCTCACTCTATGAATTTTTTAAAAATAATTTTTTATTGTTGAAAGTATTACATACGTCACCTTTTCTCTCCATTAACCCACTTCAGTCCTCCCTTCCCATCTCCCCCCCCACTCCACACACACACCAGGCCTTCAGCACCCTATTGTCTGTGTCCATGGGTTATGCATATATGAATACAAGGTATTTGGTTGATTATCTCCCACCAGCCTACACTCCCCCGCCTTCCCTCTGAGATTTTGCACTCTGTTCCATGCTTCCAAGTCTCTGGATCCACTCTGTTCATCAGTTTATTTTGTTACTTAGATTCCATCTATATCACTCTATGAATTTCTTAATCTCTTCCTTCAGGAAAGTCTCCCAGTCCTTGCAAGTACTCACTTGATTAGGTCAGACCCGCCCAGCATAATCTCCCTTCTGATAAACTCAGAGTCACCTATAAGTAAACCAATCATGGGAGGAATATTTTATCATAGTCTCAGTTTTGTCTCACACTCAAGAAGAGGAAATTATATAAGGGTGTGGGTCATAGGAGGTAGTAATAAGAATTCTGCCTAACACAAGAAGTAATTTCAGATCCTCTCTGAACAAGTATTTAAGTTTTGAGAAACAAGTGATTAAAAAGAGAGAATCACATTTGATTCCACCATTCCACACTTAGTGAGAATTTATACTGTAGTGATTATAAGATGAGAGGTTTGTGGCTGATGTACCCTCCTTATAGGCCTTTGTTACTGTGAACATTTTGCCACTCTGAGTCTAATTCTACTGTTTATATACACATATTAATTAGATAACATCGCCCTTATCTACTTAATCTAGGGTGCTAAATTAAAGAACCAGCACTTTTTTCCCCTAAGATTGGATGAAAAGCTGGATATATTAAATTTATTGGCAGCTTGTAGATCCTCAATATAGCAGTTTCCTAAAAGACTTTTCAATATTTTATGTGCTATTTACATTTACTACTCTGTTTCTAGACTCAAAATTTAATAAAGAAACCACCTTACTATATTGTTCCTATTACTATTATTATCATCTAGGACACCTTGAGATAACCAATGAGAGAAATATAATTGAAATGATAAACAGGAAGATATTGGTTCTCTCTCTCCTTTTAAAATCTATACCAAGTTGTTTAGCAGAACATTTGTTATAACTTTCAGTTGAATTATAGTCAACATTGTAGAAAGTACAAAATATTAAATTACCTATCAATAAACTTTCAATCCAGTTGTAAAGGTAAGATAAAAACATGAAGAGTTAAGTGTCTATAGAAGGCAGTATATAATTATAAGCCAAATGAATATAGAGTGTTAAATAATGGAGTTATAGGCTAGAGATGTCAAAGATGGCTATGGGAAGTAAGGACCACAGCTAAAACTACAGAGATGGGCAGGATGTCGCCAGATGGAGAGAATAGAAGGGGATATTCTAGGAGGTTAGGGTAACATGAGCAAATGTGCACACAGTGAAATATAATGGTGGCAGTATGCCTGCAGGCCAATGTTCAACTAAATGAATAGGAAGAGATAAAGTAGAAAATGTAGATATTATTTGAATCCTCAAATATGAATCCAAGGATTTTGGTCTTAATTCAATAGGCAATGGCAATTCTTTGGCCTTTTTTCAGAAGAGGAATGTCACACAAAGTAATATTGAATAAGTGTTCTTAGATAAAAAGAATGAAAACATACTAAACATATTATTTCAAGGAGAGTAATAATTGGGGGAAGGTTGAATTGGAGGAAAAAGAATATTGCTCTGGTTTATATAACATTACGGATCTGAGAAATGGCCTATGGAGTCATAGAATCTGACTTAGGTCATACCATAGCAATGGGAATTCAAAAGGAGGTGTAGAAGGAAAGGAATAATTAATAGGATTTGAAGACTAAGCATGTATGGGGAAGGAAGAAAGAAGAGAATTAAAAATGTCTGGATTTCCAGCTATTAAAAAATGATGGTAGTACTTGATAGATTTCCTGCATGTAAAATAAGGTAATAAGAGTATTTAATTCATAGTGAACACACATTTGTATTATTAGTGTTATATATATAAAATGTCTAGCACAGTGCTTGATGCTTGTTGCTTTCTAGTAAAATAATTTTAAAATTGTTATGACCATATTCTTTAATTCATAAGCCCCAAACCCATTAAGCTCTGAAAATATATTTTTGATCACCTGATTTGAAGTCTTTTAGTAGTATGACCTTTCCTGAACTGAGAAGTTTTTTTTTTTAATTTTATTTACTGTGTAGATAATATGTTTTCCTCCCTGAATATTAAATGTTTAGGGTAAGAGAAGATATTTTGCTTCAACTTCGTGACTTCGATTTGTCTGACTCAACTCATTTTCTAGATTCAACTCCTTAGCATCTTTGTCAATATATAGCCCTCATCTTGTTATGTAGCTCAGTAAAAGGAACAAATTTGAGTACCAACTGAGAGATTCCTATACATTAAAAAAAAAACATGGTATATGCAATATATTACTTTCCTAATGTTTGAAAATATCTAGTTTCAAATTATATACAGTTCAAGGGTTTTGGATATAGAATAGTGAACCTGTGTTATTGTTGGTGCAAAAACTAAAATAGAACTACTTTGAGGGGACAAAAAGTTCATTTTGGATATATTGAGTCTGAGGATGGTTTCTCACATGCAAGTGAAACTATTTTCCAGGCAATTGGATACCCCACTGTGATTTCAGGTAAACAAATCAGAGAGAGAGAGAGAGAGAGAGAGAGAGAGAGAGAGAGAGAGAGAGAGAGAGAGAGAGAATTGTAATTCAGTAGTGAGAATGGAATCTCCTCGAAAGACTTTGGGGGGAGAGGGAGAAAAGCACTGAGGTGACTACTAAAGCGTGGGTCTGCATGCCATGCTCAGATGAGAAACTTTAGCTGAGCTATCAGCGCCAGTGTTTAGTCAGGCTCAGAGCTTAGTTATAGGAATAGTTTGAGATGGAAGCAGAATAGTTCCTTAGTTGCCAGGGAAAGAATTAATTGCAAGAAGGAGCTATTGACCACCAGCGTCAAGTGCTATAGAGAGCTCACAGGAAAGCATTTGGAACAACAGCCATTTGGACTTGGTAATTTTGAGGTTCAGAGATGGTGACTGAATGCTGAGCTGTTAATAGAGAAGTGAGTGAGAACAGAGGCTTGAGGATTTAAAAGTGGAAGAGGAAGAATCCAAGATGGCGGCATAGGTAAACACCTACACTGCTGCCTCGCACAACAATTTCAAAACTACAACTAAAAGACAGAACGGACATCATCCAGAACCACAGGAAAGCTGGCTGAGTGTAAATTCTACAGCTAGAAGGAAAGAGAGGGGCTCACAGAAACCCAGAGGAGCTGTAAAAAGCTGAGGTACGGAGACGCGTGCGCTGAGAGAGCCGGTGCCAGAGTACCTGGCTGGCTTTCCTTGGCGGGAGGGAAACAGACACTCCCAACAGCATTGAAGCCCTTATCCTACGACACTAAACCCCAGATCCAGCCGAAACTCATACGGGGGGAGTTTGGACTGTGAAAAGGGAGAAGTGCACGGGAATTTAGGGGAGTCGCAAAAGATCAAAGGCCTGGTGGCGCGCACGGCACTGCGCGGAGGACAGATTGCTGATTGTGCCACTGGCTTTCGAGAGTGGGCGGGAGACAGACCCTCCGAACTGTGCCACTTCTGACTCCACTGAGCCCCTGTTTCTGGCGAAACCCTGGAGACCTAGACTAGTGTGGTCTTGGTGCGCAGGGGAGCCGGAGGGGCAGCAGTCTAGAGGCACTGCGGGTGCTCGGGCACAAGGACCACTCCAGCGATTACCCAGTCACGTGAGACTCAGGGGCCATGGATGGCGGGGCCGACTGGAAGGCAAGGCGGTCCCTTAAGCCCTGAGACTCCACCCATCCCAAGCTCAACAGAGGCTTCTGTGGCTTTGCACGTCTGGTATCATAAGGCTGAATTCAACACAAAAGTTGCTCCGGCATAGTGAACATGCTGAGACAAGGGAAGGGATCACAAACAAAAGAAATGGAGGAAAAAAACGACTGGATATAGAGTTCAAAAACACGCTTATAAGGTTTTTCAAGAATATGCTAGAAAAGTTGGATAAACTTAGCGAGAGCCAAGAGGAGATGAAAAAGGACCAACTAGAGATGCTAAAGAGCCAATTAGAGATGAAAAAGGTCCAACTAAAGATGAAAAAGGACCAACTAGAAATTAAACATACACTGACTGAAATAAAAAATATTATACAGAGTCCTAACAGCAAACTAGAGAAAGGCAAGAATCAAGTCAATAATTTGAAATATAAAGAAGCAGAAACACTCAACTGGAAAAGCAAGAAGAGAAAAGAATCCAAAAATGGGAAGATAATGTAAGGAGACTCTGGGACAGCTTCAAGCGTACCAACATCAGAATTGTGGGGGTGCCAGAAGAGAGAGAGCAAGATACTGAAAACCTATTTAAAGAAATAATGACTGAAAACTTCCCACATCTGGTGAAAGAAATAGACTTACAAGTCCAGGAAGCACACAGAACCCCATATAAAAGGAATCCAAAGAAGACCACACCAAGACACATCATCATTAAAATACCAAGAGCAAAAGACAAAGAGAGAATATTAAAAGCAGCAAGAGAAAAACAGT
>JAAGEH010000286.1:28653448-28663615 GCA_011751065.1 Lasiurus cinereus | reverse complement strand
GACACTAAACCCCAGATCCAGCCGAAACTCATACGGGGGGAGTTTGGACTGTGAAAAGGGAGAAGTGCACGGAAATTTAGGGGAGTCGCAAAAGATCAAAGGCCTGGTGGTGCGCACGGCACTGCGCGGAGGACAGATTGCTGATTGTGCCACTGGCTTTCGAGAGTGGGCGGGAGACAGACCCTCCGAACTGTGCCACTTCTGACTCCACTAAGCCCCTGTTTCTGGCGAAACCCTGGAGACCTAGACTAGTGTGGTCTTGGTGCGCAGGGGAGCTCCGGGGGCAGCAGTCTAGAGGCACTGCGGGTGCTCGGGCACAAGGACCACTCCAGCGATTACCCAGTCACGTGAGACTCAGGGGCCATGGATGGCGGGGCCGACTGGAAGGCAAGGCGGTCCCTTAAGCCCTGAGACTCCACCCATCCCAAGCTCAACAGAGGCTTCTGTGGCTTTGCACGTCTGGTATCATAAGGCTGAATTCAACACAAAAGTTGCTCCGGCATAGTGAACATGCTGAGACAAGGGAAGGGATCACAAACAAAAGAAATGGAGGAAAAAAACGACTGGATATAGAGTTCAAAAACACGCTTATAAGGTTTTTCAAGAATATGCTAGAAAAGTTGGATAAACTTAGCGAGAGCCAAGAGGAGATGAAAAAGGACCAACTAGAGATGCTAAAGAGCCAATTAGAGATGAAAAAGGTCCAACTAAAGATGAAAAAGGACCAACTAGAAATTAAACATACACTGACTGAAATAAAAAATATTATACAGAGTCCTAACAGCAAACTAGAGAAAGGCAAGAATCAAGTCAATAATTTGAAATATAAAGAAGCAGAAACACTCAACTGGAAAAGCAAGAAGAGAAAAGAATCCAAAAATGGGAAGATAATGTAAGGAGACTCTGGGACAGCTTCAAGCGTACCAACATCAGAATTGTGGGGGTGCCAGAAGAGAGAGAGCAAGATACTGAAAACCTATTTAAAGAAATAATGACTGAAAACTTCCCACATCTGGTGAAAGAAATAGACTTACAAGTCCAGGAAGCACACAGAACCCCATATAAAAGGAATCCAAAGAAGACTACACCAAGACACATCATCATTAACATACCAAGAGCAAAAGACAAAGAGAGAATATTAAAAGCAGCAAGAGAAAAACAGTTCATTACCTACAAGGGAGCACCCATACGACTGTCAGCTGATTTCTCAACAGAAACGATGCAGGCCAGACGGGAGTGGCAAGAAATATTCAACGTGATGAATAGCAAGAACCTACAACCAAGAATAATCTATCCAGCAAAGCTAACATTCAGAATTGAAGGGCAGATAAAGAGTTTCACAGAGAAGAAAAAGCTAAAGGAGTTCATCAACTCCAAACCAGTATTAAATGAAATGCTGAAAGGTACTCTTTAGAAGAGGAAGAAGAAAAAGGTAAAAGCCAAAAAATTATGAACAACAAATACATATCTATCAACAAGTGAATCTAAAAATTAAGTGAATTAAAAATTTGATCAACAGAATAAACTGGTCAATATAATAGAATCAGGAGCACAGAAAGGGAGTGGACTGATAATTCTCAGGGGGAAAGGGGTGAGGGGTGTACAGGGAGAGACTGGACAAAAATCATACACCTATGGATGAGATCATTGGGAGGGAGCTAAGAGCAGAGGAAAGCGTGGGAGCTGGGTGGAGGGGTGCTATGGAGGGGAAAAAAGAAACAAATGTAATAATCTGAATAATAAAGATTTAATTAAAAAAAAAAGAGTGGAAGAGGAGTGGCCTACATAGGTGCCAGGGAAAGAATTAATTGCAAGAAGGAGCTATTGACTACCAGTGTCAAGTGCTATAGAGAGCTAACAGGAAAGCATTTGGAACAGAGCCATTTGGATTTGATAATTTTGAGGTTCAGAGATGGTGACTGAATGCTGAGCTGTTAATAGAGAAGTGAGTGAGAACAAGGCTTGAGGATTTAAGAGTGGAAGAAGAGTGGCCTATCTGGATTTTATTACTTTTTTTTTTAAAAAAAGAAGAGTTTATTGATTTTTAACGAGGAAGGGAAAAGAAAGAAACATTGATGTAAGAGCAGAACATCAATGGGTTGACTCCTGCATGCTCCTCACTGGGGATTGAGCCTGTAACCTGAGCATGTATCCTTGACTGTGAATCCAACTGACAATCCCTCTAACCAACTGAATTCAACCGGCCAGGGTTGGATTTTATTACCTTTTGATTATACCTATTACTAGTTGATCCAGGAATGCAAGATAGAAAGAATTATAGAACTTCATAGCCAAAATCTTATTCTATCCCTCTTGCTTTTCAGTTAAGGATACTGATACACCCAAATCAGTTAAGATTCTGACAATGGTGAATTATTGGTAGAGTTAAGACTAGAACATGAACATTGAGTTTCTGTTTCTGTATGTCATAGATATCTAAGCAAGATATTTACCTCCTCATACAGAATCAAGTATTCCTCCACCATTGGTGGGAATAAACATTATCTGCATTCTTTTCCCCCCTCAAAGTTGATAATTTAATTCTGGAATATGATAAAATACTTTCATTATCATCTCACACAATTATTATTTTATGAGGAATTTTAATCTTACACATTCATATATTATAACTTTCAGTGAACTCATTGAGCAGTTCCTTTGTATCAATATACATGACAGAGGTTCAGCCTCTCTGTCCATAGATTCTTTCAGTAATTTCATTTTTTTTATGCTTAGTCTTTGTAATTTGCAGAATCCCAGCAGCTTGAGAGGAGTGCCACACGATAGTAATCTCCTTAAAGAAAGGTATTTTATCTTACTTAGCTTTTATCTCTGGCACCTTAGAATGATGGAACATAATATGCATTCAATAAATGCTACTTAAGTCCAGTCAGTGTGGCTCAGTAGTTGAGCATCGACCAATGAACCAGGGAGTCACAGTTTGATTTCCAGTCAGGTTACATGCCCGGGTTGCAGGCTCATCTCCAGTGGAAGTGTGCAGGAGGCAGCCAATCAATGATTCTCTCTCATCATTGATGTTTCTATGTCTCTCTCTACCTCTTCTTTTCTCTCTGAAATCAATACAAATATATTTTAAAAACTAAAAAGTAAATTCTGGTTGAATAAATGAGGGAATGAGAGGGTGAGTGAATATATGAGTGAAAGAATGAATGAATGCAATGTTCAATAAACCTCATCAAAGAACAGTTATGAGAAAAGGTATTTGGCAAAACCTTCACCTAGCTTGTGCCTGCTTTTCTGATTCAACTCCAGTAGAAATAGCCCTCAGTGTGTTTGTAAATACAATCGTAGCTCTCAGTCAAAGGAGAAAACTCAAACTGTCTTTCAGAATTATTAACAGATTTTATTACTGTGAGTGTCAATAACCTTTACTAAAGACTTGGGACTTAGAAAGGAGGTCATAGGGTGACAGAGGAATGCATTGATCCTGTCCCTCTAACATTCTTGTAATGTATTTTTTTTTGCCACGCAGGTCTCCCTTTTGACTTTTTATTTCTTCTGAAATGCAGCCAAGAGAGCAAAAAGATGTACCAGAATGTCCAAGCTTATGTGAAGGTCTCCGTCAAAAATGGCTTATCAATACTTAAACATGTTGCCAAATGTAGAGCACAAATATGCTTTATTTCAAGAAATGGGCAAAGTACTAATCATATATTTCACTCTGAACTATAAGAATATTTTATTTCCTGAGTGTGATCTGTCTCTACTCATATCATCTAATGTCACAAATTTCAAGCACTGCCAGATTAAAATACCTCAAAGGCCTAATGACTCCCAAGCGTCTCACCATAAGCTGCTATTGCTAAGCAAATGCCTGTGCTCTGCTCAGAGAGCCATGCATTATGCTGGCAGGCTGCCTTACTGGTGAGTACCTTGGAACAAAAAACCGTCAACAGTGGAACACGCTTTCTCCTTAAAGCCCTTTATTTGCTCTCAACGCCCCTCTCCCAGCTACGTAAACCTGCATTTCTAAAACAGCAATTACAAAGTACCTAGTCATTTTGTCATGATTTCTAGATAAATTAGCTTCAACAGCTACTCTGATAGAAATATACCTCCCTGCCTTCTCTGTCAGCCTACCCTGAGAACATCCTGGCTTAATTCCTATCTTTAACAAGAGCAAGAAGACAGTCTTTTACATCTCCATGCGCAACATATTTACATATTCAGAACTCAGCTTGGCAAACCAGAGATAAGAGTACGTGGAATAAACATTATCTCCATTCTTTCCCCTCCTCAAAGTTGAGAATTTAATTCTTGAATATGATAAGAGCTAACCATTGGTAAAAGGGAGATGAAAACAGTGACATGACAACTGTCAAAGCTTGTGTTGATTGCTGAGGCCTCTGGCTGCCCTGGGCTTCCTCAGGCTCTCAAAGGCTTGTCTGGTGTTTCTCTTATTCCCCCTTCCTCCCCTGGACTGATTTCTCGGGGCCTGGCAGGGGCAGAGACAGGCATTCCACCACTCATACTGCTGAGTTTAATAATTTGATATGCATGGTGGGTAGGAATTAAAATGAGTTCTTTTTAAAGCAAAAATGTCACTATTCTCTTCAAAGATGAGAACCTGAGTAATGACTCTCAAGAGAAAAGATTGGTATCAAAATCTGAGGCTGAGCTTAGTGGGTTTATGATTTATATATAGGAATACATTTTTTTTTTTTACAAAGAACTAGATGAGGTTGCAGTTGTATTTACTCAGCAAGTTACTGTTAGCTTCACTTGCCTTTAAGCCATCAGCATACATTTGGTATGCCATGTGCAGTTATTTAATACCAGGCAGCAAGGGCATAGACTGAGGACAGGTGCTTGGCCACTGGACCATTGCAAGAAGTCTCCAAAGAATCCCATGGGATGAGAGCTGCCTCTCTCTGTTGTGAGGAATACTCTAGACCACTCATTTCATTCTAGGGACATGATTTCTTTAGCTGTCATCCCTATCTCTTCCCCTTTTCTATTAAGGCTACAAAAAATGGTCTTTACCTCTAGAAAGTAGAAAAATGACATAAGAATCACCAGCCCTTCAACATTCTTTGGCAATACATATTTAGGACTTCTCTATCTCTGTCTCCAATGTAGCATGTTGTTTTAGCAGTCAAGCTATTTGTGTATCAAAAATAAGAATTATAAATCATCTAGTCCAACTTCACTAAAAAATAATCATAAGTATGAGCACATAATGCAATTTTTCAATGGGCTATTAAGGATTAGTTGTATTCTTTGTACTTGTCAACAGAATTGATTAAGTGAGAGCCATTTGATCCAAATTCATAATCATGGGATTGTGAACATGATACTCCCAAATACCTACCTATTGGCATATTGAATATTTTAAAATGAAGGAATTTGAGGATCAGCAGGTGACTTCCCTCTTCTCCCACAGCAGGTCTAAGATCCTATGTGAGAGATGCCTTCCCTCTACCCCAAGGTAAGGATCCTTATCTCTGGAAGGTCTTGGAGAATAATCCACAGGAATGGGTGTTGCTGTTTCCCTCAGTTTGTATCCTTAGCTTATATCCTTTTATCCTATCACATTTTCCCACAACTTTCCACTCTTCCTCAAACCTACTATGAAAACACTCAAAGTTAATTATTTCTTCAGGTCTTCATTTTCTTATGAAGGCTTCCATGTCATATAAATACATTTGTTGAATTTTTCCTGCTAATCTTTGTCAGTTTAATTTGTGGGCCCAGCCAGGGACCCTAAGAAGATTGAGGAAAAGTTTCCCTCCCTTATACTAGCCACTGCTGCCATGTTGAATGCAGGTCTTCTTGGGTGATCCTCACTTTCCTACTAGCACATGAAGGCAAGTCTCAAAGCTCCATGTATGCAGCAATCTCTGTGTTCTGTTATGTGTACTTTCCATGACATGTATAGCCCCTTCAGTAGAGGGCAAGAGAGACAGAAGGTTTTCAATCATGTTTAGCATTGTGCCTCCTGAAACTTAAGAAATCTTGTTTGAGATGTTAAGAAGAGATCAGTACAGACACTACATGCCATACTGCATTTATACATTTAAGTTTGTGGTCCCTTCTTGAGTCCCACATTTAGAATTCCACATGATGCCTTTGTGCATTCAGGAAGAAGAGATATGACTTACGGGAAGCACACCATAAGTCTTTGAAAAGAGCCATTTGGCTTCTGAATAGTTGTTTTTCTCTTCTGTGTAATATAGATGCTAATTCTGCCGAAAAGGTTACTGCATGGCCTACATGTTGGAAACTTCCAGAGAGGCAGAAGTTTCCAGTCCACCACCCTTTCTCTTGGCTGAGCCTCATTCACAGTGATTGTACTGCACTGGATAATTGGTTGCCACACACAGTGTCCAGCTCCATGGCCTCTGTGTGCTATTCCTAATATGTCCAATCTAACAGCTACTCTCATTGGTGTTCTGAGGCCCAGCACCGCATGGAGTATGTCTTTCAAGTTCTATAAGCTACTGCTTTCAGTTAGTGTTTTAAGTTATGTTCCTCAGTGTATATAAACTTGAAATTTTTTCTCTCAGAGGTAGGCCTATAAGTTATTTAGCCCTGTACCAGCCCTCTACTCAATCCCAACATTACAGATCCCCCTTGTACTACACACTTTCTTTTTCTTTCACTTATCATTAAAAAAACATATAATTTGTTAATTTTTATTGCTTCTCTTTCCACTTTAATAGATGCTTTACCAGGGCAGGGATCTTTGTCTGTTTTGTTCACTGATGTATCTCAAGCAAATAGAAGAGTTCCTAGCACATAGCAATATTTGTTGAGAAAGATTAGAATATACTGTATTTTAGGATCTTGGAAAATGGTAAGTTATATAGTTCTTTAAGAGAACAGTTCACTCAGGAACTTCCTCCAAGGCACTGTAAAATGATCAGAATGTCGCATTGAATACCCAGCTCCTCCTTCTGCATTCTGAGGCTAAAGGGAGTGTTACTCATTTCGGCTGGGTTCTGTGTGAGCTCTTGAATCTTAGAGTCTGTGCCATCAACATTGTTATCATCACCTAGTCTTCATGATGGCTTTTCTGATTCCTCCTGGAATTCACACTCTTTTGTAGTTCTCTTCATGTTGAATTAGGATGACATGTGCAACCAAGTAGGATATCGTGGAAATGATTACCCGAGGCTAGCTCATAAAAGACATTGCAGCTTCAGGCTTTCTCTCTAAGGATCATTTACTTTTGGGGGAAGCCAAGTGTCATGTCAGGATGCCATTAAAATAATACTCTGAAGAGATTCACAGGGCAAGCAATGAGATATCCTGCCAACAGCCTTGCCAATAAACCATCTTGGGAGTACATCTTTCAGCCCCAGTCAAGCCTTCAGATGACTGTAGCCCTGGACAACATTTTGTCTACACTCTCATGGGAGATCATGAGGCATAAACATCCAGTTAAGCTGCTCCCAACTCATCACCCATAGGAACTATGAGATAAAAAAAAATTTTTCATTATTTTAAGCTAGTAAGTTTTGAAGTAATTTGTTATATAGCAGTAGTTGATCAATACAATAATCACTGCACTTCTTGAATGCCTTCCATGTATGAGCAATGATTTAATTCTCATACTAATCCTCTGAATTGGCCACATTATTATCATTATGTGATGAAAAAATGGAGGCCTAGAAAGGTATTTTTACACATCTAGTGAGTGGAAGATGAATTTTATCACAAACTTTATTTTTAACCACTATGCTGTCCTGAGTAGTACAAGGCTCTTGCTGATAGTGTCTGAACATGATACCTGGGAAATTGGCAACCACAAACCATTTTCATTATGCTTCTTTAAGGCACAAGGTGAGTTTCAGGAATTGTCCAAAGTCCCCTAAGATCAATAGATAGGTTCTCTAAAATAACAATCTTTATCTCATGCTAAGTTAATTAGCTGTTCAACTAGCTGGTTCCCAATGGAATAAAACATAAGAGAGGGAACTTTAGATGGTAGAAGGAGATCAGGGGAAATTACTTTGATAGAAGAGAGAAAAGAGAGAGACTAGTAGAAATCATGATTTTAAAATGTGAAATATAATCTGTCATTTCACAAATTCTCCATCAAGTATGGCCTTCAAAGAAAGATACAATTCTTCAAAGCAAGTGGCACATATTTCTTCTAGTTTTTCTGGTTTGCTACCCAACTATTCCATCCTAGAAATGTTTATATGCAATACTAGAGGGAGGACACATAAGAAATACATAAGAACACAGAAAACCTCTAACCTGCATTTTACATCTACCCCCTCCTCCAATATTTTATAATGCTTCTCTATCAGTCTGAAATAGGATTAAATATAATTAAAGCAATTCTCCCAGTGGTACTCCACCAAAGCAATATAGATATATAATCTGAGTGTTTAAACACTTATGTGAGATTTAGATACAAAACTTATGTCTGTGAAAGAGGTGCAAAGTTAAGATCTAACTAATGAGTGCTTAAAGATGACAGTCTAATTTTGCCATATGTATAAACCAACTCATGTTGCCATTTTTGTGCTTAGTATTTCTATTGTTTTTTGTGTTTTAAATTCTTTTGCTAACTTATTTCCTGTACCAGTTTTCTGTAGTCAGCATCCTTTAAAATTGGCTTACAATTTCGCTACAGAAAATGCTGACAATTCCCTTGCTGATTGCGTATGCCACAAACCCTCATATACCATGTTTATATTTCTTTTCTTTTTGAACAATGCTTATTATAAACATGAGGTTGCAGTGGAGTTGGGAAAATTCTCTGGAAATGAATAAACTGTTTTTGTGGGGTGAATATTAGTCTCTTTTCTATGAGAACTAACACTATGTAAGACCTGGAACCTAATTCCAAAATACAGGGACATATGTATAGAGAAGGGGAGGTTGGGTGTCAGCACAATTTGCAAATGGGAGATAAATTCAGCAAGAAACTTAATGAGCCATAGGGTGTTGTGACAGTCAATAAAACCAATGGATATTAACAGAAGAATGCTATCTAGAATGAGAAAGGCGATAGTATACTCTGCTCAGACAGTTGTTGGAATATTGCATTATATTTTGAATAGCAAATTGTTAAAAGAAGAGAAACAAACAAAGCTATCTTCAGATAAGAACATTCAAAATGTTAGGATATTTAAAAATCTATGTCATAGTAGAAACATATTCCAATATTTAGTAAATTCAATGGACACAAGGTTTGTATTTTTAAATTTCAGAATATGGACTTAGACCCTATGCACAGAATAAAATAGAATGAATCAAAAGAACTAAAAAGATAATTGGCTGCTTCAGGAGGTGTGTGTTTACAATTTCTGAAGGTACTCCAATAAAGAAAACTATTTGAGAAAGAACATACATAGATGCTACATCTTTCAATATAGTACAGAGTTGCCTCATTCACTTCTATGTTTTTACCAATCAATGTCTAGGATTTGGATCAGATTAGCATATTCCATTGCTTTGGAAGCAGGTTGGCAACACAGAAGCATGGAGGAGGGCTGGTTGCTGATATTTCACTTCATACTCCTCCCCTTATCCCCCTACACGCTATACAATTGGTAAATTGATCTTCCCTAAGAGAGAAACTTTCTGGAAAACTGCTTCGCAACAAATAGTAGGAACTTTAAAGGTGCTCTCATCATTTAATCTAACAATTTCTAGGATATGAAAAACATAAATACATATTGTGAGAAAACTTTACACATAGACCTTCTGGTCAACACATTATTTATAATAGTAAAAAAGAGGAAAGAATTCTTTCCATTTAGCAAATATTTACTGAACACCTGCTCTGTAACAGATTTTCTTTTAGGAGTTTGGGACATATCAGTGAGCAAAATCATTTCCCTGATCTCAGGGAGTTTATGGACTAGTGGAGAAGAAAAAAGTAAATAGAATAAATTAAATTTATAATTAAATATTTATAGAACATGAGGGCTGTGGGGAACATAAATCAGAGCTAAGTATCACAGGCTGGGGTTGGTGGCTGTAAAATGGCCAGTGTGGGTCTCACAGAGAAGGTAGTATGACCAAGGATTGAGTGATGGTGTAAGCTATGCAGAAATCTGAAGGGAAATAGTAATATGTAAACTGATAGGAATAATTCAGTAGAAAGTGAAAAACATAAAATTGGATTTTTTTTTTTTTTAGGAGGGATGCTGAAGAAGGGTAAGTTAAGGTGGATGGTGAGGACTT
>JAAGEH010000286.1:28628047-28649833 GCA_011751065.1 Lasiurus cinereus | reverse complement strand
GTGACCTGCAGGGGAGGGCAATTAGGGGTGACCTGCAGGGGAGGGCAGTTAAGGGTGACCAGGCCTACAGGGCAGGGCAGTTAGGGGCAATCAGACTGGCAGGGGAGCAGTTAGGAATCAATCAGGTTAGCAGGGAAGTGGTTAGAGGTTATTCAGGCTGGCAGACAGAAGCGGTTAGGGGCAATCAGGAAGGCAGGCAGGTGAGCAGTTGGGAGCCAGCAGTCCTGGATTGTGAGGGATGTCAAACTGTCATATCAAATCCTGTTTAGGCCCGATCCCAGATTGGAGAGGGTGCAGGCTGGGCTGAGGGACAACTCTTCCCACTGCCCCCACCCCTGCATGCATGAATTTTGTGTACTGGACCTCTAGTTTTATTTATATTTATCTAGCACTTATATTCCAGGGACTATTCAAAGCATTTCCAAATATTAATATCACTGAATCTTTATAACTTTGTAATGAAGTAGGAGCTATATTGATCTCATGAGTAAGAAAGATATTAATTACCTAAGGTCACATGGTCAGTACAATTAGAATGTGGTTTTGCTTTAAGTCTGTGTTCTTAATCCACATAGGTTCTTTTTTTTTCTTTGCTAGGTACTGTTGAGCATGTGGAGGAAGCAAAACACAAATGTGTGCCTAGAAAAAAGTTCTGTTAAGATATGTCAAATGTTAAGATAATTTTTTCCATGTGGGTAGAATTATAGATCATATTTATTATTTGGCATACATTTGTGCATTTTCTAATGTTTCTATAGTAAAGATATTTAAAATTATAACCAGAATACTATATATTTTTAATAGTGGAGTAGCTTTTACAGTGTATAATAATAAAAACATGAACAGTTAAAGCTTGAAGGAGAGCTAGAATAAGGTTTTCATCTCTTATTTTAGGTCAGTTTTGTTTCCTTAGCTGTTTCTGGTGCATAACATATTCCACCAATATGATGAAAAGACCACTCTACTGGAAACCAAGGTTGGGACCTACTTCTGACACTGGGACACTCTGCACCTTTAAACAAGTCGTTGAACCAGTCTGGGCTTTGGTTTACTCTTTTGTAAAATTAGAGAATTGGACTATTTGATACCTGGTACTCTCCACTTAATGACTTTTCATAATTATATGTATTACACTAACTTAAAGGCAAATGATTCTGAGGTAGACATTAGAATTCTAGTTTATCAGCTTGTAAAATAAATTGATATGTTGAAAAAAATTCTCGATGCATGTGCTTTTTATTCATTTTATTGATGTAATCAAGTTATAAAGGCATTTTTTAGATTAAAAATAGTTAAATATTAGCACATTTATAAGGTTTAACTTAATACATGAAAAGACAATAATAATCAAGAAGCACTTTATGAAGTTTAAAATTACTATAACATGCATAGAAACACTTGAGGTTCAAATAATTAGAACATTCTACAGTATAGATTGGCCAATTTTGGATTCAGATGTTTGCTTTTGGAATCAGAATAAGAGAACAGACTGACAGCTGTCAGAGGGTAGAGGAGTTTCAAGGCTGGGAGAAAAAGTGAAGGAATTAAGCTAAAAAAAAACACAAAACAACTCCCCAAACTCACAGACAACAGTATGGTGATTCCCAGAGGAAAAGGGAGGTGGGTAGAAGATGGTAAAGGGGGGATAAATGGTGACGGAAGTAGACTTGACTTGGGGTGGTGAGCACACAATACAATATACAGACGATGTATAATAGAATTGTACAATTGAAATGTATATACTATTAACCAATGTCATCCAAGTAAATTCAATAAAAAAATAAAACAAAAATAAGATATATTATCCAAAGAATCAAGTTGTCTAATGACATCAGAATGTCACAGTCTGAAATGTCTACTAGTATGTACCTACCTGGAGATTCAAAAATCTGTTACCTGTAGCCTCCCTATGCCACCTTCATCCAACCTCACCAGTGGAACTAGGACTCCTTAACGTCAGTTGAAGTGTTGAGGGTTTTTCCCCTTACTTTTAGCTAAAGTTAGGCTCTGCCAAGACTGAGACCCTGTTCCTTCCTCTTTCTTTGCTTTCTGGCTGGATGCAAACTCCTCTCCCTAGAGTGACTTTGCACATCTATATCCTTATCCAGGTTACAGTTTAACACTCTAAAGACTTTTTCATTTTACAAATTTCCTAGATTTTGAAAAAGGGGACCATTCACTATAACCACAAGTACTAGTGACACAGTTTGCTCCTTTGTGCAGCATGACATGATTTGGCTTGAAGAAGCCACTTTTCCTCAAAATTCCAGGCTGAGAAGATACTTAGTTACCTGTGAAGCCACCAGAGCACCTAGGCACCTCCAGAAAGCTGTTATTACTGACTTTGCCATCCAAGAAAAGAAGCATCAAATGCACCCACAAATCAGCCTTCAGCCTTGTAATTCACAGATGGAATGATTAACAATGTGCACCACCTGGCAGCTGCTACTTTTTTGACTAATTTGTCTTGCTAACTAGGCTCAGTTATGGTCTATGCTGCTGAAGAAATGCATGTGCTGCCAATATGTCTTAACCAATTTTAAGACTGCACAACCTTGAAATCATTTTAAAAGTTGTCTTTCTCTAAGTTTTTTGTTTTTGTTTTGTTTTTAATATTTTTATTGACTCTTTTTGAGAGAGAGAGAGAGAGAGAGAGAGAGAGAGAGAGAGAGAGAGAGAGAAGCATTGATGTGAATGTGGAACATTGCTTGGCTGCCTTCTGCCTCCTGCCTATCCCCTTCTGGGGACCGACCCTGAAACCCAGGCAAGTGCCCTGATTAAGAATTGAACCTGTGATCTTTCGGTGCACAGGGCGCTGCCCAACCAACTGAACCACGATGACCAGGGATCGCTCTTTAAATTTTGGCTCCCCAGTCCTAGTTATTGCTTTACTTTCATTAATTACTATATCCTCAGTTTTCATCTATCCTACATTGACAGGGAATTTTTAGAGAATTTTTCTTTTAATCTATATGGAAATATCTGTGTGACACTGAAATAGTAAGCACTGGAAAATTACAAAAGCCCCCAAATTCTGAAAATTCAACAAAATTAGTATGCCTGCTATTGTCTGTTTTATAGTTTTAAACTCTTCATTTTATATGAATTCTGTGGATTCTCTAAGGTGTCCAGTTCATCTAATATTATTCTATGGCACTAATATTCTGAAGATAGTTATTTTAATCTTCTCTTTTCTTTCTGCTGAATATCCTCTTTATTTTAACTAGAAAAGGGCAAATTATATCATTCCTTGGTATACAGTTGCCATGGAGTTGATTAAATACAGTTTCAATAACTTTCTCCTTATACCTAGACTTCGCACTCTTTATGAGAGATTATCTCCCCTATTGACAGATTGTCAGATCTTTTTAAGTTATAAGAGACAGATACTTAACTCAAACCAGCCTAAGCAAAACAATGCACTTTATTGATTAAGCACCTGGTAGAAAGAAAAGAAAGTGGTACCAAGTATGACCAGATCCAGGATACAAATGGTGTCTGCAGGTCTTTTTCTCTCTACTACTCAGCTCTACCCCTCTCTCTCTCTTTTTTTAAATATATTTTATTGATTTTTTACAGAGAGATTAGAAAGTCAGAAACATCGATGAGAGAGAGACATCGATCAGCCGCCTCCTGCACGCCCCCTACTGAAGATGTGCCCACAAGCAAGGTACATGACCCCAACTGGAATCGAACCTGGGACCTTTCAGTCCGCAGGCCGATGCTCTATCCACTGAGCCAAACCGGTCTTGGCTCTACCTCTTTTTTTGTGCGTGTGTGTTAGCCTCAATCTCTGCTATTGTTTTCCAGCTTTCTTCTGCTGGTACCCACCTCCGAGCCCCTTCCCAGCCTCTAGAATACCAGCTTAATTATCTTCAAAGAGAGCCAAGACTTTCCCCCCAGTTTCCATTTGAAATGCCAGGAAGAGTCTCTGTTGGATCCCTGCTTGGTCGCTTATCCTCCAGTGAAGGAGTCAGAGGCGAGGATGGTGTGATGAGCTCCCGTGGCCAATCCTTGTTCATTCTTTTGGCAAGGGATGGGGACTGGGCAGTATTTCTCAACAGAAAAGGAGGGATGGGATGCTTGCATATTATGCAGACAAACGTAGAAGGCATCAGGGTTTACTACACTAAGAGTAAATGCATTTGCAATATTATATTTAACTTTTTATTATGGTAGCCAAATATCCTGAATTTTCTGGAACAATCCTGATTTAAATATTCTGTTCCTCTGTGTGACCATGTGTTCAAAGTTTTGCATTAGGAAATTTAATCATTCTAGTCTGAGGCATATAGTGATTGGCTCTCACAAAAACATTTTAATAGCTTTTAGATGACAATTTACATATGTTTTTAAAAGCTTTAATTAAAATGTCTTAGACTCTAAATTCAAGAGAAGTATGATCAACATTGGGTGGCAAAGAAAGTAGTTAAATATGTTTATAAAAGAAAAAATCATTTGAGGTTTGGGTAAACCTTCAAACCTTGCCAGTGAATATCCCCCTGGCCATATATAAACTCGTGTCACACTCAACACTGACATTTAGGCTACTGTTCTCCTGGCAGTTTCCACAAGCTCATCAATTATGCTTTGAAATTTTACTTTGCAAACTATTGCTTTTTAATGAGTGAGCTCATTATTTTGCATTGGAAGCACTTCACTGCCAAGTGTTACCCTTTTGTAGGGGGTAGGCCGACTTTAATTTTAAGCGGCAGCTCAAGCCTCCAATCTGCTGTCCTTTCCCTTTCTGCCAAAACAAACATTTCTCCCCACCAGGCATACCCTTCCAACCCATGGGACTTGAAGCCAGTTATCAGGAGTCTACAATTAAATCGAGCCCACCTTTGTGAACAGATGCCATGCTGGCACTGGGGACACAGGTTGAATGCTGGGGATTTGCAATACGAAGAGTAAGTGTGAAAACTACAAGCACTCAAAAGGCACTCATTTTATTTAATGCTCCAGACCTTGACACAAAAATGGAAGCACAAACCCCTTCTTCATTACCCCTCTCAAGTGACTGCTCCTTTATTGAAACATAATGCTCTTTTTAATAAGCTCCCGAATGAGCACAACAACCAGATAGAGCAGAAAAACTGCAGAGGCCATCAAGATGAAATATCATAAAATGCCACCAAAAGCTCCTGAACCCAAGGGAGTTTTCTGAAGGTCACTGTCCACCGTCCTGCTACAATACATGCCCTGTGAAACTATGGAGGTGGGGGCAGGGGGGAGGGAAGGAGGGGAAAAGGGGGGCCAACAGGCAGCTAAGAATAAGACAGACTTTTGTGTGCTTTTCAGCACAAGTTACTCAGAGGCGCTGCCAGTGTGGCTGTTTAAAAGTGACCATGTGTTTTGGAAAGAGAATTTAAAGTACAAGAACATGTTTGCTATCATAAAGTCATAAAATGGACAGAGTATACTGGAAGCTTTTAGGAGCCATGAGAGAGTCTAGGTATGCAGTGTTCTGATTTAAACTCCTTTTAAAGACTGCCTGTTTTTTCTTCTTCCTCTCTTTCATTTCCTGATGATAGAACAGAAAGCACTCCATGGTATGCAGGTGACACCTCATTTTATGCATCCAAGTGCTTTATTTGCTTCATCTGTTTCCCAGCAATTTAAATAAATCACAGAGATGAAATTAGGTTTTCCTGAAGAGCTAGAGAAAGGCAGTGAGAGGCTGAGTCACAGCTAATTTCTACTGAGCTGACAGGAAATTTCACTCTCTCCATTTAGGCGATACTCCTAGAGTTGGAGTGTAATGCCTGGCATCTTATCAGCCTACTTACTAGAAAGGCTGCTTAAACTCCTAATACATCTCTGAAATATTTCTAGTGAATGATGGGGGGAGGGAGATGAAGTGTCCTCACGTTTATTCATTTCCTAGTTATAATGCTGGCTGATGGACTAAAAGACTGAGCACTTAAATAATTAACTCATTTAAAATCTGAATTATATGTGTGGTTTGCCTGACATGCTACCTGTGATGTGGAACACACACCGAAACCTGTCCACACAGCAGTAGAGGTAGGGATGGGAGTGGGTAATTTTAGGTCTGCTTAATCTGAGAAGGAACATTAATGGGGACAGAAAAGCAGAGGATCAGATACTCGGGTTTTTTGTTTTTTGTTTTCCTCTAGAACAGGGATTGGTGATCTTTTTCTGTAAAGGGCAATTCAGTAAATATTTCCAGCTCCGCAAGCCATATGTTCTCTGTCGCATCTACTCAACTCTGCCAGGGTGGCATAAAAGCAGCCATAGACAGTACACACATGAAAGAATGTGGTTGTGCTGTAATAAAGCATAATTTATTGGCATTAAGATGTGATTTTCATATAATTTTGAAGTGTCAGAAAATATTCTTCTCTTGACATCTTCAACCACTAAAAATATAGAAAACATTCTTTGCTCACAAGCAAGGCCAAAACAGTTAGTGGACCTGTGCGTAGGAGTTTATGATCCTATTCTAAAAGATCAAATAAAAGTTTCTCCATTTAGTTACGGAATGACTGAGTCTGGGGCTTGAGGAGGGCAGAGTTATATGTAGAATGTTAGACTGAAATGGCCACTAGAGGTTGGCTAGTCCAATATCCTCATTTCAGGATCACCCCTAGTATTTCTAGCTCACTATTAGGTATAGGAGGATATCTATGTAATTTCACAATACAAAGAGTAGTATATCCATAGTAATTTTATTTAGTTTAGGATATACTTCTTAGCTTTGCAAGTCTAATAACTCATATCAGTGCTTTAGATTTTATTACATCAGGTAAGGCTGGCTTATGGTAACTCAGAGTATATAACCTTTTAAAAGCCTTTTCCTCCTTTGTAATCTTATTAAGTTAAGGATCTATTTTCAGATTAATTTTAAAAGTAATAAAAATACATTTACCAGTGATTTTTATAATAAAAATTATGTAAAAATACAGTTATAAAATTTTATGCTATGGTAATCTATGTCTCTTTATCAACTCAATAAATAACAAGTTCTGGTGAAGTAGTGATGAACATAAATTGTATCTTACAAATATTTCATGTAGCAATGTGATATGAAAAGGGCTGTGATTTGTTTTGGAAATAAAGCCTAAGGTACTGTTAAGATCTCCTACAACAATGAAGTCTGCAAGCTGCAATACTAATGTAGTAATTTTTATAGAGGAATAGCAACTAAATCTTCTATTTGTTTTTACTGTATTGATCCTTCTATAAATTAAATTCATTAGTTAAAGTGCAGGAGGTTTGCTTTATGAGCGAGAAGTAGGACAAAGGTGCTTGTGATTCAAAGAACCTGATTTCTCCATCTCCACAAGGGGATATACATGGTGACAAGAAGGTCTATCTGGATTTTGTGGGTGTCCCTTCCTTTGACAGTACCTGGATAGATACTGCCAGTATTGGCCACAGTGGCAGCTTTGTCTGTTTCCTTTTGAAACAACTATTCTGAATGATATACTCTTTCTTTACATAACAGGTTTTCCTCTGGTTCACATACATGCATAGCAAGCCTGCCAGCAATTTCTGGAACCTTTCTGCAGGTGCCTTGTAAGAACTTTTCCTGTATTATATTACAAAAATGGCCACAAATACACACACACACACACACACACACACACACACACACCCTCTATATATGCCCTGTTAGCATCCTGTCCCTCACCCCCATCCTCACACAAACATGGGTAATAGGACATGAGCAAAATAGCACAAACATGGCCTGAAAAAGCACTTACACTTTGGGAGGTGCTCCTATGCTCTTCTTATACATAGAAAAGAGAAAGGTTTTAAGCCAGGACTTGCCTGCTGGATGATGGAAGACACATGGCCCACTACAGTGAGACTATACAATACCACACAGCTCATGTCCAAACCACACATGAGTGAGCTGAAGGGATATCAATGGAGTCTATCCCAAATCAGCAGAACCTGTCGGCTGATGGGTAGATTCTAGAGTGTTAATGCATTTGTTGTTTTAAGCCTCTATGTTTGATGATGATTTGTTCTGCAGCTAAAGCTAACTGCTTACAATATCATTCCCTTTACCCACTCCTACTTCATCCCTTTCCAGTGATATTGTCTTCAAAATTTATGAAGATACCATGGTGCTTTGAAGGCACTCTGCTGATGTACAACATTCCCAGAGAAGTTGCCTTAAGCATCCCAACTCTCACAGACATAATGTGTGCAAATAACCCATTGGTTCAATTCCAAAATGCATCTGGCCCTAGCCAGTTTGGCTCAGTGGATAGAGTGTCAGCCTGTGGACTGAAGGGTCCCGGGTTTGATTCTGGTCAAGGATACATGCCCGGGTTGTGGGCTGGATCCCCAGTGTGGGGTATGCAGGAGACAGCCTATCAATGATTCTCTTTCATCATTGATGTTTCTATCTCTCTTCCTCTCCCTTCCTCTCTCTCTAAAAACCAATGAACATTAAAAAGAGAAGAATGCTATCTTAAAGTTAAAAAAAAAAAGCACACCATAAAACAAAATGTATCTGTTCTGTAGGAGCAAAGATTGTGATAGTTTAATAAACTCCTTCTGTAGGGGCATTTGAAGGTAGGAAAATATATCATAGAAAGAAGGCAAGGCTTTATGCTACTGATAGAATTTTAAGAATCAATTGAGATATTTATGGGCAAATGGGTTTCCTAACATACCTTAAAATTAAATGAATGCATTTATTGAGCTTGTACTATGTCCACAATCAGCAACAGGACTAAGTTGAAGCCAGCAGGGTTCCTAGGACACAAAATGTAAGAAGTCATCTGTTAGAGTCAGACAAGTACAAAGAGTAAATGTCTAGGCTTTGCAGATCCGCCACCCCAGAGCTGCCATGACCAGCCATGGTGAACCCCACCTTGTTCTTTGATATCACCATCAATGGCGAGCCCTCAGACCATGTATCCTTCGGGATGTTTGCAGACAAAATTCCAAAGACAGCAAACAACTTTCATGCTCTGAGTACTGGGGAGAAAGGATTTGGTCATAGAGGTTCCTGTTTTCATAGACTTATTCTGGGATTGATGTGCCAGGGTGGTGACTTCACATGCCATAATAGCACAGGAGGCAAGTCCAGCTTAGGGAGAAATTTGAGGAGAACTTCATCTTGAAACATAGAGGCCCTGGCATATTGCCCATGGCAAATGCTGGATCTAACACAAACAGTTCTGTTTTTCATCTGCACTGTCAAGCCCGAGTGGTTGGATGGCAAACATGGGGTCTTTTGTGAGATGAGAGAGGCCATGGATGTGTGGTAGCCACTAAGCGCTTTGGTCCAGGAATAGCAAGACCAGCAAGAAGGTCACCATTGCTGACTGTTGACAACTCATATAAGTTTGAATTGTGTTTTATTTTAACTACCGCACTATTCCTTCTGTAACTCAGGAAAATACCCCCTCACCCCCAAGCTTGGAATCTATAATAATAAAAGAGTAATATGCAAGTCTACCGAACCACCCAATAGCAGAACAACTGTCTGGAAGACCAGCTATGACGGGCACTGGAGCCAGGCCAGCCAAGGCGGGTGTGATGTGATTTTTTTGGGGGAGTGAGGGCGGAAGGAGGGAGGCCCAGGCCAGGCTGACAGGGTGATCGATACGGGGGGGAGGGTGTCTTCTGTGATCTCCCCAAAGAGGGAGGCCCAGGCTACCCAGCTGAGCTGCTGTGGGTGGATGGGGCCTCCTTCTGCCCCAGCCAGGTAGCCTGGGCCTCCCTCTTTAGGGCAATTGATTTCAGGGTTCTCCAATGATCACAAGGCTTCCCATCGATTGCCCAGCAGAGAGAGGCCCAGGTCACCCAGCTAGCGTCACTAGGAGCCCCAAGATCGATTGCCCCAGTGAGGGAGGCCCAGGCCACCGGCTAGGGACCCTGTGTTGGGTGTACAAAGCTGGCCAGTGATCACCTAACAGAGGAAGCCAAGTGATTGCACCTCAAGCCTGTCACCCCCAGAGGGAGGTCACCAGTGGTGGGGAAGGGGTGGGCAGTGCTACACAAGTGGCAAGCAGTGGCAGCTGGGGGTGGAGGAAAGCCCCAATAGGCCCTGATCCCTGGTCAGGTCTAGGGACCATACCCCAGGGATCCTGGATGGGGGGAGAGGCATCCCCCCCCCAGTGCACAAATTTCATGCACTGGGCCTCTGTGCTCTTGCCCCAGTCATTGGGTTCCATAATTTCCCTACCCTTCTCTGTCTAGCTGGATTGCAGAATTAAGTTTATGATTATAAAATAAAAACTAAGTAACAACAACAAAAAGAGTAAATTTCTTCTTAAATTTTGTGTCTCAAGTGCCCTAATCTCATCTTTGATCCAGTGCATTATGCTGGGGAATAGTATTTGACCAATATATGCTATGACTGTGGCGAGACACTGTAGGTTGTGACTCTAACAGCCACTTCTTTTTGTCAAGCTGATACAGACTGAGTTTTATTCAGGTGATTCCACAGAGTTCCATGGAGGAGCTTCTGCCCTTCCCCATGGGGTGTGTCATGATCTTTGAGTCAGGTTAAGTCTAAGGCAAGCGTGGTGCCCAGGTTTCTGGCCGGTGGTTAGTTGCCATGAATATGTGATCGAGTCCTGGTGAATGGGACCTGGAGGAATTCTGCTGCAGTGCTCCTGGGAAAAGTGTCCATCCTAAAAAAAAAGGAATACACAGGGAGGAAGCCTCTGTTCTTTGCTAAACATGGCCTTGTTGGTAAATGAGGCCTACCTCGGCTGCAGCTGTTTTATCTGTGAGGCATGGATTGCTGACATGCAGGATATGGCAGATTAGTGCAATGCCAAGCACCTGGGTCCTTAGTGACAAGGCTGACTCACTGAATTAACCACAAATGAATGCTACTTCTGGACTTCTAAAATATGAGATAAAGTTTGAAGCCATTTTTAGTGAATTTTCTGTTAATAAGCTGAAAATGTATTTGAGGCAATCAAATACCCTGAATTTGTAGAGGTTCCTTCCCCACCTCCCCCTCCCCCCCACTATGGAGGAGACTGCCATTCCCTTAATGCTTTAATTAAACAGCACACAAAATATCTCCTTCCTTTTTAAGCATGGTTAAAGAAACAATAAACAGCTTTGGAAACCTGAGATCCTATTAATCTACCTAATTTAATTTATGGAATGAGCTGCATAGCTACGGGCTTGGTATTAACGAATAGAAAGGAACCTGCAATCTTTTGTTATAGAGAAGTTGTCTCAGGACACAGGGGTAAGAAACACATGCATTAATGAGAAGATTACCTCTGTCTTATAGTAAGGGGACAACAGGAGCAGCATAAAAAATTGGTGGAGAAAAAGGAAAATCACTTATACTTAATCCACTGAGATACACATCAGTAATGATTTAGAAATGTTGACTAAGTACCTATTTGGTGGTTATTTAGCTATAGAAATAAGTAAAGATTTATCTTGCTCTGGGAGACTTTATATTTAAAAGAAATGAGAGATAACAAGAAGAAAGCTGTGGTATCATAACTGTACATGTTTTACAATCTAGGTTTCTCTTCACAGCTCTACTTCATCTCTGCATTGGGAGTATGAAACCAGAAAGGAATTACTACAGGGAGAGAAACTGGATGAGGGAATAAAAACTCAAAAAAAAAAAAAAATGAAAGCAGAAAAACAAAAATGAAATGCACTATGAAGAAGAGATGAGAGCTAGAATTAAAGAGAGGGCAGAAAGGGAAAGAATGCTTATTGTCTACATAACACCTTCCAGACTCTTTAACCTGCTGTCTTGTTTAATCTTCATGCCAATTAAAAAAAACAAAGGAAATATTTTAACCTCCATTTATATTTTCATATTCCGGTGGTAGATTTGGGATACAAATCCAAGTCCACTGTGTCACCTCGCCACAAATAAAAAGTCCTTGAGCTTACAAAATGGGCTGCAAAGTCTGTAATGTGGGAGGAAAAAAATGTTACTAAATAAAATTTATATCCAGAATCTTTCATATTGTGAGTGAAATGCAAGACCAAATGAGCCGACTGATGTGGGGTTGTGGGTGATGCAGAAGTGGCAGAGGAAAGTGTCAGGCATGAAGCAAGGGAAAAGTGAGTGTCTGGGACATGTAGTTAGACTTGAATGTGGTTTTGAACCATCCAATTCCATTGGGAGGTATTCTGTTATGAGGTTGGGAGACAAAAACAGAAGAGGCTACAAGATGTATTGGGATAGAGAGTAAGGGAATATTGTTGGCCACCCCATTGTCTAGTACCTGAAGCTGTCCCACATGGTCAGGAGAAACAGGTTGAGAGAAGTAACTGATTGTACTGTCCTATGAAGCAGCACAGTTTTTACATGCCACACAATCCTATTGGCATCTCTTGGTCCCTATTCAGAGACTAGCTTTCTAGCCAAGCTGGGAAGCTTCCTAGGAGGGCATATATTCCATGTGCAAAGGGGATATGCTTCCAGTTGGATTCTCTAGGTTAGCTCTTCCTGGGCAGGTGCTAGGAAGAATTGCCATAAGCTCCCAGCCAGAAGGAAGATAGTCATCACAAGAAACCCCTGAACATCAGTGTTAGTAGCCTCCATTTGCCAGACCACTTATCTTGAATGTTTCACAGACACCTTACTTTCAACATGTACCAAATTGAACTCATTTCCTTTCCCCATGCCCTGCTCTTTCTTGTCTTCCTAACTATAGGTAAAAACATCAAGGCACACATGCCAGAAACCATAGCATCCTCCTGGACTCCCTCTCCTGCTTGGACACATCATGGCTTCTTCCAAGCTTACTTCCTCTTCTTAATCATTCTCTCATCTATGAACTCCTTTCATGCACACTTATTATCTTGCATGAGATCCTCACCATATCTCATTTGGACCCTTCTAGCTAGTAGAGTCCTTCTCATCCAGTCCCTTTTAAATTCATATCCGAATTTAATTCAATTCACACTGCCCAGAGAACTTTCTACCACATGCTCCTGTCTGATTGGTTCCTTGTGAGCTACAGAATAAGTACATGAGTCTCTCCAAAACTGGCCGTAAGTACTTCTTAATCC
Source organism: Lasiurus cinereus (assembly GCA_011751065.1). Classification (NCBI taxonomy): domain Eukaryota; kingdom Metazoa; phylum Chordata; class Mammalia; order Chiroptera; family Vespertilionidae; genus Lasiurus; species Lasiurus cinereus. The sequence continues at coordinate 28,636,834 of JAAGEH010000286.1, read as the reverse complement.
TGCTCATTTTCTACTCTCTGCTTTGAAATGTGTTATTAGCAGTACCTAACAGCTTGTAGTTTTCAGAACATATTATACTGGCTCATGCCTTACTTAGGTTTTTATTTGTGCCTAGATGTCTTTCTGAACTTTTACTACCTTGCTAACCTTTTAGTCATCCTATCTAGTACATTACTCATCTTCTTCAGGAATCCTGAATCAAAAATGAGGCTTAATACTGCCCACCTACCCACCCACTTCCCTTCTGTGCTTCAAAATAGAGTCCTCATTATATCTTTAATTTAACATACTGAAGCTATCTGTTTTTGTGTTTGCCTCCCTGAGAAAATTATAGAATTCTGGATGGCAGGGCCTGGAAATTTCTTAGCTTTGTATCCTCAAGGGCCTAAGAAAAACTAATACATAGTAGGCAGATAGTCTTTATTAACCCAAATTAAAATATTTACACTGACCAAAGCTGGCTCTTCACATTGACCAAACATGCTGTGCACATACTCCATAAACATACCTGTATCTGGCAGGATGCCATTAGGCTGGTATGCTGTCCAATTAATCCTCAACTTCTTAGTGTTTTAAAAGAAGCAGCCAGAAATGTTCTTTTTGCAAATAACTTTAAAATTGTGTAAACAAGATTTGGGGGGCTAGTACGTAAATCATTACAAGAAAATATTCTGCAGTTATTTCTTTGCTAAATTATCATCTGCAATTGAACTCAAACATGGACCTCTAGGGAACATCATTTTCAGGTTACTCTATACCTTCTTATTTTTTTACCCTTGTTCACCTCTAAATGCTAGTTTGCATCTTACCACATTGCAGGCTAAGTAGGGAGTCCATAGGATAGGCTTGAGATCTTTAACAACTGGGAATTTTTTTTCTGAACAAATTTGTATCATTAGGCCTGTTGATAAGACACAAGGACCCCTGAGACTGAGTTTTAAGAGCTACAAAGTGGATGACTTACAGCCATCATGCTTTCCTTGATATCAAGGACAGTTGAAAAAAAAATGATGTTTTTCTCTTGTAAAAATAAACTTTTTGCAAACTATGATATTGGAGGAAATAAATTTTGTACAGTTTATGCTGCAGGCATAGGTATAAGGTGTTTTTTTTCCTCTTTATTTAAGAAGATTGTCTTTTTGCTGATCTACATGTAACTTTGAATTGGTTTCTTAATAGGTGTGAAATTATAACATATGATTATACACCAGAGCAGTGAGGGCCCTGAGTATGTGTAGACCCAATAAATATTGGTTGTTGACAGTGCATGCAGGGTTCACCCACATCATCACAATGGAAAAGCACTGGAGATGGGAGACCTCAGTGCTGGCCCTGGCTCTGTAGCTAATAAGCGTTGTGCTCTTAGGAAAACCAGCTGTATTCTGTACACCTTAGTTTTCTCATAAGTAAAATGCAGGGATTGAACTTTACTTCAAAGTTATAAAATTTTACAGTTGGTATTAAAATATTAAAAGTTTTAATGCTTAACTGCTGGATTTTTAAAAAATCACTTTTAACTTCTTTTATTTTTTGTGTGCTCTAATTTTTCTCAGTATTTTATTGGGTTTTCTTGTTTGTTGTTTTATTATATTTTTTAAATTTAACAAATCTTTATTGTTCAGATTATTATAACTGTTCCTCTTCTTTCCTCATAGCTCCCCTCCAACCGGGTTTCATCCCACCCTCTGCCCTTACTCCTCCCCACTGTCCTCATCCATAGGTGTACGATTTTTGTCCAAGCTTTTCCCACACCCCACAACCCTTTTCCTCTGAGAATTGTCAGTCCACTCCCTTTCTATGCCCCTGATTGTATTATAGTCACCAGTTTATTCTGTTCATCAGATTTTTTTTATTCACTTGAGTTTTAGATTAACTTGTTGATAGATATGTATTTGTTGTTCATAATTTTTATATTTACCTTTTCTTCTTCTTCCTCTTCTTAAAGAGTACCTTTTAGCATTTCATATAATACTGGTTTGGTGTTGATGAACTCCTTTAGTTTTTCTTATCTGTGAAGCTCTTTATCTGCCCTTCAATTTTGATTTAAGGTTCTTGCTATTCATCACTTTGAATATTTTTTTGCCACTCCCTTCTGGCCTGCATAGTTTCTGTTGAGAAATCAGCTGACAATCATATGGGTGCTTCTTTTTAGGTAATTAACTATTTTTCTCGTGCTGCTTTTTATAGTCTCTCTTTGTCTTTTGCTCTTGGCATTTTAATTATGATGTGTCTTGGTGTGGTCCTATTTAGATTCCTTTTGTTTTGGGTTCTCTGCTTCCTGAACTTATAAGTCTATTTCTTTCACCAGGTAGGGGAAGTTTTCTGTCATTATTTCTTCAAATAGGTTTTCAGTATCTTGCTCTCTCTCTCTTCTTCTGGCACTCCCATAATTTGAATGTTGGTACACTTGAAGTTGTCCCAGAGGATCCTTATACTATCTTCATATTTTTGGATTTTTTTTTTCTTTTTGCTTTTCTGATTGAGTGTTTTTTTGCTTCTTTGTATTTCAAATCTTTGACTTGATTCTTGCATTCCTCTAGTCTGCTGTGGATCTCTGTATAATATTTTTTATTTCAGTCAGTGTATGTTTAATTTCTAGTTGGTCTTTTTTCATATCCTCAAGGGTTTTGCTAAATTTATCAGTGGTTTCTAGAAAATTCTTGAAAAACCTTGAACCATAGTTTTGAACTCTATATCCAGTCATTTGCTTTCCTCCATTTCTATCATTTGTGACCTATTTCTTTGTCTTCACATTTTTGCTGCTTCCCTGAGTTGCTTTGTGTGCTAGTTGTCCTATAAGGCCCAGTGGCTCAGCCTTCCCAGTTACCTGAGGTGGACACTCTTTTTTTTTATTGTGTTACATGTATACATATCTCCCCATTGCCCCCCTTCCTCCCAGGCATACCCCAACACCCAGTGTCTATGTTCATTGGTTATGCTTATATGCATGCATACAAGTCCTTTGATTGATCTCTTATCTACCCCACCTCTCCTTAATCTTCCTGCTATAATTTGACAGTCTGTTTGATGCTTTACTGCCTCTGTATCTATCCTTTTGTTCATCAGTTTACAATGTTCTTTATTATCCACAAATGAGTGAGATCATGTGGTGCTTCTCCTTCATAGACTGGCTTATTTCACTAAGGATAAGGCTCTCCAGTTCCAACCAGGTTGCTGCAAATGGTAAGAATTCCTTCTTTTTAATGGCAGCATAGAATTCCATTGTGTAGATGTACCACAGTTTTCTGATCCACTCATCTGCTGACAGGCACCTAGGCTGTTTCCAAATTGTAGCTATTGTAAATTGTGCTGCTATGAACATAGGGGTGCATAAATCCTTTCTGATTGGTGTTTGTGATTTCTTAGGATAAATTCCTAAGAATGGGATTACAGGGTCAAATGGGAGATCCATTTTTAGTTTTTTGAGGAAACTCCATACTGTTCTCCACAGTGGCTGCACCAGTCTGCATTCCCACCAACAGTGCACAAGGGTTCTTTTTCTCCACATCCTCAGCAACACTTGTTGTTTGTTGATTTGTTGATGATTGCCATTCTGACAGGTGTAAGATGGTATCGCATTGTCGTTTTGATTTGCATCTCTCGGATGATTAGTGACTTTGAACATGTTTTCATGTGTCCCTTGGCCTTCCTTCTGTCATCTTTCGAAAAGGTTCTATTTAGGTCCGTTGCCCATTTTTTTTAATTGGATCATTTATCTTCCTTTTATTAAGTTGTATAAGTTGAAAGTAGATGTTGGAGATTAAACCTTTATCAGTGATAACATTTGCACATATATTCTCCCATACAGTGGTCTTTCTTGTTGTTTTGTTGATGGTTTCTTTTGCTGTGCAAAAGCTTTTTATTTTGATGTAGTCCCATTTGTTTATTTTTTCTTTAGCTTCCATTGCCTTTGGAGCAGTATCAGTAAAGAAGTTGTTTCGGCATATGTCTGAGATTGAGCTGCCTGTGGATTCCTCTAGCATTTTTATGGTTCCCCTGCTAATGTTTAAGTCCTGTATCCATTTTGAGTTTATTTTTGTATTTGGTGTAAGTTGGTGGTCCAGTTTCATTTTTTGCATGTATCTGTCCAATTTTCCCAACACCATTTATTGAAGATGTATCTTGGCTCCATTGTATGTTTATGCTTCCTTTGTCAAATATTAGTTGAGCATAGTGATTTGGGTGAATATCTGGGTTCTCTATTCTATTCCATTGGTCTATATGTCTGTTCTTGTGCCAGTACCAGGCTGCTTTGAGAACAGTTGCTTTGTAATATAGCTTGAAGTCTGGTATTGAGATCCCACCTACTCTATTCTTCTTTCTCAGAATTGCTGTGGCTATTCGTGGTCTTTTTTTGTTCCAGATGAATCTATGAAGAATTCTTTCTAGGTCTGTGAAATATGTCGTTGGTGTTTTAATGGGTAGTGCATTGAATCTATAGATTGCTTTGGGTAGTATGGACATTTTAATGATGTTGATTCTCCCAATCCATGAGCATGGTATGCTTTTCCATCTGTTAACATCTTCCTCTATCTCTTATTTCAGTGTCCTGTAGTTTTCTACATATAGGTGTTTTACCTCTTTAGTTAGATTTATTCCTAGGTATCTTAATTTTTTGTGTACAATGGTAAATGGGATTGCTTTTTGAGTCTCTCTTTCTGTAATTTCACTATTAGTATATAGAAATGCCACAGACTTCTTAGCATTAATTTTGTATTCTGCTACATTGCCGAATTCATTTATTAAGTCAATTAGTTTTGGAATGGAGTCCTTCGGGTTTTTATGTACAGTATCATGTCATCTGCAAGTAAGGACAACTTTACTTCTTCTTTTCCAATTTGGATGCCTTTTATTTCTTCTTCTTGTCTAATTGCAATGGCTAATACTTCCCGTACTATGTCGAACAGGAGAGGTGAGAGTGGGCATCCCTGTCTTGTTCCTGTTCTTAGGAGAAATGGTTTTAGTTTTGCTCATTGAGTATGGTGTTAGCTGTGGGTTTATCATATATGGCTTTTATGATGTTGAGGTATGATCATTCTATTCCCACTTTGCTGAGAGTTTTCAGCAAGAAAGGGTGTTGGATTTTGTCAAATGCTTTTTCTGCATCAATTGTTATGACTATGTGAGTTTTATCTCTCAATTTGTTTATGTGATGTATCACGTTTATTGATTTGCGGATATTGTACCATCTCTGCATTCCTGGGATGAATCCCACTTGGTCATTGTGTATGATCTTTCTGATGTGTTGCTGGATCCGATTTGCTAGAATTTTGTTGAGGATTTTGGCATCTATGTTCATGAGAGATATTGGCTTATAATTCTCTTTCATTGTGTTGTCTTTATCTGATTTTGGTATTAGGGTGATGCTGGCTTCATAGAAGGTGTTTGTAAGTGTTCCTTCTTCTTGAATATTTTTGAATAGTCTGAGGAGGATAGGTTTTAATTCTTCCTTGAAAGTTTGGTAAAACTCTCCTGTGTAGCCATCTGGTCCCGGGCTTTTATTTGCTGGAAGCTTTTTGATGACTGCTTCATTTTTTCCATAGTTATTGGACTATTGAGATGTTTAGATTCTTCCTGATTGAGTTTTGGAAGGTTATATTTTTCTAGGAATATGTCCATGTTTTGCAGGTTGTCCAATTTGTTGGAATAGAGCTGTGCATAGTATTTTTTAGCAATCCTTTGTATTTTGGCGGGGTCTGTTGTTATTTCTCCTCTTTCATTTCTGATTTTGTTTATTTGGGTCTTCTCTCTTTTCTTCTTGGAGAGCCTCGCCAGAGGTCCATCAATCTTGTTTATTCTTTCAAAGAACCATCTCTTGCTTTTGTTGATCTTTTGAATTGTTTCTTTGGTCTCCGGTCTCCATGTTGTTTATCTCTGCTCTGATCTTCACTATTTCCTTCCTTCTGTTTACACTGGGCTTTTCTTGTTGCTCACGTTCTAGCTCTTTGTGTTGTAGGTTTAGGTGATTTATTACCATTGTTTCCTGTGTTTTTTAGTAGGCTTGTAGGGCTATGAACTTATCTCTCAAGACTGCTTTCACTGTGTCCCATAAATTTTGTATTGTTGTATTGTCATTGTCATTTGTTGCCATGATGTTTTTTATTTCTTCCTTGATCTCTCTGGTTACCCAGTCGTTGTTTAATAGCATGCTGTTTAGTCTCCATGTGTTTGATTTCTTTATATTGTTTTTATTATAGTTGATAGGTGGACAGTCTTGGTGCACCCCTTTCTGGGCTATGTGCACAGTCTTATTGTAGTTAAGCCTTGATTGTTGTTGGTATCACTGGGAAGCATTGATCTCCAGGCCAACTGGCTGTGAGGATCAGCTGTGTCTACCATGGGAGAACTTCCGTGCTGGAGACACTCTAAAGAAAAAAGAGTTTCAAAAGCCTTTGTGCTCAGCTTGGATGGGGTGGAGTCTCAGGGTGGAGCAGACAGCATTGGTTTCTCATCAGCCCTGCCCTAATAGTCCCCTCTGTCTCAATGTCCCGTGGTAATTGCTGCAAGCACCTCTGAGAAAAAGCTGTCCTTGAGTTCCACCCCCTGCCAGACAGTTCAGTTTTTCCCAGAATGAGTCTGGGTCCCCAGAGTCTCACCCTGAAATGGAGTTCAGTGTAGTCAGTAGCTTGTGAAAAAGTCAGGCATTCAGTTGCCAGTCCTTTCTGAGTGCGCATCTCAGTACCTCAGCCTCCCGTACCTCCTCTGAGTTTCAGTGTGCTTTTCCCTTTCCTTCTAATTGTAGAATTTCCCCTCAGCCAGCATTCCTGTGGTTCTGGATGTTGTCTGTTTTGTCTTTTAGTTGTAGTTTTGAAATTGTTGTGCGAGGCAGCAGTTTAGGTGTTCACCTATGCCACCATCTTGGTTTCTCTGCAATAATGGTCTTTTTTGTTGTTTTAGAAAAAAAAAATAGTATATGGAATGATGTTGCCTTAATGAAAAAAGTTAAATAATGTTGTTATACATCCCATGGTACCAATATATAAATTATCTCATTTAATAATCTCACCTACACTGTGAGTTGGAGATTATTGTCCTCTTTTGATAAGGAATCTAAGGCACAGAGAGATGAAATAACTTCCTGATGAAACTAGTGAATCAGGACACTATCCTTTATTTACAAATTCCTTATAGGCCATACTGTTTCTGTTTTAAACATTTTTTTAAAATGGCAGTTTCTCATACATATTTTTAAGTAAAATATATAAGGAACTTGGGAATAAAAAGTACTGATCTAAAGAAGTTAACTATATTATTAAGGAAAATGCAATCTATTATAAAAGCACTTTAGTGTGTTTTCCATTTTCTACTGGTTGAATTTTAAAAATTGACCACTATCATAGGTAGCTGAAAGCACTTTTGCCAACTCTGGTAAAATCTCTATCTCCTAACTGAGCTTTTCGAATCAAGTTGTGTAGGCAGGTCTCATTCTTAGTGATGTATGCTGTGCGATCTATGAGCCAGCGATTCATCATCAATCCAGTTTCACTGCTAGCTGTTACCCAGCATCAGTGACAGATTTCAAGTGAAACTCCACAAACTTGGCCTCCAACCAATTCACACTGCTTGACTTTAATTGCTTCTTAATCCTTTCATTAATCTCTGTTGATCCTCTAACACAGTCTGCACAAGAGCTTTCCAAACCTTCACTCATTTCCAATTCCGGGGTCCATCCTTCCCTCTCATTTTGAAGGGGACAACTGCTCTTCTTTATCAAGAAGTTAGAGATTATATGTGAGCTTTAAAAAATAACATGTTCTTTTGTCTATTTTTTTTAACAGTCTGAGAGTAAAAGTATCTTTCTTTAGGGCCAACATTTTCACTTAAGCTTCAGGTGTCATGCCTTCCTCACCTCTTCCTCCAGCATTGTTAGTACTTACTCAACTTCATTCCCTCTTTCTGCTTCCACCATCTTGAAATATGCTTTCCTTAATCATCATTCTGTATTACCCAAGTTCCATTAAACAGTTCTTCTTTCCTTAACTTCCAAAAATTATCCTGTTTATTAATAGTCAGTATCTCCAAGTTTGCACCATCCATCCTCTCTCAGTTCTTTACAGTATTGATTTTGAAGCTCCATAGTCTAGAGAAGCTGCTCTTAAGAGGCCCAGTGATATTTTCCATTTTCTTATGACATATAATGGCCTTTCATAATTCTTCTCTTTGACATCTCTTAGGCACTTTACTTGGTTTTCAATTCTCTTCTTCATTAATTCTTTTCATCATTTCTGAGACTTTCTCATGACTCATGGCTTCCCCTTAGCTCTTCTTTCCAACCTCTCTGTGTTCTTCTGTTATATGACATCTCATTTAGTAATGAGTAACTCAAACAGTGGACAACAAATGTGTGTCTCTTCTAAGTTTTAAGCATAAGATATTAGATATTTTATTGGTTTCAGTCTTGTAAATTTATTCCATCTAAAATTAACTTTCTTTCCCCCTTATGCTTTGAATAATAGAAACAGCACCACCATTGCCCATTTATCCAAGTTTCTCTTCACCCAAATCCAAGCAACTACTGCCTGTGTAATTATACTAATTGTTTATGTTGCATAACAAATGACCACAGATGTAGCCACTTAAAACGTCATACATTTTCTCTGGGTTAGTATTTCAGGCATGACTAACAAGGTTCCCTGTTTGGGGTCTCATAAGGCTAAAGTAACGATATTGACTGAGAGTGAAAGTGCATCTGAAGGCTCAACTAGGAAAGGATCTATGTCTAAGCCCCCACAGACAGGTTCTTCCTTCCTTCCTCCCTTCCTCCCTTCCTCCCTTCCTCCCTTCCTC